>JAKGUB010000556.1:2562500-3762500 GCA_026261675.1 Hippocampus mohnikei
GACCTACTCCGAAACTGCTCCCCTCGAGCGTTCATACGTGCAACTTTGTTCCGGCATAGGGCCCGAAAACAGCTTGTTTGGGATCAAATTTAATCCACCTCAGGGAGGTGGTTTAAAAATTTGCTCCAGAACAAATGCTCGTTTGCGAAGCAGCACCGATGCAAATGTGCACGTATGAACGCAACTGGGTTAAATTTGCTCCAGAGCAAATGCTCGCTTGCGGGGGAGTGGCCTCGCCTCGCGTCAGAGGAGTCCATCTGGGTACTTGCCAACATGCATCCTGGGTATTTTGCACTTCAAAACATGGCGGGTCTTTTCTCTCTCTCCTGCGGCGTCTGATTATCGACCACATTGTTGATTTCTCCGGAGAAGAAGCCATTTTGTCACAAAGGAGGAAGGGAAATGGTACTTCCTTTTCCCCGCCTTCTTCTTTCTTTACGCATGCGCATGTTTTACTTCCGCATTCCTGTCGTTTTGTTCCGCAACAGGAACTGCCCGTGTGAAAGCAAGTGGAGCTGCGTCGATGCTGCTCTCATGCTGTTACGCTCAGCGGCTTTGTCCGTGTGAACGCTCCACAAAATTTGTTCCGGTGCAAAATTATATCGCAACAAAATACTGCGGTGCAGCGCCGAAACAAATCTCCCCCGTGTGAACAAGGCTTGAGAGACCGACACTATAGTTTCACTGTTGACTGTTTAACACGATATTAGGTGGACCCATCTCTCATAATAGAGGGCACCAAAAAAATCTCAAGGACCCAAGCCCAAAATTGAGCAGATGTTGGCCATTTTGCTTTGAAGTAGCCATTTGTTGCACATTCCAAGGCTCATACATTCACAAACTTACCCGTTAGCATTTGAGTAAATGAGCTCTGATCGGAACCAGGTGTCATACACAGATGGCTGCTAAATTGCTCATCTTACTGTGGCCAAAGCATGGTGTCAATATTTGATTAGAATTTGGTAGAGTCACAATGAAAAAAAGGCGTACAAGCAAGGCCCATTCAACACTGCTTGAAGATTTCACTTTTTTTTTTTTTTTTTTTTTTTTATGTATGTCAAGCAAGGACATTCTCCTGCATGACGAGATTAACCGACTGATTTGCGAGGCAGGTAACCGTCGAAGGCTGAGAATAAACATCCGTTCGCTTCTGCACTGCTAAGCCGGTTAAAAATAGCGATAGAAGAGAAGACGATGAAAGGATTGAGAGAACTGCGCTGGACACAACGGAAGATGGAAAGACTTCCTGAAAAGTAGGTGCTTGAAGAATTAGTGGGTCACCGCCACTGGACAAACAAACAACTATGTGGAAGCACACATGATGGTTCCATCATCATGTGTATGACCATGATGAGCATGTTTGGCTGCGTGCTGCTGGCTTGGTTGGTGAGTACACACACACACACACACACACCTACACACACACACACACACACACACACTTAGATTTCTAAGTACAGGCCTGCTTGAGCCTGATAAGGCCCAGGACCTCGGCAATGACCTTGGATGTCTATTTCAAGAACTACAAAGTTGTGGGTGGTTCAGTAGCAGTTTTATCAGAACTCAGTGGAATGTTTTAGGGTGACTACTCAATATGGCTTTGCTATGTCAGATACACCGGTACAGCAATCCATCCAGTTGTAGTGGGTGTTACGTTCCAGGCTGTCACTGTGAGAGACAAAACGAGTAGCAATGATATATTTCATTATTTATTTGCTGTTTTCCGGAGCTTTATGCATAATACCAATACAATACGCATGTGAGATGCAGGTATTATTTTTGTCTACTTGGGTTTGCTATTGTCAAGTTCTGGAGTCCTGTATCTGTGACCTGGGCTGAATGTGTATCACGGTACAGTGAAGCTGAAAAATAAGAATCACAGTCGCAAACCAGAACCCCCGGAAAATAAAAAAGCCACAGAGCAACTGATTGTCATTTGGAAAATTCACACTCGAAAGTCAAAGTAACACTGTAACAAATTAGACGTGAATTAAATTGATTAAAAGTTAACTGGAGATAGCAAAAAAAAAAAAAACATGAACCGGTCAAAGAACATTGGACTGACACAATGGAAGTGAAAATAAACACAATAACACATGGTTGGGGTACAAAAATGTGAAAAGCTAGCCCCTCGGCAGCAAACCGCAAGCTAACTGGCAGTGAGCGCTACTTTTTACATTTGTATCTCCAAAAACTTCACCTAGATTTCAACTTCACTAAAATAAAGGATTTTCAAACTCATTCTAAAAACATTTTAAAAAATATTATTAACTCTGAGTTTTAGCTAATTTCAGCTAAGGCTAGCTCGGCTATTCACATCGGTTCTCTCCCCTCTTGGTATTAAGAGTGGTTAGCCATGCTCCCTGTGAATGCTTTTCATTCAGTTGCACCATTTCATTTTAATCTTATATGACATTGAATTGCTTACATTCGAGTTTTGGCGACCTATGCCGTATGTTAGCGGATGATATCCTCATGTGTAAACAAAGCAAGTGAAGCGCACCCACTTGGGAAGTAACAATGTAAAGAAGCAAACCACAGGCTAAAGGTAAGCTAACTGTGATCACAACTGATTTTTAGCTTAACACAAAACAAACACTGTTGCTCAGCAAATGTCAAGACTTTTCCCAATGTGAAATTAATATAAGTTTACAGTCTCTGGTTAGCTGAGTAGACTTCAAATCAATCTTTGTCAGACCATGCTTTTGCATTACAAACATACATTTTGATGAGAAGCTATGAATATAGGCGATCAGTATGATGAATACATTTAGGAGATGTCCGTTATGAACAAATGGTGGTTATTAGCATCAAGTACTGTACTTCACTAACCTTCCATTAGCATGTTTTATTGTGTTGGGGTAAGCTAACAGTAGTGTGTGTGACATTGTGACTTGGCCATTAATTTGATACCCTCAAACAAGCTAACCTCTTTGTATTTCTTTCTTTTCTATACTCCCCGGTTCATCACGTGTACGCTATTTGTGCAAACACCTGCAGGCCAGAAGAATACCATGTGCGAGAGGAGAACAAGAGGAAGGTGGCGGGATGAACGCCAGCAACGTGGTGAGTGATGCTTTGGAGAAAACGCCCTCGCACTCAGGCGGGAGGAAGAGTGTGTGTTAGGAAAGGAATGAAAGGTTGGATCAAAAGATCCAATCACGAGAAGGGGAAGCAAAGCACAACCCTGATTGTGATCATATTGTAAATGAGGACCTGTCCGGCAGCGCTAGTCAAACTTGAGGGTGATTATCATGAAGAGAATACACAACACACATAGCGAACAGATCATGTGACCGTGTTATTAATATCCAGAATTTTACATGGCCTGACTACAACACACCAAGAAGTTTGAAAATTGGACAAGCGGTCCATAAGAATTTGAGTTTTTATGTATCGAAAAAAAAAATGTTTTGGTGTGATATTACCTATAGAAAAGCTGGTCTAATCCCCAAATTGATTTGACCTCAAATAAGAATGTATGAATTCTTACATGTGTGTATAGATTGTACTCTTTAATATAATATATTATATACTTATGTATTTTTGTAGCATTACATCCATCAAAAGTATTTATCTTCAAATTTTCAATTTTTTTGTGAGACAACAGCGGTGGCAGTGACGGTGGCCAGCGAAAGCGAGCGACAGCGGCGTTCGTTGTGGGCTCCAGCGATTGGTGAGCCCGGAGGCGGCGACGGCGGCGGCAGCGACCGAACTCACTCGACCACCGAGGCCGCGTGAGCTAGCGATAGCCAGCCGGCCTGAGCGAGCGAAAGGGCTCTTCGGAGCTCCAGCGGCGGTCGACCCTTCGGTCCGGCACTAGCCGCCGGAGCCACCACCTGTGATCAGCCAATCAAACCGTGAACCCGGCAGCAGCGGCCGAAAAAACGTCATTCGAACACCGCGGTTGTGTTGCCCGGGGAGGCCACTGGCCCACTGCCACGTCAACAACATCCTGGTTGGCAGAGGGTCAACAGCATACATCAACAACTAGCTGACTGCTGGTAAGCAACAAATTCCGAAAGGATGCCGCCTAAACGGGGACAGGATGCAAAGCAGGACGAAGAATTGATGACTCTCACGCAAGTCAATGAACTCCTCCTGCAACAAAAGAACTCTTCACAGCGCTCATGCAGCAACAACAGGACCACTTCAAAGGATTTGTAAAAATGATACTGGATTCAACAAACACACGACTCGACAATTTTTCCAGGGAAGTACAAGAACTGAAAACCAGTCTTGACTTCACTCAAAAGGAGGTCGATGACATTAAAAACAACAAACAATTGGATCTGACCATTGCAAAACCATGCAAACTGAAATATTCAAAGTATGTGACAGTATGCTGGTTTTAACCGACAAGATGGACAACTTAGAGGGACTATCTAAAAGAAATAACTTGATAATCGACGGAATTGAAGAAATGCAAGGAGAAACGTGGATTGAAACGGAGCAAAAAGTACAAAAATCTTTAAGGAGCAACTACAATTAAAGGAGACTATCGAGGTGGAAAGAGCCCACCGCACGAGAGACACGAATCGGGAAGACTTCGACCAAGGCCAGTAGTGGTGAAATTTGAAAAATATAAGGACAAAACAATGATACTACAAAGAGCAAAATACTTAAAAGGTACTAAAATCTATATTAATGAAGATTATACAGATATTGTACGTCAAAAAGAAAAGAATTGCTTCCAAAACTCAAAGAGGCTCGTGAAAGAGGAAATTGCCTACTTGAGGCACGACAAACTCATCGTCCACCCCGCACCAGTACACCAATTCAACGGGCTTGACTTCAACATGCTCAGAGCTGATTACCTCAAGACATAAACATTGACTCAATTGATACAGAAACATACAACACAAACATGGACTTCAAAATCTTTGATTATGCAGAACACAAGACATTCGACCCAGAGAACAATTTGGACCCTGACAATAATTTCTTCAATCAAAATTACAGCATCACAAACTCCGAGTATTATACGAATGAACAATTCAACACAAATGTAGAACTGAAAAATACACTTTCATTAATACACATTAATAGTAGAAGTCTCTATAAAAATTTCACCAAAATCAAAGAATATTTGGCCACATTTAATAAATTTACAATAATTGCTATATCTGAAACTTGGCTTGATGATGAAAAAACAAGTGAAATGAAAATTGATGGATATGAAATGTATGCAACTCATAGGGAAGATAAAAAGGAGGGGAGTTGCAATATATGTAGATAAAACACTGAAATGTAGTAAAATTGAGAGCTTGACAAATACAACAGTGAATCTAATGGAATGTCTAACTCTTGAAATACATATTAAAAATGCATCAAATGTCATTATAAGTTGCGTTTATAGGACACCAGGATCTTGTCTTGACACATTTAATAAAAAACTGATAGATATGCTGAGCTGTTCTAATGACAAGAAAACACGAATAATATGTGGCGACTTTAACATCGACTTATTAAACCCAAATGGACACAAAAACACAACAGATTTTATAAATTCAATGTATAGCAACGGTCTTTTCCCAGTTATTCTGAGACCCACCAGAATAACAGTAGATACAACCACATTAATAGACAATATATTTATAAATAAGATTGATCATAAAAGGAAAGTGGACTTCTCATAACTGATATAAGTGACCATCTACCGGTCTTTGCAGCCTTTCACAATTACTTGATAGAATAACTAAATCAATAACCCACATCTCAGAAATAAGACCCAGAACCCAACATTCCATCGCAGCTTTCAAGCTCGATTTAGACAAGCAAATTGGTCAGAGGTCTACACAAATGAAGATCCAAATACTGCGTTTGGCGCATTTCAGTCAACCATAACCTCCTTATATGACAAGCATTTCCCAGTAATTAAGGTCACCAGAAAGTACAAAAACCAAAATAAGCCATGGATAACAAAAGGCATAGAAAATGCATGTAAAAGAAAAATAATCTATACAAATCGTTTCTAAAATCCAGAACCAAAGAAGCTGAAACAAAATATAAGACTTATAAAAACAAATTAGTAAACATTATAAAAATCAGCAAGAGAGACCATTTTCATGCATTATTAGAGCAAAATAAAAGCAATACTCAAGAAATATGGAAAATCTTAAATCATGTAATTAGAAACAGCTCTAATAAAGTAAATTATCCGAGTACTTTATGAAAGATAAAAATACCATTATTGAGGAAACTGCAGAAATAGCAAAGGAATTTAATGAATATTTTGTTAATATCGGCAGTAATTTAGCAAAACAAATTCCTGATCCAATAAATTCTTTTGAAATAGATAAATACATAGAAAAAAATTCTTCCACAATGTTTCTTACTGCTGTGAATGAAAATGAAATATTAAATATTGTAAAAACATATAAAAGTAAAAAGTCAACTGACTGTTTTAATATTGACATGACAATAATAAAACAGATTATAGAATTTGTAGTCCGACCTTTTACATACATATGCAACCTATCATTTAAAGCCGGTGTTTTTCCATCAAAAATGAAAACTGCTAAAGTTATTCCAATTTTTAAAAGTGGAGAAAGACAATTCTTTACAAATTATAGACCAATATCACTGCTACCACAATTTTCAAAAATATTAGAAAAAATATTTTCTCACAGATTTGATAACTTCATTAATAAACACGTGCTATTAAGTGAAAATCAATACGGCTTTAGAGAAAACGGACCACCTTAATGGCAGTAATGGAGTTTGTAGAAGCAATAGCGACTAATATTGACAATAAAGAATTCACGGTTGGGATTTTTCTAGATCTAAAAAAAGCTTTTGATACAATAGATCATACAATATTATTGAATAAATTAGAGAGATATGGTATCAGAGGCACAGCATATAAATGGATTGAAAGTTATTTAGAAAACAGATATCAGTATGTGCAGTTTAATAACATAAAATCCAACTCACTGAAAATTACCCATGGAGTGCCTCAGGGATCAGTGCTTGGACCTAAACTATTCATTTTATATATAAACGATATCTGTAGTGTCTCAAAACTATTCAAATGTGTCCTATTCGCCGATGACACAACCTTCTACTACTCTGGAAATAACATGGAACAACTCCTGAAAATTGTGGAAAATGAATTAACCAAATTAAAAAACTGGTTTGACAGAAATAAACTATCTATAAATTTAACAAAAACCAAGATAGTTGTTTTTGGCACGCGACCAATCAAAGAACAAGTCAAAATAAAGATAAATTCAATTGAAATAGAACGAGTTAATGAAAATAAATTTCTTGGACTAGTAATAGATTCCAAACTATCCTGGAAGCCACACATAGATAACGTTAAAGAAAAATATCCAAAACTATCGGGATACTCCACAAAACTAAGGACGTGTTGAATAAGAGTTCCTTGTGCACATTATATTATTCATTATTACTCCCATATATGACATATTGTGTGGAAATATGGGGGAATGCCTGTAAAACAAACACACTCCCTGTCTTAAAACTACAAAAAAAAGCAATTAGAACAATCAATAGGTCTAAATATATAGAACCCACAAATCCACTATTCATCAAATTAAACACAATGAAATTTTATGACCTGGTTGACTTCAAAATCGCCACAATCCGCATCCTATATACACAGTACGCTTAAGAATGTTCACATATATTTTACTGTAATGTACGTTTGTGTTTGACTTATTTTTTTTTTTTGTCGCAGTACGTATGTTTTCTGTGTACAGTAACATTGCCGGAGGGTTTGAAATGATGAATATTTGATGACAACAGCTCGAGTTGCCTTGTTGTGTAAGCTGCTTTGTGGCTCCCTTTTAGTGTTTCCTTTCTGTCCCAGACCAAACACACTAAAACACAATCATCCAGATGTCTGTTGGCAGTCAACACTCATTTTGGTATCTACATTTATCTGGCACGGGATGTTTTGTTTGTTTTTGTTTTTATTTGATTGGCTGGCTTCTTTCTTCACCACCACCATCATCATCATCATCATCATCATCATCATTGTCGTCATCATTGGCACTCCTTTCATTTTAATCTTGTATCACATTACTGGGCACAAGTGCAAACATGTCAACTCATTTGTATACACACACACACACACACACGCACACATACTGGAAATGCTTATAACAACACAGTGAAATGGGAAGAGGAAAAAAAAAAGTGTACCAAAACCCAAACACTCTTTCAATGACTTGGGCTCCGATTATATCCTATTATGTATACTCAGCGGCCTCAACATGATTCATCATGTACAACCTGGGCAGAGTAGCCCAAAATTATACTCCAGTAAGAGCAGGCTCAAGTAAGAGTATGTAAGTATTCAGTGAAAAAGCTGGAATTGTTCTGTCCTGAGCGTTGTTGATGCATGAGAGTAGCTTCTGTTGCTAGGCGTTTCCTTGCTTGGCCAAGTAGGCAGGTGAGTTGTTTGGATGTTTATGTAAATACATAGGTCATGAACGTAGTTGTTTACAAGGGAATTATTTGAGTCAGTGGTTTGCATAAAGTATGTCAGCACGTACACAAAATGTTTGTATCATAAGTTGGGTCGGTTGGTAGGTATAGGTAGGCAAGGCCAAGGATAAAAATAGGTGGATGGGAGGTAGACTGGTTGTTTAGTTATCAGGGTAAGTATAGTGATATGATTAAGGTCTTGTCAAGCATTTCTTGATTCAATTTCTCCAAAATCTTGTTCTTGCGCTACATGTCAAGACGACTTTTTATTCCCTGTTTCGTAAATGCCTTTGGATGTGAGTTGTATTTTTAACACTGTGAAGCACGTTGAGCTACCTTGTATATGAAACATGCCCGATAAATACTGCTGGCTTGCCGAGTAGTTCGAGCTGAAGACTGAAGTGGGATGCCGTTGCACTGCTTCAATTTCTGATTTCCTTTGGCTGTCATTGGATTATTATTAGAAGCCCGCATGTCCACACAGGAAATATTCCAAGGGCAAAATAGCCTCCCTTGTAATTATAAAACTCGTCCTGATTCTGTGGCACGCAGATCGAGATTAACTGTTTGACATCGGCGCCCGACGCCGCAGGTCTATTTTAATATGCCACAACTTAATCCTAATTGAGCTCAGCCACTGAGCATGTCCCCGGGCACAATAATGTGGCTAATACAGCCCATGTGAACAGCTGGATGCCGCAGACTTGCACTGTTGCATTGTGGGTGATCTGCAGAGCAGACACGGAATTACAACATGTGCTACTTTGCTCTTTAATACTTGGGGGCAGTGCCTGAAAGGTCAGGAAATGTTGGGGAACATTAAATATGGACTATCTTAAAATTAAGTGTAATTACTTTTGGTTTGGAAAGTGCAAAAAAAGTTCCTAAACAGCGATCAGTATAAAATCATTGTTACTACTGTGGATTTCTAAAATACATTTTTAAAGGTTCAAAATGTATGTATATTTTTTATAATAAAATGTAAAATAAATATTTTAGATGTGGTAAGACAAAAAAACTATTTTAAATATCATACATCTATGTTTGAAAAATCAAATGAGTGAAAATGAAATGTTTTAATTCTAATAATATTTAAGTAAACACCTTTTTCAAGTTCAGTCAGTAAACAAATGTCATGTTTAGTGTCAAGCAGTTCTAATTCTGGAAAATTAGGTAAAAACAATAACTCAATCATCAAAGAAATTGACTTAATTTTGTCATGTTTTTCATGTACTTTTCCATTCCTTTATGTCTTACAAGAAATATTTTAAATGAGAAGTCTTGAAGGGGTGTCAGATGTGTAAATACAAAGAAAAAAATCCAACAAATAATAAATTAATACCACGATAAATGAATAAAATACGAGTGCATTTTAGAATACAGTGCCGACAGAGAATGATCCAACTCAAATCAATGACGTGCTATGATTAGAGTAAGACAGCAAAAATGAAAAGGCCGATTGAGCGTGATGCATTCATGGCCACATGTGTGTCCTTGCGTGTCACTCATCTGGCTCTTGTGACGCCACCAGATGACCTCTCATCTGGTGCCGTCACATGTGTGTCGCACTTTAAATGGAAATCTGAGAGTCAACACCCATCGAGCTTTGTCAAGGAGACAGTAAGTCTGTGTGTGTGTATGCACATAGCTCCCCCCCCCAACCCCTTTCCGCCCCCCACTCCTTCCGTGTCTTGGCACATATATAACCTTGGGAGCTCTCCTTCCTCCGAGCATCAGGGAATGTCTCACAGGACCGCATGTGGTGGGAGGGGTGATTCGCCAGTCAATCAGCCGTGAGGCTCTGGATGCTCGTCATCGCCTCCACGCCTCTCATCGCTTCACACGCAAGATGTCCGCAAGAGTGCACATATAAGATGCAAATATGTAGGCCGATAAGATGTTGAGTGGGAGCTAAAAATATACTCTTACGGGATGAAGAAGAGGAGGAGAGGAGAGGAGAGAAGAGGGAACCGAGAGCTAGAAAGACACACAAAATGTGCTGAGTCATAAATCGGATAACAGCGTTGGATATGGATGATGGGATACCACTCGCAATCCACCGTGTAGAGAGACCATATCATTTTTTAAACGATAGTTTTGTCCGTTCCACACATACAAAGGTCCCTAAAGTGCTTGCTTCAAACTGTTTCTTTGTCATGCCTGCTTGATAATTAGTGTAAACCTTGACGCACAAAACAAAAGAGAATGAAACTTTACAACTTATTGATTTGAAACAATCACATAGCTTCGTCTTTTAGTCTGATGGCCTGATGCTAATGCTAAATAGCTACCCACGTTGCTCCACTTCAACCCATTGAGCCACGGATTGAACACACTCGGTGTAGTGACAAACAACATAACAGTACTTAAAGTCATCTATGTTTTTATCCACTGTGTAGCATGACTAATATTAGTGCCGTACCGATGAGCTCAGAGAGGAGTTGAGAGATCTCGGTGAACAGTGTTCATCTGTCTTTGTTATTGTGCCCAGCTACATACTCCCCAGGTGGCCACAGCAGAAGGAGCAGCATTGAATTGATTCAGACTATTCAAATATATTTAAGTCCTTACCATTTCTATCCAGAAAAATATTATTAATATTAATGTTATTGTTGTTTTTCCGCACTGTGGTTTGTAAGTGTTGCTGCACAGTTGAAGTGGTTTGCTGTTAGCCTACATTAGCGTGTCTATGGCGTTTCCATTGCATGTTAGCATTAAGATAGCATACTTTCGTTAGACTAAATTATAGAGATTGGTATAATTCTTCATTATTTTTTTGGATGTCAGTTTTGCACCTAACTTCAGCTGGGAGTTGCAGCAACAGCTTGACCTAGCAGCTTTGTTTTCTCACTTGTCATTCTTTGTAATATTGACGTGTTTGACGAGTAAGCACTTTTCTTAGGCCAGATGCTCTTGTGTGCACTTATTAGCAGTGAGGAGAAGCCAGGAGCAGACATGCTGTGGGCGGCCTAATTTGCGGCCGGCATTCAAGATGTTAGCTGACTCCTACTTGTCGGGCTGCTGGCAATAATCCAATGTATTAATATTTAAAAAAGAAAAAGTCCAGCCTTGACGATGTCACGGTTCTGTTTTTGGTCTGGCCAGCAGGTGGCATGAGCGGACTTCTGGGTGCACACCTGCTGCCAATCTATTCATTAGGGGTCTCTATATTTAAGGATGCTAATGCGGTTCACCTGTTGTCGGAGTATTGTTTATGCCTTGCTGTTTCCATGCGCACAGACCCGTTTTGCTCTCGATCTCGTCACTTTCGCTTTCTGAACTCTCGGTACCATTTTGTAAGTACAGCTTTGTTTTGTGATTTGGCTTTTTCTTGCGTGTAGTTGATCCATTGTGTTTTTTTTCGTTTGTATTCTCGGTCCTTGTTTTTCTCTCTTGCCTTTTGTGCAAGCGCTTTTTGTTATTTCGTTTTTGTGCTTCCAGGTCCTTGTGTCGACCTGCGCTTTATGTTACAACTTTGTCGGTGCGAATTTTTTGTATTGAAACATTTTTGCAACGGAGACCTTGTTGTCATCTGCACTTTTGGGATCCAAACCCAATTCGGCTCGGCCGAAACGTGACAGACGAGGCCAGCTTCTAATCACAAAATGGTAGTGTTGAGTCACACTCTACTTTTTGTTTGGGGCTAGCCATTTAGTCATAGACACGAACATTCGGTACATGCTGTGATACAAGAGCAGTACAAAAAAATAAATACCCTTGCAAAAAACACAATGTTCAATTGAATCGCTTATTATTACAACTAGACACTTATTACCACTGCACGGCATCAGACGAAGAGAGGCCCCTTCATGCACCCAAAGTATTAGGAACACCCTCAACATCTAATGTAGTGCAATTCTAAACAACATCAACTACAAAAACAAAGTAAAGGACAAAGAAATATATTTACAGTTATAAACAGTGAAATGAAATCCACTATATTCAAAATAAATTAACAGAGCAGCTGATTGTGCACATAAAAAGCACAATAAAATTAAATAAATTTCCATTTGAATACAGTACAATCGTGTGTGTGTGTGTGTGTGTGTGTGTGTGTGTGTGTGTACGTGTTATGGCGTGTGACAGATGAGCAACGTGACGGGGAGTGAAATGAATTGGAGAGTCTTATGGTCGCCATGGCGACCTTCACTCTCCAGGGTTTTGTGACACATGCGGCCATGACGGGGCAGCGCCCTCCATATCGGCTCAAGGATGCACATTCCCCTTATGGAGGTGACCTGTCAATCATCCTCACTGGATGTTCGACATCCAACATGCGCTAACAAGGCAGGTGCCTGTTTAAGACGGAGCAGTCATGAAAAGATGAAAATGTATGTCCATTTTCCTCCTAATACTGCATACTGTACTTGACTTTTCTGGAGATGATTTAGACTACTATTAAACAGAATGCTGACTTTATTCTTTGTAAAATGGTTACTTTTCTCATAAACGTCAAACGTTTTTCAAATACTGTACTGTATGAACATGAAGACTTTGTTCCAGTAATTTGACTTCATTTTGATTGGCTGGCAACGAATTCAGTGTGTATATATATATATATATATATATATATATAGGGTTGCGGGTGGGCGTGCCGGAGCCTACCCGAGCGGTTATACACTCCCACATTCCAAAAACATGCATGGCAGGCTGATTGAACACTCTAAATTGTCCCTAGGTGTGTATGTGAGCGTGGATATATATATATATATATATATATATATATATATATACACACACAACACACGCTCACAAGTATTCACACCATATTGTATGGATTGCTTCACTGTAATTATTTACTCAAGATATGTATTAATTATAATAATGAATTGCCTCTCAGTGTCATCACTGCGTATCCTGTCCGCCTGTGATACACTCATGGCAATGATGCAGTATAAGGCATTGCATAGCACCTATTCGGAAGGGGATGAGGGAGGGTCCCCCCCCCCCTCCCCACCATTCCAACCGCCGTGCTGATGATTTTCTCTTGCTTCATGCCTGTGACAGATGTTGATTGCAACAGCTCCTCCTATGGGGCCAATGACTCAAGCATGTATGATGATTTGACATGATCTTAACTCTGTTTCGGAGAAATTCTTCTCCCGTGTTAGAGGACCAGACAGTTGGCAGCTGCTGAACTTTGAAATCCTCTTAGCATCCTTCAACTATCTGGCTTGCTCTCAATTATTTCTTCTTCTGCAACTGAGCATGTGTATGTCTATGTGTACAATATATATATACACACACACACACACACACACACACACACACACACATATGTGGCAGGCAGCATCTCCCCTCGCCATTCCTGAGGCCCTCCCTGTCAGCTTCCCCGCAAGGTTATTTCCAAGGACAGCCGGCTCCCAGCATCCCCCTTCCCGCCGCGTGATTGGATGGCAGGTATTAAAGGGCCGCTTCCTCCTCACATACATGAGCACATGGCCACCAGTGAAGAAGCACTCCCGTCGCTCCTCGAGGAGCCGCTGTGCACATGCATGCACACGCGCACACACACACACGCTCGAGTAGTGTTACAAGATGGTGACGAAATTATCCATCAGTTTGTTGCTCATCAAAAATAATAATCAAGTGTTGGTGATATTGTTCCACTTACCCCCTTCATTTTTTGGGGCCAAATATTTGTAGATTTTTTTTCTGATGTTGATGTTTTTTCCTAATGCTTTTCTAATGATGTAATTTCCAATATAATCTCTTTCTAATGTTACTTTGTAAGTTTTCTATTTTGTCTGAAACCTTTTACTGTATATTATTTGTGTTTTTGTAAACTTTTGATATTTTTCTTAAAATATCTTGGCATTTCCCCCCTTTTTTTCTATTTGATATTGCCTCATATTTTAGAATACATGTATTTATTTCCAACGTTTGTCTCACGTCACGTGGTGGTGGTGGACCCCAAAGAGCAGGCAGGAGAGAGGAGCAAGGTGTACTTGACGAATTGTATTTAATAAAACACAGAAAATGAGGTCCAAAACAAAGTCCAAAGTATCAAACAAAAATCATGACTGAAGATAACACATAACAGTAACCGAAACATGACAAACCTGATGGCAGCAAACAAACAAACATGACAGTGGCAAAAAAGCTACAATGACCCGACACCGAGTGGTCGGGAGGGAGTCCTTTTAAAGCTACTAATTACCAAACAACCAACAGGTGCGCAGCTCAGTTTGTGTGCTTAAAAAAAAAAATTCTCCCCTCAATATATTTTTTGCACTACTCTAATTACAAGGGGACAATGCTTGGCCCTTTGGGTGCTTGGACCCCTGGCTGCCCTCTGCGTGGCAGCTCACTTATCACACAGCTTGCTTTTGCAATGAGGAAAGGGGGCGACAAAATCAGCGCTTGTGACGTGCCTCCAGACAGCCTTTGCTTTATGCTAAGCCATCGGGGCACACTACAAGCTCAGCAGACCTGAAAGGCAAACAGCGTGCGAGCACACAATGAGCCCCCGACTCCAGAATTAGCCAGCCGGCGGTCACCGGCTCTTCCAGCACAACAGGAAGAGACGATTGAAAAGAATACCAAAGACAAAAAAAACAAAACAAACATTGCTCTGTCTCATGTGCGCCTTGCAGGTCCAACACTGCTCACCGATGAGCGATAAGAGCAGCAGAAAGCTAGTTTGCCCTCAGCCTAGTAAACTTGTTGACTGGAGAGAGCATCAGGAGAGTCAATGTATTTTGCTGCAGTGGCGGCAGAGCTGAAAGAGCAGCTAGCAAGGGGGCGAAGGACACCGCACGGTCAAATACAAGAGCTGTAGCAAATGTAACAAGAATAATAAGAGTAATTATGCACAAGTGAGGCTGGCGTTTTAAAATTTTATTTTCTGATCATTTTTGGGTTTTTTTTTTGTTTGTATTTCCGTTTTTTTTGGGGGGTGATCTAATAGAGTATTTTCTTTCCTTCCTATTTTTGTCTATTTTTCACCAAATGTGTTTTGTTTCCTCATTTGTGTGTATTTCATCTTATGTGTACATAATTTACATCTCACATGTATATTTTTCTAGTTTTCATTACATTTTTCTCATTTTCGAGTTTATTTATGTACATTTTTTTCTGAATATTTCAAATCTTGTTTTAGATATTTGTGGTTTATGTATTTGCTATTTGGTGTTTTTGTTTCATATTTGTATAGTTTTATCTAATATTTTACTTTTTTTGTCTTTTTTACATTTTATTGGATTTTAGTGATACTCTCACACTTTCTAGTATTTTCCATATTTGAAATATTTGTGTCTTACTTTTAATTTGTATTTTTCATGTTTTTATGGTATCATCCAATATATTTGAAACATTATTTTGTGGTGGGGGGGTTGTAACGTATGTTTCTGTCTGATAACTCATTTAAATTTTTTTCATAATTTTTCTTTGCATTTTTGTGCTTTTTTTTGTCAACTAATTCTACAATTTTAAGTTACTTTCGAATAGCTGTATTTTCTTTTGGTCACAATAGTGGAGTTTCACCTCCATTGGAACCATAACTTGAGTTTTTCATCCAGCTCTCGTTCTGAAAGCCTTTTAACCGTGCCGCTGCATCTAACGCTGTCGATGCCGACGATGACCCAGCAGAAAAAAGTACCTTTTCAGCTGATTCGGTCTTTTGTAACATACTGTAGGTGAGCATGCGACATGCTCCACTTGCGATGTGGATTCCATTGGCCTGATGGCACTTAGATGACCTGAAGCGCGGTCAGAGGTATATTTTGCGTTGTGATCCGTCATCCACGCTAACACCCAATGGAATTTTCCATCCCCACCCACCTGACTCAGTCCTTCATCTCCGTCATTTCTCAATCCCTCCCTTTTCCCCTTTCTGGTGATCCTCCTTAACCTCATCATCCATCGCCGGTGATCCCGAGTCTGTGTTTAGCGCCCCTCCCTCTCCCCTCTCACTGCTGGCGACCCTGCGAGTGAAGCACAGATTATGTCAGACGTTTCTAAAAGCGGATTAGCCGGGATCACCTTCACACACGCAAGCGTGCATAGATGACTCCCATGCGAACGACCCTTTCTAATCAAAAGTATGCTCGTGCAAGTGTGGACAAGCTTGTTTTTTGGCATGTCACTGCCGGTTTTGTTTTGAAATGGATGGCAAACAAGTAGCACTCTCTGTACTAGTATTGTGTTTTACGACATCCATGAGCCAATGCGAGAAATGTATGAAAAATGTCTGTCTTTGAATAGCTTTATGTGGAGCCGCGGCTCTCAAACTGGAATCCGAGGACCACCGTTGGGGTTGGATCTAGTCACGTTTTTGTGATATGAAATAACGAGAGTAAGACAAATCATTTCAAGACTTTTTTTCCCACTATTAATCTAACCTATGGCCTGTAATAGGCCCTGACCGATATGGTTCCTGATTCCTGTTCCGATACATGGGAGGGGAAAAAAAAACCTAATCAGGCAATTAATTCTTTTGAAATATAACTTACTATAACGAAATCGTCCGACCCATGAATCGGTGAGGATAGGTTCTTCAGGGCGGGAAAAAAATGTAAAAAAAGAAAAAAAAGTAGCAAACAACACACACACAAAAAAATATTCATCATAGAAGTGCTATATAGGCCAGTGATGGAGTATAGGCAAACTCAAAATTATCATGTTTAAACATCTCTGACATCCAGATTAAATAATGACCATATTTTGTCCAGTATCTGTGATTCTAAATAGAGCACAACACTCACTGTGAGCCTGCGGTGCATGACACTGAGACCTTGTGACATCCGGCATCCATCCGTTGCCCTGACTCACTCCTCACGTCACTTACGTTTCCAAAAATTCTCCACGGCCGTCATTTATCTCAGCCCGTGCGCTTACTTGTGAATGTGCGTGACACCGTGCTAGATATGAGGACCAGTGGTGTGTGTGGGGGGGGTTCAGGTACCTCTTATTTACCCCACTATTGATGTTATTTATTCTGACAACTTTTTAGTTGCGCTCACTATATTACTTAATTTGGACCAATTGACGTGTTACTTCATTCATTGTGCACCTGGGTGTCTTTTAAGGCTGGAAAAAAATAAACAAAAAAATACATCACAGTGCTTTGTCAGCTCATCGTTTTTATTTAGTGCATCACCACTCGTGGCTCTAAGACCTTTGAAAAAGCATTCTGGGAAGATGATAGAAGCACAGTCGTTTGCTTTTGTGATGTATGAAAGGCTTTTTGTGTGGTCATTGGGTCAGTGTGAGTGCAGTCTTTGATGTGGACGGCTGGGGCTGGCATGCAATTTTAATCAACTACATCAAGGGTCAGAAACCTACGGCTCGTGAGCCACATATGGCTCTTTTGATGATTGCATCGGGCTCGCAGATTAAAAAAAAATATTCTAGTTTGTTTATTAATGCAGCCATCCATCCATCGATTTTTCACTGCTTATTTCCTGTTTGGGCTGCGCTTGGCTCCAGGAGCTATTTTGATTGGATGATACTGGCCAACGTTGCCGTTGCTGTGGAAACAGGTATACGCCCCCTTTTGAATCAACCCGCTCTGCCATTAGCTCAAAGCTAATCCTTAGCGAATAAGATGGCGAAAAGAAAAAAAGATGACGAGTTTGGTAGACTTCAGGACGAATGGACCGAAGGATTCGCCTTTGTGGAGGGAACGGGTTCTGCGGAGTGTCTGATTTGCAATGTCAAAATACCATCGATGAAAGGGTCGAATGCAGAGCGGCACTTTGACACGCCCCATGCTACGTTCGCATCAAAACACTGTGCGAGAGAGAGTCGAAAGGAAGCATGCAAGCTACTGAGCAGTGTGCAAGCTAGCCAGCAGTAACTTTGCGTATGGACCCGGCAAGATGACTTTCATTCCGATAGTTTTGCTGGATTTTTAGCAATCGTGAGGAACGGAAAACCATTCACATTAATGGTGAGTATTATCACAAAATTATTTTTAAAAATACATTCAGAGGCTTATTATACTGACATTTTGTGTGCAGAGTATAGGTTTTGTTTGGGGATGCTTTGCATATTCAGTGTTTCCCGTTCGTGATGGGGGATAGTTTACGAGCCTGAGTAGAGAAAATCCACAAATGTGTAATTGCCTAAAGATGCCACAAGATGGCAGGAAAACATTTTCCTATTAGATAGTGCTATGACTGGATTGAAAGAAGCTCCTCTCTTTACTTGAACATAGTTTAGTGGCCCCAAGATTCCGCCAAAACAAAACTTCAATGGTGCTTTAGTCTGAGCACAAGAATTGCAAGAGGTGAGGTTTCAGCTAAAAAATAAATAAGAGTGATAGGTTTGAAAAAATAATTCTACAAACGAGTGAAGTTCTAATGACGGATTGCTTAGTAACAATTCGTTTTTCCTGAAGTACATTTCAGGCTACACTTTTTTACTTTTAGTCAGTAAAGTACAGGCATTTTATCAATATTTTTACTTTTCACAGTCGCTTTTTACTCAAGTATTTATACTTTAAGTACGGAGGGTATAGGGTACCGTACATTTGCAGCTGCTGAATTGATGAGCATCCTGCCACAACTACATAATGGGAAACAAGCACCCCTCTTTTCCCTCATCCCTCAGTTTCTGACTCAGCAGAACAAACCCTCAGACAAGGTCATCTGACTTGTGTTGCTGTGGCAACCAAGAATTGTTGGGTGCATTTTGTTTCCTTGCCTCCAGCCTCTGCCTCTCCTCCAAAACACATAGGAAGGAAAGGATAGGCTGCGGCAGCCATTTTGCAAGCAGATTGGAAAGCGACGAGCCCCCTTTAAGCACGTCAAACGGTAGTGGCGTGTTTGTGCGACGCTTTGGGGGCCTTGTGTTAGAACAGGCTCTGCTTTTCCCTTGCAAATTAGCAGTGCATGGTTGAAGCCTCACTGCTGCATCGTCCCTTCGCATGGGAAAGAAATGTGGCGGGGAAGAAACGTGACTCGTGGAAGCTGCATAAGGGTCGCCTTCTGCTGATTCTGTGGCACGGTTACATAAAATGACGCTCATATCTAATCCAGCACGGTTGGCCTGGAGCGTAGGCCGCTCTTTTTCTTTTTAGTGTTTCTCTTTGCATGTGTCAACTTGCGGGATGCAAAACAAAAAGGTGCACCAAAAATATGATACCTTTGCTGCTGAACTCTCACTGCAGCACGGGTGGCGAACGTTTGTTTGAGCATTTGATTCCATTTAGGGAACAAGGACATTTCATGAGCGTCAAGTGCAATGATTCCTAACCTTTATTCACCCAAGTTACAATGGATATAAAAAAGTCTACACACCCCCGTCCAAATGTCAGGTTTTTGTGATTAAAAAAAAAAGAGACCCAGATAAATAATTTCGAAAGTGATTCCACCATTAATCTGACCAATAACATGAAAAACGTAATTCTAAAATATTTTACAATGTCTAGAGTTAAATATATTATAAACATTGGATGGGGCTATGTTCAGAATTACCAAACTCATTTAAACTCACGTTAATCTACCTACTTTATATATATATATATATATATATATATATATATATATATATATATATATATATATATATATATATATATATATATATATATATATAATTGCATTCACATATATATATATATATATATATATATATATATATATATATATATATATATACACACACACACACACACACACACACACACACACACACACACACACACACACACACACACACACACACACTCTTCTCTCTCTCTATATACATACATTTTCCGAACCGCTTGATCCTCACTAGGGTCGCGGGGGTGCTGGAGCCTATCCAAGCTGTCTTCGGGCAGTAGGCGGGGGACACCCTGAACCGGCTGCCAGCTAATCGCAGGGCACACAGAAACAAACAACCATACACACTCACACCTAGGTGGAGTGTTGGAGTGTTCAATCAGCCTGCCATGCATGTCTTTGGAATGTGGGAGGAAAGCAGAGTACCCGGAGAAAACCCACGCATCCCCAGGGAGGAAACATGCAAATTCCACACAGGAAGGCCGGAGGTGGAATCGAACCCGGTACCTCTGCACTTTGAAGTCAACGTGCTAACCACTCGATACCGGACCGTGTGTGTGTGTGTGTGTGTGTGTGTGCGTGTGTGTGTGTGTGATTATATACACACACCCACACACTCGTTCACTGTCGTTGACAGGCAGCTAGATCAATAGAATAAAACTTGTGCTGTAGCCAGTGATTGAATTACTGTACTGACATAAGCACGACCACACTCCCTTCTCGAGCTACTGATCACTCACGAACTGCTTAAGGGGCACCCCTGATTTAAAGCGGCTCCGATTTACCCTAAAACAAGCTCAATTGCTTATTTTCACATCATTATTTTTCCCATTGCTGCCTCATATTTTATAAATTTATGACGTTATAAAATTGCAATGCAGAAAAAGCTTCCCCCGCCCCTGTACTACCGCAATGAATAATTTATACGTAAATGCTGACTCTGCATTGTGATTGACGCTCCCTTGCTACTGCTGCTGCTTCAGTGCATTGGTGTATCTGTAACAGCACACACACGCTCTGATAGCGTTCGTTCTGACCACCTGACACATCGACATGCCAAAAAGAACCCTAAACTGCTTGTCATGCAACATGAGAACAAACACTAAGGCACGGCTAGTCCAATCTAACCTTTCCTCAGTTTCTACATTACAATCTTGCTGTGGCTACAATTAGCGAGTCAGCTAGCTAGCCGCTGAATTCTGCAGTAAAGCGGGAGGGGCCAAGCTTGCCTCCAATTTAGCCGGTGGGAACATAACGCTGACGCCCATTGGTCATCATAGAAGAGACGCTCAGGTTCCTGATTGGACAACGAACCGAGCGGTGAAGTATGGGCGTTGCTCACTGGCGACGGTATTGGTGGTGGGCGGAGCGTATTCAAATCAGCAACCCGACTTTTTAGTCTTTTGCTGCGGGCGGCGCTTCTTTCCTGGGCGGAGTTGTGCGGCGCGAGGATAGACTGTACTGCGTCAAGCAGTTCGCGCTGTTGCCGGGCCGCGGAGGGATACAAGCGTTTCGCAGGCAGTATAGTGCGGCTCGTGAGTTAGGAACGCCGGTCCTTTTGGTGAAGTGGTAAATCCACGCGTGATGCTCGGAGTGAGACCGCGACATTTCTTTTAAAGCAAGGCTCACAAAACGCGACTGGGGCTGTTTCGTTGACGTTTTCGCCGAGCTTGAATTTGCGACAGCCCCGTTAGGAACGGCAACTTGTCGGTGACGCACTCACCCTAAGACTCCATTGCATTCCCGCTTGTCTTACCTCAAGACTGGTCGTTCCACCATTTTCTCTTTCTTCCCCCCTTTTTCCCCTTCCCGTCCACCGCAAGACGTTTTAAGGGTGCTCCAGCGGAGAGAGAGCACACCTCTCAACCTGCGAGTAGGATAAGAAGAGTGACTGCGCCAACATGGGGGTAAGTCCATCTTCCTCACTCCACCACCACCACCACCCCTCCCACCTTCAAACCCCGTACTGACACACACCCGAAGCGGTCTGAGAAGCGAACGGTAGTCCGCCATCACCAACACCTCCCTGACGAGGATGTTAAAACGGGAGCTGCTGGTGCTTGGGAGGGTAGTGGGTGGGCGACCTCGACATGAAAACGTGATGTCATTTCATTTTTTTCCCCGAGTAGAAAACCCGCGCATTGTTGAGTGACATTGACGGTAATGCGGAACTGCCTCCAGCCACACTGCGACAAAACAATTGTAGCTACCGTTTTGCTTCCACTCTCGCTCATTTTTGCCATTGTCTCTTGAGCATTGTCCTCTTGTTGTAGATTACTCTTATTAGCTTTCACTGTCGTGCGCGCGCGCACGCACTTGGGCAGTCACCCTTTTCATTATGGAAAGTGTTGCTCAAAGGCCCCAAAGAAGACTAGTACCCAGTGTCCTCTGTGTCTCCTTATAGGCCTCACTTTTGCCTATAACCTTGCCAGCCATTTTAGGTAGGCCTTAATCGGTTTATATAAGGGGAGGGGGGAGAAGGTGAGGTGCTGGTGTATATTCTCACTCAAGATTTAAGTAAAATACTGTTTTTTGGGCCATGAGAGGATATGAGTGGCTTTATTGCCATGACCTCCATGTCGCCCCCCCATCATTTTTCTCCATGCCTGCCAACCTGCACCCCAACCTATCACCTCCACCAAAGCCCCGCATCATGTCCCCCTGAAGCTCTACGCAGTCTCATCACCCGGCACCCTCAGTGACCCATGCGTCATAATGCGGTTACCGGGAATAAGCACCTCACCAGCTTATTTCCCCTTTAATTTGTGACATAACAGAGACGTCCAAATCACTATAAGTGAATACATTTACCCACACTAAACTGCACACAGTAGGATAAAAATGAGGATAAAAAAATATAGATGGATCCTGTTAGGTTTGTGTGTGTAATTTGCTGAGAATAACACCAGAGAGTGGGGGGGATCAGCCCGGCGTATGTAAATGCAGGCGCAAGCTATTGCGCAATGTGTATGTGCGTGTGTATACCACTGCATCAATCCGGATGCAGTGCAGTGGCGTGACGCTGCAAGCCAGAAGGGGGCCGGTGTCATTGCAGTGACAGCAGGCAGCCGACGAGGTCCCCCCTTGCACGTTGCAGTGTCCCTGCAGAGGGAGGTGACAGGCCGCTGCGTCAAAAAGGGGATGCGAGGGTTTAAAACCATCACCTCGGCGGGGGGAAATATGCTCAGGCAGAAGTAGAAACGTTGGACATGTGGATGGTCGTATGATTTTCCTCTCTTTGGATGATGCGGCTTTGTATCATCGGCGCACCACGATGGATGTGGTGCGCCAGCTGTCCTTTTCCCAAGGCCGCAGGGGGCACATCGCATGCAACGTGCGTGCTGCGTCAAAGTGGGGGCGGGGCCTCTTTTGTGGAAATTCCCAGTGCAGAGCCGCGATAGGCCTTTGCTTGAAATGTGCGACGCTGCATTTGCTTTTTAAGCACGTGTCAAAAATTATTAAATGAATACATAAAAAGAAGGGTGAATTCTCTTATGTTTTGATTTGTGCATACCGAGAGCAATTTTCACCTTCACATCCCTGACTTGTTAGCTGGAAGGTGGGCTGGACGGTGAGAAAGGAAGGACACAAGTGCAGGTGTAGCGAGATGGATTTACACGAGAGGGGAGAGGTGAGGGAGGGGCTGCCTGGCTGTAGATCCTGTTACAGGATAATGACCGCCGGGGCTCACATGACTGTGGCTCTCGTTTCCTGGTCGCGGTGCATTGTGGGGGCCGGGTAATCACGGAGGACAGATGGGATGAGGAAGGAGGTCAGGTGGAGGATTTCCATAGGGTGTGGTCTTCTGCTTGAGAGATCGAAATTGGGGATTAAAGTTATGAAGGTGGAAGTGGTGTGACTGCAGCTTTTGTCAGAAGGTCATCATGGCTGCTGAATAGTGTTGAGACCTCCACCATCAGACCCCCCACCCTCTGCTAATGAGGATGGCAGGCTTGCGTCGGCGGAAGTGGGTGCTCGTTTTAGAGATGGATGAGTGTGGCCTCTGCAGAGGCCCAGCCCTCGCTTTGGTGCAGAGTGCTGCACGTCCTTCCCCACTGTACCTGCCGCACTGGATCGAACTGATCGGCCAATGGTCCTCAATTGAAATTGAAGGGAAAAGCTTATCGAATCTAAAATAAAGCATTCGTAAGTGTCTGAAAAGGGGAACAAATTCAGCGACTATGACGTTGAGCATGAATGAGACAAGAGATTTGTTGGATTGCGGTACTTTGAGTTTGCTTTATACAATACAATACAATACAATACATGCTGATTTATATAGCGCTTTCACAACAGCGGCAGCTGTAACAAAGCGCTTAACAAAACAGTTAAATAAAGTAAAATAATAAACACAACACATAACATAACATAAAACACGGACAGTCGTGCATTCCTAACCACTTTTCCCCTCATACGCTTTGTTATTTAAAGCAGTTTGAGATGAAAGAGGAGAGAATCAAAGTGTCCTTTCACCAGTGGATCAGAGACGCCATGCTCAAAATGTGCACACGTTTTTTTCACAATCAACTTAATCAAGTTTTTCAAAGGCACACTAAATTACGAAACTAAATGCTCTGCACCCAAGAGCCATCGGTTGCAAATGAGAGTCGTCGGCGTGTCAAAAAATGAGTACACGCCGAAATTTCATTTTCGACCAAAATTGTCAGGCACCACCACAGCGATTTCATGCTGAGCGCTGTACTAGAGGGCATTCGTTTTCGTTGATGGAAACCCACTTTGTCAGAAACTGTCTGAACGTTTTGGGTCGTTGCATTCTCTCGATAAACTACGTAGCAATCCGTCCTCCCCATCCCAAAGCATGTTAAGTTCATTGAAGACTTAATCGTGTCAACTGGTGGGAACGTGAGTGTGAATAATTGTCTACATGTGCCCTGTGATTGGCTGGCAACCAGTCCAAGGTGTTGACTCAAGCGAGCTGGGATAGCGTCGAGCTCACCCTCCACTGAAGACGCTGTGGAAAGTGGATGTATGGATAAATTGTCCGACTACGGTTCTCACTTTCAAATCTTTTTTGCATTGATTATCCCTTCAACTTTCCCATTGAATATTTGAGGAGTCGGATGGATTTGCGAGACCCCAAGCTTCTAGCTACTACCTATTCCAAATCTGGATGAAAATCGTTGGCTTGGTTCCACAGGGCATCCGTTGTAAAAACTGTGGCCAACATACTGCTCTGACAGCCCCCTGATGGGATGTCTTTGACTGTAGTATCAAGTTTTCACCAGTACACAGATGTTCATGGCGACTGGAATTGTGTTGGATGGCCGACATGATGTCAGCGAAGAATTTTGCGGTCGACTTACTCGACTCGGATGAGTCCCCAGCCCAAAATCTGATTTATATTTTCAATTCAACAGCTTTTGTTTGTTACGTTAAACCATTGGATTGGATGCGGTTTGTCACTCGGGAGTGTAACAATACATGAGATTCGTCTACTACTCCACTGCAATGGCCGGAAAATATGGCAGACAGCTGCGTGTCTTCAAATAAGACTGCAGTTAATCCAAACAGGTTTAAATTACAAACCTTTGTCAACGTAATCTGCTAATCTAATAATTGGTCCGTCGAGGAAGTCCTCGGGCTGTGGATCCAGACCGGAGTTCACCTATCGAAGACCTTTGCAATAGGAAAACGGCCATACGGATAAAACTATACAGTATCCTGGTGTTTTTGCGCTTGTGGCCTGTGGTCAGATAAAGTCCCAATGTCTCTCTCCTCTTGAAGGTCTCTGATCAATAAGTATCACCGTATACAGGTCATTGTCCTACGCTGAAGGACGGTCAGCAAGAAGAAAGGTTACAGTTAGTATCAGTGCTAGCAGTGCCCCGTGGTAGCTTATGTAATGGTATTCAAACGTAAAGGTCAGCGCTGCCTTGCTTCTCATGGTCAAGTTGATCTTCAACGTGAGGCATGGACACAGACAGGGGCTACCTTGAGGACGTCGCGTTGCCTGACAACAAGGACGTGTCTGAATTGGGGTGTTTGTTGTCCTGGAGATGTTTGCGTGCTACATGTTTGAATGTGTTGGAGCACAAGGTGTGACACTAAGGCACCCACAGCAACAAAGGCTTCGACTCTGGGAAGACGTTTGAGCGTTTATTCAAAACCCTTAAGGTCGAAACATCTTGAGGTCCATGTGCCAGTTTTCACTTGTTCCTCACTAGTCAGACAACTGAGCTGTCTTACTATTCACTCTTGCCTTCCGCAACTGTGATATTTTTTTCAAATTAGTAGAACCACCGGCCCGGTAGTCCAGTGGTTAGCACGTTGACTTCACAGTGCGGAGGTACTGGGTTCAATTGCAGCTCCGGCCTCCCTGTGTTGAGTTTGCATGTTCTCCCCAGGCCTGTGTGGGTTTTCTCCGGGTACTCCGGTTTCTCCCACAGTCCAAAAACATGCATGGCAGGCTGATTGATCACTCGAAATTGTCCCGAGGTGTGAGTGTGGGCGTGCATGGTTGTTCGTCTCTGTGTGCCCTGCGATTGGCTGGCAACCAATTCGGGGTGTCCCCCGCCTACTGCCCGAAGACAGATGGCATAGACTCCAGCACCCCCCGCGACCCTAGTGAGGATAAAGCGGTTCGGAAGATGGATGGATGGCTAGTAGAACCACTTTGGCATACTGGCAGAACAACTAAATGTATGTGTGTGTGTGTGTGTGTGTGTGTGTGTGTGTGTGTGTGTGTGTGTGTGTGTGTGTGTGTGTGTGTGTGTGTGTGTGTGTGTGTGTGTGTGTGTGTAACACATTACAACATAAGACAAAGATATGACATTCACCCCCCGCCCCCAGAAAAAAATAAATCTGCAACAAACTGGCCAATTTTTCTTTCCTAAAGCACAAACTATTGTACAACAGTCAAATGTTCTGCCTGTAATTCATATCTTTATTGGCCTGAGTGTTAAGGGTCTAAAAAGGAATTTTTTCTCATTGTTTTTTTTTTTAATTGATCAGCTGATTAATTATCTGAATTTTAGTCTGCCACATATCAGAATCAGCAATGGCCTATAAAAAAACTTGCATCTGTCAGGCTCCCAATTTTTAGCACATGTAGTCATTGTTGTAGTTATTATCCTCCTCTGCCTAATGTTGTTTTGAATTAATACAAAGATTTTGAAGTTTTATCATCTCTGATTCCACTGCTTTAACTGTTGAGTTTTCAGCAGCCTTTCCGTTGATTTGAAACCCGTCTGCGCATTTTGTGGCCGTGGGTGTCACCAAGCAGACCTGCGGTGGTCTCTTCCATTCCCCAGCTCCAAAAGGCTCACATTTGCAAAGGTATGACAGGAGCACATCGCGCTTTATCCTTTTCCTACGGATCCTCGTTTGCGCTGATTTAGCTACTCTGAAGTCAAACCCAAGTGTGACAATTTGTCATTCAACCAAAAGATTAAATGTTAAAATTCACGCAAAACTTTATTTGTCAAATTTCACGAGACTTCAACACATGAGCAGTGTAATTTGCACAAGGATGCCCGTTTTTTTTATAGAGGGAAGCATGATAACCATTAAACAGGAACTAGAATGTAGGAAAGGTGGTCATCAAGTACTAGCGACTAAGTTTTGAAATGGAAACAACTTCAAAGTCAACCAGCGATCCTTATCCTAATTACGATTTTGTTGGTGACCACACAACCCAATTGAAATGTGTGTTTGTATCGCGGCATAAAAGATTTAACCCAATGGGCTAATCCAACGTATGGCTAATCCCATCCGATAACACCCCCCCCACCCACCCACCACTATGTTCCCTCTGGGACAGAGCTGCAAGGAGCAACAGATGGCCCAATAACCTTGCAAGGTCACACAACTTTGCATGCATGCAATGGCATCCACACACACACACACACACACACACACACACACACACACACATTTCCTCTAAGCCTACCACCATACCCACATTGACAAATTAATATCCTAAATTAAGATACCACTAGACTATAAACAGTAATTGATTGTTAATTATGCCAATCAAAAATAGTCAAATGCCCTGCTTTCATTGTGATTAAAAAGAAGAGAGTTATGAGCACGTCGAGCAATCAGTGCAGACTGGGTGATCAGACTCAAGAGGAAGTGAAAAAATACGCACATCACTCCACATCCAAGGAAGCCAAATGGCAGCCCCTGGGCTTTCTGTCCACAACTACTTCCTCAGTGAAGTTGCACATAAAAAGCAACGTACTGCTCACTGTACGCTTCCCGTTCCTGGTACGCTCCGCCGCAGAACTAAAAGTGAAAAGAAAGTGGAACTTTCACTAGCTCGCCGCTCCACCATTTTTACACTGTCTTTGTCTCGCTCTCTCTTTCTCTTTCAGTCTATCTCCCGCCACCTCTCTGCCGCAATGCGTGCCTCCTCCACCATCACATCCGCGCTGCAGCCGGCCCAATGACTCACATCCGCTAACGTCGCACACACATAACACATACAAACCGGGAATGCAGTGTCCATTTACACATGCATCAATTATTACTTGTCCCGCATCCCATCAGGGGGACCCTTGTAGCCACAGCGTCGGTCGCCATGGCGGCACTCTCAAAATGTCAGCCGGCCTGCGCAAACGAATCAACAGCGAGACCCGCAGTACTGACTTATCGACTTCCTGCCATTTCAAGACCGTTTTTCAGGTCCACTAGTGACATGGTGGAGGGTAATTAGCTTACGGTACCCAGAAGGGAGCCTGGAGCCGGCGCCCGATGATGTCAGCGCTGTGTGTCGCTCCGTTCACCTGTTTGAGCTGCAGGAGCGGCTGTAATTCCAGACACGGGTCTCTGTTTCCGCTTTGGAACAACACAGAGGCTCATAATGCAGAGACGTGCACGGCAGCTGGACACGCACACTTTGATGTTTGGGAAAAAAACAACAACAAAAAAAACAGAGCAACCTTGACTTTCAAGTGCCCCGGGTTTCTTGCGTTACGTTTGTAGCATGCTCAAAATGGAGACAGTTGGCAACTCAGTGCCAGTATCTGGAGAGACTCGAGCTGAAAGATGTTGAAAAATAGTCAAATTCTGCTGATATTCATTCCGTGTCTTTTATGCATTTTTTTCACTTTTAAATGATCCCACGTTCCTGATCGAACCTCCTTGGGGGCCAGTTCCGGCCCGCGGGCCATATGTTTGACACCACTGGTTTAGCCCCAGGAGTGACCTATGAAATGGTTGTTGGGCGGCAGCAATTGCTTTCAACACATCGAGGGGGGGGGGGGTGAGAAGTGAGTGCCTAATGTTGGTGTCACACCGCCGTTGTCTGTGATACGTCTCTGACACTACCAGATAGTGGCTTTATCTCTTTTACCCGCGGCAGCGTGAGCAAAAATGGTCATTACAGGCATTGTGAAGGCCACTAGCTGAACTCTTAACAGAGAACGCCATTGTGTCGGTTTATTCCAATGCGCCGGTTTAACAGCCGACGATTAATCACTTGGGGAAGTCTTGGGCAAAGTTATTCCTGCTGGACATTGAGCAACATGGCCGAACACGACTTATCTGTTGCATAACATCGGTGGTGCTGCAACTAGTTTTCATGAGTGGGTGACCAGAGTAGCCAATAGTTTGGGGATTTGAAATTTTGACTCGTAGGTGAATGGCCTCACAACTTTGCTGAGCTAACCCTGTTTTACATTACAACTATGATTATAAATTCAGAAGCACCTCACCTGTGGCGAAGCAAAGCATGGAGAGTCTCTGTCACGGAATTTCACGGGCACAGTCAATGTTTTGGGCGATCATCCTTGTAAAAGTCCTCACACTTTGGGTTCGGATTTGGTTTTGGGTTAAGGGGTACAAGTGCCGATTCGGGATTAGAGTTGTGGTTTAAACGTGGTTTGTTCTTCAGTTATTTTGCCATCAGAGCTAATACGTTGTATCGCATTATCAGTTATTTGTCCCGCCACTACTATTTGTCGCACGGTCTGTCCAGTTTATTTGGAGTAGCAGTCAGTTTCCAGGGTATGACACCTGTTCACGCTCGTGCGAGTGTTTGCCAGCAAGCTGGGTGTGTTTTGCGGGCAGACAGCCTGGTATGATTCTCCCTGCGGCCGTCAATGCTTCGGTCCCAAGCACACACACCTCACACATTCTCCATAGACTGTTACAATGTCTTACATTCACACTCATCCAAACACAATGTTCTCATACTTGCACTTATGAACCCACATACATGCCGCTGCCTGTCTCTCAATCGGTAGTTGTAAGACAGAGCACACGTTATTTTAAATCTTGAAAGGGCCTGGCCCCGCCTTACCTCTCTGAACTCCTCCGCTCGTGCCCGGTGTCACAGGTCTGCGGACCAGACACTATTAAAGGTACAGAGAACGAAGCGGATGCTCGGAAGGGATCGAGCCTTTTTTCCGTTGCTGGTCCCTCTCTTTGGAATGAACGTTCGGCAAGCCCCCCTCGCTGCCCATCTTTAAAACTCATCTCAAAACTCATTTTTATGCTTTGGCTTGTGACTCATCATGAGACTTGATTTTTAGTTCGACTATTTTTGAGATTTCTGCTGGCTTTGGTTAATTTATTTTTCGTTGGTGTATGAATTATTTTTGCTCCATGTACAGCACTTTGTGTACAGCGGTGGTTGTTTTAAAGTGCTCAAGAAATACAGTTGAGTTGCGTTATCTGACAGCCACAGATACACACACACAAATACCTTTAGTGAGGTACAATTATTTGGAGTTGGGTCAGTGCTGGTCAGAGGCTGACACAAGGCTAGTGGACAAAGATTGTGCTCAGTATCTAATTCGAGGCTTTGGGGGGTGGATAACAAAGCACCCACCCCCAATGCCACCTGCTTTGTTTCACTCTCGATCTGGCCCGGCTTCTCACCTCCCACTCGCGTCTCCTGTTCCATGTGTGCGCTCCTGTCTGTCACCAGCCTGCCTCGCAATCCACTCAGCGCTGCTGCGCCACACTTAACAACTGTCGATGCAACTCGAGCCGCCATATTAGGCGACTGCAGCAGAACCTGCAAGACCATCGGTAACGGGTCGATCGCGGGAGGTTGGCTGCTTGAAAAGATGGGCACCCCTGATGTAAAATATCATTTGAGTTGTACTAGGTCGACTGGTCCTTTATTTGAACCAAGGTACGGCACACTCGCGTTGCGCGTGAATACGCCACTGGAATGTGCACACGTCCTGCTTCTTTGTGTTTGGAGTCAGCTGCGCGCTGCCTACAACACGCACAATACCGGGGTCGGGTTTGCCTCCATTATTTTTGTTTTTCCGTCCCAACATTTTATCAAAGGCATATTTGCTTGATGTCCGTCGCATGTCGATGGAATTGATATTCAATTATCGGCCAGCCGCAGATGAAACACAAAAGATATTCAGACTGCTTTCACGGCCGACGACAGAAATTAAAGACCAATTACTGTTGAGAGGCTGAAATCGGAGGTTAGGGACAAATATAACTTAAACAATGGCTTGAAACGATTACTTGATGAAGAGAATAGTTGTCGATTAATTTGATAATCGATTAGTTGTCGATTCATGCGATTAATTGTTGCTGTTGTTGCGATGTTGCACTGGCACAGTCACATGACAATCTACGGCTTCCTTTGTAATCTTGAATGTTGACGCGAATCTTTGGCAGAGATCTGCATTCAACTGCGTCTCAGACTCCACCCATTATCCGTGCTGGTTATCGTCAGGAGTGTCGCTAACGACTGTATGTTGTTACGTGTATTGTACATCCATTTAACCAGCAGTCATCTGTTCGGTTTCAGTCGATCCTTTTTGTGCTTGAATAGAAAGCGACAATCTTTCATTGTTCCTGTCACCATTGCATGGGTACTTTTCCATGGCATCTTTATACTCTCCTACCTCACAAGGCCTGTCTGGTCTTGCTACAGTCTGAGGTTTGCTCACCTGCGTCAGAGTACAGGAAGAGGTCTCGGGTCGTGTGCGTGTGCGTGTGCGTGCGTGTGCGTGTGCGCGCGCGCGTATATGTCAAACCGCTCCCTTTTCACTGTCAAACTCCAACAAAAGGCTTAGTGAGCTTGTTTGGGTCGAGCGAGAGATGCCATCAATCTTTTTTATTTCAAATGTCGACTAAACCAGAAAGTCAGGTCCGATATGCATAGACCAGATTTTACTCGAGCCTCCTCACACAGTCGAGCCAGGAGCTGACGCAAAGCTCTAATATTTGTCTCATAGGTGTGTGTGTTTTGGGCGGAAGCCTCACCAATGTCGCCGCTGCACTGCCTTAATGAATGTCAAAGCTTTGTGGTTAGCAAATTACCATCATAGTCCACCGCAAGTTTTAGGTGTGCCTTTTTGGCAGGGCTTACAAAGGGCTCCCCGCTTGATCTGTTACACGACGCTGGTCCAGCTCTGACTTGGCCCGTTTGCAGAATCGAACATCAGTCTTTGTGGAATCATTGGAAGTCTAAACTGGTTGGAAAGGAAATGTACCTGTATTTTCTTCCATCCAAGGGTCACGGGGCGTGTCGGAGCCTATCCCAGCTGTCTTCGGGAAGTAGGCGGGGGACACCCTGAAATGGTTTCCACCCAATCGGAGGGCACACACAGACGAACAACCATACGCACTCACAATCAGACCTAGGGACAATTTCGATTGTTCAATCAGCTTACCATGCATATTTTTGGAATGTGGAAGGAAACCAGAGCACCCGCAAAAAACTCACACAAGCACGGGGAGAACCTGCAAACTCCACACAGGAAGGCCGCAGCCGGAATCGAACCCTGCACCTTTGCACTGTGAGGCAGACATGCGTATCAGTCGATCACCGTGCCGCCCATTTTCGGACATTTTTTATTTCTCAATTTAAAATATTTCTTTGTTGTTTTGATACAACGTCTCTGACATATCTCAGTCCAAATACACAAAGGATTTTAAAAAGAAATGACAGCACACTTACATGTCCACTTGTGGGTGTGTGAGGATGTGATTTTCTCTCATGCAAATAAGTAGCATAATCTTTCATAACGACCGGGGCGTAGCAACGGCACTTGACAATGCGAGTGATTGCCCATCTAGTGACTGACGCAATATTTAGTAGGCCAACCGCAAAACAGAAAACCACGATACTCCAAGTCACTGACCTGTTTCGCTTTTGAGATGTCAGAACTGTGATACGCCCATACCAAATCCCAGAAAAATATGACACAACGTTCAGCAATGTTAAAAAAAATAAAATGTATTGATAAGGACGCTTGCGTCGACTTCGGCAACGGAAGCGAGGCTGGAGCGACGGAAATTGCACTTGTGATGTAACGTTTTAGTGGGTTCACCTCATTTACGCTGATTACAGATCCTCGTGTGCCCGTTCCAGTCCGTTCACCCGAACGGTTTGATCAACAGTGATCAAACGCAAAACAGCTCAAGCCAACGCTTTCATGTCCCAAGAGTGCCTCATCTGTGATGTTAATACTGCCTGATTAATGTGAGCGTCTTTCTCACAGTTTAATGGACATTTGGCGTGTGAAGTGGAGCACATACCATTTTTAACATATGAACAGATTTGTAAAAAAAACATCAGAATCAGAATCATCTTTATTGGCCAAGTATGTAGAACACACAAGGAATTTGTCTCCGGTATAACACGCTGCATTAGTATCATCATAAACAAGAACATGACAAATAGGTATGGAAGGACATTTCGTAATGTAAGTGAACCGTAGTTTCAAGCAGAGCTAAAGTGATCAGTGGTAGAATACAATACTATTACAGTTTGTACAGTTGGTGCAGAAAATCATTAAACCATTTTAGAGAGATACAATATTTGTTGTACAAGAAGAGTGACTACGTCAGTGACTGTTTAGGGAGTTAATGGCTAGAGGGAAGAAGCTGTTTAAGTGTCTGCTGGGTTTGGTGCGCATGGATCTGTAGCGCCTGCCTGAGGGGAGTAGCTGGAAAAGGTGGTGGGCAGGATGCGGGGGATCCAGGAGGATTTTCCGTGCCCTTGTCTTGATTCTTGCAGTGTGCAAGTCCTCAAGAGTGGGTAGGGCGATGCCAATCATTTTTTCCGCCGTCCTAATTGTCCGTTGAAGTTGGATTTTGTCCTTCTTTGTGGCGACCCAAAACCAAACCATGATGGAAGAACACAGGATTGATTCGATGACTGCCGTGTAGAACTGACGTAGCACCTCCTGTGGCAGGCCATGCTTTCTCAGCAGCCTCAGGAAGTACATCCTCTGCTGGGCCCTTTTCAGGATGGAGATGGTGTTGACTTCCCACTTCATGTCCTGGGAGACTGTGATTCCCAGGAACTTGAAGGTCTCGACGGTTGACACAGGGCAGTTGGATAGTGTGAGGGGCAACTCTGGAGAAGGATGTTTCCTGAAGTCCACGATCATCTCTACAGTCTTGAGCGTGTTCAGCCCGAGGTTGTGTCGGCTGCACCGGAGCTTCAGCTGCTCCACTTGTTGTCGGTACGCAGACTCGTCGCCATCTTTGATGAGACCGATGACCGTGGTGTCGTCTGCGAACTTTATGAGTTTGACAGCTGGACTTGTTGAGGTGCAATCGTTTGTGTAGAGGGAGAAGAGCAGTGGAGAGAGGACACATCCCTGTGGGGCTCCAGTGCTAGTGGTGCGTGTTGATGATGTTGTCGCTCCCAGTCTCACCTGTTGTGTCCGTCCCGTCAGGAAGCTGAGGATCCACTGGCAGATCATAGGGGACACACCGAGGTGGAGAAGTTTGGGGGTGAGGAGTTCCGGTATGATGGTGTTGAACGCAGAGCTGAAATCCACAAACAGGATCCTTGCGTAGGTCCCTGTGCTGTCGAGGTGCTCGAGGATGTAGTGCAGACCTATGTTGACTGCGTCCTCCACAGACCTGTTTGGAGGACGCAAGATTGCAAGATCACTCTTGAGCCACCTCAAACCAAACTCACGATCATCTTTTGAAATATTCTGTCATCGGGCCTTTTCTGACTTTCATCACAAAGGAGGGAAAATGCTCAAATTTGCCTCAGTTGCTGTTGATGTGCACTTCTCTAGGCCGCTTCGCAAGGGTGTGTTACATACTAGGCATGGGCATTCAACCAAATTCAATTTCAAATGGACTCCCATTTCGATACATTAGTCATAGCGAGTACAATTTTGCTGCCCGGATGAGCTCAACTTCCCTGTGCTCTCATGTTGTCCTACTTCAGACAGCAAACTGGTTGAGACTCAGCACAACCTCTGCGGAATGCAGCCAATTTGTCCACTCCATTTTGCTTCCGTCGCTTCAAGACATCATCACTCAACAGTCAATTCACAACAAAACACTGTTATGCCCATTTCTACTATGCTCTGATGATGTCGTCAGCTCTCCAAAAATAGCCCTCTGTGAGTGGGAATAGGATCCCCCTCCCATCCCCTACCACCACCACCAGTCCCACCCCACCCCTGAGATAAAAGGAACACAAGCTACTATTTTGTACACTTTTAGTCGGAAGGCATGTATAAAACCTATGTGTATGTCTGTAGTATGGCCGGTCAGACAGTTACCGCGTTGCCACCACACAGGACAAAGATGACCGATCCCCCAAGAAGAAGAAGGGGGGGGCTACGGGAACTAAGGACATGGACGACCTGAAGAAGGAAGTGCCCATTGTGAGTATTAAAAAGAAAACAACTCTACATTTACATCTCATGTCCTCGCATTTAACTAGTGTCTCTCACATCCGACGCGGACACTGTGCGAAAATCTCTAAATCATACAGAGGATGAAAAAAAAATGTTGCTGCTTTTTGAAAAAAAATATATTTATTATGATTTTTTTCGCTGATAAGACTTATCAGGAAGTCGCCACTTTGATGCCTCATCGCAGACTCACCTGGCTGCCATGATATACTTTGTCAGGTGAAATGCATGCACGGAGCCCATTTTGATGCTCAGGAAGTCCAAGAGCTTCCTCAAAGTTTCTGGTTGTAATCAAGAGCGATTGCCGGTGTTAATTTGGACACTTTGATCATGAAAATGGCAGACGTGGGCAAACGTGCTGCAAACAGCTGAACGCTCTGAACACAGGAATGCTGCAAAAGACATTGAGAAAAAAAGAAAAAAAAAGATGCAAACAAAAAAGAAATAGACACATGCAAAAAAAAACCACACAAAAGAACTGCAAAACAAAAACACTACAAACGCAGAAATGATGCATACAATAAACAAAAAAAAACATACGTGCAAAAAAATAACACACAAAGGAAAAGCTACATTAGTACCGCTCGCTTGCCCCTGTGGGCCGACCATAGTTTATCCTGCATGCGGAATTTTTAGGCAAGTTCAATCTGTGTATGTCATGATTGTACTCCCCCCGCCCCCTCTTATTTTTTTTTGTTTGTAATTTTTTTTCAGACGGAACACAAGATGTCCATAGAAGAAGTGTGCCGGAAATTTCAGACAGACATTGTCCAGGTACAGTAAATGTTTGTTCTTACTTTTGTCCACTAGATGGCCTCACAGTACTTCAGTCCAGCAAGGACTAGTTATCTCAACTCTTTCAAATCAACAGCACCTGTAATAAAGTGTTGTACATAAGGAATAAAAGTAAACAATTAAAATGTAATACAATGATACTCATCTATATGTACTTTCTAGTATATCTAGTTTCTAGATAAAGTTGGTTTGTATTTATTACTTCTATTCTTTTTAACAGCACTTCAATTTAATTTAGTTTTAAGTAGTTTCAGTATTGACCTTTTTAAAATAAATGAAGTATCTGTCAAGTGCCAAAAAAAGGTATCGCAAGTATAAATATACATAAATACATTTAAAATGAACCCCAAAAGCTCATGTATGGTATTGATTGACAAAGACAAAATTACAGGACATTTTCACGACTATATATGTGTGTGTGTATATATATATATATATATATATATATATATATATATATATATATATATATATATATATATATATATATATATATATATATATATATATATATATATATATATATATATATATATATATATATATATATATATATATATATATGTGTGTGTGTGTGTGTGTATATAGAGCTGTCAAACGATTAAAATATTTAATCAAATTAAAAACTCAACTGTCATAATTAACTCAAATTAACTAAAAATTAATCATGATTACTCACGCATTTTTTATCGTTTCTGAATTTCCTTTTATATTTTTTGTCCTATTTTCCCCCATTTTAATGCTCTCATCAACATGGAATCATGAATCAGTTTTCTATGTGCAAAATGCAAATATTTACTGAAATAATTTCAATTTTCAATTTTACATGAACATTTTTCACTTGGAGCAGTTATTCACACATTATCTCTCACACAATATTACTATCCATCAACAACAGTGAAAAAAATATTTTGTCACAAAACAGCTGCTTGAACAGCTCTTTTTATGGAATCAAAACAGCGCAATATAACATTATAAAGTGCACATCTAAGGTAAACTAGTACTCAGCCTATAATGGATTTAAGCAATGGTTGCATACTTTGTTTTTCTCAAATTTGCTTTGAACACAGCAGTCAGGCTATGCTGATTCTGTTGGTCCTCCTTGCTCGGAAGTCTCTCTACGGTTTTGTGTTGACATCATTTCGGATGCTTGTAATGGATCCGTAGTGGAGTTGTTCAGTTAATTCCGTTTTTCACGGCCCCCTAAATTGGGATTGTCGGTCAGCATGGAATGATCTCTCGTTCTGTTCTGTACTTTTTTGATCATTTATTGGAGCACTTTGCAGCAGAAGTAGTAGTAGTAGTAGTAGTTGTAACAGAAGTATCAGAAGCAGGTAATAACCTAAACTACACATTATTATTATATATAAATTAATATGTCTCTTTCTGCATCACAATGTAAATATGTATATAATTGACATTAATTAATACCTTTATTTAACAATACGTTTAATAAATAATGTAATCAACCCTGATTTCACTATGTATCATTATCGTCATCATTATTCATTGTTTTAAACGTAAGAAAGCATACAACACAAACATATCAAGTCGAATCGAACAAAAGAACTACAAGTCCCAAAAGTCCATCCCGAAAGTGGAGCGCCGGCATGATTAACCCCAGCTGCAACGCAATTTACTTCGTTTAAATGTCAGATTGCAGACGGACAAACATAACAACTATGCAAAAATGAGCTAAATAAAGACACCCCTGTTCTAGCAACATTTTAGCCCACACTGTTTAAGTTGCCGATTGCGAACGGTAACTGACTGCGATTGCATTGCATAAAGCACAACGGACACAATGCAAAGCAGACAAACAAAGCAACCGATCATGACCTAATCTAAAAGCTAACTTTACACATCTGACTTGATAAGAAGCACACACGTAGCTTAACATTGAGCCATGCCGACGACGAAGCGAGTGTATTCACTCACGAAACAAAACGCTATTTATACATCGCGCGAACGGTCATCTGTCAGTGGCAGCCCCAAGCGTCAGGTCAATCCAACAGGAGTCGTTCGATGCAATGCGAATGATTTCAGCTTGAGTGGAGCTGTGGACAATGTTGACAGGCTTGCATGCAGTAGCCATATATTTAGCTATGGCTTCAGCAAATTTGTTCTTCGTCGTGTCATCCATTTTCTTCGCTTTGAAATGATCCATAGCTGTCTGTCTGAGACGAGGGGGCGGAGTACTCACGTCAGCTGTGTGCTTGGCCATTAAGTGGTATTTCAGACTCGACGTGCTATGATGATAGCTCAGTTTAAGACTGCAAAACATATAGGTAACTTTGGTCTTGTCAGTGGAACAATCTGGCAACTTTTTAAAAGTAACTTTCTATTCATAAACTATTTAAGTATCCGTTTTCGGTGTCTCGCGCTGCCGTGGCTGGCAAAACAAACGTGCTTGGACCTGTGCAGCGCGCTTGATGTTTCGTTTCTGGATTATTTATAGAGCAAAGTAACATCCGCTGTGACGTCTGCCGCGTTAATCTCGCGAGAAAAAATTTGATCCCGATAAAATTCATTTAAATTAATGCCGATAAAAACGCGCTAAACTGACAGCTCTAATATATATATATATTCATTACAGTTCGTTTTTGTTTTATTTACAAGCCTTTTCCTTTTATTTTCTTAATGTTATTTTGTTAGTCGGACTTGCCAAGTACTGAGCCGATGCTGACTGTAAATTCTAGAACAGCAACTAAGTCACTTACAACATTCACCGCTTCCCAACAAGGGTATCTTCCACACGGTCAATACACATCTGATTTATGACTTTCTGGCTTGATTAACCAGCTGCAAGTTCCTCATTTTTGCCAAATAGTGAGCCAGTAAGGCTCATTCTGTTACAACAGAATGTCGTAAGTAAGTACTGTTCTTACTTACTTCTTACTTCTTCTTACTATACCAAGTAGTGCATGTTATTCCATCATTGATGGGGGAAAAAAGCTTTGAAATATAACGTAGACTCCCTTTTTGTCTGGAAACCCCTCCAGGGACTGACCAATGCCAAGGCAGCAGAGTTTCTGCTCAGGGATGGCCCCAACGCACTCACTCCGCCCCCCACCACCCCGGAGTGGGTCAAGTTCTGTCGCCAGCTCTTCGGCGGCTTCTCCATCTTGCTGTGGATCGGCGCCATCCTCTGCTTCCTGGCCTACGCCATTCAGGCCGCCACCGAGGACGACCCCGCTGGAGACAATGTGAGTCACACGTCTGGCCATCACGTGTGCTGTCTCTCATCTGCTGATCTCACATTTGTGATCTGCCTGTCTGCGTAGTTGTACCTAGGTATTGTGCTCACGGCCGTCGTCGTCATTACCGGTTGCTTCTCGTATTTCCAAGAGGCCAAGAGCTCCAAAATCATGGAGTCTTTCAAGAACATGGTGCCTCAGGTAACGCGACCCAAAAGTCACATTTGAGTAAAGTGTTTTTGTCTTTCGCGTGAGCGTTCACGCTGTGTTTTTCCAACCACCCCTCACAGCAAGCGCTGGTGATCCGAGAGGGAGAGAAGGTCCAAATCAACGCAGAAGAAGTGGTGGCCGGAGATATGATCGAAGTGAAGGGAGGAGACAGGATCCCCGCTGACATCCGGGTGGTTTCAGCACACGGCTGCAAGGTTGAGACAAGCAGCTTTTGGACCGCGGCGTGGTCGTAAAACAAGACAACCCAACAAACTCACAACATTGTTGTCTTCTTTCACCTGAATAGGTGGATAACTCCTCCCTAACCGGTGAATCAGAGCCTCAGAGCAGGTCACCCGACTGCACCCATGACAACCCCTTGGAAACGCGAAATGTGGCTTTCTTCTCTACCAACTGTGTGGAAGGTACTGTATGTTAGTCTTAACACGTGTGGTCCCCAAACACTTGATATCGTTTTTCTTAAGCAACAGAGTGGCAGGGAACTCTGTTCGGCCCGTTTAACGGTTCAGTTTTCAGAATTGTACTGCTAAATTTCTATCAACAAATGTCTCATAGGCAGGTGCGGGCAGACATGTGCGCAAGGGCCACGTCTACAGCCGCGCTACCTTGAAGCGAGGCTGAACACCAACATTAGACTCAGAGATATCACATTAAAAAAGCAAATGTACAAAAACGGTCTCCCCATACCTTGTATTAAAAAAGAAAAATTGCAGATGAATAAGGATGAAGGTGCTTGTGATCCATACGTGGAGCCAGAAGGCATTCGTTGTAACTCAAGTCAAGGGAATGTTCATGGGAATGTTAGCGTTTTAAAAAGGGAGCTTCTGCCCCAACAAACCCAAGGGGAAAAAAAACTACAAACCGACTCAATTGCTTTTACTCCGCTTTTTTGCCAAAAACCAGGCACGGCACGTGGCATCGTCATCTGCACCGGAGACCGCACGGTCATGGGTCGCATCGCTACCCTGACGTCTGGCCTGGAGACGGGCAAGACCCCCATCGCCAAGGAGATCGAGCACTTCATCCAAATCATCACCGGCGTGGCCGTCTTCCTGGGCGTCACCTTCTTCGTCCTGGCCATCGTCCTCGGCTACTCCTGGCTGGAGGCTGTCATCTTCCTCATCGGCATCATTGTGGCTAACGTGCCCGAAGGCCTGCTGGCTACCGTCACTGTGAGTGGGCTTCTCCCTGCATTGATTTCTGCTCGAGTCCATTTTGACACGCCGTGTGTCCAGGTCTGTCTGACCCTGACCGCCAAGCGTATGGCGAAGAAGAACTGCCTGGTGAAGAACTTGGAAGCTGTGGAGACGCTGGGCTCCACCTCCACCATTTGTTCCGACAAGACTGGCACCCTGACCCAGAACAGGATGACCGTGGCCCACATGTGGTTCGACAACCAGATTCATGAGGCAGACACCACCGAGGACCAGTCTGGTGAGTGTGAGAGACTCTCAGAGGCAGTCACGGACACAAATGTGCAATTAATCCAAAATGTCTCGACCTGCCTTTATTAACTGCACAGCAGTTGAGCAATTCTGTGCTCGCCCCTTAATTCGGAGCTTCGCCATATCCCCAGTTATAACGGGATAAATTCATTTGTATTACAATACCAAATATCATATTATTATACATTAATGTTTTGGTGTTTATAGATTAGGTTTACATTCAAATAAAGGCAAAGAACCAGGAATGAATATGAAAGACTAGCATGGCGTGAACATAAGTCAGCAAGTCCAACCAGTTAACAACAATAACGCAAACACATCTGTGACAAATTTTCATGTTTCACAAAGCAATGATCTGTAAGCATCTGGACTGCACTTCTTAAGAACTGATTTTATCTAGACATGATAGACGTGTGCACATTTTGGAGTACGATGTCTCTGATCCACTGGTGAAAGGACACTTTGATACTCTCCTCTTTCATCTCAAACTGCTTTAACAACAAAGCGTATGAGGGGAAAAGTGGTTAGGAATGCACGACTGTCCGTGTTTTATGTTATGTGTTGTGTTTATTACTTTACTTTGTTAACTGTTTTGTTAAGCACTTTGTTACAGCTTCCGCTGTTGTGAAAGCGCTATATAAATCAGCATGTATTGTATTGTATGATACAAATGAATAAACAGATCAAATGGATATTAAAAAGAAAGCCGGTACGAAATATGCAATTTGAAAATGGCATTCTACTCCATTGCAATGTCGATGATTTGAATACGATGAATTGTTCAGCCTTCATCTTTGGAGGTGGCCACTTTTAAACCTTAAGCGTTGCTTTTCCCCTCTTCCTCCAGGCGCCTCGTTCGACAAGAGCTCGGTGACGTGGCAGGCGCTGTCCCGCATCGCCTCCCTGTGCAACCGCGCTCAATTCAAGGCGGGACAGGACTCGGTGGCCATCCTCAAGCGCGACGTGGCTGGCGACGCCTCCGAGTCGGCCCTGCTCAAGTGCATTGAGCTGTCCTGCGGTTCGGTCAGGATGATGCGGGAGAGGAACAAGAAGGTGGCCGAGATCCCCTTCAACTCCACCAACAAATACCAAGTAAGTTGCGACAGAAGATGCTGCCGTTTTACACGTAAAAGGAAGCTTCTCATCCGAAACGCGTCTTGTGTTCATCCGCTCTAGCTCTCCGTGCACGAGACGGAGGACCCCAATGACAACCGCTACTTGCTGGTGATGAAGGGAGCCCCCGAGAGGATCCTGGATCGCTGCTCGACCATTTTGCTGCAGGGCAAAGAGCAGCCCATGGACGAGGAGTTGAAGGAATCCTTCCAGAATGCCTACATGGAGTTGGGAGGACTGGGAGAGAGAGTGTTGGGTAAGGAAGGACATAACGAAGTGCTTTTGTTTCTCTCATTCACTCATCATCACAGACATTCATCATTTTCTTCACTCGGTGGCCAATGGCCATTTATTTACTAATACATAAAACCCCCACAACAAATATTCAGCAGTACAAAAATCTTAGTTGAAAAACACAAATACAGTATCAGAAATAGAGATAAATATTGGAAAGAGTTTTTTTTATACATAATATCAAGCCAATATTCAACAAGAAGAGATGTGGTGCCACAAGATGGCAGCAACTCTTCTATTAGTCAGGACTACAGTCAGAGTAAATAAGAGCTTGGAAACCAAAGCAAGTCTGTTTTAATTAGAGTGCAATGGTGTAAGTGACCCATTTGTGTGAATTCATAATCATATTCTGCATTTTAGTCTCTTTCGATATAAATCCGTCAGAAACATCGATTCACACTTCATCCAGTTTTCAGTGACTGATCCATTTTATGCACCTTCCAGGCTTTTGCCACGTAATGCTGCCAGAGGACCAATACCCAAAAGGCTTTGCCTTCGACACGGATGACGTCAACTTCCAGACGGACAACCTTTGCTTTGTGGGTCTCATGTCCATGATCGACCCTCCCCGCGCCGCTGTGCCTGATGCCGTGGGCAAATGTCGATCTGCTGGCATCAAGGTAGAGCCTCTTTCAGAAGAAACCAAAGTCTCAACTCTCGGTCACATAAGATGCTTGATGGTGTATGCTCGTCGATCCTTTAGGTCATTATGGTCACTGGAGATCATCCAATAACAGCCAAGGCCATCGCCAAGGGAGTGGGCATCATCTCCGAGGGCAACGAGACGGTGGAGGACATCGCGGCTCGTCTCAACATCCCCGTCAGTCAAGTCAACCCCAGGTAAGTCTCTCGGGTACAAATTCCCCTTTAAAATGTTTGAAAGACCCCTAATGTTGCTTCTGTGTTTTTATTAGGGATGCCAAGGCTTGCGTTATCCATGGCACTGACCTGAAAGATCTCTCTCAGGATCAGATGGACGACATCTTGAGGAACCACACTGAAATTGTCTTTGCCAGAACATCCCCTCAGCAGAAACTGATCATTGTGGAGGGCTGCCAGAGACAGGTACTGTCCAAGGAGACATATGATGCCTTTTTCCCCAGGTGTCTTGATCAAATTCCCGTGACATGCTTCTTTTAAAACACCAGAAGGATTTAAAAAAATAATAATAATTGTAAAAAAATACACACATCATGCAGTACCTTTCTGAAATGGTCTCATTAAAGTGAGTAGAGGGAGCCTCCGCTTTCTTAAATTAAATGGTCAGTAGAGGGTTTCTTCACATGTTAAAATAAAAGCTGTTTCATTCATTTGCTCCCCTGGAGGACAGTAAGCTACCTTCTTCAGGAAACAATCCATCGCTCTTTCGATCCGCTTTATCCTGAAAAGGGTCGCGGAGGGTGCTGGAGCCTCTCCCAGCCGTCTTCAGGGACACCCTGAATGGGTTGCCAGCTAATCGCAGGGAACATAGAGGCGAAGAACCATTCGCGCTCAGACTCACACATAGGGACAATTTAGAGCGTTCAATCAGCCTGCCGTGTGTGTTTTGGAATGTGGGAGGACACCGGAGTACCCGCAGAAAACCCACACAGGCCCGGGGAGAACTAGAAAACTCAGAAATAAGATTTTAGTTTGTATGTAGTTTTCAAATGGCCAAAAGTGGCCACAATAGGTAAAATTTCCTATCAACACTATTATCAATGAAACCCCCCCCCCCTCACCCCCGTGATGTTTTGACATTTGCATTAACACATCTAAAAGAAAACAGCGAAAGCGAATGGCCAGTCGGCATCGCGCCTTGAAGGTTAAGTGGAGGACTTTGTGCAGTACTGACATGAGACGGCAGATGGCGACCGAGGCCTACTGAACAAGCCCTTACCCTCCCCATCTCTCCCAGGGTGCCATCGTGGCTGTGACAGGCGACGGCGTGAATGACTCGCCTGCCCTGAAGAAGGCCGACATCGGCGTCGCCATGGGAATCTCGGGCTCAGACGTGTCCAAACAAGCCGCCGACATGATCTTATTGGATGACAACTTTGCTTCCATTGTCACTGGAGTGGAAGAAGGTGAGTGCGGACGACTCCATTGCCCTTCAGCATCAGTCATTTCTTCATATCCTGAATTGTTGAACTGTTTAAGGCCGCCTGATCTTTGATAACCTGAAGAAGTCCATCGCCTACACGCTGACCAGCAACATTCCAGAGATCACACCCTTCCTCCTGTTTATCATCGTCAACATTCCTCTGCCACTGGGCACCATCACCATCCTCTGCATTGACCTGGGTACCGACATGGTGAGCGCCGCCCAGCGCTTGTCAGCGCAAGTCGACTTCCATTAGGGCTTTCAAAACGTAATTTCCCATTGACATCAATTAGGAGTGGGGCTAATGAGGTACACTTTGCTGGGGTTCACATATGGTCCCTTTCCTTTTTTTTTTCACAAATTGATACAATTGGTCAGTTGCTGCGTGTCTGTGTTTGCATTTTTTTGTTGTTGTTGAAATTGTCTTGATCTCTTTGGCTATGCAATGTTAATAATTCAACAAAGTGGGGGGGGGTATTTGTTTTTTTGTTTTGGTTTTTTGCTGAGCTGCACTGTTTTGGTTTACGATTGAGACTTGTGGCTGGACACCATTCAGTTAACCAAAAAACGTAAAACTGGAAAACTCAGAAATAAAAACAGACCAAAAAAAAACAGTTAGAGAAAAAGCGAGAAACACATAAGAGAGCAAATAGCGGAGGGAGATGGAATGAGGTAGCTCGCATACTATGCCCCGACATCAAGCATGAGGACAATTTTAGCCTCTAAAGCACATTTCCCCCCCACAAAATCTATTTAGTGTTTCATACCAATGCTAACTTTTACTCAGGTCCCGGCTATCTCGCTGGCCTACGAAGCGGCAGAGAGCGATATCATGAAGCGTCAGCCCAGGAACCCCTTCAGGGACAAGCTGGTGAACGAGCGCCTCATCAGCATCGCCTACGGACAGATCGGTGGGTCCTGCCCCCTTTCGTGTGCATTTTGGCCGTGTCTTTGTGTGAAAGAGTGAAGCTGACCGCCTCGTCTTGTTGATCCCCCTCACCCCGGTTAGGTATGATCCAGGCCCTGGGTGGCTTCTTCGCCTACTTTGTCATCTTGGCCGAAAATGGCTTCCTGCCCAGCCGGTTGGTCGGCATCCGCCTGGACTGGGACGAACGTGCCTGCAATGACTTGGAGGACAGCTACGGACAGCAATGGGTACGATGTGACATCAAAAGAATATTCCGTATTCTTCATTTGTCTTTGCCGTCAATCTTCGCGTGAATCGTACCATCCTGCGGGGGCTGGGGGCGGACAACGTTGCGACTCTTGTCGACTTGCCATGTCGCCTTCAGACGTACGAGCAGAGGAAGATCGTGGAGTACACGTGCCACACGGCTTTCTTCGTCAGCATCGTGGTGGTGCAGTGGGCCGACGTCATCGTCTGCAAGACCAGACGCAACTCTGTCTTCCAGCAGGGCATGAAGTCAGTGCAGCACCCCCCCCCCCTACTGGCCAGCTGGACTACTCTTTAAAAATCGTCCTCACTATTTGCCCCAAACAGGAACAAGATCTTGATCTTCGGCCTGTTTGAGGAGACGGCCCTGGCTGCCTTCCTGTCCTACTGCCCCGGCATGGATGTGGCCCTCAGGATGTACCCCCTCAAGTAAGACTTGCCTCCTTTCCCCCCCAACCGATGACAACGGTGCCATTATGGCCAAAATGCTCCTCACTGTTATATTGATCACTATTGTGATCACGATGATCTGAGCATCATGAGTCGGTACTCATGAGGCTCAGAAAAATAACCAAAGGGCCTTTGGAAGCGTGAGCGCCTCACCACACTGCTCCTCAACTCTTGATTTTTTTTGTGCGTGTGCTTGCAGGCCTTCCTGGTGGTTCTGCGCCTTCCCTTACAGTTTCCTCATCTTTGTTTATGATGAAATTCGAAAGCTCCTCATCCGCCGGAACCCTGGAGGTCAGTTTCAGTTCACATTATCAGCATTCTCATTAGAACTTATGTTGTATACTTTATTTTTGATTCCGTTTTTTTTTTTCCATTTCAGTCATGCCACTTTATTTTATTGTCTTTGTGTTTTTTACTTTGTTTTTCTTCTAATTAACTTTACTTGATTTTTCTTTTATTTATTCAATTGATTTAGTTTATTTGTGCTTCTTTTTTTATTTGTTTTATTTAGTTTTCATCTTCATAAATTAAATGTTAATTTGATTAACTTTTCACCCTTTTACTTTTTGGGGGTTATGTTATTATGTAAATATAGTTTGATTTTGTTTTAATATTCCACATTTTCTCCGATTTTTTTTCTTGTATAAACTCATCATCTAGTTAAATAATTAGCTCATTTTTATTGTTGCTTGATTTTTCTATTCAAACAGTTTAGCATTACTGTATTTTTGTTGTGATTATTTTTGCCTTTGTCCTTTTCTTGCAACTGAAGTAACGGCGACGTGTGTGTGTGTGTGTGTGTGTGTGTGTGTGTGTGTGTGTGCTGTCCTTGTTTTCTCTCATGCAGGTTGGGTGGAGAAGGAGACTTATTATTGATCGTTGGAGCATCTTGTTCCTCATCGCCCCAAAACATTCCCCTTCCCTTCCCTTCCCTCCTCCCTCATCTTCTTCCACTTACTTCACCACCTCCAAATCACCTTCCCCTTCCCCCACCCAAGAAAAAAAACAAAACGCTTTGAAGCAATTTTCATCCCAACTGCCCCAAAGATTCAAAACAGCAAAAGCACCTTTACAACTTTCGACACTCCACCCCTCCCTCACTTGCCCCCGTCACTGCCCCCTCCCATATGATAGTCTTTGCATGTGTTCTTTCACTGCTGTGTACATAAACCAGTATAATAATAATAATAACAATAATAATATCTACCAAACGGCAGCTGCATATTGTCTTATGTAGATTCCAAGGAGCCGATTCGGCTGAAAAGGGCCACCCTGCTCTCCCATGTCCCTCCAGTCTACCCCACCCCCATCCCACCCCCTCATACACACACAAATAGCCATCACACTGACTGACTCCCACCTGCGCCACAGTGTTGTTGTTGTGTTAATTTTTTTTAATATGTCAGGTAGGGGGACTGTTTCACTGTTTTTTGTTTGTTTTTTAAAAATTCTATTATTATTATTATCACGGAGGGGTAGAGGGCATACCTAGGCACCCCAACCCCCACACTCCAGTCTCCCCCCCCCCAACCCCCTCTTTTTGTCTCTCGTTTGTGTACACTGTGTGACAGCATTGTTCTTGTTCTTACTATGAAACCACCCACCCACCCTCACATCACCAATCTTTCTGTGTGCTCTAGGAAATCTATATAATTCTATACTGAATTTAAAATGACGCCCATACAATAAAATATGGGAAATGTTGGAGGTCTAAACAACGTAATAAGAAAACAACCCATTTTATTAATCCAATTCTTTTGGCCCATTCCGTTTCAAAATGGGCGCCACTGCTGTCGGTGTGCGCTATGGTGGAGATTGATGATGATGTGTGAGGATGAAGATGACAGTCCTGGTCCGCATGTGTGTGGTCTCAGGCTGGCTGCCTTAAGGTTGTCGTTCAAGATCAATTGAAAAGATTCCAAACAAAGGCTACTTGTTAAGAACAAACGTGTGTCAAAGAAATGAAAGCAACACCAATAAAACATCTAGAAACATTTAATACAACCTCATGCTGACTATGGCTTTTTTTTGGAAAAAAAAACTAATATATATATATATATATATATATATATATATATATATATATATATATATATACACACACACATAAAAAATATTTCAAAAGAACAACAGACAACAGTATTTCTTGATTGCTGATTGGCTGGCAAAAGTTGAGCAATTCTGCCATCTGTTTTTCCCTGGAAAACCCTTATTGGTGGTATAGCCCCTCCTGGTTCAATAACTTTTTTTTTTTAATTCACATTAAATCTTATCAGGTTAAAATGTGGTAAGTTTGGGTTCCACGATTGGCATAACACGAAGCGACAACTTCCAGTTTAGGTTCGGCTATACAATTTACAAGATCAAAATTTCGGAGCCAATCAGCGAGTTTAAAAACACTTGTTAACCACTCTATCCAATCAACGTGTTTACAGTATTTACCCTCCAGTCGACTCCCGCTATTTGTGGGAATTGGGACCAGCAGTCCCACAACCAGCCAAAAACTCAACATTAATACTTGGAACACAAAATACTGCAGCTACTGTGATAAAATCAAAGAATATAAATAAGTTTATTTTTAGTTTTTAGAGGTCCATGCCTCAAGTAGGCCTATGGTCCACCCATTGGGACAGGTCTTGGCAGGTCTTCTGATGTCCTAGCTCTAGCAATTAAATCCTATAAGCGTGCCTATGGAAATGTAGCAGTGATTGAACACTGGCTCACATTTCATGTTTGCCATCTGCTGTAATGTTACGGATGTGCTGTGCCAGCGCACTGAGGAAGGGCCGAGTCGGGCCCCGGGCGCCTACATCCGGGGGCCATCGGGTCGAGGAGACACCCAGGATGGAGTCCATGTTCAGGTTTTGCTTTCCGTTTTACCCCTGGAAAGCCCCACCGGGTTTTCAATTTTGGGGGCCAATCCCCCCAAAATTACCAAAACTGGAAACTTGGCCCCCTTTTGGAAATCTTTGTAATTGTTTTTAAAAGATTTTTTTTTTTTCAGTCCAATTTTCCCGTTAACCCAACCCTCAAAACCGTTTAAAAATTTGGAAAAGATTGGCAACTCCCCTGGTGTTGCTATATTCGATTGCTAAAAATAGTGTTTAATTTTTTTTATGTAAGACAATTTTTAAACCTTTGTTTAAAAATGGGCCAATAATTGTTTCCTTTTAAAGGTTTTAGGTGAAATAAAAAAAGGGCAACTTGCCGGTTTAATGCAACCCGCATAGTGTCAAGTGTTCCGCTCTGCCTTAACTGCGTATGATTGCTGAACAGGGTGCGGCTGCATCGTGAGTTCCTCAGCTCCAAGTAATCCCTGGGGGTGATTGACCCTTGCCAAGATAACTGGTTAGAAGCTGGCGTTAATACGTGGTAAAATCCAGTGGAAACCAAAGTGCGATATTATTTCCGCACTTGTTGAGGCGCAATGCAACAAAGGGTTGCCCCTTGGCCACAGAAGCCCTGGGCATTGGTTGACCGGACAAGGTCTCTTGGATGATCTAAATCTAAGTTGGATATTTTCTTGGTTCTTTAAAAAAGGTGCCTTAAATTTTTAAATTTAATTAATTAAGAAAAATATTTAAAGTGTTATTAATTTGCCGCAGTCATTTTGGTTAACAGATTAAGGTTGGGCATTCCTGGCAATTTTCCAGTTGGGACCCTCTTTGCTTTTTCCAAAATCCAGGATACCTTAGTGTTGCGTGCCTTAGGCCGTTACTATGTAACTTAGGGCAAATTTTCCTGTTTAAGTTACTTTAAATGAAGTGGTTCGCTAAAATTTTAGCAAAATTTTGAATTTACAAGTGGAATTTGAGTTAAACCCAATATTCAATGGTTGAACATGGATTTTTTGAGCGGCCAACTTTAATTGTTCACGCCCATAAAGTTAAAAAAATTATGGCGGAAAGCTGAAGCAGGTACCCCAATGGAGGCATGTTCCGGGTGGTGCTCTTAAAGGTGTATTCCCCAAAACTCCTGAAATGATAGTCCGCAGCCGTAACAGTTCCATTTGTCCAGGGTTCCCTCTTTCACGCTCTGCAGAGAACTGGAGATAGGACTTTCCGGTCAATCGGTGATTCTGCCCTGTCCTGCTTGAACTTTTTAATAGAATTCCTCAATTTGCATTTACTTCACTTGGGAACTTGAGTCCCTGCAATTGTTCAGTACAATTCAATTTTCCATCCCTTATTTTATATTGTAATCCTTATTTTTTTGGTGGCTCGGAAATGGCAAATTTAATTGAAACACAAACCATTCAGTTGGGAAAATTTTAGGGTGAAAAGTTAGTGGAAGTGATACATGGCCAAATTCCAATCCTTAAGTCGGGTTTAAGCCGTTTCCCGTCCATGCTGGTTCTGAAATCCAATCCTTGGGCCATTGCCAAAACCTCGGGTGCCTTAGGTTGAATATAAAGAGTGTTGTCAGGTCCCTCCTCCGACCCGGGCATTCCTTTATTTCCTCAGGCTTACCGTGTGGAACTCAACTGGCATACCGAATTAACCTTCCAGAGCTTGTTACACCCCAATTGTATTTGTATTTCCCTCCTCTTTTATCCTGAATTTTTCCAAAATTTCTTTCAGTTCCTTGGGCCAGAAGCTGATGTACAAGGCTGAAGGGTTGCAGCAATCCCTTGCGCCAATGCAGGTCCGGGGTTTGGGCCGCTGGCTGATAAATAATGGGGTTAATATAGCAGGAACTTGTAAATTTAGCCAGCCCCAGAATATTCCCTGACACCACCCGAGAAGCCGGCCCCTCACAACAAGGCGGGGCTAATTTGGCTGGGTGGATCGTTACAAAGTTTAAAATCAATTTGGCCAATAGGGTGGGGTTACAAAGGGGTTCCAACTTGTTCTCCTTGCCCCCGCTTTATGCGCCGGCTTTCCCATCCCACCCATCAAGGAGCCCCCCTCCAATCCTACGCCAGGGCCTGCCATTTTCAAAGTAACCTTCACACCTTTTTTAATTCCTGGGATTCCTCCCTCAGCTTTTCCCTAATTATCCCACAAATTTTTGTGAACGCTATGTATTATCGTTTTTTTATGAAGATATAACGTCGTGGCGAATAGGGATCCATGGAATGGCATTTTTTCTTGAATTGGGAACAAGTCTTGATGACTCATTTTGGATTCAGGCAGATGGGATTTAGGCGGTCTTCCCAAAATGTTGTGGCCTTTTTTTTTCCCGATATGTAACGGGTCGATGTGCCCGGTCTTTTAGTGAATTTAAAAGGAAAAATGGGGATTAGTGGTTAACTTTCACTAACAAACTTTGCCCCATCCTCACCTTTATGATACCATTCCAGCGCGCCATCCCTTTCTTCCGAATCATGTCCTAACCCCATGGTCAATCCTCCCTTTCACTTTTCAAAAAGCCGGTGTCCGGAAAAATAAGTACGTTAAGCACTCGGAAGTTTTATACTTAATCCTTTCAAAATATATATTTAAATTTTTCCAGGGTCCGACCCGGGTGTAAAAGGGCTGCAACCCACGCGGGAGTAAGGGACGGAGGAGGTGGCGGGGCGGGTGGGAGTTAGATTTTGGCCCTTTACTTCTCCCTTTTCACCCCCTACCCCACCGGTCGCAGGCCCCGTCCACCGGAACCTCCCAACCAACCACCATGGTTCCCCTGCTACGTGGCTTTGCGATTTTGGCCTGGCCCGTCCTATTTGCCCTTTAAATGCACCCTGGCGTGGTTATAAGGTTGCGTGCGCGGGCTTGGGTAAGTTTTCAAAGTGGGTGTGGGGTGTGGCCTTTAATTTGGTGTTTTTTTGGGGTGGCCCGGGGAAATAACGGAAAGCCACCAGCGGTTCTTGGTGGGCCCAAGAAGGTCCTTTGATTGGGCCGAATTGGCCGGACCTTCCGAGCCATTGTCGTTGCCGCTGGCACACTATTGGTTCCTTTTACGTGGCACTGTTTTGGGATTTAAAGTGGATTTGCCCTTTATTTGGGCCAATTAAACGGTCCCTTGGCGAGGGAAACGGGACCCTGAGCGGGTTTGGGGGGTCGTTGTGTGGGGCGTTTATGTGTTTTTGGTTTTGGGTGGGCCGGGGTTTTTTGGTCCAATTAAGGCAAGGTACAACATTGGGGCCAATTGGTGATAAGGGCGGCTGGTGTGGTCACCATAGCTTTTATTGGTTTTTTTGTTTTTGTTTTAAGTAAGAAATATTGCCTTGAAAGCCATGTATGACTGTCCAATGTCTTTTGTGTTTTCTTTTAGGTTGTGTAATTAGTTTTGTTTGGTTGTGTTGTGTGTGTTTTGTGTTTGTGGTTTGGTTTAAATTGTTGAAACTTGTGTTAATATTTGGTTGTTGTTGTGTAGGGGGATTAGTTTTTTTGGTTTATTAATGATGATGTTTGTAACAACACATTCTTTATAATTTATCAATGTGCGTGTGTTTGGGTGGTTTTGAAAGGGTTCTATAAATTTGGTTTTTTGTGTGTGTATGTTTTTTTGGTTGTTAAAAACTAAAAAAATTTTTTTTTGTGTGGGGGATGTATAAATTAAAAATTTTTGTTAATTTGTTTAAATGTTAAAAATAAAAATTTTTTTTAAATTGCTTTCCAAAAAACGATTTTTTTTTTTTTTGAACGTTGTTTTAAAAACCAAAGAAAAATTAATTGTGTAAACCAAAAGATAATAATAATAAATCTTTTTGCATTTTTTTTTTCGTTTAAAATTTTTGGTTAACTTTGGTAATGTCAATAAAAAGAATTAAAATTTTTCCTTGGAAATGTTGTCCCAAAGGCAAAATAAAACGTTTTAACGTTAAAATGAAAATTAAAACACTTTTAACCATTGTTCAATTCAATGACATCCTTTAATTTTTTTTGGTAATTGGATTTTAAATGTATGCATTCCCCCCTTCATTGTCTTGACACAGGTAACATAAAAGTGGCTGTGTGACGTCGAGATGGCCAGCCGCACGCTGAGGCACTCGCTTGACTGGGATGAAACCCAGTGCCTCAAATTTTACGGGTTGCTGTCCCTCCACGAGGTCTTCAAAGTTGTCGGCTCACAACTGACAGACGCCGATATCGACGTGCTTTCCTTCCTCCTGAGTGAAACATGCGCCCCCGTTCACCCCATGGACCCCGCCGGCTGGACGGTGAAGCCTGAAGAAGACAACCCGCTCACCCCCGGCGAGGCCCCGAGTCCCAAGCTCCTGGCGGCCTGGAAGCGCTTGCAGTCACGAGGCTTCCCGCAGCCCATGGTGGCCTGGTTCAAGCCCAGGAGCGGACTTGAGTTGTTGCTTGAGCTGGAGAGGCGAGGGTATATTACTGAAGGCAACCTGGAGCCACTTCTGCAGCTCCTCAGGGTCCTCACCCGACACGACTTGCTGCCTCTCATGTCCCACAAGAGGAGACGAACAGGTGAGTGCTGAAATCCGATAGCACTACCACAAATGTAGTCAGGATTTATAAATTATATTTGATTAAAAAAACACTGACCGTATTTTTAAATAAATTGAAACGAGTCCGCGAATATGAAAGTCTGCTTACGCAGAACCGCGAGTGTACTGGGTCGACTGCATATGTCGGGTATAAACACAGTATATGTCATGCCGTGAGAATGGAGGGAACGAGGGGTCACCATGTGAAAAAGCCACTGCTCGTGTCTCATATTTTTGCCATCAAAAGCATTTTGGTAGTCATGTTTTTGTTTGAGAGGTTGAGGCGGCTAAAGCAATGCATATTCGCAACAAAGTTGGCTAAAACGCCATCACTGAATTCATCCAAGCGGCACGCCTCAGTAGTTGTTTCTATTTTTGTCAACAAGAGACCACAAATGGGCCCAGCATTTAACTCCATAATCTTCACATGCGAACGGTAGTGTGAAGTCACACCATGTTTTTTTTTTTTTTGAGGGGGGGGATTTAAGGGAGGTGTTTATTTACTGTCTCAGTCTGTATCTCCCCCCCCCCCCCTTTCCTAACCCCCTTGACGAATATTCACCTCTTGTATGTTTCTGTCATTGCAGTGTCTCCAGAAAGAACTGACAAGCGAAGCCTGGTAGAACACAGAGAGTTGTTGTGCACCGGCCCAAGGGTGTCCTCCTATAGACAAACAGAAATGTCTCTTCCTCCCTCCACACAAGTTAGAACAGGTAGGACTGCTCATTCAAGGCTACAATACGCCTATTTTGCTCGGGTACATTTCCAGTCGCCTGGAAAGTCAGATCTTGGTCCAGCCAATGTATTTCTAAAATGGGTCAAAACTGAGCAAACAGACAGCAAAATGAACCCATTAGAGAAGAGTGGATGTGATGACGGGGAAAAAAAAAAAACATCTTTATTTAAAATAAATGCTTCCAGTGCCACCCGCTACGGGGGGTTTAATAAATCCATGCATTTCTGTTTTTTTAAAACCCATTAATCTGTTAGATGAAACGGAAGCAGGTTTTCATCCGTCACAACAACCTCAGTACATGACTGACGACTCACGGAAGCGCACACCGCATATCTTGGGGTGGCTGTGAGCGGAACGGTGGAGGGGCTTCCCTCATCCTCTGACAGAAAACATCGCTAGTAACCTGCAGTTGTGTTGGCTGCTAAATCTCAGTTCTCATTCTCCAAGCAACCCCCAATTTTTTTCTCTAAAGCAAAATGCTAAAAACCTTTTTCCCCATAATGCCGCAGACTTGCCTTGCGGAAGTTAAAAAAAAATGCTGTTTTCAGCATTTTGGTTTTAACGGTGGATGGACCGTTTTACCATTCTGAGCGAATATTAACGACTTCGCCGCATGGAGTTTGACAGATTTTCATGGCCTCAGAAAATGATGCCACTCGTGAGTCTCGTGCAGACTGTGAATCCAAAGACAATTGCAGTCGAAACGCAGGGGGGAAAACCACTACTTTTGTCCACCTCGTGACAAATATCCCAACTCCTATTTGTGCTTTGCGTCTCAGGATCTGACCCTCCAGTGGCTGGAGGCTCCCTGCAGAGGAGAAGACGACGACGAAAAGGGCACGGCTGGAGTCGCAAGCCCAAGAAGACCAGCAGGCAGGCCCAGCAGCTGCCACCAGCAGCACCGGCTCAGAAAGCATCATGCAGTAAGAACAAGCACCTTCATTCCCTCAGAGTAGACGATCATCTATCTATTTCGCTGACGCAAAACCATGCCGTGTTTTTCTTTTATTTTTTTTTTCCTTATCCATGCCACGTCTACAAGCTTTGCTTTGCTGCTGCCATGATGAAACGCATCAAACGTTTGCATACCAAGTCGTTTTTGTCTTTAAACCGCAATACCTCTACAAGCGCGGGCATCTTTTATGCAGATGTGAATGTTGCTTTCTTCACTTTCGTCCAAAGCGCATTGACGGTTGGCTGTCATGTCCGCTCTGATTTAACATTCAAATGATGTTATCGTTTGAATGCTCCAGTGGTGGGATCATTATCGGCAAATTCTCGGCAACATGCACAACTGCCACTCAGAAAAACACATTCTTCATTTTTGGCACCCAGTCTGGTATTCACTACATAACCCGAAGTCAATAACACCTTGCAGCCTTTTCCAGTATGTGATCATGTGACACTTGGCCTCCCTGCACTGAAAGTAATTCACAAACCAAGTTAATATAAGAAGAATCGAATAATCTGACACTCAAATGTGTTTCGGTGCTGCACATGATATACTCCGTTTGAGTCGAATCATCCATTTGTTCTGCATGTGATTTTCAACCCACAAGAATAAAAAAAAAAAAAAAATTTAATTAGGGATGGGCGTACAAATCCAATTTTAAGAACATAACAATCGTTTGAAACATCATGGAGAGCGCCCCTTGACTGCAACCGGGGCTCCCTCCACACGAGTCCTTCCAACGATTTTCAGATCAACGCGACTGTGCTAAAAAATTGATTAGAATTTAAAATTGTGACCATCACGAATACCGTCGCGTCTCTGCAATTAAACCTGCTTTGTGACTTCGTTGCAACCCGCCCTCGGCATCAGTCGTGACCGTTCAGATGTACTCCTTGTACGTTTTTTGTCATTTTGTTGTTGCTTTGATTGTGTGGGAATGCCAGTCGCAGTGATGATTTTCAAAGGTCGCGGTCATCGGCATCTTGCTTTTCTTGCGTGGCTCATCTCCAATCCACACTGTGATGCAAACTCCTGCGGGCTGTCAGTGTGCTCAACAGCGCTGGTATGGAAACGGGGGTTCAGAACATTCAGAGACTGTCATATCTATTTAAAAAAAAAAAAAATACAAACATTTAATTGATAGTTTTTCCCATGCACATCCCGAGTCTGGATTTGTCTGCTTGCATCGAAACCTAAATTTCATTTCTGCTCCTTCATCCCCTTTTCCACCGTGTTCAGCTGCCACAGTCGATCGGAATTCTTCAGCGCTCCGTGATGTTGGCGGCATCAAAGGAGGAAAGATCTGGAGCTTGTCTCTCGCACCCGGGACTGATTTCTAGTTATTTATTGATTTTCATTTTTGACATTGACTTGCTGCAAACGGTGAAAAACTTCAATATAAGCTCTCCCTAAGTTAGTTTTTTTCTTTTTCCCGCAAGGGCTTCAATGCTAACAAGCAGCTAACGTCAATATCTGCTGTAGACCAATGAAGTAAAAAAATAAATTAAATAAAAATAATAATAATAAATGGGAGTACATCCAAAACAAGGACCAGCGCAGCTAATCCAATGATCACCATACGCGAAGAAGCCCCTTCGTGACTCCCTGTGTTGCGATACACCCGCAAGGGTGTTTTCACTTTTGACCGTTGCCGAACTCGCCCAACAATATTTTCACATGGCTGAAAACTGTTTTCAGCCTTCAGTCAATATTAGGGGTGACACGACTTCAGCTTGTCATTTTGAAGCCGACGCTATTGTGACGAAAGTCGCGTCGATGTCCTCTCCTCACCATTGTCCACTGATCGATATTTTTAAGGGCGGGGCCCGATTACCTTTGCGCGTGTATCCCAATTTGATTTGTAAAATTCGGCCCACGGAAAATCCAAAAAGAAATCTTCCAGCCGACACCACTTCAAACCCTTTGATTCTCACCGCAACCTTCCTTCCTCTTCGTTTGCACACACGTCGGCCGCCGTAGCCCAAATATTCCCGAAGAAAATTAAGGAGCGCTGGTATGATCAACAGTCTTTTCTGCAAAGCTGCTCTATTGCCCGAATTTCGCTTCTCGTTAACATTGCACACTTGAACCGCAGCTTTGTCCATTTCCACCATTTCCCTTCTTGATTGATATGCCAAAAGCCTGATGCTTTTTGGTGCACGCTATTTCTCCCGGGCGCGACCGATGCTCCCGTCACTGTGAACATGTTGCTGCTGCTGCTGCTGTCCTGACCGCCCGTTTGATTCCAGCAGGTTGGCTCAGGATTGTGGCTCAATAGGATGATGATGGACTCAGGGAGGCAAACTGAGGAACAAAACAAAACAAAAACAAACAACCCGAACGGTCCATGCGTACGGCTCAAGTGTGGGCCCAAGCTGAAGGTAAAAGAGGGTCCTCCTTTTGGTGGTCACACAAGGAGTGGGTGCCTGCGTCTCCTGACAATAGCTGCTCATTCCCCAATGCCTCTCTCTTGCTTTCGAACGCCCTTCATCAAATATAGCCTGCAAGGAAACTGGGGAAAACCGTCCCGATGTCATTTGAAGAAGTCATTGGCCACTCGGTTTTCCTTTGAAATCAACAGTAGTACGTACTTCAAAGAGACCAGACGTCGATGACGGGGGAAGATTTTGCATTTATATGAGAGGGAGACCTTTACAGTGATACCTTAACTTGCGGAATTTATATGTTCTGGAAGACATTTCCGAACCAGTACATTTTTTAAGTTGAGACACGTTTTCCATGTAAATGCCCTAATCCGTTCCAAGCCCGCCCCAAAATTCAGATATATTTTCTAAAGCATAAAAATGCATCAGAATATGTAACAATTACATGTTACAATTAGATTATTGAAAAATAAATGAGAGTTGTGCATCATGTAAAAAAAAACAAACAAACAATAGAGTAAAGAATAAAAATGATGGTCATTTAACTTTTAACTACGTCCTCTCTTCCCTCTCAGAAGTGGTTTTCGATAGTTTTACATAAACGTGAATCACACAGAAAAAGCGTTGACCAGTCGGGCGATTGCTCGGACATTTTTGAAGGATTATTAAAATTGACAAAAGCAAACGCTCAGTTCTTTACAAGACGCCAGGCAAAAACCACTTCTGAGAGAGAACTAAAGGGCAAAAACCAATGAGGACGCAGTTAAAAGTTAAATGACCATCATTTTTATTCTTGACTCTATTTTTTGTTTTTACAATATACACTACTCTCATTCAGTGTGCAATCATCTAATTGTAAAATGCATTTGTTACATATTTTGATGCATTTTTATGCTCCAGAAAACATTTCTGTCTGAATTTTGGTAGGGCTTGGAACGGATTAGGGCATTTACATGGAAAACGCGTCTCTATTTACAAAGTTTTCTCCTGAACAAATTTCCTTCCAGAACCAATTCATTTTAAAAGGATTCTTTGACTTAGCCAGGGGGAATCTTCGGAGTCAAATTATCTGCCGTTGTTCTACTGTTGAAATTCACAGGAGGAAAAATGTGAGTTCAGACCACTTTTTAAAAATCCGCTCTTCATACAAAACACACCGGAGCTCATGTGACGTTAGACAAATCAAGTATTTTGTTTTCACAAACTTGCTATTGACAGCAGTTGACGCCTTTTCACACTTGAGGGTGCCATCATTGAAGGTGGCACAGTGGTTGACCACGTCCGATCGTAATGAATACCCGAGCGCGGTATGAGAACTACCGAAGGGATCTCGGTGCCGAATCATTCCGAGCGATTTCACTGTGACCACACCGAATTGTTTTTTTTTTCCCTCAGTGTAATTGCAGCGTCCGCTCTTTTGCAAAATGTTAAGCTATGCAAGAATCGATGCACGAATGAATTTGACATTTGCCTCCCAAATGTTAGCATTTTGCAAGCTTTGCCCCGGCTGGAGTCCGGCGGAGCCCGGAGCAGACAAATGGCACCCAAGGGTTGACTTTGAACGTTCATTAGCAGGAGGATGATTAACTGCACTCAAACGATGGCGTTCCTCCTCTGGAAATGGTCATTTGTCCATGTTGTAAGGGCTCAACCGTGAAGCGAGCGCACTCTTTCCAAGAGATTCATGGTTCAGAGACGTTGATTCGAGACTTCAAACTTGTCCACATTCTCTGAATCGCAGCCTCTTGACAGGAGGCCTATTCTGTTGCCTTCCTCGAAAGCGGACCGATTGTCTTTGTGTTTCATCAAAATCAGACCTTTGCACCTGCTTTTCTCTGGAAAACAATGCTCCACGTTTTGGCGGATTTTTCTGACATGGACCAAAAGCCGTAATGGACTCAAATTACCAGTGCATTTCCTGCACTGGCAATTTGAAATAATGTCTTGTTTCGGAAAAAGGGATTTGAAATTAAGAATGTTTTTTTTTCAATCCAATTCCATTTGGATTGAAAAAAAAAAAATCGACAGATGAAGCTCTCATTCAAATAATCTTTAGTTGTAGCCCTAAAACTGTTGCAATGTTTTGTTTTGTTTTCTCCCCTCACTGTTGTAGGCGTAGAGGATGGCCTAATTTCTAAAAATTATGAGAGGTTCCATCGATTTTGTTGTTCCTCACTAAAGAGAGCTTTGGAGGGGCCCAGATGAGTTTCCGTTGCAGCCAAAGTCATCAAGCGGCCGCTTTCCACTGCGCACTTCTGGAATAGTGACACGGGGGGACCGCTCTGTCTGTCGGCGGCGCTCGTGCTCAGCACAGTATGTACCCTCTGATCCTTCCTCGCTGTGCTGTTGCATGACCGCCGGTCCTGTTCCGAGCAGATTCATCGTTTCAACCCCCCTCCTGAAAACAAAAGAACCAAACAACGAATTCCTGAGCCGCACATTGCTAAGCTTCCACTGCCGAGTGCGCAGCTGAGACCGTCACCCAAGTCAACCGCTTCCATGGCAGCAGTATTTATCCTTCCCAGTTCGCAAAAATGGCTCCTTTGCGCTACCGGACTGTTTTTTTTGTTGTTGTTGTTCTCGGGCACTTTTTTGTGCTGCTTTCAGCAAAAGCTCACTTCAAAGAATGACAATGCGCACATGCCCAGTCCGGTTTGTATTGCGCTTATTTGGTCACAAGCTCCTATTGGAGAAAGCGCTCTTCACTTCGCTCCCTTTTGATGTGATTGGCGTTGTGGATTTTATTTTTGCCAAGCACTCACTTTTATTTTAACTATTTTTTTTTCAATTTTAGTTTTCGATATCGAGAATAATATCCTTGCAGTGTAAAATCACCATCACTTGGATGTTTCTGACTGCTGTCCATGTCCCTCCCCACCATCATTATCATCTCCCACTGTCAGACATCCGCTTGAGGGTGCGGGCCGAGTACCTGGAGCACGAGTCGGCGCTACGCGACGGCGTGTCGTCAGACAAGCGGCAACCTCTGGAGCGCCAGTTTGAGCTGTTCAGGCAGGCCGACTCGCTGCTGCGCGCTCGAGACCTGGGCGCCATCGTGTGCGACATCAAATTCACGGAGCTGGACAACTTGGAAGCCTTCTGGGTGGACTACCTGAGCGGGGCGCTGCTGGAGGCCCTCAAAGGGGTCTTCATCACCGACTCGCTGAGGGTGGCGGCGGGCTCCGAGGGCGTCCGGCTGCTCATCAGCGTGGACCAGGACGACTACGAGGAAGGCCGCTGGCTGCTGAGCGCCGGCGCGGCGCCGCCGTCATCCGCTGCCGCCCACAAGGACGATCACTGAGGGATGTAGGTGGACTTTAAGCTATGATACCACATTGGCATGTTGTTGAAAGGGGCAGGGTGGGGTTTTTTTCTTTGATGTAATGCCTCTAGCGGCCACTAGATGGCAGCAAGCACAGCTCGTCGACGGTAAGCCTTGACCCTTGGATTTTGAGTTGAGACAACGAATGCTTCTGATTTCCGTTTTGATTCACATATCCAGGCGACTGCTTTATAAGACAGCAGAATGAAAGCGGACATGTTAAGACAAGGCAGAGCAGGATCAACAAAAGGACACACAGTGGTAAGCCGCACTTTACACGAGTCTGAGTTGAATCCGATTCAGTTGGGCATTCATGCGTGTTGCTTGAAAGCCTCAAAACTCGTCCATTCCAAATGCCGGTCAATAGGGGAAAAGTTCAAACTAAATTATAAGTAACGTTTTTCTTTCAAACTTTTCTGTGACTCTTTGTCACAGCGCTCTGTTTTCTAGTCGCCCCCAGTCTCCATTTGGATCAAATTTGTTCATTTTAATTGTGAACATTTTTTTTTCATTTAAAACCGAGGCAAGTAGTAGAAATCAATGTTTTGGTCGTAACCTATGATAACTTTCTCTCCGGTCGCTGCGGCGTATAAAATACATCACGGTCTCCACTTTGCGGTATCGCTCTGTTTTTATACTGCCCAAAGTTTCCTCTTGGCTGAAAATGGTCTCCCTGCTGCGAAATGTTCAGAGTGGAAAACCAAGGCGAAATTTCAAAGCAAGCTGATGGGAAAATGAGTAAAAAAAAAGGTTGACGCTCATTCTTAACTAGGGATGCTGAAATTTCGTATTCTACTTTTGCACTTGGCTTCAGCACTTTTGATTTTGTGCTGCCCATAGTCTCCTTTGAGGTTAACTTTGTCTCCATGCTGCAATATATTTTTAAGTGGAAAACCGAGGCGAGGAGAAGAAAGATAAAGATCTGTGCATCATAACTTAAAGAGCTTCTTGCCCTTAACTATCGAAGCTCTAGTCTCGCAGTCCCATCGTCCCCACTTGGCTCCAGCGCTTTATTTTATGGCTCACAGTCTCCCCCGATAAAATGTTATTTACTCTGTTTAAAGTCAAAAACCAAAGTGACCAAAGTGGTCTTTGCATCTCTGGACAGCATCACCCTTAAATCCGCTCACAACAGTATACTGCACTCAGACTGCCCACAGTCTCATTTTGGATACAATTTCTCTCCTGTCCACAATATTTTTGTACTTATAAGTGGGCAAAAAGATGTTGCATCTTAACCTTAACTTGATACATTCCAGTGTCACGCTTACCTCCCAGATTTTTTCTTCCTGTTAACCACAGTCTCCTTGCGGATAAAGTTTGCCGTCTGACCATAACTAATTTTGCACTGGGAAACAGATATGTCGGCTGATCCCCCCCCACTTTTTTTTTTTTCTTATACATGCTACAGAAGCTCAACAACCATAGCGTTATCATACACAATCTCCACTTGGCTCCAGTGCTCGGGTTTGACACGGTTTCCTTTGGAATAAAAATGTTGTCACCTTCCTGTAATATGTTTGTAGTCGAAAAGTGAGGTGAGGAAAAAAGTCATCTTTGCGTCTTAACTTTGGTGACACACAAACAAGCTCTTAAGATAAGCGAGGCGAGTCCCGGATTGTCCTAAGATGATAACCCTGCGGCGTGTGATTGCTGCGGTCAGTGGTCAGCAGTAGATGACATCAGTGATTAGCTTCCGGCTTCAGCCCACCGTGGACAAGTCATCATCACAGCTGCCGGGATGATAATTTCAGATGTGTGTGTGTGTGAGCTTCAACTGCTTCCCTCAGCAAGTCATACGCGTACAAGACTGGACAGTGTGTCGCTCAATACAAGTCATGTTGGGTAGATCAAAATCCAAAGTGCGCACATCCGGGGTGCGATCATCCCTGCTAGAGTGTCTTTGACGGAACGCTGTCTGGTCACCGTGCCGGAACTAATGCCCGGACTTCACTTGGAGACGGCGATCAATAAGGCCCCCCTGCTTTCGTGTGGAAAACCACTAGAAGAAGAAGACTGGCCTGGGCAGAAGGGCTCGACTCCGCGGGCCCGGACATGAGGTTTTTTTTGGGGGGGGGTTCCTCTTTTTTTTGGGATGGGGGGTGTTTATTTTTTTGTAAATGTAATTATGTTAAAGGAAAAATATATTTCTTGAGAACTTTGTTTAAAAATAAATGCGTGCCAGTTCACATTGTGTTTAACTATATTCAGAAGTTAATATATGGGTGAATACTAATACAATTAATAAAGGTGTGGTTGCCCTTAACATGTTTCGCATAAGTTTTTTTCCTTGCTAAAAATACGCATTACGGTATGTACAGTGTTGCCTTGAAATGCAAGTTTACTGCATCTCAAGGCACCACTGTATATGCTGTAAGGCAGGGGTGGCAAACTCATTTTTGTCACAGGCTACCTTATAGTTAGCAGTTCCCTTGGAGGGCCGTTCTGACTGTGAAACCATATAAGGAAGTCAAGAATAATGGTTTAGTCAACTGTAGTTTAAGTTACTGAAATGAGAGTTTTGGTAACAAGAAAACTTAAAATAGCTCTCTTATATATTACATCCGACATTTTGAAATTTTGGCACAAATTTTAGCAAGCATCAGAAGTCAACGTGTTTGATTTGCTTTCACGGGCCACATCAAATGATGTGGTAGGACAGATATGGCCCCCGGGCCTTGAGTTTGACATTCGCGTAAGGCTTACGATATATACAGTGTAAGCAATCTCAAACCGTTCATGGGGGATAGCGGCCAAGCCCTGCTGTGAAAATCTGCCAGCGGTTGACCCCCCCACACACACACACACACCCATCCGCTTCAAGATTTGATAGTCATCATTTAAACCAGAAATGTTATTTGGTGTCAATATATTTTACGGTCTTGGTGCTCAAGCAGAGTGATCTCAAGAGAAAATCCTGGCACTGCCACGAGAGCAGACGTTTCCAAAGTCGGTCCTCAGGGGTCGCTGTCCTGCCTGTTTTCCATCGCTCCCTGCTGCAGCACACCTGATTCGAATGACCGGGACCATTGCCGTGCCCCCCCCGAAGAGATCTACATTCGACTGGATGGACTTGGCGTGCCCCTGAGGTCTGTTGTTTAACTACTGTTTGTTAAGGATTTTTATTTTTACTGCAGTCCACTTTGCCACTGTTTATACCTGCAACTCCTACTTACAACTTGAAGTGCGTCTCCCTGCTGCAATATTGTTGCAAAATATGCAAGTTCTCCACAAATGGCTGTGCACTATTTTCTCGTGTGTGTGTGTAACAAAATATGTGTATAGTGGGATGAAATCAAATGGTTATTTTATTTATTTTGTTTTGATTCATGGGCCGGGAAAATACAAATTTATATCCTGTTAAAAGCGTTTTTTCACGGTATTTAAAAAAAAATTATGGCCAGGTAAAGTCCCCCAAGCCCGCCTTGGGCCATTGTAGTGGTTGCAAAGCCTCACGCTGCTGCACGGCGCTGCTCCTTCAAGGCTGTGATACATTCGGCAAAGCGAAGCGCTGTCTGTGAAGTCCGCATCACGATCCCGACGCTCTGTCATGTCCCCTTTCTCAGAAGAATGCCTCCCTCTTGGGTGACCGCCGCTTGCCAGAGAAACTGGAGGAGTCTTGGCCTCTTATACCGCAAGTTCAACCTTCCCAGGCTTTGTATTTACAGTGTCGTTTACGTGATTATTTCCCCTCCTTCGCCTCTGAAATCATGCAATGTTTCAACAAATCTTGTCAGACTTCACCTTGTGCCGCCACAGAAGCCTTCGGACTGTACAACTAAACTTGAATTGACACCTCGTACACAGCCAGTCTCTTGCTTGACCTCAGCCCTGACATCTGGATTTTGGCCTATTTTCCTCCCGCTTCTCCTCTTTCCTACTCGGAAAGGGGGCTAGAATTTAATTTGTATCACAAATATCAGCAAGTGCTCCTGATAGTGTTGAGACCAGCGGAGATACAGCGGCTGGCTGTACAGCCAGTCGACAAGCCTGAAGCCTGGCCCATCTCCATCCGGGTCAAGGGTTCCCGAGGGGGTTTGGAGGAGCCGTTGCTATGGCGCTCTTGTCAAATCACACAGGGAATAACCTTGAGTGAATTACGTGAAACATTTCTATTACGTACACACACTTCCCTTATTGGCCTAAAACACCATCAGAGGTGTTCTGGTGTGTGCAAATTGCATGGCGCAACTAGAAGCTAATGCCACGTGGCCCGGCGCAAGACCGAGCAGCGGGCCGGCCTTCCACTTTATTCCGACGTCCGCAGGTGTTCCTCCTCTCACCTCCTTGATTGGATGGAGACGCCAACCATCTCGGGCGCCCATATCAGCACACTATTGAAACGTGTCATCGAAAGCTGATAGACACTATCGACCCACTGGGACCGGCATTATTGTTTATCTAACCTGCGGGGTATGGTGCTTCTTGCCGCGGCTGCTTATTGACCCGCTCCAATGGAAAATGTCATCTTCCGCAGCCGTAATTTCATGTTACAGTGTGCCATACGGCAGCCGAGAATGACTTAATTATTCAACCTCGCTGAGGGTGCTTGCCATTTTGCAAAGATATAACCTTTGCGAAGATTTTTGCAAGGAAATGAAACACCTCGGGGGGGGGGATCCGATGCTGATAGCATTTTTTTATCTTAGAATGTGCGGGTGTCAAATTGCGACTATGTATTGGTCAGCTGCAGTGTTATGTTGTAATATCACCCGTGAGCACTAGATGGCAAACGTGTCCGAGATGCACTGGGTCTTATACTTCCTTATATTAAAGTGTAAGTCGGCCTAATATTTTTTTGGGCTGGTTTGGAATGATATACAGGCCAAACCAAAGCCTCCCTCAATGAGGTTACAATTTTGAGTGAGATGATTTTAGTGGGGGGAGTGTACAAAATGGTTTCCTGCACTTAATGTGGGTTTCTTGCACCCCAGTTTTGTGGCATCCTTGAACTGTAATTTTTTTTGCAAGACATCCCACGCCACTCACACTGATGAAAAACTCGGAAAAATCAGAAGTTGCTTAGTACCAGAGTCCATTTTGCTTCCATGTAATCATTACAAACACATAATTATTTCTCTATTTTCTTAAAGTGACATTCAACATTTTTCACCTCAAAATGAACTTTTCCCAGAGTAACTGTTCACAGCCACACAAAAAATAAATTATTTTGAACTCTCTCTCTCTCACGCTCTCTCGTTTTTTTCCGTCTTTCCCTTTTCCTTTATCCTATGTAATTCCAACTGTCTGCTACAGGGGGCGCCAATGAGGCGAGCGATCCACTGGCGCCAAATGGAGGGCACTGTTATTCAAAACAAACGCTCACGTGGCGGGAAGCAAGATGCACGGTGGGTATGTGACGTCACAGACACATCGAAGAGCAAAGTTTAAGAATTTATCTTACGCGCAGCCCCCCCTCCCAAAAAAAAACTATTCCATCCCACCTTCCCTTCCACTCTTCTTTCTCCTCAGCATCACAGCCACCGGGTCGCTATGGCAACCGCTGAGCGAGCTCCACGTTGAGGATGAGGGATGGGGAAAGAATGGAAGAAGACGAGGGAGGGAGGGTGGCGGGGGGGGCTTATAAAAGGATGGGGAGTTACCACTTGCCCCCCTCTCCTACGCCCCCTCGCTTTATTGCTGAGCCCCCTATCCCAGCCGCATCAAGGACCCCCTCCACTCCACCCACCCGCCACCTCTGCTGCCTCCCCATGTACCCCATCATCCCCTCCATCCCCACTGTTGTCCACACAAGGTGGCTCGTGACGCGTGGATGGAGACGTTCGCCGATGGAAGCACTGGTAACGTTCTTGATGATTATTATGATTCTTTCAAAAGTGGCAAAAGTGCAGGGGGGTCGGGTGCCGACTTTTAAATTTTTTGTACCACCTCCGTTCTGTTGCCAACTTCCACGCGGGACTCGTGGGAAGCGCGCACGCACGTTTTGCGTGTGTGTGTGTGTGTGTGTGTGTGTGTGTGTGTGTGTGTGTGTGTGTGTGTGTGTGTGTGTGTGTGTGTGTGTCTTTCATATTGATTGGAAACCCCACTTGGAATATGCGCGGACCGGTGTCACGCGTGTACCTGTGTAAGCCCCCCCCCCCCACACACACCACCCAAGCCTCTCATACCTGACACGTGATAGTGCAGGTACGCGATTTTGCACGCCGCGCATCCTCTTCTCGCGCGATGAGTGCAGCACCCGTGGTCGATATTGCCTCCCGGTTGTCGTCGTCGAGCCGCTGGTGTCCACAATAACACACAGCGTCCACGTTGAGGCGATGCCGTGGAGGGGAAATCGATGGACACACTGAGTTAATTATGGGAAAATCAATTAAAAGGAGGAGGCAGATCCGCCCGGGCGTTGTATATAAAGAGGCCGACCAAGCGGCTCTCTCTCCCCGGCGGAGCCGAGGAGGAGAGCGGCCAAGGGTACCCGGAGAGATCCGGGCCGCGTGACGCTGGCTCGGTGGCCGGCCGCGAGGCGCCCTCGCTCGTGGCGCGGCTGGCACTACTTTGTTTTATTCCATATCCTCTTTTATGGATGTGTTCGGTGTTCAACGGCGTTTTGTTTTTGTGTTGTCCACTTGTGTATTTGTTTTAATTGTGGCACAATTTGAGGAACGATGCATGCAAGTGTGAGCGTGACTCTCAGCGGAGCGCCATTTGCGTGGGTCCGATTAACCTTCTACAATAGTTAGCGTAACTCTATGCGTGTTTTTGTTTTGGGTTGGGGGACGGGGGGCATAATTATACGTAAAGAATCCACTCATTGAACACGGCATTAGGTACACACGCAATGTTCAATCCTGGCTGCTTGCACAATCCTGCCTTGTTGAAAAATATAGTTTGCTCATTTTAGTTGTATTCGTGGTCAATTAGCTTTTTATTTTGGTTTTCTCTCACTGATGTTGTAAATTGTAAAGTTGTAAGTGGAACTCATTTGCCCCTTTGATCAACCTTGGAGAGTAACGTGTGTGTGCGTGTGTGTGTGTGTGTGTGTGTGTGTGTGTGTGTGTGTGTGTGTGTGTGTGTGTGTGGGTGTGGGTGCGTGCATTTGTTTTAATTTACATTATCATGCAAGGTAACAACGACATACTGTATTTAATCATTGAGTGCAGAAAGCGGCGGGGGATGGGGAGGTCGACCAGCATCCAAACAACGAGATTCTTGATCAACAATTCTGCCTTTATAAACAAAATAATGTTAGTGTCATTTGAATGACACTAAATTGTCTTTGGTAAGGCTTTGCTTTGTAGGGTAGCTAATAAAGAAGCCGGTGGTGTGTGTGTGTGTGTGTGTGTGTGTGTGTGTGTGTGTGTGTGTGTGTTAAAAAAATTAATGTAAAATATATTACGTTTGTGTGTGTGTGTATATATATATATATATATATATATATATGTGTGTATATATATGTATGTATGTATATGTCTTACACACAAACGTAATATATTTTACATTCTTTTTTTTTCCCAATTGAAGCGTAGCGTTTTATTTTAACCACATAGTTTGAAACCCAATCCACAGAATATTGAAAAACACCCCAAAACGGAGGGTCAATGAATGCGTGTAGATATCGAAACCAAAAGCATAATAATAAATACATCTTTTTTTCCGCAGTGTTCAACAACGTTGCAGACTCTTTTGTTAAATTTGCGTACAATGAATAAAAATCGAATTGCAATGTTTTGCTCGTGTGAAGATTGCTCGTGGTCCCAATCAGGCAATCAAACTGATCGGTTCTTTCAACGTTTCAAACTGATATATTTTACAACCGTTAAAGAGGTAAACTTCACTTCGTGTCAACATTAAGCGTCATTCAATGACATCCTTTTAACATTTTTTTTTTGTTCTTGGTGTGATTGGAATTTTGGTTCACTGCTGTGTGCTCAAGTTAAAAATGCATTGCCCCCGCAAAAAAATATTGCAAATGCAAATGTATGAAAATGCACCTTAATGTTACGAAATGCCGTTAAAAACAAATCACTTTCCGTTGTAAATGCAACGAAATTAACCTTGTAAATGATCATTTGAAATGCGCACACATATTGTGCTAAATGAATGGCAGGAAAAATAGGTCAGCGTTTATCACGCGAGGACGCAGTTAAATTTCGCCTTTTCTTCCAAAGCACATTTGGTGACGTGCAACTTGGCAACTTGATTTGATACAAAATATACCTTCACGGTGGGCCACCTAAGAAACGACACCCGATGTTGCACTTTGCACGGGTTGTTGGTGAACCAAAAAAAACAAAAACAAAACGAAAGTAGGAAATGTATTATCTACCGCTTCTTCAACGTTTTTCCACGTGGTATTCTAACTCGCATAAAAAAAAGACGTGCTCTCCAAACCCTTTCGCACAGTTTTAGTTTTTAAACACAATATCAAGCCACAAATCGAATCCACTTTCTGCGCAGGGGCGAACCCCAACACACACACACACACACACCTCCCAAACGTCCCCTCGCTCTCTCGGACCCGCCGCACAATGCGGTAATGACCTACAGGGTTCAAAGGTCGCTCGGCCAGTTTCTCAATTAATGCGAGAGATTGCAATTACACCTTGTCTCCTTTCACACGTGTGCGCATGCGCGCGCGTGCATTTCAAGAAGTGGGACAACAGTGACCACCAGAATGTATTCGTGGCCTGTGTGGCGAAAAACGCACCAGTCACAAGGTGCACGTGCGCACACACGTGCACACTTATTTTGATGATTGCGTCATATTTTCGTTGGGTGTGACGTCATGAAAAAAAAGGAATGCCCTTCAAGTCAGTGAGTCCATGTTGATAGTCTGGTATTTATGGAGTTCGCTCTTTTGGCCGTGGTTTGACCATACCGGGGAGGTGTACCTAAAAAAGTGGCATATGTGTGGGTGTTGTTCTGAAAATATGTTGAAACAAAAACCTCCCTCTGTTATGATGCCCCCTCCAGAGCAGTTGTGTAAAAATAGGCCTCGCTAACATAATTGCTTCTTGTGGGAGAAAAAGAAAAAAAGAAAACCACATATAGGTAGTATGAGTTGATGTTATTTCGAAAATCACACTTAAGGCCCCCCCTTTAAAAACAAAACAAAACACCTTTTAACCCATAGATGCCTGCTACATTCTGAGGTCAATATGGTATACAGTATGGACAGAAGGTATAAACGTGCAGTTTTGTGTTTGTGTGTGTGTGTGTCCATGTGTGAGACACGTAGTGGCGATTGAATAGAGTCAACAGTCAATTCCCGATCATGGCCGTATTGATTAGCTGATAAACGGGGCTCGGATCAATGGCGGGTGAAGGTGGCCGAGCGCGACTGTGAGGCAAAATGGCGGCGGTCAAGCCCGCGGTGGCGGTCAGCGCCTTCACAAAGCCACGCCAGCGAGGTGATAAATTTGATCCAAAAGGGCCACGGCAGTCTGCCGCCTTTTGTGCTCGGAATACATCAAGGCCTGGAGGAGTCAGAGGTCAGGCTTCATCCCAGACTGATGACCCTGCAGACCGAACGACCTTATTTGGGGTCCACAAGCGTTGAAGAGGGTGGGTGGGGGGGGGGGGCATGATGGGATATCAATTGGAAAGGAATCCTAGATGTGCAGCGGGGAACTCTAAGTCGGGGCCAATTTGAGCCTTTTCTCTCCCTCCCGATTGTCAGGTCTCTCTTTCGGAGCGATTCTCCTTATCAAAATCAGCAAAGGCGCGATCATCAGATATTCTGAGCGCTGTGATGGGGTCTGTTCAAAGTCGTTCCCCCAACCCCACCCGGCGTAAATGCAGACAATAATTAGGCCTAATTTGAGCATTTTTTTCGACCATATGATCAAAGGCTCAATTGTTGGAAAAGAATAATCTTTTCTCGTGTGAGGTGTGGTAAGAGTGTTTTTTTTTAAAACTCCCTCCTCAATTGTGATAATAGCGAAACCATAGTACACATGAACAATAATCGGACCTAATTTGAGCATTTTCCCGCTTTTTTGACCAAAGCCAGCAATGACTATTCAAAATTGATCAGAGTGATTATATTGTGGTGTGGGGTGTGATTTCTAAAAATAAAAATTATTCCATTTTCGTGTTGATAACAAGATAAGATAACCTTTATTAATTATTATTTATTTATGGCTAAAGCAGAGTGGGCACAGACTGACAACCCGGCCTAATTTTGAGCACTGCGGTGATAGTTCATCACATGTCAATCATACATTCTCTTGAGATCGTGTGGCCTGGCAATTTGCAAAGAATCCGCTCGGCAAATGGTTGAGGACAACAATTGTAAAAGGGGTTACACACGTAACAATAATTGCAATAGATGTGAGCATTTTCTTCCAACCAAAGTCACCAAAGGCCTGTTGGTCGAGTGTCTCTGAAAGATTATTTTGAGGGATTGTCCTGAGCCATTATCCTGTGGTGTTGGGTCCAGATCTGCTTGTGAAACAGTTGACTTTTGTATAGTGTGGTGCGCGCGCCCCACACACACACACACACACACACACACACACACACAGATAATTGATTGGGCTGAACTTAACACTGGAAGCGCTTGAAAGATGTGTGCTGTCTTTGCGTTTAGACTCTATGAAGCAGCATGTGGCTTGTGGGCTGGTTATATTTATTTATTTATGATTTTGTTTGAGTCACCGCAATCAGATGTTTTGTATGAGTATGACATTAGATGCCTCTCTTTTAGACTTGAAGTCTATATGTCTACAACCGCTTCAATGACTGCTCATACAACAACAATGTCTACGATTACTGTACGACTATAATTACCGCCGTATCTATTTCTTACTGTTATGAAATGTCAGATTGTATGGAAAAAAAACAAAACTCGGGTCACTCGTATCCCATGGCACCACCACCATACGACAACTGCTACGTATGTCCCCCCCTTCTTCATAGCACTGACCCTAACCTACACCCCCCCCCCCACGCTCCAGATTAGCAAACATGCTATCTGGCCCACACATACACGGACACACACTCACACACAAACACATGCAACCTTTCACACGACCTGTCCACCTTCCAATTCCCAAGTGTGTGTGTGTGTGTGTGTGTGTGTGTGAGAGACAGAGAGAAACACAATGACTAGCAAGTCGCATAGAAGTGGCCAACCGTATCACCTAATGCTGCGGTCAATATGTAATAATCCATCAATGCAAGTCTACATGGCCAACGCAAGTGTGGTTTCCAGTGACTGAAATGGAAGTACAATAATGTGGTCATGAAAACTGACCATGATTGTCACCCAAAACGGGGAGAATTTCATTTGTATTATTATTTTTAATCTTGGGGAGTTTTACATTGATAGTGTGTAGGTCTCGTGTAGTTTTAGCATCCATCCATCCCGCCATTTTCTGAGCCCTTGATTAATGTCGAACAATATTTTGTTTCGTGTGCATCTTCATGGAATTGTCTGCATACCTATCTATCTAGCGATGAATTAATAATATTTTTGTTATTGTCAGTAAAATTATGCAAAACAATAGACATCCTCCTTCAAAATATTCCATTTGAGAAGCAACTCAGCTCCTTCATATCACACGTGTTATGGAATACGTTGCATTTTAATAACGTTTTCATTTCACCATATTTTTAATCAACAATGGTAACGGTCTGATTATTTCGTCAATGCATGCGATTACAACTCCTAGTAACAGTGGTTACAAGTTATTATTTATCATCCGGATAAATAGGAATTCAATATTTACCCGCCCAAAAAATCCCATGCATAGTATTTATTTTTTTCCACGAATAATTCCTCTAAATAAGAAGGTTGAAAATGTTTTGGAATCATGTCAATGACTATGACAAATATTAGAGTGTCCCTCCCCGCTACAATTGTCAGTAGCCTGTTAGGGCAGCACTCGGCAACATGGCGCCCCTCCAACGTATTGATCAAGTCAACGTGCTTTTCTCCTTGACGTTTTTTTTTCTCCAATTTTTATTATTATTTTTTAAAGTGAGTGTTATTTTGCTCTCGATGACCCGCAGCGTGTCAACTCTTAATGCTGGCTGCTGTTCTAGTGCTCCGAACAAGGCAATCGTGAGGCCGTTTTAGCCAGCCGCCATCATCACCACATCTCCAGCGAGACACTCAGGGTGGGTGGAGGGTTTGGGGGGGTGGGGGGTGGGGGGGGGCTGGGATGGATTGGCATCCGTGCAATGACCGGCCGTCCACCTGCGGGGGTCAGCAGAGAGCAAGACGATGATTTTACTGTTCAGGAGGAGACTTCCTCTCTTGTCTTCCAGCTGTGTCACACCCAGAGAGGAAAATAAGTCTTGAGGGGGTCTTCAGCTGACTTGTTGAGTTTTTGCGTCTCGGATGGTTCCCACCTCCCACTTTGTGGCCCAGCCGCCCCAGCGGTAGCACCTCTAATCCGCATCCTTTTTAGCCCACATCCCAGCCCCCCTTTTTTTTTCTTTCGATACCGCCTCTGAACACTCCACCTCTCAGTAAAACGCCTTTACACCCCATTTTCTACGCCACCATCGCTTTTTTGACGACTGTTATTTGTTTGATTTTGAACACGGAACGACGACAAAGCTGTTATGACAAAAAATACAAAAATAAAAAAAATTCAATGATAATCAGCCAACAAAGACTAATTTAATTTAGTTTGATTTTATTTTATGAAGCCATGCTGCATAAAGCACTGAAACGTATTCTAATATGGAGTTAGTATGGAATGAACAACCAATCTAAAATTGCGCTGAGCAAATAGGAAGGGATAATAAGTATATATATAAAAAAAACTTTAGATGAACATCTTTATTTCCTTATCCATTTATTTATTTCTTCTTACACCGATGCTTTGCAAAGATAAGTGCAAATCCTCAAACGCTATAGAGTATTCTTTCTTTTTTACGGTAATTTAAAATCTTTTATTCATACGTTGATTTTTCTGATAGTTATTTTTTTACCCATATTTTATTTATTCTAATTGGCATAATGTCATATTTTTTCTTTTTTTTTATATTAAATACAGTATTGTAGCTCTCACCAATGAGGCAGATACATAAAAATAACACAGTAGAGGGGAGGGGGTGAAGCAAAAGAAATTGTGAATGTAAAATTTTAAAATATCGAGATTTATTCAACACATAGCATTTTATTAAAATATGATATGTACCTCATATAGATTGATTGTGTATTTTAATATTTTTTTAAAACCCCACAATTGTACAGGCACTTAGTATAACTCATATAATACATACTGAAATATTTTTGGGAAAAAAGATCATAAATGAAATACAAGAAAATCCCAAATGTGGAAAATGTCCCCTGCGGCAATGTGTTGCAAAGTGCTCGGCGCCTCGTCATTTGTCAGTGCAAGTGCAGCGTTTCCATCCATCCCCTTTGCACCTGCTGCTTGTTTCTTTCCCCGCTTCCTCTTCTGTCTCTTGCAACCTCACACGGTTTCCTTTTGTGTGTGTGTGTGTGTGTGTGTGTGTGTGTGTGTGTTCCTTGGTCACTGCAGCCATTTTGTGGGATGCGATCAATTTTCTGTGATTTTCCGCCCGTCATTGTGAGGTGCCACCGATGCCACATTGCGCCTCGTTTATTCCCCCCCACCCTTCCTCTCTTCTGTGTGGCTTAAGAAGGAATATGATTTAGACTTTTCCTCCCATCTCTTTTTTTCTTTCTTTCAATCAATTCTCTTGTTCATTACGGCCGCTGGTGATAGGGAAACTTTCTTGGTCGAGGCAGATCAGGGCTCTCATTTCAGGCGAGCCGTGTGACAAACGGCGTCTCCTCGCCCTCCTCAGCGCCTTCTATTATTCCTCATATCAAGAAAGCTGCAAAATAGGATATGTTTTCCTAATCTGCCAATAGTCGCGTGGCCTTGAAAGACTTCATTTCGGCTGAGCCGTGAAAGGCTCAGAAATGAAGGAGGGGGTTCGGGTTTGGGGCGGGGGGGTGGCGGTGCATCAATATGGCCGAGCGGGATAAGAGGGAAAAGAGCCGTATTCCAAGGCTGTATCACATTGCCGCCGTATCCTCCCCATTTGCTCTGATATTGACTTTGGAGGGGGCGAGAAATCGGGACCCGTCCGTTCAATAGGAAGGTTATACGGAACCGATGCGTCCGGGCCGAAGCCACATAGTGAATCGCTCAACTTTTTTCGTCATCTCTATCAGGAGGCGAGAGGCGCGGATTAAGGGCCCACATGTAGAGTTGAAGCGTGACTCATCGCGGAGCTCCACCGTAGAAATGAAGTGCGTGTAGCCCAGTGTAGAAAAGACAGCCATAAATCCACTCTGCTCCCCCCACTTGCATTTTGGGGAATCGGACACACTATAATGTGCATGTAAACAAAACACATGCATGGGACACTGCGCGCCTTCGCTGCGTGCCAATGGGATTTAAAGGCTGTTGTCCGTGCGGCTTTATGCACTGACGGGGCCTATCAGCGCTTTTAAAGTCGCTCAAACATCTTTGTGGAAGGTGCTGCAGTATCGCCGTTATCTTTGTGAAGGGTGTTAAAACTCATCCGGCATCTTTGTGGGGCGTGTTGTGGTCACACCGCCATTTTGGCGGACTGTGTTACAACTTGGCGGCCCCGGTGCTCGAGTGGTTAGCGTGATGACCTCACAGTGCAGACGTACCGGGTTCGATTACAGCTCCGGCCTCCCTTTGTGGAGTTTGCATGTTCTCTGTATGGGTTTTCTCCGGGTGTTCCGGTTTCCTCCCACATTCCAAAAACATGCATGGCAGGCCAATTGAACACTCAAAATTGTCCCTCGGTGTGATTGTGAGCGCAGATGGTTTGTCGTCTCTGTGTGCCCTGCGATTGGCTGCCGTTCAGGGTGTGCCCTGCCTACTGCTGGGATAGGCTCAGCGCCCCCCGCGACCCTTGTAAGGATAAAGCGGATCGGAAAATGGATGGATGGATGTGTTACAACTCGTCCACCACCTCTGTGGGGTGTGTTGTGCTAATGCTGTCATTTTTATGCACTGTGTTAAAACTCGGCCGCCATGTTTGTGGAGCGTGTTGTGGTCACACCCCCCGTTTTGGTGGACCGTGTTGTCCACCACCTCTGTGAAGTGCGTCGTTCTGCCGCTGTCATTTTTATGGAGCGTGTTAAAACTCGTCCACCGGGTTTGTCAAGTGTGTTGCAGTATTGCCGCCATCTTTGCAGTCACACCGCCATGTTGCTAGATTGTATCGCAACTTGTCCGCCATGTTAGTTGTCGGGGTTAAGTTTGCCGCCATCTCTGTGGCGCGTGCTACTGCTTGCCCGTCATGTTTGTGGGCTGTACTGCGGCATGGCTGCCATATTTTCTGTGCATCAAAGTCCCACGGAAGAAGCTTTGGGCTTTATGTGCGTGCCAATGGGATTTAAAAGCCGTTTGTTTATGCAGCTTCACTCAGTGGGTTGTCGGACATGCACGGCTTTGTGGCTGCACGACGGCGCGGTGTAACTGTCAGACAAAAAGACTCCCATTTCCAGGCCTTTCATTTTTTTTTTCCCTTTACGCAAGGGGAGGAAATGAGGAAGAACAAACCCGACGTACGAAAAGTCAAACATGAGAGAGCGAGAGAGAGAGAACGGAGGGAGGGGACGGGGGAAACGCAGGAAGTCAAGAAAACAAGACGGCTTTCAAAAGTGAAGGATGAAAGCCACGGTCGGGCTGTGATTTCGGAGGTGTCGCGCACCTCCTCCTCAGTAGCAGCGACAAATTATTTTACCTTCCCGGGGAGGCACCAAGAGATCTTTTGACGCTTTTTAATTGTCTTTTTGTCTCGACTGGGAACACGGATGCTTGAATAAGGGAGCGCTGATTTTCCTCATGTTAAAATTTACGTGGGGTGCACACCTACGGATCACCAGCTCATATGAGCACGTTTGCCGTCAAAGTCAGACATGAGTGATTATCCGGTGGTGTTCTTCCCCTTCGATCGGATCGGAAAACAATGAAGGCAGACATTTGAAAAAGTGGCACATGCCATGAATGGCTCGGGTGCTGACAATGATAAAAGTGGCGTACACGCATGATGTTAAACATCCAAACCCTTTCGATAAATCTGCTAAGATTCGCTTAGCAGATATCTTGGACATCGGGTGTTATAAGCGTGATTTTGGGGTTTTTCCCTCCCGATCTGCTGTCAAGGGCCAACAATCGAAAAGTTAACCCTGTTCAGCATTGGACAAGCGCAATTCCTCATTCGTGTGGTCAACACCGGAGCCAGCCGAGGCACAGACTCTGCGACCGAGACAGGAAAAACAATTGTCAGCGGCGATAGGATTAGCTGCGTGGTATGCTTTGTGTTGCTCATTTCGAGTCCGCCACACACGATAAGATACACTTGCTGATTTTTATTTTTAATTTTTTTTTGTGCAGGATTTTTCACTCGCATAGGACACGAGTACAGTCCTCCTCAAGTGGGTGTCCCCCCCCCTTACGTATAAATTCGAATAATAATACTATTTATCGTCACGGGGGGAGGAGTCAGTGGCTCACTAGGCCACACCTCTTAAAGGTACACACAGTTGATGCTGTAATTCCAACAGTCAAACGCTTCCTGGTCTTTTTTGCTGTGTTTGCGAGCTGTCCGGGGCATCGCTCGGTAAGCCAGATGTTTGTATCGGAATGTGGGTGTGTGTGTGTGTGGGCGCGCGGGCGGGCGCGTGTTCAACACGTGTCCTCCGTATCAATAGGTTAATAGCCCAGATGTCAGTTTCAGTGACTGGCCGATTAGTTGTGTGTTCACTAATCCACACTGGGGCGGGGAACTATTGGCTGTGTCATTGATTTTTAGCGTTGTGAGCAGGAAGGAGATAGAGAGAGGGGAGATCTATTGATTGACCCCAAATTAGCCCCACCCCCTTCCCGCCAACTCTCCCCACACACATTCTCAATGCCACCCACTTTGCAGCCAATCAATGATGTCGTTTCCTTCCAGCCCTCAGCTGGAGAGTCCTCATTGGCTGCTGACAAACATCGTGGAAATTATGTTGATTCGATGGAATTTCTGGATTGAAGTGAGTTGGTGAAATAAGGTCAATGTACCGGGGCCTCGGTACATTTGAGAAAAAGAATGTAACTAACCGAAAAATATTTCTAACTACGACGGTGATTTTAAGTTGGCTCATTATATGGCAAGTGACTGCCATGTACAGTTGAGGCCAAAATTATTCACACGCAAGCCGCGTTTTACCTTGGCAATTTACTTATTTATTTATTTCGAATAAAAATGCTTTTAAGTTTATATGAAGAACAATCCTTTGGAATGGTGCACAATGTCTCTTAACATTTTTGACTTAATTAATTTTTATCGTTGATTAATTTGAATTTACAAAAAATCTTTTTTTTAATTTGTATTTGTTTTAGTTTGTATTTTTTTTTAATCCTGATTGCATAATGATCGGGATTCTTTTTTATTTCATTTTTGTATCTGCAACTTTTCAATGTATTTTGAAATAGTTTGCTTTTATCTTTCATTGGGACTTTTGAAGATCTTTTAAACACGTTTCCGTTTCAGGTTTGTTGTTGCTGTTGTTGTTTAAAAAAAAAAAGTTATTTCCCTTCTGGGATTGTGAAACATCTTTGTTCAATTTTGTTCAATGTTTTTTGTTATGAGTAGAAATTGGAACCGTAAAATATTTTCTGTAAAATTGCATTTATGTATTTATTTATTTATTTATTTATCATGAATCAACAATTTGGGCCTTGACCACTCGCCAAAGAGGTCAATGTGCGCTACCCGTCGATGAAGTCATTTCCCGTGTCGTTCTAAAGCCTAAATAACAGTCCCCGCCCCCGATCACATTAACCGAGGAGGACGGCATCCTTTCCCCGCGAGCGTCGGGCCATTCCTCCTTCACCTCCATCCTCTTCCCCTCTTCCCAGCCTCCAATTCCTCCTTGGCTCCATCTAAGCCAGGGAGCTTTCCCCCGCTGAGCCCTTTCCTTCCCATACATCACTCCATCTCATCCCTCTCCCGCCTCCCGTAGTCCTCCTCCAGGCTCAGCCTCTCTCCCTCTCTCCTCTCGGCTCTCTTTGGTGTGTCGGCGAGGTTGTTAAACATTTTTCTTTCTTCTTAATTGTTTTGACTGCTCCGATTGGCACCCCGATTAGGCCCATTGATTTCCTGGCGCTAAGTGCATTGATTTTTAAATTTCTTATTGATCCTCCGCTCTAAATCACCTGCACTCTCACTCGCAGTCTGGCTGTTTTGCCGCGGTGTGCGCTCACATACGCCGAGGGGGACTGAGGAAGACCGCAGCGAAACGGGGAAGATTGAAGGAAAGACGGTGGCACGGAAATCAAAACTGTGGCCATCCTAAAGGCGTCGATTAACTGCAGAGAGAGTCATTTGAAGTCCCGCTTTAACAAAAACGACTGTGGTACAAGTGGAAAAATTAGTTCGCCGTTTCGAGAGAGAGCAAAATTACTCACACTCGCAACTGAAGTGGAAGTACTGGGAAAAAAAAAAAAACTCAGGTCAGTCGGCGCTTAGTTTACAAGTGACCTAACTTGTAAGACATACAACTAAATATTAGATGGGGACAGCATACTCGATCGACTCAAACGAGCACCAATTTTGAAAATAGAGGGACAAAAAATAACTCTCAACATGAAGTGAAGAGAGTCACATGCTGTGTGCAGAACACATCCATTCGATTTTGACTCATTAATCTCTGTTAGCTTAATGCTAACAAACAAAAATAACGGGCCCTTGACGCGCTAGCCAAACTAGCATCCATGTGGTGGCATTTTAGCCCTTTTCACGAGCACAAGTGGTGCATGGAGACAGACAATATAGCAATACTCCCTCGCATATATTCTTTATCCTCTGCTGGACATGGCTAGAACGCGATACACTCCCACTTCATTCATGTTGCCCATTTCACAACAGCTGCAGCTGTAACAAAGCTGCTTCACAAATGACATAACGATGAGGGAAAATAAAAATGCAAAAACGTACACGATGTATTCAATGAGACACTTTTATTGACACGTGCGTTTACACACTTGAAACACGACTCTGTATGACATACAAAATATCTATTATCACATAGACAGTAAGTCTAATAACGTACTGTCGTTACTTCCAGGAATCCGTCAGGGCACATTTGTGCTGCAAAAAGCTGCCGATTGGGGAAGATTGCGGGGGCGGTTCAATAATTGAGTAATTATGAGAGAGATCGGCGGGGAGTCGGCGGGTGGGCTGGGGTTGGCTCGTGTGTGTGGGGGGGCAGACAGCGGCCGCATTGATGGAACGTGCGTTCATGTGTGCGGCCCTGCAATGAGTCACTTTATGGCTGAAGTCGGCGTTTTGAGGGATGGACAGATATTGGAAATGTCAGAGATGGAATGCGGTGTTTTGTCTTTGCCTTGTTATTTCACATGCTGTGTGTGTGTGTGTGTGTTATTTCTGCCTTATGACTGTGTTAGGTATTGGAGACCCGCTGGACTCCAAGTCTTACTGGTGTTTCTCTGAAGGTTGTGGGCCTAATTGGCTGTATCCTCTTGTGTGTGTGTGTGTGTGTGTGTGTGTGTGTGTGTGTGTGTGTGTGTGTGTGTGCGCGCGCGCACACGCGTGTATGTTTTCATGCATGCATGAGCACCATAATAGTGTTGCTGCCGTACGAGCTGTGTGTTGCTATGCGAGTGAAACGTGTGCATGAGCTCGAAACGTTTGCCCCACATCTCCAGTACAGTGTATTTGTATGGCCCATCGCCTCAAATAGTGGACAGCGGTGCTTCCAATTTAGAATCCAATCCAATGACCTTTCTCCATTGAAGAGAATGGAGACACGTCATTAGTTCCAACCTCTCCCCTGGCAAAAAGACCCCCCAAAATGTATTTTTTTGGGGGTTTGTTTTTTTGTTTTTAAAGATGAAAAATAGCACAGTTTACATTAAGAGTTTGCATCTCATGATGTGTGCACTTCAACAACCTTCGGCTGTTTTGCAGCACCTGTCATTGATTTGTGGATGTTTCTTTTTGAAAATTATATTTTTGTTCGATTTTTATGACACAATAGCTGCCATGATGAAAAAAAACCCTCATAAAAACTAAAATGAAGTATTTTCCCCAAAAACTATTAGAAACCAACAAATTCACTGATGAATTAAAAAATGAACTAAAAAAAACAACAACCTTAAAACAGAATCAAAACCAAATTCAAAAACTATTCTAACTCTGGTGCATGCTGTGCTGTTGTTGACCACGGCTCACACCCAGACACTCACATCCAGATTTGACATCACACAGAGACGCGACAACATGGGCCGTATTCTCTGCCCAGTTTATTCTTGTGGGCTTTTGTTGTTGTTCTCTTCGCTGCTTTTAAAAGCGTGCTATAAGAAGTTAAAATGTGTTTCGAGCATGTGCGAAAGGGGTAACCTCCTCGACAAGCACAAACGCGGCTGTCACTGAATTGTACAGGCGTCCCTAATAATACGCTGCGTGCAAATGTCTCGATAAATGTAACGTTGTCCCCAGATGTGACGCAAGTGTCATAAGAGCGGGCGTACGTGTTGTCCAGACCTTTCCAGAAGTGTCAAGACCCGCATTTTCATCCCATGTGATTATTATTTTTTTTTTCCCGCGCTGACCAAATTGCGCTAACCTTTTCCCCGAGTCATTTGACGCCCCCCGCCCCCTTCCCGGTACCTCCATGCCACAAATGGACCGTGCGTCGAGTGTCCGTCCGTCGCCATTACAATATATACTCTTCGGTGAACAGCCACTTACGATGAGTGCTTTTAAATGGCCCCCGAGATGAGAAGAAGAAGGGAGGACAAACAACAAAGCCGTTGGCTTTGCAATCCCTTTTTCTTCTCCTCTTTCAAGCAGTTGCTGAGGCGCAGCTCTGGTCCGTGCTCGCTGCAACATGAAGGCGATACCTTATACAGTGGAGCCCCCCCCCCCCTCTCCGTTCATGGGGGGGGATAGAGACTGAGCCCAACCGCAAATAGTAAACTTCCATAAATAATGAACGCTCCCCTGAAAGTGATTACAACCCGCCTGCGTTAATCGAGCGGCGCCTAGAGATGCGAGCGAAGTGGCTCCAAATACAAGCCGTCGTTTGGGCGGTTGTTGACGAGCGGCAGCAGTCTGCACGTGAAAAATTCTTCCAAAAAGCCGCTTCGAGGTGAATCACTATTCGGTTGCAGTTTACTGGCGCCAAACCAACGCAGCGCAACCTAAAACAAAAGGAATGACACGCTGTGCATTTAAGACGGGCGCAAAACTTTTGCCTTCCACATGCTTCATTAATCCGAACAGCATGATGCAAAACACCATAGACGGGCTAACGAGTAGCATCGAGAGTCACGGCGTCATAACTCTTCCGGTAACGGATGATTCAACGGAACACATTTAGCTAGACAATGCAACCGCGAGGCGTATTTCCTTTATCCTCTGCAAAGAACGACCCATATTAATAATATTCAACTGTCGCCTAAATACATGCAAGAAATGCTACAATGGAATCCCAGTCAGGGTCTGAGCTTAGACACTCAGTGGAGGCCAGAGTTCAAAGAAAACATGGTGAAGCAGCACTTGGTTGTGACGCTGCACACAAATGGAAGAAACTGCCAAAAGAAATGAAGTCATTTTTAGAATCCATTTTTCCCCAAATCATCCGTCTACTTATTAGTAAACAACTTTATTTCTCGGCCCTGCTTTTAAACGCCTTTTCTGATTCTGTTTCTGAAATGTCTTGACATGAATTTGCCAAAGTGTCGCTTTTATTTGCCTCAAGTATGAAATGCGATGTCAAAACTGAAGCTGCGCTGCCTTGCTTTCATCCACCGCTCACTGCGGCGCACGTCACAATCCTAGAAAGCATCAAGACTCCAAATCCTGCAATAAAACGGCACGCAACCGTGCCGCGCGCTCTACATCGTCCCGTGCGGTTCATGATCAATATTTATCGAGTAACATGACAAAAGCAGAAACCGCTGCAATCAAGTATGTCTTCATACTCACCAGAGATGCCGATTATAACATTTATGAATGTGTTCAAATTGCTCGTCCACGTTGGCTGGAACACGTTTTTGAGATGCCGAACCAATCAGAGGATGGCAAAAAATGCTGATGTCACTTTTCGGGCCCTGTGAATTAGAAAACCGGTCAAAGAGACGTTCCGATTGCGAATGGAGTTCAAATACAAGCGCTGCTGATTCCCGAAGGCTTGAGGCGGATTCCATTGAACGACACTCGACCATCGGGGCTTCGATGACTTTGATTGGGGGGGATAAATGCAAGATTTTTATTTTATTTTTGCCCAATGATCAGCATGTGTGAACCCCACTTTCACGATGGACAGTTTTCCTGGCCGAACACGGCCCACGGCTCGGGATAATCTCTCGGGATAATCTCTCCGAGGAACCCCCGCCATCTGGCTTTTGCTGACTTTGATCAGAGGGGTTCAAACCGGCCAAAACTCTGTCCGATTATTGCTATGTGTGTGTATTGTGCTTGAACGGATTCGATAAGGCACTGGCTCCACACAACTGCATCGCGACTAACTTAAGCGCACACACGCACGCTCCACCCATACATTGTCCTCGGGCTCCCATAACCTTGACCCACTCACGTTCTCTCAACCCCATGCATGCTTCACCCGTTCATTGAGCGCACTCAATTAAGAGCATCGATGAACGCCAATGCCCCCCCACCCCTACAATTAAAGGGCAGGTTGTTGGGCAGGTGCAATGTGGAGAGAATTGGAGCGGACGCAGCTCGGCGGAGGCCGTGTGATGAATTTCTCTGTCAAAGACAAATTCGAAATAAATCTTTCGCCTCGGACTTGCAGCGCGTGTCGCACTCTGATAATTTCCACAATATCCTCTGCAACCCCCCGGGGGCAGATTTTTTTTTTTTCCAATACCCCCACCACCCCCTTTGCTCCACTTCTCTGTCTCTTATTCCTCTCTCCATCCTGTTTGTTTCCATCCTTGTAAAATGCTGCTTGCTTTGCTGAAATACTGCAGTGCTTTATCAGCCCACTTTTTTAGCCCTGCTCCCGGACAAGCAACCCCCTCCTTTTTCAAAAGATGTATTTATTTATTTATTTATTTTTAGTTGTTGTGTAGAACGCTTGCTTGTTGGAGGGCGAGGGTGGGAGGGGCGGCTAAAGGGTGAGGCGCGAAGGGGGGGGGTCGCAAGCAGACGTGGGTGCGACATGTAACCGCGGCGCAGGAGAGGAAATCAATACCTGAAAGGATGAGGAGCACTGGGGTGGATTACCGTCTGGAGGGAGATAGAGGGGCTGTAGATGAGGCCTGGGGGGCAGGTGGGGGGGGGGGGGTTGCCATGCATCAGTGTGTGTGTGTGTGTATGTGGAAGAGCAAGCGTATTGTCCAGTCCTGCCGGCCCCCTCCCACACGCACCCCTGACTTGAATCTTGACCCCCCAGCCACCCCCCACCCCGGCCCTCCTTCCCTCAGCTTACACACACACATATAAACACATATTAACGCGCACAAATGGAGTGAATCCATGGACACTTATGGCCGTGGTGCTGATAACCTTACACTATCTGCGCGGGCGAATAATGGCCTGATATTACCAGCGTAAATTAAAGCGCCCCGGTGAGACGGCGTCTGTGTGTGTGTGTGTGTTTATGTGCATCTGCCACGGAGCCAGATAATAAATATCTATAATAAATATCATCATTATTGGGACAAGTCCCCCGCACCCCCAATAAGGAAGACGGCATGGGGGACTTAGGTGGGTGGATATTGGCACTATATCAGCATTGATTATTGAGAGTGCTGACAGAAGGGAGGCAAAGTTAATAAAAACGAATAAAATAAAAACAGGCGAGGAGTACAGAAAGAACACGGGGGCTTTAGCCGGATCAAATGCTTGTAAAGGGGCGAGAAGGCGTACGTATGATGTATCAGCATTATTTGTTAGGGAGGTGCGTCTCCAGCAAGCAGCTCGGTGTGATCTTATTACGCAGCCAACCAGTCGATTCATTAAGGCTACGATCAAGGAAAAAAAAAAAAGTTTTGTGTACAAATGGCAACATTTGTGTCAACAGGACATTATGTTCTACTACTCAGGTTGTTTTTTTTTATCCATGATTTGACGATCGCTAACTTGGCGGCAGTGTCCGAGCCAATGAGTCAATCTTGGAAAAAAAAAAAAGGCCCAGAGCTGTTTCTTGCCATGGGCGGTAGAAGATTATCGTCAAACTAAACCTCAAACAAAGAGAATGACACATGTACTGTGTTTAACAACAACATAATTTAGCCTTTACGCAGCTAGCTTAAGGCTAATGCTACCATATCCAATGATAAGCATCTATGTGGCGCCATCAGAACCCTTTAGGAAATGCACCTTTGAAATAAATACGTCGACAGACAATGGCCATATCGAGAACACAGAGTTACGGTCTTGTGAACGGTCTTCCTAGGAACAAACTCGATTGTACTTCTTCCAAAGAAGGCTTGACTGTCTTTGTAAATTGGAGTGGCTTTGTAATTGTGACCTTCTCACCTGACTCCGACGTATTTCGGTGACAGTGGCACGAAATGCCATCTTGGGATATTTTCCCAGTTGAGTCTCCGCAAGTATCCAACCGATACGTCCGTGGTTTAGCTAGCACAAGAGAACAGCGTTCAGCGAATCCGTGAGTTCTCAGTCCGTGCGTACTTTCAATTGGAACCCAACTTGGGCTGCAACCGGTGACGTTTCCCGAGACCACAAGGATGTAAGAACGGAAAAATTGGGAAATGGCTGTCATAACAGTATGACTGTAAGCACACTAGAGTTCTAGGCCAGAAGTGCCCCGCTGCAATATGATTGGCAGCTGCATTCAACCCCCCCAGGCCCCCCCCCCCCCCCACAATTCTTCAAAAACGCCGAGTATGCGGGGGTTCATGCGCGTCGATCAGAAGCACACAAAGTTGATAAAAGGTCATGTATCATATTCATATCATCTTGACAAATGTATACATCGTGCCACGACATACTGCATCTCTCCGTGTTGCTGCGGACAAGACACACAGGGAGTGGGGAGGCGCGAGTCGCGTTGCGTGGGCCGGGGGAACGTGGGGGTGTCGTCCATTGTAATGGGGGCCCTCGCTAGGCCCCCCCCCCCCCAACCCCCTAGCTATCGATTGACGAGCGGCGGCGTTATTGATGAGTGAGAATTTAATTCAGCTGCCTCGTTTGTCACGGCGACACGACCGTTTAACGACGACGCCGTGACGTGAGCGAGCCGGGGTGAGCGTGCCCCTGACACGTGATGACGATGACGATGATGATGCCGATTTGAGCGTTGCTTTCATGTGCACTCAGATACAAGCAGGACCCGAGAGCGCCTCGCCATGTGACTTTAATGCAAGGGCCTGTTTATGACTAATGTATGGCCTGAGGACTCTTCAACCTTCTTCTGATTGTATAAATATTTCATGCCACCTCTGACCCCGCAGCACAGGCAGCGCAAACGTCATGCGAGGCGCACAGCAAATTGCCCCCCCATGAATATATTTGTTTGGGTTTCTTTTTTGTTTGTTTTTTTCGTCGTCGTATAACACAAGAAAGCCACTTAACAAGCCATCGTTTGCTCGAGGAGCACATGTGGAGAACGACTGCAGAACATAATTTAACTTTTATATTAGCTTGCAGGTTCTGACTGGAAAACAATGTCCAGCAGCTCTCTATAAACAAGGAACCACATGTGGTAACATAAACAACTAAAAAAGTTTGTGATGTGTGTGGGTCGGTGTATGTGTGTGTGTGTGTGTGTGTGTGTGTGTGTATATATATATATATATATATATATATATATATATATATATATATATATATATATATATATATATATATATATATATATATATAAATTCAAATAATAAAATAAAATTTAGTTATAAAATTAAATAATTTAACATTTTCAAGTGATAAAAATGTTGGGAAAAATACATACAGTATTTATCAAATGCAAATACTAATTTCTACTCATAAAAGATAAATATATGGATATCATATTTTTAGACACTTGTGATTGTTGTTTTATTTAAAAATGTGGGAAAAAATAAGAATAATTATTTCTTAACTTTCCCAAGCGTTGGATTTTAGAAATTAATTTTTAAATTTAATTATTTATTGGGTTTTCCAACCGTCAAAAGACTGTTGGCGACCTCAATTTTGAATGTGTTAATTCCTTGATTTTCAACTGCTTAAGGATGTTGGGCTTTGAAGTTTGCCCCCCAACACAATGGGAACCCCCAATTAATTTTAAATGGGCCGTAGAGTTAGCAATTAATCTCTAGGAATTTCACCAACCCTTAAAGTACCTTAATTTCCCAATGTTGATGTAATTTTTGGTTAGACTTTTGAAATTATAAGGCTAATCGGCTACACTGCTGGATTACACAGGACTAATGACCATGTTTTCTCTGAAAAATAAATATTGTGCCAATTGAACAAAACTGGGAGAACCATAACCAAAACATTGCTTTTTCTGTGACCTATCCACCCCATTGTTTGGCTTATATGGTTTATTCGGACCATGATGCCACCCAACAGCAACTTAAGATGCTTAAAAATCCTTCAATTCCTTTGGCAAGTTTGTTCATGACGAAACTGTAATAACCTAAATGTCCATTTGTACAACTAATTGCGTCAATTTATGTTTATTTCAAGATATTATATAAAAAAGGTTTCATATATTTGGGCCCAAAATTTGCATATCTCCGATTTCCCCTTCAAAACATTTTTGGAATTCATATACTTTAACATGAATGTTACTAATTTAGTTTTGACCTCATCCCCACAATCGCACCCTTTTCCAACTTTTTGTTCCCATTTCATATTTTTAAGTTTTAGCGTTGATTAATAGTTGTTATTTCAATTTTTACAAACAAGTAGGTCCTTTAAATGCCACGAAACCCAAGCTCGTCAAATTATTTAATCGGTTGTCAAATGAACTTATTGATTTAAATCACGAATTAAGAGGTGAAAATGTTTAATGGGAAACTTTACAGTGTTTCACCCGGGAAGAATTATTTACAATTTAATCTTGTAGTATTTTATGTTTTTGGTCCTAATTTTCCTCTTAATAATTTTTTATAGTTTTAATCCCTGTAAACTTAACAATTTAAGGTTTTGCTGGCTAACAGAAGCGGACCTGGTTAAATGGGGGAAAAATATTGTATCGTCATAATTATCTTACTTTAGACCAATTTTAATTTTTTAAATTTTTTTGCTTCACCGAAAATTAGCTGGAATCTTAGCGGATTTTTTTCATTCACATCTTTTTTCCACCACCGGTTCAATTTCCACGACATCAGGTTTTTCTTTGTCCCTGACTTATTTATCCACCCAATAGCAATGGTTAACGAAAAATGAATTTTAGTTCCACGAAAGCTTCCAAATAAAATGAAAGGTGAAAAAAGTAATTGAGTTTGATTTATTTTGAGTTACCCTTCCAGCACACATTTTAAAGTAGGATAACTTTACAAATCCCCCTGAAGTTAATAATCAATTAAAAAGTTTTTTGACAAATCTTTTTTCATTTATTTTTATTTTTAAGCGAATGTTGAAAGTCGATTCAGAATAGCCCCTTTAATTCTTTTTTTTGTTTATTTTACAATCTTTTTGTTTAGGTTTTTCCTTTATACTGTATGCATCAATTAATTTCGCCGAGCAATAGGAAGGGTGATATTTTTAAAATTGTGAATATATTTCTTCCCCATCTTTTTAATTTTTAACCCAATGCTTTGTTAAATTAAAAATTTCAGGAGAGATTCTCTTTCTTGAAACGGGGAAAATTAAAGTTTAAATGATTCTGAAGTATGTTTTCTATTTTCGTGGTTTATTCTTTTGGCACCAAGTCTTTTTCCGCTCTTTTTGCCAACACAGGGGTTTTTGTTTCTTGGGCCGATCCCCTTTGAAATACTTTAGTGAGCCCTTTAATTTGCAATTTTATTTTTTTATGGAAGATTTACACCCCCAACATTTTTCAAAATTTTTATATTATGGAAATAAAAGGCCCCAAATTGTAGATTAGTATAACCATTTCATAAGTTTAAAAACATAAATAGGATAGATAAATGAATTCCCCTGGAATTTGCAATGGCTGAAGCAAAATGAGGAGGGCGTGGGGTTATCTTAAAAAAGCTGTTTCCTCCCTTTTCATCCGGCCTTTTTCCCTTTTGCGTTTTCTTTGGGCAAATCAGTCCGTCTAGGAGGTTATGGACTTTTTTGGCGGTATTAGTAATCAATTCGCATTTTCGAGGTTATTGGGCAATTTATTGATTTAAGCGTGCTCATTCTCCAATTTTTGTTAGGTGGTTTTTTCCTTAAAAACAGCCATCAGGCCAACACTTAAAATTTCCGGGTGGCCAGGGGTCTTTCCATTCAAAAAGCTAAATAGGTTGTCCCTGCCAATGTAAATGGCCGAATGTATATACGGGGAAATATGAGGAGTTTCAATTTTAACGGGGTTGTTTAAGGCACTTATCCATTTTCTGGACCGATTTGGTTTGTAAAGCGGTTTTAACCCGTTTGACCGAATACTGTGGGCGCCCGCCGTCTTTGGGTTCAATATGGGTTTTCATTGCATAAAGGCATGCGACCACCTGTGTTGCTAATTTTTCGCCCTTGGTCCCGATTTGGCTGAAGTTCACGGTTCCGCTCGGGTGGTGGTGTAGCCTGTGGTAAAGCGGCATAAATGGACCCTTGGTTTGTGGGATGGAAACTTACATTGTGGGGTGTTGCAGCACATTTGGATGGCGCCTGTATTAAAAGCTTTTCCGTGGGCTTTTTACCCTTTCGCCTTTTTTCCAAAATCTTGGGTCATAGGGCGTGTAGTAGGGGAACGTCTGTGGTTTGGGCCAGCCCTTTCAGGGGCCCGGCCGATGTTGCCCTTCCCCTCATTATTTCTTCATTTGCCCGGTTTTTCCTAAGTTTGTTGTCTGGGGCTTGGCTATTTTGCTGTCCCAAAAACTGGGTGCAGGCAGGAAAACCGTTTGGCCCGTGGTTGCCAATGCGACGGTATGGTGTGGCGCCCTCGGTGGTTCGAAACAGGCATTTTCCCCTCATTTGGTTGTAGGGAGGAATGAGGAAACACCAGACCGTATATGAAAGCAAGACTGGGAGTGGTCGGGGTAAGGGGTTCAATTAATGCCACTGGTTTACTCAGGGCGCACATTGGAGCCAATTTTTGTGGTCAACGGCGCTTTAAGGTGAAACCGTGGTGTTGTCCATTGGTGACCAGTAAGTCCTCTATTTATTTTGGCTTTGCCATACCCTGCAGTAACCCCTTGTTCCCTTGAGTATCGAAACTTTGGGCAATGGGAAGTTGGCTCTGCCTGTGCCGGTTTGCAATAAACGCCTGTCTTTGTGTTTAACAGTCCCATCTGGCAAGATGTCAGTAGGAAGTGGGTTTTGGTGGGGGTTTAAACCTCCCGTTGTGGTTAAGGGTTGTTCAGGCCATTTGACCCTGGGCTGGACATTGAAGCGCGTCTCTTGGTTAGTAACTTTCCTTAGCAAGCAAGGACACTCTAATCCAACCATGAAACAATGTGGCGGGAAGGCTGGGCTGGAATGGGTTTAAGGGAAGATCGGTTTTGGGGATTCAAATCTTGGAGGCCCAAAATTTTCCCAACACAAATTTTTGCCCTCTTAATTGATTTTTGACTCCGGGAAGGTTGCACGGCCTTATTAAGGCAACCGTTCCTGAATTACTTTTCCAACTGCCTTTGGCTTTAGTTTTGGAAGCGACCTTGGGATGCCTGGTCCGATGGATGGAAAATTGGGTTTGTTATGCACACCTGTTAATTTTGTTGTTGAATTAATCCGATGTAAAATCGGGCTTTTTCGATTTTATCTGTAATTTTAGATACCTTACTTTATGGTCTTTGGTTTTTCATTGTTTAGGACGGTTTTGGAAAGGTTGTATTTTCCCAGGATTGCGCAAGTTGCCGGGCCGAAAATTTTCGCAAATGCTTAATTTTTTCAATTGCCCCATTTCAGATCAGATTGTTCCTTCCATCCTATGGCGTTCATGGACCCGAATTAAGTTGGGCTACTTCGGAGGAATATTTTTGGGGGGAATCGTCCCACCGGACATCTTTTTAACTCAATTTCCTTTCATATAAACGTTGGCTTTTGCAGTTCCTCCACATCAGTGGTTGCCAATTGTTGCGTGCTTTGGTCTTTGTGTTTGTGCAAAGCTTTCCAAGTTCTCCTATTAATTCCCTTGATTCATGCAAATGCAGATTTAATTTTTATTCCCAATCTAATTATTGTAGTTGTTTTTGCGGTGTGGCAAAGAAGAGGGGCGGGAATTCAATTGCAAAAAATTCCCAACTTTTCCAATCTTTAATCCAAAATTGGAAAAGTCCGGTTTGGGCTTGAACAAAGGAAGTTGGCCCCTCGGTTAGTGCCAGGTTCTATTAATTTTGTTGAATAAAATGAGACCTCTGAGTATAAAATTTTATTTTCTGAATGAGGAAAAACCAACAATCGCTGTAAATCAGTGGGCACATTAGGAACCGTCCATTGAAGACCTTTTTATTCAAAACATCAAAATTCCCCTTTTGTCCCCCAATTCCCATTTGCTTTTAAGAACATTTGGAGCCCCAAAAATCTCTCCAATTATTGTGTCTCGGCATTTTTAACTCCTTTCCTTCGATCATTCTGTAAGGTTCCAATTAATGGTATTTGAAATGTTTGTTATTTGGACCTTTACCCTCCGTTTCTGGTAAGCTTGATTTTTAAAAATTATTCCCTCAATCTGGGACTTGGACTTCCGTTTCTGTGGCAATTTTGGAGGTGAAAGCGCGAGAAAATTGGAAAATTGGCGAAGTTCCTAGGATAACTGAGGGATTTGGGCTTAAAAAGGGGTCAGTGGACTTTTGGTTCGCGAAAGCATTATATACACGCGATAAGAGAAGATGGGAATATACGGTTTTTCATTTTCCTCTTAACCATACTTTTGTGGGGCCCTTAGCATATTTCGATAACCCTCAAACACTCCATTATCTACTGGGTCTAAGCTCCAGGCCATCCTCTTGGTTCCGCTTTGTTGTCTGGATGAGCAGGCCCCAGAAACCTCCTTTTTCTAACCTTCCAGAAGGAGCTACTTAATGATTTGTAGAGTCCAGATTAGGTGATGTATGCCCAAAAACCTCCATCTAGTGTGGTATACCTGCTTCGGATATTTTAGGCCTATTGGTACACCTTGTACAACTGCCTGCTTTTTTGGTGTTTTGTGTTTTATGGTGGGGCATCTAACGTCACTGCCAAGTGTGCCGCCTTCATACAAATAAAAATTCAATTTTCATTGAGCATCACCCATATGTCATGTATACCGTCTGTTGGGGTCCATTTCATACTTGATTCTCAAGTCAAGACTGTTTGTCGGTCCACAAGACAAGTGCTGAAATAGTTTGAGAACTGAAACAATACTGTGTTGAATAATGTCTTCTTTTTTTTGGAAGGTTTTTGTGTTACTTGCATTCGGCCTGACAGCGACGCTAGTTCAAATTTTGTCGCAATCGGATAACATTTTGAAAAGGTGGTCTTTGATGGACCCCAGCCGCTTCAAACCAACGTGAGCCACTTTCTGTCTCTTTTTGGTTAGGGGTATTCGAGACTTTTTTTTTTTTGCGGGGGTCTACGCATGATAGACATACCAAATTTTCATGTTGCCAAATGAAACTGGCTCCAGAGTTTTTCAATTTAGCTCAAACGGGGCGAAATTTGGTGTGTTTGTTTGTTGTGAAAGCTTTCAGAGATGAATCTGCTTGAACCCTTTCATGCACCCTGTAACCCGATAACATGATAAGCTATCCACTGGAGTAACCGCTGTCCCTGAAAAAAAGACATTTTGCCCACCAATGCTCATAATAGACAGTATTCAGCATTTGGTGTATTGTTGTGCCCCGTTTTTGTTCTTAAATTTAATACAGTCCCTTTGGAAAAAGCTTCCCTTCCCCAGTCGGATCAATTCCATTTCCATGCACGCATCCATCTCTCGGTGATGCATTGCATGATGCCACTTGTGCCCACTCTGTGTGGATTTGTGTCCGGGGCGATAGCCCACGTGGCGAATGAATGGACGACAGGGCGCGGGCGCAGGCACGGATTGGAAGGGCGGGGGGTGAGGTGGAGTGGGGAGGGCTGCGTGCCAGTCGCAGTGTTAACATGATTGCAAATGACAAAATGTCAACCTGGGTTTGTTAGCAACATAATGGGGAATCAATAGACGTGAAAAAGATGTCAATACTACATGCTTTATTGCATTAAGCTACCTCTCTCCTTCTCCGTAAGCCACCCCAGCACTCCTCTCGCCCTCGCTCACTCCCCCGTCTCGCTCGCTGTCACAATACGATTCTCTCCCTGCTACAATTAGATTGCGAAATATGACTACGGGAGCAGAATGATGGTGGAATGCTCCGCTGGCTAATGAGCTTTTGGTTCTGCTCTTTGCGTACATTAGGACGGAATATCGATGCACTGCCGGAGGCCAGACTTGCTGATATACGGTTCATCTTGTCCGCATCCATCTTCCACTTTCAAGATGATATATTGCGTTTTTGTCACATCTTTAGAGTTGAAACTTGCCGTTGTTTGGATTCACATCTGCAGGTATAACGTGGCTCATATATTACATTGAGCTCATTATATTTGTTAGTGGTGTTTATTTTGCTTATATGTTGACATTTTATTCATGCTTGTATAGTTTTTCCCGACATGCGATGCTGCTGACTAGGGCCCGGACCGCCTAATTTTTTTTCCTTTCTTTTTAATGATGATACCAATTCTATTTGGCAGAATAAAATAGAGATAACTGTTGAATTAATCGACTGATTTTAGAAGTGCTCAATCGCCTGGCCGATTAATCCGTCAGGCCCTAATGCTGTACTTGGGGGTGACACTTTTTTTTTTTTAAAGTTCATGGGAGGAGATTATCCAGGCGGGGAAAAAAAAAGCCCTGGACAGATGTGCAGCCATTTTTAATGTAGCTGACCTCCAAAATGGGAGCAGGATGGGAGTGGGAGACGATTTCAACGGGTACAACACGGTAGTGGGTCGGGGCAGGATTTTTAAATTTTTATTTTCAGTCGGCAGGGGATTTTTTTTCTGTGGCAGTGGGATGCGACTGAAATAAAAATCCACTCCCATGTCACCCTCGAATCAGCATGCCTGTTAATAGATGATGGATGGCCTACTTTTAGTTAATTCCTTAATGCCGCTGTGTGGACTACGACAATTTTCTGACACGATGCTGCGGACTATTCTTGCTGCTGTTCGCATTCACTTTTTGTCCATCGAGTGCCATTCAACAGGCTTTTGAAATCCCTTCTAACGCCGTCTGCATTGACCCCTTTAACGGACGTGCGCAGGTACCCAATAGCTCGCCGAACACGTCTGGAGGCGGAATGTTTGGCGCCGCGATGTGTGGCTAATGTACTATTAACGCTGATAAGGTCCCACCGCTCATTAGCAGCGGCGAGCGTTATTGAGTTTCTCCAGACCACACGCGTGCACGTATCAACCACTAGCATATTAATAACCGCGACCAAGCAGTGACCTTTTGCGCAAATACTTCACTCGCAAAGAGAGACGCGCGGCATCCGAATCGTGCAAACTCGCAGCGCTCTGCCTCCTGCGGTTGCATTAGTACGCACGCAGGCAGTAATTTTGGTTGGCCACATCCAGTGAAATACAGCCCAGCATTAGTCCTAATCACAGGCCGGGTGAGCAGGCCACTTAATCAGACCTATCACCTGAAGAGCACACGCACAGGGCCGTAAATGGACTGTGTGTGTGTGTGCTGTGTGTGCGTGTGTGTGTGTGTGTGTGTAGTTGCAGGCAGTTAATCAACACATTAGCAGGAATCAACACATTCCAAGCGCCTGCCTCCATTCCCGCTATTGATTTATAGCTTTTCTTTCCGTTGTCGTCTCTCGCCTTCACTCACATCCAGATGACATATACGTGCGGCAAACTGGAGCATGCTTGACCTCGAAGAGGTGGGGGCATCGTCCCATTGTGTGTGTGTGTGTGGATGCCTGGTCGGCGATGACCCGGCCTGATCAGGACTTGGAGTGGGCTTCGCCACATGCTACCAATCAGAGGCTGGAAAACCAGGTTTTGAGCTCCTGCTGGTTATTGACCACTCGCTTAGTTGACTTTGGTGCTTGTTGCCGTCCCCGCAGGAATGTGTGGGAAGCAGGGTTATGTTGGAACAAATTTGACTACTATTTTGATGACTATGAACTGGTGTCATAGTGGTTTTTTTTTTTTTTCTAATTATTATTATTTTTTTCCCCATACTTTCCTTGTCGCATTTTGATTGTCTGAATGTTCACTTTCCCGGCGTTTACCAACATTTAGGACATTACTTTTGGATGGTTTGGGTTAGATCTCCAACAATTGAGTTTTGGCCCAGATTACAAAACGTAAGACTGGTGGAGGACATTTGATCATCTGCTGTGTGATTTTTATTTATTTATTTATTTAATGTCAAGCCTGATATTTGCCACCATTGACAATCTGTCTTTTGTCCGTGGTGAATATGAAAGCAACCAAATTGTCGAAGAGGCGGTGACGCATTTGGGGAACGTTATTCACCGGGATACATGCATTTACCAGTATTGGGGAGTTTTCAGGTTCTAGTTTCAGATTGAACTTGTCAGATATCGCCTAAGCGTCACTCCAGCAGCATCCACATTCTCCCTGTCGGAGGGACTTCATTTGTTTCTTCATAACAAAAGCTGAAGGTCCCGGACGGTCGGTTTGCCGACTGCGCGCTCATAAACGTGCCAACAATCAGTTTTACTAGCCTCATGTCTATTTTTTGAGGGGGCTGGGAGGGTCGGGGGGGGGGGGGGGTTGTTGATTGCAGCAGGCTGTCACCTCTGGCACCCCACTCATGTGCAAGTACATTTAGCTAATAAAAAAGACCAATAAAACCCAGAGGTTTGATTGGGTGTCTCCCCTTAGCCCGGCAGAGCGGACGGCTAAATCAAGGGTCCCCACCCCGCCCCCAGACACCCCCCCCATTTCATTTAGCTGATAAAATTTATGGTAATGAAGGTGTCCTATTAACCTCTAGGTTTCCACTGCTGTCCTTCACGGTGAGGGTGGATGAGAGTCGTGCTTGGTGATCGTAGCGAACGTAGCCCCACACACACACACACACACACACACACACACACACACACACACACACACACACTAAATAACCCCCCAAAGCAGCTCAGGCCTTTTGAGAGCGTTGACTACATGTTTAATCTCCCTCCACTCGTCATTGTCCTGTTTCTTTATCCCCTCTGTCCTTCCTGCTCTCCAACCTCCTTTTCGGCAGGAGGCCTCTGTTCTGAAATTAATCTGCCGTACTCGACCACCTTCTCGCCCACTAATTCTCTTGCTCAGGCTCTCTCGCGTCCTGGCGTCCTTTTGTCGGCCGTCGCTATCCTTCCTTTGAAAACAAAAAAACCAAAACACAACTTAAGCAAGGGGACACACGGAAACTTTTGGAAGATCTTAACAGATTCGGCATATGATAATCAAATTAGCGTTGTCGTTGTTCTTGTAGTGTGTGGTGTACTTGGAGATGACCACACAGTTAAGTTTTGATACTTTCATAAACCAAAATTGAGAAGGCACAATTTGGCTGGTTGACCTGAAAGACGCAGCATTGGCACCCGTCTAGCCGTTAGTTTATCGTTACTGTTTATTTACATGACATTGGATTTTTGCTGAATTTTGTGAAATTGTTAATAAGGCTGTTTTTTGGTACGGATGCTGAAAAAAAATGCATCACGAGTGTTCAGTCGAGGCATTCACAAGTGCGGCACACCAAACGATAGCGTCAGAATTCAGTTTTTAGTGCTTTCTTCGGTTGATTGTGTGCCATGGAATACTGTATATTTCATGTGAATTATGTGGCTTGGCGAAATAAAACTTGGGAATTAGATAAGCACCTGGCGTGACTTACTGTATACAATATGTGTCGGACAGTCTGATGCTATCTCCGAAGGTGATTGTTGGTTTGACAAACAATGTGACGCAGACAAAAGGTGGAACACTTTCATCTTTTGCTGGCGGTATGAAAGTAGCTGCAGAAGGTTTTGTCCAATTGGTACCAACTGCATGTTGCTGTTACTTTTTTTTAATTATTATTTTAAGAGAAAAGTGAATATCAATGCCAGGTATTTTACAGACAGACACAGCCTTATTTTAATGTATCGAGTTCTGATAGGGTCTGCCATTACCAGCCACCGATACTTTAGGCCTAACAAAAAAAGAAATCCAATACATGAAGTTAAGTTCTCTTTGGCAGTAGTTGACGCTAGATTGCGTCAGATTGAGACAATAGCACATTTTCATTTGTGTATGGAAAAAAAGGACTTTGTTCACATTTTTTTTTGTCATTGCGGTAAATGAAATTTTAAATATCCAAAGTAGTTGAGGTATTGTTACTCTTACACTTTATTGGTGAATTTTTATTTATTTATTATTATTATTATTATTTTACAAATCTATCTCAGCGGGTTTTTTTTTACATTGATATCTGTTTGTATGTGTTTTTTATAGGGGATCCTGTGTCTACCACAGTCCAGACACTTTCGGTTTTGCGTTTGCAAACAGCGACGTAAGAATATGTGGTAACGCCGAACAAGAAGGCATGCTCAGTTATCGTCAGACCTTTTTTTTAAAAAAAATGTATGCTCTTGCTTTGTTTTTATGGCTTGGAAGTGTTTTTCCACACAACAATCGCACGACAGTGTAAGCATCACTTGGTGGTCTCCACCGTGTTCTCACAAAACAAGTGTGCACATTTGAGATTCGCTGTCGCTGCTGTTAAAATGCAACAGTGTTGTTGCATTGTAATGTTTCTTTTTTTTCTTTTTCTTTCACCGTTTCACCCGCCCCGCTCTATCCAACAAAACCATATTGACACGCTATAGGGTTAGATGTATGTATCAAAAGTAGGAGGGGCGACCAGCCTCCCGCTTCTGTACAAGGGCTGCGCCCCTCTGTCCCTTTGTGTGCTTGTAAAGAGGGACAAGAGAAGGAGGCACAGTTGGGGGAAGGCGGGCGGGGGGCAACCAAGGAATGACTAAGTGACCTCACTCCTCTCCTTTGACATGCTCATGTTCTGTCCGTTTTTCCCGTGGCCCCTCCCCTGCCTCCTCCTCCTCCTCTTCCTCCCTCTTTCATCCTATTTCGTTCCCCCCTTTTTTCAGCCTGGTTAAGTCGCCACGGCTGTTGGCCTCTCATGTCCTGTCCTTTCCCTCCCTCCGCCGTCGCCCCGCGTCCTCCACAGTAGCTGTCTGCTTGCCAAAGTGTCTGTAAGACGCATTAAGGCCCATAAAAGCCTAGTTTGTGGTGGCACCAGTCAGAGGTAGTGTACAAAAGTGACTCGAAATGAGCCGGTGATTACCCCCGAACATGGGAGAGAGGCAACCAAGTGGCCAGGAGAGTGAGACAAGGCCACGGCAGCTTCTTGCGCCAGTCTCTTAAAAGAAAATGGACGAGGAAACTAATATTTGTTTGTCTCTCCCTAAGAGCTAAAAAGCCGACCTGAGTGCAGGCGTGGCGACGCAAAGTTGCAAACTCAAATTTTCCTCCAGCGTCCACCGCCCTCCCTTCGCCGTCACCCCTCCGCCTAATTGGCCACATGCTGCCTTGAGTGACAAGTGTAATCATCAGTCAAATTATAAGGGGGTGGGGGGGTGCAGGAAAAAGGGGAACAGCAGAAGGTGGTTTGGGGGTCGGGGGCGGGGGGTTGAAAGGAAGTGCTTTGATCAAACATAAAGATGGAGGGCCGGGAGTCCAAACAGACGGAGCGACATGGAAACCTGCTGTCCGCACACCTGCTGCTTCGCTGTGCGGCAACATTAGCCGCACGTATCGCCGGCCGACCGCGCTCAGCCGCTAATGGCACAAAGTGTATTGATTGGCTTTCTCATGTAAATGGCATTGAACTTGGCCTCGGCGCTTTCTCCCTTCGCCCTCGCAACGCCGACGAACACAAGCAGGCGAACAAAATAGAATAGGACGTGTCGAATCGCTTTACGATTGGGAAATTTACCGCAGTTCTAGGTTAGATAAGCTCTCAATAGCACGGGGAGGCGGGGTAGTTGCACATTTTGACATTGTGTCCTTTACTGTATCATTTGTGGAGAGTGAGTTGTCATGCGCCTTACCGTATGAGCATATTTGAGAAGAAAACTTACGCGCTGATCCCGATACAATGAGTCGTGTGTCAGGGACGGAGCGGCCAGTAGTGTGGCGGCAAAAAAAAAAAAAAATCATGAAAAACCAAACAGTCCAACAACGCAGCCAGTTTCTAAAATGTCCTCACCCCCCCGCCCCGACGATCTTTGCGCGACACCTGCTCATTTTCCTCTCCTGCCGCAACACTCCTCTCCGTTGCACTTACTTCAAATCATTGAGCCGTTTCTCTTCTCCTTTGTGAAATGTATCAATCCGGCTTAATGTGTACCAACTGTCAGTTTCACAGCATGAAATCTCGACTCGAGTCTTGATTTGACATGATAGAAGTAAACATGTTCGCCAGTGCATTTACACATTTAACAGCCTAAGGCGTAGAAAAAAAAGTAGTGGATTTCCGGTAACATGAAACTTCAGCATAGGGTCGGTAGGTCGGACAAAGTTTTTTTTTTTTTAATCTTTTTTTTTTTTTGCCCCCATCAAAAATGTAAACAAAATAACCATAAAACATAAAATAAGGAGACATTGAAACCCCCGCTCGCCGGCGGCGAGAGAGTTGGGTACCCGGCGGCTGGGCGTTATAGCCATCTCGTTACCTCTGCGTCCTAGACGGCCCGTGGTGTTTGTCAAATAGTTCACTGAATCTTTTCGATACATCAATGGATGCTATTTTCTTAATATTATGGTGCGAGCATGCGACTGCAACACACAAAACGCGGTTTAAACTGTTGTCGGAGATCGTGGCCGCCGCCATGATTCAATGTTGTTGACAGACGACAGGGCAAACGACGACGCACGCTCAACGTGAATATCGCGAGAGTTTGCACCAATGTAAACGCTCTAAATTCATCTTTCCTTTTATTATTTAGAATTTTGTCTGTGGTTTTATTGTTCTTGTTTTGATTGTAAGGCGTCCTTGAGTGTTTTGAAAGGCGCTTATAAATGAAATGTACTATTATTATTATTATTACACAAAAATGTATAAGGTTTGAAAAAAATGCCGACTATAAAGTTTTTTTTCGAGGTAGAAATTCTCGGTCGGTCGGGTTACCGGAAACACACTACTTTTTTTTCTACGCCTAACAAGACCATGTGCGAGTGGACCGATGTTTACGGCAGTACTGACATACCAGGATTTCGAAGTTCCCGCTGCACGTACTGTTTTTCATTGGACTGTTTTCTATTTATAGCCTACTAGTATTTTCCATACAAAAAAAAAGTTGCTGTAACTCTGAATAAGCATTATTGTAAGTTATGATATGTACAAGTTCGCTTATGAGTGAGAACGGGAACGAAAATTATAAATGCCCCAACATAACAATTTTATGAACACTGAAATTGCTCAAAAATGCCGCTAAACATTAAATGTGCGCTTTCCATGAAAAACAAAACAAAACAAAACAAAACAAAACGGGGCTCTGGAGGAGGGAAACTGCTGTTCCATTTCTATTTGGAGGCACTTTGTTAGTGAGAGCAGACGCTATCGCTCGCCGGCGCGCTAACGAGGTTTTACAGTAATTAGGAGTGCTGATGAAGCACTTTGATTCCTCGGCCGTGGCGGCGCGCTCATTAGCGGCGAGCTCGCCGCGGCCCCAGTCACATCCTATTAGGCGGCTCAGTGTACACTTTGAATCAGGAGCGAGAGATTAAGCAGAGATGAAAACACACGCGCGCGCACACACACACACACACACACACACACACACACACACACAATGCTCTCCCTACTATAAAAAGTTTGTAGATGAAAACTCCCCCTTTAACTACGGCTTTAAAAAAATCTACTAATTAGAGAGTGTTACATGGCGCGTGAAGTTTCTCCTATGAAAAGTCGTGATTTACAAGTCACTCTCAAGAACACTAAAAGACGAGTACCATCAGGAAATGCTGTCGTCAGCCCACGGCTCGGGCCATGACACTCGTGGGCAGACATCACATGCCACCCCACCGAGCCACGCCTCTTAAAGGCACAACACCGATGGATGTAGTATTTTCTATACATGTTGTGCTTGCAATTAGTTTTTGGGTGTACAAAATACATTGACCATGTGTTAAGAAGTGTATTTTAATGAGTTGTAATATTTTTAAGCGTGTAGAGCTTTTATTTTGAAAACGTTTTTTGCTTCCTATTAGTCTCTTTATTGTAGAGTTGGAGATGGAATGTATCCCTCCCCAACCATGAACAGGGTTTCGTTGGATTGTCTTTTCTTTGTTCAAGCTGATTTTTGTTGACTCTAGAACGGTTTTGCCAATTCTTTTGTAACATTAGCGCCACTTGCCGTGCGTCTCGTTCCCCCTCTCTTGCTGCTTTTTGTGTGATGGAGTGATTATTGAGGACGTGACTCCCGTGTTTAACGCCGCTTGATGAAGTCCGCCTTTGTCCGTCTGCGCTAACCTATCGCAACCGGGACAGCGCTTATAGCAAAATCAATACGCACAAGTCGAAGAGCGACCCAGCCATCGAGAGGCCGGGATGAGTAGGTGTACGCGCGCACGCGTGCGCATGTGTGCGCATGTGTGCGTGTGTATATCGGTAGATAAAGCCGGAAGACCAAAAGTGGGAACGGGTGTGACCCGGAAGGGAATTTGAACACTTGACCCCCCGCTGCTGCTTGAGTGTTACGGCTGGGGCGTAAATCAGCGCATTCATATTAATGATTGTTCTGGCCGAGGGGAGCTCCATGTATGTGCATGTGCGTGATTGTTTAAGCCAGTGATGCCAAACCAGTGTTTCCTGTACAGTTGTGAGAAATCACACAATTTATTTATTTTACTGTATATATTTACGACCATAAGTATGTTCATCTCGCTACAGTAAGCAAGCAAGATTGAGTTACCCGCAAAATAATTACTTTTCCAATTGTTGTGAAATTTTAGTTAGATTGTATTCCATGAGATTATTTTCAAATGTTAAGGAAAAAAAGAGTGGGGGCAGCGGGCTAGTCTAAATTAGGGCCCAGGATTTTACAAATCTGCCTTTTTCGTTCAGATTTTTGCAGATTTTTTTTTCTATACATGAACACATTACAACGCAAGACATTCATATATATATTTTTTTAATTTAATCTGTTTGATTGGTCATCTTCCCCAAAAAAATCCAGATTGGTCGGGCCATAATCTTAATTTGACACACTACGGAGAAGAATGTTAACATTGAAACGATGAAAACAAATGAAAAACGAGGCTTCAAAGCTGTGCACAATCAAGCCTTTGTTTTTGTTCTCTGATGCTGTAACCGTTTCTGCTGAATGCGTTGAACCCATGCCCTACTCAGCTCACTCTCAAGCTACGACCTCTACTATGACCTGGAAAAATGATGCCATGTTGTATAGCATCTTCCATTGGCCTACACATAACTACACGTTTGAGCTGCCAAAATATACCGTCGTGCGGCTTTTACACACTGGAACTATGAGGTGCGGTAAAGCTGCCGCACAGTATGAAAACTTCACCCCGCCGCCTTTTTTGTATTATTATTACTATTATTTTAATATGTTTTGTTGCCTTCACCTGCTCTCTGCGACATGCGCACACCCGTGGCTGATAACGAGGCACTCTAAAGCTGTCACGCATTAGTTGATTTTTGGAGTTTGATTTTTGGGGGCTCGTTAGCTAGCCAACTACACATTGCAAATTGTGATGGATAAGTTAATGGCGGAGGAAGGGGCGACTTCTGCCAAAGTATGTCACCACTTACGCCAAAAAATAAAATCCTAAAAAGCAATTAGCGCTACATCTCCACAGTTGAGTGCAACATATTTCTGTCTTAGCCCGTTTTCAGCAGTTATCGTCATTTCATGTACAATGTGTTTACCAAACAAATCTCTTCATTGTACGGGGTTTTTAAAAATATGTCTCGGCTCAATAATGGGGGAATACCGGTTTTAGCGGAAAACCTGCGAGTGCGAAATGGTGCGAAGATGACTGGCGGCACAAGAGGGGACACGGAGAAGGAAGAGAGTCGTAGAGGGAAGGGGGTTGTGTGAGAGAAGCACAGCTGGGAAATGAGAAATGCAACCCCCCCTGCCATCTATCCTTCTATCCATCCCTGCACCTTAAACACACACACACACACACACACACACACACACACACACACACACATCGGATTCCCATCTCTTTATCCTCCCCTCAGGAAAGAAGGGATGGCAATGAGATAGGAAGAGACGAAGAAGGGGACAGATAGTCGCATTAAAATTCATGCTTCCCTCCCTCCCTGGCTATTATTTATTTATTTATTTATTTATTTATTTTCCCCCTGCTGAAAATCAATAGTGTTTACTATGAATGAGTGCAAGAGTGGACAACAGTGGTGCCAGGGGGACAGAGAGACAGACGGAAGAAGAAGAAGAAGAGGAGCAGGAGGAGGAGGAGGAGGAGGAAGAGGAGGCTGGGTGACTTTATTGCAGCAGGCAGAAACACCAGAGGCCAAGGTTAAAGACCAGCTGGGGCAGTGAGACAGAACAAGAGACGCACTAAGTAAATTCAGCTGTCTTGTAAAACAGACAGAGTGCCCCCGTAAATGCATATCACGCCAACGGGCTATCATAATCACGGCATATGAATCACAGTCCAACCCGCCTTGTAATTACCCGCCCCGTTGATAGCCCAACTTTACCGCATGCGCCCCGGCCGCCCTTCGCGAGAGATGTGCGCCTTTTTTTTTAAATAACCGTAACAGCCAAACAGCACTCGCATGCAAACGCACCACAGAGTGGCTTGCCCGTGCAGACGTGAACTCAATCGTAATTTTCGAATTTGCACAATTTAAAAAAAAAAAGGTTGCATCATAGGTGAATCATCAAATTGACGTGTAGTATGTCAAAATAAATGCTTGGTCTGTACGTATTACAAAGCCCGCACACCAGAATGAGCTGCATCATGCTCATTTCATTGAATCATGAAATCATGAACCACCAGTTGTTTCATTCTTTACATTCTACTACTCTTATGAGCTTATATTAGTTTACATGATTGTATTTTATTTTATTTCATTTTTTTTTCATTCCGGAACCCAAAAGGACACCAACAGTGTTTTTAAAATATACGAATAAATAAATTAAAACCACGACAGATTGTACTTTGTAAAATAAATAAATAAATAAAATAAATACAATCATGTAAACTAATATCAGATTTATATTCTGGAATAAATCTGATATTAGTTTACATGATTGTATTTTATTTTATTTCATTTTATTTCATTTCAATGGGCGATGATTTGAGGTGAGTGTTTTTTAGCGCGGTTACAGAAGGAATTAAACTCTTAAGTCAAGGTATCACTTGACAGTAATTTGAAACTCGGAAGTCTAATATACGAATCATAAACTTCCAGATTCCATCCATCCATCCATTTTCCGATCCACTTTATCCTCACCAAGTTCACGGGGGGTGCTGGAGCCTATCCCAGCTGTCTACAGGCAGTAGGCGGGGGACACCCTGAATCGGTTGCCAGCCAATCGCAGGGCACACACAGACAAACAACTATCCGCGCTTGCACTCACGCGTAGGGACAATTTCGAGTGTTCAATCAGCCTGCCACGCATGTTTTTGGAATGTGGGAGGAAACGGGAGAACCCGGAGAAAACCCACGCAGGCACGGGCAGAACATGCAAACTCCACACAGGAAGGCCGGAGCCTGGATCGAACCCACGACCTCTGCACTGTGAAGTTGACAGCTAACCACTGGCCCACCGAGCCGCCAACTTCCAGATTGATATCTTAAAAACTTTCAAAATTTGGGGACGATAAAACCAGAAAACACACCCACACACACACGCACACCTCCTCCCCATTTGTGTTGTCTCCCCCCCACCCACACACACACACACACACACACACACACACTTAATTGTCAGCAAATAGTTTTTTTCTCCCTACTTGTTTTTGTTTTGCCGTCACGCTCTCACTGTTGAGCGTAATGTATGTGACGCTCATACGTGGCCCTTGTCCTTGCGCACGGCGAGCCGAGTGGGAGCGGGGGGTGAGATGCGGTATATATTCAGGCATCTCATGCATTATGGAAAGTGCAGGTGAGCGAGAGCGCGCGGCCGCTACGTGCCCAAGGTTCACGGCCAATCTCGGCCACGGCCCTTTTGTTATTAGCATAGCATCACCATTTCAAATCGGACTGTCAAAAGCCGACGCATGTTTTATTCAGCGACCGATATTGATCACGTTATGCATACATACAAATCTATGGTGCAAACCCCGAGCCGGGCCTTTGATATGCTAACAATGCCTCTCGCTTGCATAACCACGGCTGAGGTAGTTTATGAAGTATCTTGACGCAAAGTATTTCCACATGCGCTGAGGCGTTTTGAAAAGTACATTTCGTCTTCACATTCAGAGGCTGTCAATTGTGTGTAGAAGCAACCGGTGGCTTTATCATCTCTCGTGCATTTCAGCTAGGCCTGGGCAAGTCATGCAAATGTAACCGTGGTAATTGAAGAAAAAATGCAAAGTTCCTACATTGTGAAAGCACCGCCCTGACTGCACGGTGTTGCTGACAGCAAGCGTGGAACGTATTGTATGTTCTTGTGTCTTCCCCCGAGCGTGCTGAAAGCAATTTGACACCCCAGCTGGACTTCACTGCAAAACTCAACACACAACAGAAAGAATTACACACATTTTAAATTTAAAAAAAAAAAAAACTCTTCCAATGGGCAAAATTTTACAACACATGGTTTTCTCTTCAGATTGATTGTCGCCGTTATCGCCCAAACGTTGTCGAGGTCATACCGCGGTTGCTAATTCCACCCACCCCCCCCCCCCGCCCTACAAATCCACTCTCCCAGCGTCTTGTCTGTCGACGACCTCCGTCCGCCTACGCCCATTAAGAGCCGACACATCACTTTAAGAGCTTTTCTTTGTCCATCAACATGTTTACCCTCTGTCAATATTCCTCTCTGTGTTAACTCCGCTTTTCACTCGTGTTATTGTTAACCGTAGCGGCTGTGCTAAATCTCACGGAGCCTTTGCGAGGTCACAGCAGACGGGCGGGGAGGCAAATGTAGCCATGATGAAGCGTGCGTTCTTGTTACATGATTCCCCAATGAGACACAAGGAAGGTAAATGACATGTCCTTCCTATTAAGGCTTTGATCAACCCTTCATTGACCGACCGTCTTAACCCTCGGATTTCTTTCTTTCTTTCTTTCTTTTTTTTCGCTCCCATTGAACGCTTTTTTTTTTTTTTTTTTGTCCAGCCGTCTCCCTCTGGTGCTGTTCCCTTAGCGACAGTTTCCAAGGTGCCCATTGCCAAGGCCATCGGGGTCCAGTCACACATGCATAACTCCACACCTATAATCCCACTCTCCCCCTCCTGTGCCCCCCCCCCCCCAAAAAAACACTTTTTAAAGATCGATCCCCCACATGAGATTTGGTAGGTGTGCCAATCATGAGTCTGAATGTCTCAAGAAGCAACGACTGGAAAGATACAGGAAGTACCGTAGTCTATTTTGGTCGAAAGTGGCCGTTTTTTGGTAATTTTGGTCATTTCCTGGCAGGGGTTCTACAAAAGCAAATTTGCTTGAGCGATTTTGTCAGATTGCTACAAAACTACCTGGTGAACCAGACAGACCAGAGGGAGGGTTATGCTGAATGATGAGGTCTATTTTCTTTCTTCTTGATTGTAATTACCGCTGGTCACAGCATAGGGGCACATTTTGTATTCAATGAATACACAAATATTAACATGCTAATATAACTCTAAGTCAAAAGGTTGACCAAAGCCACTTATTGAAAACGCAGGGCCTGAAATCGTTTGTACTTGACAACGCCAAATTTAGTTGTCGTGTCAAAAATGAGCCGACATGCATAAAAATCTCAAGAAGCCCCGTCTGAAAAGACACACGACAATGTTTGTTTTTGGTTGTAAGCGGAGACATTCAGGCAGAGGTCTTTCAAAAGCAAACTTGCCTGAGAAATTGTCCATTTGCTACAAAATTTACAATTGAACTATCAAGACCAGACAAAGGTTGACACTTAATTGTGAGCAATTTTACCGATTGCATTTGACTGCAGCACGGGAGCAAAGTTTGTCGTAAAATAAAACAAAACAAAAAAAGCCCAGACTCACAAAGTCAAAACTTGACCGAAAGCCCCACTTGGATTTATTTGACAATTCATCCCTGAATGTCCGCTTTAATTAAGAACATGAACTGAAGGAAACTTTTCCTTATTGCGTGGGGGCACCTGATGCACCGATTTCCTCCATCGAAGTTTAGTTTGTGATTATTTTTTTTTTTGTCTCCCCAGCGGTGACCCCTTATCTTCTCCCCGTCAGTGTAACCTCCCTATGTCCACAGTGTACATGACGTTCTACATCTGCTCCATGTTTAAAAGGTCATTTGTCAGATCTGACATTTTCTGCCCTTACCAAAGGTTTCCTCAATATCCCGTCTACCGCACCCCATCTCCCCTAAATCAGAATTTATGTTTCTCATCTGTTTGTTTGGCTTTCGTACGAACCCTTCCTGACAATACATCTCGCTTCAGTGCCACAACATATCAGGAGAAATGTAGGTGGCTGAATTCTATCATTGTGTAATGTCCAATACACGACAATATGACAAGATGTGCTCCCCAGTGTGCTTTTGTGCGCGTGTGTTTAGGTTGCCTGGGTAGTGGAGTTGAGGCTTTCTAAAAATGTCACTTGTAACTGGGAGATTCATCGCACACACGCGCACATATTTTGAAGTCTGACTTCGGTAACGGTGCATGCGTTTGTGCAGTTTTTGTGCGTTAGCGGAGAAAAATCAAGATGGTGGATTTCGTGTGGATAGAGAAAAATGCTTTTTTTTTTCCATCACGATTTTCTCGACGGCCTCCCATGCGAAACTGCAAATGCGCACACACCGTACACACAAACACACACTGTACGTCATTTGAACTGTGACGATAATCATCGAGCATTCATGACAAAATATGCACTTTTTAAAAGAATGTTGCATGAAACTTCACACCAGTCCAATAATCTTTCAAGTTATCATTTTTATGACCCTAAACTGCGTGCCCTTAAAAAGTTTGAAAATGGCGACCCCCTAATTGAATCGATTTGTGTAATTGAATTTACCGGTAAATTTTCCCATAGATTAGATTCCACAAATGGTGGCCTTCAGTAATCTGACAGCATCTGCAAAGCAGATGTTCAAAATTGAGCGTAGAAGAGACAAGAATAAGTCATAATAGATACATTTTCTTTGAAACTGCTTTTCACAGAAATCAGATACTTTACAGCGAGAATAAAGAGACACAGGATGAAAACATCCAGTTTCAAGCAAAACTGTCACAAGAAAAACAAAGCAAGAAATGAGTAACAAAGATTAGAAGATGTTAGAACCATTGGAAGAGGTGAGTTTTGAGAAATGATTTGAAGGACGGCAGCTCGGTACATTTGTGGATGTGTTGAGGTTGAGAGTTCCAGAGGTTTTGGGACAGCGACAGCGAAGGCCAGGTTTGCATTTGAGGAGCGGAGGGTGCCCGAAGGAGTGTATGAGTGGAGAAGGTTGGACAGTTAGGAGGGGCCCTGATTGCGAAGGGCTTTATAGGTGAGTAGGAAGAGTTGAAATTGAGCCAGTGGTAGTTTTTAAAGACGGGGGTGATGTGATCGCGGGTGTGGCTGAGCACGCGGACGGCGGCGTTCTGGATGTATTCTAGTTAATTGAGGATTTTGGAGGTTGCACCGTAGAGGATCCAAATGGCAGTAGTCGAGGCAGGAGGTGATGAAGGCGTGGATGAGGGTTTGCGTGGCAGTGAAAGAAAGTGAGCGGCACCGTCACGAAATGTTCTTGAGTTGGAAGAAAGCAGTTTTGGGGAGATGGGTGATATTTTCGTCCAAAGAGAGATTACCATCAAAAAGGAGTCCGAGTTTGCAACAGTGAGAGGAGGCAGGACGGGGTTGAGTTGTCGCTAGTGAGGTTAAAGTTGATGCCTGTTTGGGTGAGCGAGTTTGGTTATGATAAGCAAGTGAGATTTAGTGCAGTTGAGAATGAGAACGTTTGTTTGCGTCCAGGATTTAATATAAGCAAGACAGCGGTGATGGATTTGGTGGAAAATATACCGTTGGACATCATCAGAATACCAGTGGAAGCGGAGACCATGCTGACCAATGATTTGGCCGCGGGGGAGAAGGTATAGATGATGAAGAGGACCAAGCACAGAGCCTTGGGGGACACCATGGGACAGGGGGCAGCAGAGAAGGGGCAGTTGTTCATGTGGATGAATTGTTTCCTGTATGTGAGATATCAGTGAAGCCAGGTTTTTTGGATTGGATTGGATAAACTTTATTGTCAAATGTACTGTATGTGTAACATACATGTGTGTGTGTGTGTGTGTGTGTGTGTGTGTGTGTGTGTGTGTGTGTGTTTGTTTGCTTTGAATTGTGGGCAAAAATTTAAGCTGACTGAGTCACTTACAGGAGTTCTTCTTTGTCTGCATAACTGTTGTACTGCCCCCTTGGTGGGCTGTATAAAACTGTAAAAAAAAACATGTTTTATTATTTCTCCTGTGTCGCTGGTCCGCATAAACATGAGGAAAAAAGATGGGTAGGATCCTCTGCAAATTTGCTGGAACAGAAGATCTGACCTTTAGCCGCCTTTGCATTTTACATCGTACTGTAGGCACTACACCTCCTCCAATTAATCACCAGGATGAAGAAATGGCCCGCCCGGAATAGACACCTGCCCAAATGGCTGTTATTGCTTTGAACCGTGACATTTGATACCACCATGTGTGATGGTAGGCGCCGCCGGCAGAGCTTTAATGGAATCTGTAAAGCTGATGTTGGGAATTGTGGTTAAACACCAACAAGTATTATTTAGCGCCATTTGTACAAATCAACATCTCCCCTCTAATCAACACCTTTCTCCAAATGGGCACTGGCCACTTGCTGCGGTTGAGTAACGGATGAGTGACAGTGTAATATACGTTATTAAAGTTGTTGCAAAGCATAGTTTTGGACAAGTTGTGATAGTGAATGCAGGCAGTGTCGCTCTCGGCTGCTGTGACAGTTGGGGAGGGTGGGGAGTGGAGTGAAGTGGAGGAGCCGGGCGGGTGGGGGGGGGTGGGGGCATTGGCAGGCTTTTTGAATAACTGTTCGCTTCTGTAGACAAATCAATGGTAAAGAGTGACGTTATTTCCAAGCTAATGCGTCTCGCTGTGTGTTCTTTCTGTTCGTGCTCCCGCTTCGATTTTATCGCAGCTCCTCCAACTTTGCTTCAGGAACCGTTTCCATTTCTTTGTTTGTCGTAATACGTGTCTTTTATCTCTGTCACCGCTTTCTCCCGATTGGTCCGTGTCTCCTCTAACCACCCCCATCCTCCCTCCTCTTCCCCGCTATTGATCCAGTCATAGTTTTCTCAGTCTTCACAGCGCTGGGCCGCTCTAATCAATACAGATAATTGTCTGCTCTCTCCCCATGCCAAACATAGTCTCTACCTCTCCCCTTGCTCTCCCTTTTTGTCAATGAACCCCAGTGTTTTCTTTCTCTGCCCCACCCTTGCGGACGGGAATTCCCGCTCCCCTAATGACGGGAGATAACCTGCTTTCTTTACCGATTTTTTTCCCCCCCAACCGCGACCTCCCTTTCCTCCCTCGTTCATCGATTACCGTGAGAGTCTGGGACCGGCCCGAACGCCCTACAGATGTAAACACGCTCACTGCTGATGTTGCGGTTTAGTTGCGGTTTGGCCACCGACAACCCCCCCCCCCCCCCTTCTCTCTCCCACATTGCAGCCGTCGTCACCCACTTAAGGCAAATAAACGCCTCACCTCAAGTAGACACCAGTGATGATCTCATAAACACTTTTGTTTACATCATTTCATTCTCAGGGCAATTAATTTGATTGCAACCGGACTGTTCTGGTTTTCTAAGAATGCGTTTCGCCTCTCATGCGAGCGGGCTTCCTCAGCTCATGCAACAAGTCTCGGTTAGGACTGCACCCAGAAAGCCTTTGAGACAGACGCGCTAACCACTACTTCGCATGTTCTGCAACGCGATCAAACGGTATGCAAAAATCCAAATGTATTAACGTGTTTAAAAAACGTCCCGGTTGAGTAAAACAAAACACACCACGACGCTGTGCTGGAGGAAATCTGTCTAGGTACTACGTCATGTCCATGCCTTTAAAACATGGACTTCCGAGCTGCACTCAAGTAGAGGTAAATTAAAGGCTTTCAAATGGACACTCAAGTAAACAGTACACCCGATTGCACTGTGAAGTCATATTGTGTCTGTACATGTGTAATCCTGTGTGTTTAATAATGCATCCAGCTCACAAGGGCCTGCAGGTATTTTGAGTGTGTGTATGTGTGTGTGTGTGTGTGTGTGTGTGTGTGTGTGTGTGTGTGTGTGTGTGTGTGTGTGTGTGTGTGTGTGTGTGTGTGTGTGTGTGTGTTAGTCTCTGGCGTATACTCTATCGCTGAGGCCAATCTGGAGCTGCAAGTTAAACCGCGCAAGCAATATCAATGCTGATGTATATAAAGAAAAAAGGAGCTGAGATCCGCGTGTTTGTGTGTGTGTGTGTGTGTGTGTGTGTGTGTGTCCAGTGTTTACACAAATCTCTCATATCCATTCACATCTGCTGCAAGTGATGTGCTTCTGTGCTTGGTCTTTTCCACAAGGGGACTAAGTGAGATGGAAACAGCGAAGCACTTATCAGCCACGATGTCGCTCACAATGGAATGATTTGCTCCCGTATGAGAAAACGGGAGAGAGGGCAACTGCCAATCATTCTCGTTTGAACTTAAAGGTATACTCAGGGTTGTGTGGGTTATTTTTTTTCTTCTTTTTGTCACGGTAGCCGCTTTCACACAGAGACCTCGCAAAATTGGCAATTGGTAATAGAGGACTTGGCGTTATCCACTTTTGCCTCTTTTTTTTTTATAGTTACCGATTCATATGTCTCACCAAAGATGGAAAATTGCCTGGCGGACTTTGTCCGTCACATTCCTTGTTGGTGTCGTTTACACAGAACAACAACGTGGTTGGGGGAAAAAGGTGCAAGTGTGTCATCTGTAGCCTCTTCCGCACAGATAATCTGCAAAATTGCTGGAGCGAAAGACGCAGCGTTTATGTCTTTGCCTTTTTTCCCACAACCCTTTTCACAGAAAGACTTCTCACAATCATCGCATAAAAGAGCCACGGATAAACAAAGTCTTTTGCATTCCGTGTAAAAATATTTTCCCAGTTGAACTCACCAGTATACAGGAAAGGGAAAGAGAGAAAAAGTGGGGGAAGTTGACTTTGCGATTTCCCAGCTTCTCAGGTGATATCAGAGCAGTAACTGGGGGCATATACTTTAAAATCTGTATCTGTTATAAACGCGCAGGTGGAGAGATGCCGGATCTTCTGTCACAACTCTGCTAGGGCTGGGTGATAGGTCTTAAAATTTGGATCACATTAACAATTGAATAAAAACGTAGGTGTAAAAAGAACGGAAGAGTTTCTGAATGGGTAAAACGGTAGAACTTCAACATAAAATGAAAACAAAGATATATCATTTTGTTGCTCCATGTGTTGCATGCAACTACTACTTGTGCTCATTTTGTAATAATTATACCTTTAAGAAATGTTTTTTTTTTTTGTTGTCACTGAGTAGTAACTTTAAGCCCGTATCTCACGGAGCGGCAAATGCTTGCTCATGTTGGCAAACGTGGGGACTGTTTTTTAACAAATTAATTGTATTTTATTATTATATTTTTTAAAATTTCGACAATTTTGAACGTGTTCAAAATTTCATGGAGACAAGAAAAACTGTTTACGACCTTTAAAACGGTTTGCAAATGACTTTGCAACCTTGAAGAAACGCTGACGAAAAACTGACAGTCGAGCCGAGCGCAAACACTCGCAAACCTTTGCCACCGAAGGAGACTTGGTATGACCGCGTTTAGCCACATTAGCTAGCCGACCGTGCTCATGCGGATCAAATTAGCTTAGTGGCGAGCATTCCCGCAGTATTTTCCTGGGAAAGCAGGGAGGATGGGTGACCGTTCTAGACGGTCATAACATTTTGTTGTTGTTTTTTTTTTTTTTAACCGGACCTGGTTAAAACTGATGCTGTCAGCTTTCTGGTCAGACCTGAGGGAAGCCATTTTCACCCTGAAAGAGATAAAAGGATGTCATCAACATGTGTTATTGTGATCGTTTGGTCGAGTCCAAATCTGTACCATGAGCCAAATTTACAGCATCTACCATCAATATATTGCATACCCCGAGGTGGAAGAAATTATGATGAATATAAAAGGGGCTTCTGGTATGTTGGTGACTGTGTGTTGTTATCTGGAGACTTTTTCAAGCAGAAATCCGGCAAAATTGCACTAACGGATGATACTGCATTCATCCGCCTTTGCCTTTTATCCAGCAAAGCGGGATACGGAAAGTGACCACAGATAAACATTATCCCCTTTTACCCAGCCAAAGCCAACATTTCTACGCCGTTTTCCTCCTCTGGGCCGCGTATACAAAAAGGCAAAAGAGCAGAAACTGGGGCAAAGTCCACACAGCCATTTTTCACCTTCGAGTATCAAAGTCGTAACGGAGGCGAAAAAGTCCGGCAAACGTGGCTCAATGGCAGGTCTTCTGTCACGCCAATTTTGGGAGACGTGAGTTTCCGTCCCAGGCAAAATGACCTTCACATCCCTTATTTGTGACATTTGGTAGCTGGACCTTCAGTGGAGACTTGCCTTTCTTAGTCCACCTTTTAATATGACCACAATCATGTCACAATTATTGAATTAATCAATACAAGACTTTATGGAAATGCAATGTAACACCACTCGACGTCCTACTCACCAGTGATGTTTAAATGCACTGATGTGTGCAGATCAGTACAGAGGATGGAAAAATACTGATGTCATCATGGGCTATATATACACTGTGACGCCCAATTTGAAGAAACGGTCCAATTCTTAGTTCGCGTTGCATTGGCCAGCATTGATGATTGGAGGCCTTTGGCAGATTAGATTGACATGGCAACACACACAGGTTGAAATCTGATTGGACAAAAAAAGTCCAAAAAGTCTCAACCGAGGAATCACCCCCATTGGAAATAAATTCATTACGTACATTCAATTTAGGCTCGAAATGTAGGTCACTCCTTCTGATCGTGTTTTTAGGCCAGCAGAGAATGTCTGATCCCTTCGCACCCGCCTCTGCGGTACTCCTTCTGAAGGCAGAACAAAATTGCTAGTCGGAAGCGAGACGAAAAGTAGTCTTGTCCGGGGCCGTCTTATGTTTGTCGGCGATAGTGTGTTATCTGTGTGATTGCCCGCATTGCATGTGTGTGTTTGTTTAAGAAACTAAGGTTTACCCACGGGCTAGAAAGGGGCCAACAGCAGGATGGACAGTGGAGGGCGATTGGTGGTGGTGTGTGTGTGTTTGGGAGGGGGGGGGGGGGTATTATTGTCGTTCGCCGCCGCCGGGAGGTTTGGAATAGGGGAGACAGCAGGGATCCTCTTCTCCCCTCCAGCCCTCTTGAGAGTTGAACCGTCAACCCCCTAACCTTCCTCTAGCCCTCTGGTCATGGACTTGAACTCTGTCATCACCCCCACCCTCTCTCCTCCTGATGGACAATCTGTTCTCCTCCCTGGCTGCAGCGCTGTGCATGCCATTAACGGATAAAACAGCCCCTGTGTGTGTGTGTGTGTGTGTGTGTGTGTGTGTGTGTGTGTGTGTGTGTGTGTGTGTGTGTGTGTGTGTTTGGTCAAATGTTTGGTCAGTTGGCTTTGGCGTGGGGTCGTGGCCCCGCCCCCTTTTCATGAATTGCTCGTCAAACGGAAAGAAATGCTTTTGAAATTGCTGAATTTACAAAGACTGGATTTACACGGTGTGCCTTTTTTTTGTTTTGTTGTTTCTTTCGGGGGGGGGGGGTGGTGAGTAGCACATTTCGGGTACGGTCTTTCAGTAGAAAAATAACCGTTTCGGTTATCTTCTGACCAAAATCAGTCATGAAAATCCGATACATATATGTATATATTGTATCGCTGCTAGCCAAGTCAACAAAGTAGACTGCTTGGTAAAATACATGACTGCATCTGACCAAAAAAACCCCAAAACACTCACTATGAAACTATAAAGTGAAAGTATAGATAATTAAAAATGGATGAAATATGCTCAATGAGATGTTTGTCCATAATTAGAGAAGCAAAATACCCATCAGTGAGTGAGTGGCCTGAAGAGTAATGTGGAAGTTATTGAAATCAACTGCATGTGTGATATTTCATATTTGTATGATTTATTCAGAATTGCTTACGTCTGTTGCCACTGCCCACTGTTGATGCTTGCCATTTGTGTCTTGGGTTGTTTTGTGTCTTGAGTTAGTGTCAAAGTGGTCACATCGGATCTGAGATGAGCGCTCAACCGATATCGGATTTTTAGGGACCGATAGTGATATTCAGATGGGATTGGGATGTTTGAGACAACTTTATTTTTTTTTTTTTGGTGCATTTGCGCGCATACCTTGTCAGCCTGTACCGTATCATGCTTCTCTTTGCGATTAGATTCTTACACATTCCCCACAAATTAGCCAATGGTATTGGCCTTTTTGAAATACACGATGTGAAGAATCCTGTCAGAACATTTGGGTATTCCTCCATCCATTTTCTGTCACGCTTGTCCTCATTAGGTGAGCTGGGGCAGACAATGGATGAGGTGGAGAACATTCCAGACAAGTGACCAGCCATTTTCAGAGCGCAAAGAGACAAACAGGAATACGCAGTCATACTTACGGATAATTTAGTCAAACGAAACCTGGCACATCATAACAGGGCATACAAAAATCAGTAAGAAGAGGGGTCAGGGTGTCCGCCATTTTGCTTTGAAAGTATCCCCCCCCCTCCCGCGACTCCTGCTTGGGATTAGCAGAATGACCACCAACGTCAAAATGGCTTTAGTCGTCACAAGTGGCGTTGAATCGCTGAGATTGTCGTTTCATTGCACCTTTGTAACCTTGAGTGTGGAAGAGGAGTTTACTCACTCCTCCAGGTTCAACTGGGAGGCGCTTAAAAGGCATCTTTGCCTTCTTTATTCCTCTCGTTCATTGTTTGCTTGTTGTGGCTTATCTGATCCCGGCTCCTCACTTGGAGCGAGAATCCAGACGTCCTCCTCTCTCTTTCGTTCTCTCTGCTAACCTTTGAGAATAAGAGCAATGAATTAGAATTTCTGAGCGAGCTTGCGGACTGAGAGGAGGGATCGGCGCGAGGAGTGTACTCGCGGAGGGGGCGGGTTGGCTTTTGTTGCGAGGCTCGCCGTCGTTGCGAAAAGGCCCCTTCAGCGCGTCCTTCGGCCTCCCCCCTCCGAGGGGCCCCGATCGATACAAACTCGGAGCAATAAAGCTTTCCCCCTGTCATCTCTGCAGAATACAAAGCAGAATAGAGGGGGAAGCGAGAAGGAGGAGAGAGAGAGAGAGAGAGGGGTGAAAAGCTGTTCCGCTAGCCAGACCAATTTCCTAACCCCCTCTTCCTCCCCTTCCTCCACCACAATCACCAGCAGCACCTCCATCGCCCCCTTCCTCACCATCTCCTTGTCCCCCCCCCCCTAAAAAAAATAAAATAAAAAGCAACCCTGCACTGTACAGCTGCATGACTTCTATCTCTCCATAATAAATGCTGCATGAATAAAGTATACATTCCCTGGTGCCCCAACTATGTGAGAGGAAACGTAACATGTGATAGGGAGGAAAGTATGAAAAGGAATTGTAGCGGGGAGGGGCCAATGCACCAGGAGCAAGGCGCATGTGGCCATACAGGTGCCGGAATATTGATGAAGCCGCAGCGAGGATGAGGTGAGAGGGTCAAACAGAAATCGCAGGAATTGAGCCAATTACTGTAATTGTAATCTGGATTCAAAGCCACGCAGCAGCAGTGACGGGTTCGCGCACAAAAGGCCGGCGCGTGTGTGCGTGCACGCGTGTCGCCCGGCATGCTGCGTTGATTGGACCGTCCGTGAATTTGCGCGTTTCATTCTTCCGCGCTTGAATGGCAGCGCAGGAGTCCGCCTGCCAATCAACTATTGTGCTCTTGTCAATTTAATAATGTTTCTGAGCGGCCACCTCCGCGGCACTCCAGCCATGTCTTCATACATTTATCTTTGTGTGCGTGTGTTGCTTCCTATATATTTCTCAGACTTTCCATCTCTCACTTCTAAACAACAACCCCCCCACCGTCATACTCTTACATTCGCTCCTTTATTAAAAAACAGCAAATCCTTCAACTCTGCTTCTCATTTTGCTTCGAGCTTGTGTGGCACATCGAGCAGACGTTCGGCATTGTGTTTTGGATATTCATGACATCGGCACAGCCTTGTCAGAGCCAAAAAGAGATCGCTCAGTTTCGAGATTTTGAGATCTCGATTGCTGCTGCACCTAATATAGATTGTGTACCTTTGCACGCTGTAGCGGTGCCTCGAGTGATGAAGGCACCAACTTAGTTTTCGGTTTCAGCGGCGCCATCGCTCGGTGGTGGCAGCAGAAACGACATCGGCCCAGCTTCCCGCATTGCTCACAATTTGAGATGCCACCAAAGCGAAGCAGTAGGGCCGCCGATCGAAGAATCGTGACCCCCCGATATATTTTTCAAGTCGATGACGGTGATCAGCTGTGAGCATATTCCCTCGATCAGATCCGGTGGAAATGTACGTGACAGCCAGACTGTTGACCTTCTCCTGGTCTATTTACGTGACAACAGCCAATCAATCAACATTTGGCTGCTCTACTTTTGTGTGCAAGTTGTACAAGTCAACACCAAGTAATCGTAAGAAGTAAACGATGAGCGAATGTGCAGCAAACGCGCGGTTGACGCCGCCAAAATGATGCCAGCTATAACTTGGGCCGTTGTCCTCAGAGGATGAGGCCCGTAAAGTCGTTTTGAGAAATCTTGCTTTTCTATCGGACTCTCTAATAATAATAATAATAATAATAATAATAATAATAATAATAATAATAATAAAAAACTCTTAACATTAGATGGTTTACATATCATTTTTATATTATATCGTTTAGTTAATATATTAATTTATATTATATATAACAATTACTTAATTTGTTGTTTTTTGGGAGGTTGTGGAGGGGGTAACATTTTTATTTACATTTAGTTATTTAATCCAACATTATTCACAGTACATGGGCGTCCTCGGTTTACAACAGACCAAAGTCATAACTGCCCGAGCCACTTCCGGGCCATAAATATAAAACAATTGAATGAAAACCCATTCCTATACTACATTGGTGTGAATTTTTATGTTGCATGATGTTGTGTTCTGACACTGCCCAGCAAACTACGTGTTGTGTCAGAAAGGTTCCAAGATTCCCTTCCCAAAGGTTACATTTCAAACCCAAACTACAAACCACAATTTTTCCTGTTCACTTTGGACCTGACAATCAAGCACAGCGACGGGAAGTTGTGGGAGCCCAACCGCTTGCTGCTTCACCCTGACAACACGCCTACGCACTGCTACGACGCACTACTCACTACTGAGCATCTGACACTTCCTGGCTGAGAACAACAACACCGTACTGGAGCGATCACCTGACATGGCTGTGTGTGATTGTTATTTTTTATTTTTTTTCCTCCTCTTTCCCCAAGCTCAAAGGGTGGATGACAGTGCTGCCGAGGAGAATCCTTACAGGACTGCGTGAAAGTGTGGCAGAGAAGGTGGGATTACTTGGACGTGGAAAACTTGTCGTTTAGATTTCAAATCCACTTTTTGTGACAGCAGTCCGGGAACCTTTCTGACACAGCCCAGCCCCGGTAGTTCATTTCATGCCGTTTGTGTCCTCCAAACATCATCCGTGGGTTACCATATTTGATTTATTTGATTTTTTTTTTTTCTTGAGCTGTTGTCCCGTATAGTTCCTTGTAATGCAGTTACAAAGCGGATCTTTCCCACCTTCCTCCGCGTCCTTCCTGCCTTCTTCCCGTCTCACTTTCAACATTGTCCCCTCTTGCTTTTTCATCATCATAGGCTCATTTTGTCAACTCCACGTCTCCCTCTCATCCCTCACCCTTCCTCCCTGCCTTCCCTCGCCCCCACCCAGCCTCCACCCTTCTGGCTCCCCGGGGAGGTCAGTAATAATGGTAGTGATGGAGTGAGAGAGGGAGGTGCGATTATTGTCTTGTCGGGAGTCAGAGGAATCGATCGGCCCAGAAATATGAGGCGCGCGAAAGAGCCGCTGTGTCAGATACAATAACCACCCACTCCCGGGGGCTTACACACACACAATGAGAACACGTTTATTTGTGGAGACGTTGCAGACAGACATTCGTTTGATTCTTCTTTTTTTTTTCTCCCCCCGCATTAACAAGACACGCTCTCATCCCTCTTCTTCTGTGGTGCAAGCGGCCAATCATCTGCATGCTTTGATAGGAGATAAACCTCGGGATGCGCTCCGATCATTCCTCATGCACAGATAAAGGGCAAGGCGTGGAAAATGGCTCGCGCACCTTTCACTCGCTATAAACAGACACAACACACACACACACACACACACACACACAGCAGAGGCGTGCACGCTCACACTGAGACCTTTCACTGCTGTTGCCTGGCAACGTGGCCGAATGTCCAATCGGAGGCGAGAAGAGTGGCCGCTGATGTCACAGCTGCTGCTGACCAACACGACCGAGAGAGAGGAAGACTGAGCGAGGGGAAGAAGAGAAAGTTTGAATGAGAGGAAGACAAGGGCAAGGTCGCTCACATTCACACGCACACACAAAATGTATGATGATGATGATGATGCAGGAAAGGTGAAAGATGGGATGGTTGGCCAAAAAACAGCAACTCCTTGGAAGCCCAATTTTCAGACTTTTTAGATCTTCCTATCAGGGGCCCTGCAAGGCCTTTGTCTGGAATCATACTCATCGCCTACTCACTATGTCGAGATTTTCAAGTACTGTATATCGTAAAACGTCCTCTACATAGCCAATATCGTGATGAAAGAGAATGAGTGCCAAAAGGGATCATTCACTCATTGCTTTCTCCCTAATCACTATGTCGGGATTTTTATACACTGGACTACTGGTATATATTATTTTATATTTAATTATTGGATTGTATTTTTTTTTGTGTACAGTGCTTTGTTGTAGTGGCCGGCAGTGGTTCTGAAAGAGCTGTGCAAGTAAAACTGAAGTGAGTTGAGATAAGCAGATATCCCTGCCATAGAGATTGCTTTCTTTGCCCAGTCAGGACAACGGTCAAATAAACAAAGTTGTCAACTCACTGCTTCATGTTGGTTTGAAGCAGCCATATTGGGCCTACTTTGACAAACTTCTACTCACAAATGTTCCCAAATGATCCCCATTCAGACGAAGGTCACCAAGATGGCAGACGCTGTCTCACTTGGAATATGCTGTCAAAGCGTGACCGCCATTTTGAGGATTTGCCATGATAAAAGGGGTCATCTCGCTCTGCCTGTTTTGGCCCACGGACCTGGGCTTGCCCACCATCAGTGTAGATGAAAGCTTAAGGCTGAGTGGAAGTGAACTTCAAGGGCGCTTGTCCCTGGCAGTTGCTTTTTCTTTTTTTTTTCTCCCCCCCTAGAAACAATTTCAGTCTCAACCTTGGCATATAGCGCCGTGGGAGACGGCCGCGGGGTCGGCGTGGCCCGCCTCCCCACGGGCCGGCCACATCATCCAGGAGAGGTGCGTCGAGCGCGTAGGCGTAGGTGAGATGTTTGCGTTTCCCGTACGACAACCTCAACTCCTCGCCGCTCTACTTGTTTCTAATCCCGCTGCGACACCCTCACCCACCCGCCGCAAAAACACTGGACTGGATTTTTAATCTCTCACCTTGCAGTCTTGCGACTTGGACGACGTAGAGGACTTGGCGGCTCCATCAGTGAGCCGCCGTAAGAGCGGCAATGTGATGGATTAGATGAATTAGAGGCCGTGTGTGTGTGTGTGGAAATAGGAAGACCGAGCCAAAGCGAGAAAGGGCCGCCGGACTCCTCTCAAGAGCTCGCAGTAGGCCCGACAATGAGCCGTTACGAACGCATCCTCCGCCTTCCTTTTCTTCCTCTGTCCATCGTCACCTTGGCTTCCATCACTCGTTCACCTCCCCTCCATCTTTTTACTATTCTGTCGCTCTTTGTAACCCCCCACTCCTATCTGCCGGTCCTCCCTGTGACAGTGTCGTGATTGATGGCACTCTAGAGGCCTCAGCCTCCCCCATCTTCCTCCCTGGGGTCGCTCTATCGCATTGTGTGTGTGTGTGTGTGTGTGTGTGTGTGTGTGTGTGTGTGTGCGCGTGTGCGTGCACCCTGCCTTATCAACACAACTTTCAGTGATAACTAGAACACACCTTTAAAAAAAAATTAACAATAATAATTTATAATTAGGGTGTTTCAAACTGAGGCTGTCCTGCTAGGGCCGTTGTTAATTTCTGAAGAAATGTGATCGTCTTGGATATAGGAATGCCTGCAGGGCAGTCATCATTCCCATTCCAGAATCAAAATGTGCAGCACATTCAAATAAGAATGTGCTGATCTGTTGTCAATGTTCGAAGAATTGGCACACTACAAAAACGTCCACATTTTTCCACATAACAATTCTCACATTGACATTTTACATCATTCCTTTTTCCTTCACGTCTTGACCGATTCAAACCATTTCAACTACATTTTCTTTCCCATATTCTCAAAATTCCACATTTTCAAGCAAAATGTTTTAAGAAAAAAAATATCTTACGTAATTCCCTCCTTTGAAATGAGATTCATTAATTCAATATATCTTTCCCTATTATTCTGTATCTTTACAAAATCATTCCATAGCATTGGCACACAATTTCTCGAAATACTTTGGCATCGACTCGTTTATTTTTATTATCCCACCACTACTTTGTTTTCTATTTTTCTATTTTCTATCTATTCCCCCCCCCATTTCTCACTTGATCAAAAGCATTCCGGCACTGTGCAGTTCATTCAGGACATCCCCAAACGTTTATCAAGCAATTCAAAACATTTTAACTTGTTCAGCCTTGCAAGCGTTATTCCGTCCTTTTCACAAAACAAACGCCACATTCTTTATTTGAAAATGTTCTCGTTCAATGAAGTATTACAGGTTTACCTCAAGCCAGCTTTCATCCTCAATTTTCATTTGATTTATTCATCGATTTATTTTATTTCTCACATTCTACATTTCCCACAGTTCCGATTCCTTCTCCGGGATTTCACTTCAACGTCAGCAGTCACGCGCAGTATTGGCACAAATGGCATTTTCCTGTCGGTTTCACGTCTTGAAAACCGTCTTCGAGTGGGGCTCGATGAATCCCATCTCGCCTGCTGAGCTCTTGCTGGTTGTCTTCCTGCACCCGGAACCTCGTGTGGCTGTGCTTCAATTGAGTCCAGTATCATCGAAGTGGCTTGGCCGTGGTGTTGCTAGGTCTGGTCTCCATGGTAACCAAGGCTGAGGGGGGGCAGGAAGACCCTCCGTGGCCGTGAACTGTCCACACAAGACAGCGCTCGTGCTTTCTATCCATTTTATTTGCTTGTTTTACCGGAGCGATGCCCATGCCAATATGCACGCGAGCGTACACATGCAGGCGCACACGCACGCACACACTCTTTGCTTGTTATGAGGATAGATTGGACACTGGACAAAGGTCACGGCCAAAGCCAGTGCTGCTCAGACAGCCTCTGACCCCTGGATGCTCCCCCACGCCCGTCTGTCAGTGTTCTCCTTCACACATCACGCACTCACACACATACACGCACCCGGTCACCCCACCAGGGGTCATGTACAATCACACAAACACATCTGCTGCCCAATCGGTGGAAGCGAAATCACAGTTGACATCTGTCTTTTTGTATGTTGATGAAACGGATGGAAATCGACTTATTCACAGGAAATTTAAAATTGATCGATGCTGTAATTTCTCCCGTAATGGCTCTGCCTAATTAGACTGGTGAGTGCAAAACTGAGCAAAATGTCTTGTTTTCACAGCAAATTTCAACACCGTGTTTTCTTAAATAATGCAATCGTCGCTCATAGACTTTGCTAACCAAAACAGCAGCGCCTACCAACGGCAGGTAAACGGTGTGGATTGTGTAGTGAATGTCCTTGTGCAGTACTGTACTACCTTCCCTTATGTGGAGGCAATTGGTGTTCCACAATGGAAAAAATGAATCATGTGTTGAATTTCCTCAATTTTATTTTGTCAAGTAGTTGCACGAAATAAATAATAATAATAATCATCTGCATCCCGACACAATTTTTTAGTCGAACTTTACATCTACTTAAAAATTGTATCTGGATCCTGATGATGTTGTTTTGTGTGCATCCACTTGACGAAATAAAATTGAGTAAATACAAGACACTATATTTTTCAGTGAGGTCACTCATCAAGTGTTTCTGACTTGTTTTTTTCCCTCCATCATAGTTGCCTTTTTGTTTTTCACTCCACATTCCCTTTACAAATTTAATGTAAACTAAAATACATTTCTTTTGTTTTGCGTGGGGTAAACCATGAAAGCAATTTGTGTTTATTGTTTTAATATTTGAAACAAAAAGGGCCTCCAAACCACCGTGACTGACTGCAGTTGAATTATGAATTCATGCAAAAATGTTCATATTTTTTTAAGAAGTCTAAAAATGTGTTTGCAGAAATAGGTTCATCCTCTCACTTGCATTTTTGTAAACAATCACCCCTGATCATTTCAGTGTCTTTTAAAAAACAACTGAAAATAATCCTCCTAGGTTAATACACACCTATTGTCAATTCTTTCCGAAATTAATGTTGTACTTTTGTAAAAGACTCCATTGTGAACCTAACCGAGCAACACCTCCTGCGTAAGGTCTGAATGTTTATTCCCACCGTACAGTAGAGAGCAGTGTCGCGCGCATCCAGTCAGCCTCGCTTCTTGACGTTTTCTTGCACTTTTCTCCTTCACTTTCAAAGTAATTGTCATTTAGAGGACAGTCAATTTTAATATTTGCCATTTTTGTTGACTCCGTTTGGGCAAGATAATATTGAGTCCAATGAAATTCCCTTTTATTGAAATAAATGTCTGCCCCCCCTTTTTTTTAGGGGGTTTTCTGTTCCTAATATCTTGATGCTGATTTTTAATATGACAGTCTTCTTAAAATGGAGAATCTGGATTACACTGTGTTAATTGTCAATCCTTACGACATTTATACGTTTACAGTGGCGATTGAGGGAATCGTGTTGCTGTGGAAAAGTGACCGTGAGAGGCCACTGCCTTCCCTCCTCATTGATTTGCGGCTCAACAGCGCCACCTTGTGACCGCTTGAACCTCCTGTCACAGTGAAGCGTCAACTATCCAGCCATTTGCTTTTTCAATGGCGCCTGTCCTCATTTGGGTCCCGGGGGGGGGGGGGGGGTTGACTAGTCTCCAGCCCGTTGCACGACATCTACTTTTTACCTTTTACGGACAGTTTCGAGTTTTTAATGAATCTAACATACTTGTTAGGAAGGAGTGAATAAAAGGGAAGAGATAAAGCTTGGCATCATTTCACACTTAAAAAGGGAAGTCAAGTCAAAAATGTTCTTCACCCCCACGAGTCCACACTTTCATCCTAATGAATATTGCGTTTGCGGAATATCCAATAAGCAGCAAAATTCATCCATTTTTTCCTCCATCTCGGGGGGGGGGGGCGGCGGCCATTTTGCCACGCACTGTCGACTGCAAGTGACATGACAGTGCTTAAGGGCTCATTTATGTTGTGTGTTTGGAAGATTTATCATTCTGCCTAGAGCGCAGTCTTAGTGTGTTGCTACCAACATTTATACATCGATTTGCTAACTGACTCTAATTCCGATTTACCTGCTGGCATCCAGAAAAGTACAATGTACAAGCAACGTAGCACTTTGTCATACTCGTAGTGTTATACAGTGTGCTCTTCTATTTTTTTGTCCCTATCTTTTGTAATGTGAATGGCATTTTCCCTCTGAATGGTTTTTTTTTAAATTGTATTTTAGATCATTTAATATTTTTTGTCTTATCGTGAATGGGTAAAAGGTATATACAGTATAGTTATCAATATTGGGTGAACATCATTGTGATAGTTTTTTTCCGGTCTATCGCCAGCCCTATTTTACAACTTAACCGTGTTGTGCTTAACAGTTAACAGTTGACCTTGTATTACTTTTGACACTACAGCTTCTTGTTGCTTTCAAACCTAGCTTGTAGCAGACGCGTGCACATTTTCCGCACGACGTCTTTGATCCACTGGTGAGAAGGACACTTTGATTTGCTCCTCTTTCATCTACAACTGCTTCAGACAACAAAGTGTATGCAGGAAAAGTGGTTAAGATTGCACGACTGTCTGTGTCTTCTGCGTCGTGTTCTATTATTTTGTCATTTTACGTTAGGCGTAGAAAAATAAGTAGTGTGTTTCCGGTAACATGAAATTTCAGCATCAGTGTCGGTAGGTCGGACAAAGTTTTTCTTTTTTTTCTCCCTCCCTCCCCCATCAAAAAACGTAAACCAAAATAACCATAAAACATAAAACAAGGAGACATTGAAACCAGTGCCGGGTGCTCGTCTGTCAAAGAGGAGAAGCTCAATTTTGGTCGACATCATAAAATGTGTCCGTTTATTTATACATGAATTCTACTCTAGCTCCGTTCCTTTTCAAGAAAATGATCTGTGACCCTGTCATACCAACAAGGCGTCTTTTCCCGGTACTTAATTAGTGTCCTACAATTATAGGAACTACAATAAAACCCACCAGAAATAAAAGATTAATTTGTCGCTAGTTGTTTGTTTACAACAAAGAGTGTCGCTAAAATGATTAGAAGTCTCCAGCTCAACTCGGAACAGAATGTGAGTTGAAAAAAATGCTCGCATGGATGCCAGCACTAAAAGCTCGGTGATTGGCTCATTTCAATGTCAATCACTAAAAGCTCGGTGATTGGCTCATTTCAATGTCAATCGAACTGGCATCCAATCTGATGCAGAAAAGCCTGGCGTCCGGTACCCTCCCACTGCCATCCAGTCCCAGAGACGACGAGCGTCCGTGGGCGGGACAAAAACCAGCTTGTATCCAATGACTCGTCTCCGTTCAACGCATTGGGACAACCTACCCTGAACTCACTACCGTTTAAAGCACAGCGAAGCTGTGGGATCAATGAGAAGGGAGTCGCGTCGTAACCAGTAAGAAGAAGCTGATTCGGAACAAAAGTTGAGCACGTTGTAGCGCATATTTACACACAATGAAATTTACATTCATATATTTGATCACTTATTCTTTGAAATTTTAGGGGAAGCCGAGCTTCCCTTGCAGTCTGAGAGCAATCGCCACTGATTGAAACCCCCGCCGAGAGAGTTGGGTTCCCAGCGGCTGGGTGTTAGAGCCATCTCGTTACCTCTGCGTCCAGCATCCTAGACGGCCCGTGGTGGTCGTCAAATAGTTCGTTGAATCTTTTCGATACAGCAGTGGATGCTATTTTCTTAATACTATGGTGCGAGCATGCAACTGCAACACACAAAACGCGGTTTAAACTGTTGTCGGAGATCGTGGCTGCCGCCATGATTCAATGTTGTTGACAGACGACAGGGCAAACGACGCAACGTGAATATCGCGAGAGTTTGCACCAATGTAAACGCTCTCAATTCATCTTTCCTTTTATTATTTATAATTTTGTCTGTGGTTTTATTGTTCTTGTTTTGACTGTAAAGCGTCCTTGAGTGTTTTGAAAGGCTCTTATAAATGAAATGTACTATTATTATTATTATTACACAAAAATGTAGAAGGTTTGAAAAAAAATGCAGACCGTAAAGTTTTTCTTCGAGGTAGAAATTCTCGGTCAGTCGGGTTACTGGAAACACACTACTTTTTTTTTTCTACGCCTTAACTGTTCTTTTGATGGCGGCGCGTTTGAATTCATTTTGAACAAAGACTAAAACTCAGGGAGTTGTCTTTTTTTTCCACTATTGTTTATCGATGACAAATGAATCCAAAATATTTAATTTTGAACTTGAATTCCATATCGCAAAGTGACAGTCCTGCCTTATGTCATAGGTTTAATAGAAATTCGGTTACTTGGTGTTGGTATTGGTGAATACTGAACTAGAGAGTGGGAAAATGGTATCGAGGAGAACCCCCCCCCCCCCCCCAGCCCCCAACAATCTGTGCTTTCTATATTCTCTATATTGGAATTCCACCTGTGCCAGCTAGCTCTAGAACTACTCCACAGCAATAAACTGGTTTGCCATTCCACCGCTATGCTCAAGTGTGTTCTTTTAATTAATAATTCTGCTTGAAAAATAAAAAAATGAAAAACCTCCTCCCCCAGCCTACATCCAGTTTTTGCAGCAGTGGGTGGGTCTATTTCCTCCCCTTCCCCCAAACGCCCTCATCAAATTTCCGCCACATTGAGAATGTTATTGTATGGCCTCACGTGTGGGATGGTCAACCCTGCATCCAATACATACATCACATGCATACGAGTCGAGTGTGTTGTGACTCTTTTCCTTCCAGTGTGCAGCGTGTGAGTGGCACTTTCCAGCCGCGCTTGTCACTTTCCACCCCGGTCTGTCATCCACCTGACATCTTCTGTCCCTCCCACTCTCGTACTGTCACATACTCATCATCCCTACCTCCTCCCGCCCTTTTTTATTTCTTTCTCTTCTTTTACTGCCAACCTTCCTTCCTTCCTTCTTCCCTTACCTTCAGGCCCACTTACCACACATTGTTGACCATCACTTTCTGTCGCGGTGCAGGTTGTGATAGTGGAGGAGGCGTGGCTTAGTGAGTAAGAGTGGCTTACTGAGTGAGTGAGAGGGAGAACGAGAGAGAGAGCGTAACTGTCCTTTTGTGTGTGTATTACAGTGAGTTATTCTTTACCCGTGCGCACACACACATATACACTCACACACGTTGTTACACTGACTTTTTTTTTTGACTGAGACAGCAGCAATTGCATAAAGCAAGGATTCATTCTTCTCCACCATGTGGTTGCCAGGTGAGTGTGGACTACTTAATTTGGCAACCAATTACGCCAGGAGGGCACTGTGTGTGTGTGTGTGTGTGTGTGTGTGTGTGTGTGTGTGTGTGTGTGTGTGTGTGTGTGTGTCTAATTAGAGAGCAAGGCGGTAGCCTGTGGGCGGGAGTTAAGGTGGACAGGAAAGGTCAGTCTTATGTTGTGGGCAGACGACACTTTGTATTTTTTTTTTTCTATTCACGTATGATCTCATTTGTCTTTACGATCAGCAAAGTGTGTTTTTTCAAAGTTGGCCACTAATTTTGCTAATTTGCCGCACCACCTCATGCGCAGGTTAAATTTTGTCCGATAATTCGTGACGTGACCGTGTTGTGATGGGCAGCTGGAGGTCAAGAGCGCTTGTTAGTCCCTGCAGCCAATTACCTCTTAAATGTCTTCTTTCTCCCTCCCTCAGTGGTGAATCCGAGATGTCTTTTCATGTTATTAATAATTCTCCGTATGAGCTGGCTAAATTGACCTCCGACAGTGATGCAATGATGCTACAAATGTCGCAACAAACTAGAAATTCACCCGACTTAAAATGATCGAGGTTACACAATTGCTCCATTTTTACTGCTGACTTTTTTTTTTGCTTTTCTCCCATTAAAAACTAGTATATATATTTTTTCTTTCATTGTTCAGTCGCATTTATGTATTTAATGCATTTAACAACCCTTTTCATCATATCATTGCCCGATTTTTCTTTTTTTCTTTTTTTTGTCCTCCAAAGGCCATGCTAACTAGATGAAAGTATGATGCAACAAATGTTGTTTTCTTCGTTCAATTTTTGAAACATTTGAGAAAAATGAACCAATGTGATTGAAACCTTTTCTTTTGAATGAAACATAGACGAGTGTCTTGAGATGCTCGTGACCCAGCTCGCTTAATGATAGATAGAATAAACAATTGTTCAGAAAAAAAAGAGGCTTCAAGTTTTTTATTTCCACGCTCAGTTGAAGTGTAGTGTCAAGTTAAACATAAAATAATGAGATTTACGTGTATATTTCAGAGAAACCTAAAGCTTAGCCTTTAGTCTGCTATCTTAATGCTAACGCCGACACGTAATGGGTAACTTATGGACAATTTCAGGAACTGAAATTTGAACTCAAACAAGGCACTTAGACATTTAGTATAACAGCACTCAGTGATATATTCTTTGTCCTTTGCGAGGAGCCGAGATGTCTCACACATCACCAAATGTTCGTTGTTTCCATTCATTTCCATCGTGAAAGATGACTTGAAACTGGAGTGGCTTGAGTCACAAGTGTGGTCACGGGACAAATTAAAATCGTATCTCAAGGGCACCACTGTGCAACGTTTTTCATTGGAAGGAAAGTTTTGCTCTCATAAACAACTCCAAAATATTTCAAAGTATTTTTTTCCCCATAGCCACCAGAAAAAACTACATAGGAGGACAAATAAACCAAAGTCAAATGGAATAAATTCATCGTATTGGAGAATTGGTCAAATAATCCCTTATAGTGTATAGATTTTTTTGTTTTGTTTTTTTTTTACTGATTGAATTTCTCCTTACTGTGGTCATAAGTTTTTTGAAGAGCTTCGGCCAGAGGAACTTATTTAGAATTTTAGTGTGTGCATTGCATCATATAAACATGACACCGGATTATACAGCACAAAATGTTGCACAGAACTGCTGAGATGCACTCGATAGGGGCATATCCTCCGCTGGGTCATCAGCGGGCCAAATAAGCACTCTTTTCAAAGTGTTTCCTTGAAAATGACGTGAAAAGGCCGCACTATTATCTGCTCGTGCGTGTGGGATGTTTGAACATGCTAATGTTACCAGTAAGTAACACACACGACTAATCTTATAATGGGGAAGTAACGTGGGGAAGTGAGAGGACGCCAAAGCATCTTGATGTACTGTTCCTCCGCACACCATTCAGCCGTTACGTTAGCCGCTAACCTCTTCGTGTCATCTGGGAATTGATATTGGCCGGGACTTCTGTCCACCGTGCAAGCTTGCCAGCAAAAAGACATTACGGCCTTTTTATTACCCAGAAAGAAGAACACACAACTCCCCCACACGCCTCGCACCAGGAGTCAACTTGTGCGAACTGTGCTTTCAAGTTTGTTTGTTTTATTTCTACGTTTCCGCAACCCAAATGATGTCAAAATAAGAAGCGGTGTTGTACAAAATTGGGACATGACAAGTGAATGAAGTCATGAAAGCATTAGCACTGGAGGCAATCTTTTAAGTCACTTCAAAAGTAATCTACTCACTGACTTGCGTGTTGCGTTCATTTTGCAGAGTTGTTGTCGTGAAGGCTTCAAAGACTGCAATTCAAACTTTTTCGGGAGCAAACAACTCTAATTGGAGTAGATCAACTTTTTTTCAAATTAATTCATACTTCATTTGCTGAAATTGTGACCTAAGGCTAACTTACTCCACAAGACTAAAATGTATGTGTGTGTGTGTGTATATATCTGATATTTTTATTGTAGTATACATTAATTGATTGTTTGTCTGTGTTAAAAAATACAGAGGAAGAGTATCTTGAAAATAATCGCGTATTCAATTTCAATCACAAAAAGTATAGAATGGAAAGAGGAGAGTGGGGGGGTGAGTTTATTATGCAGGTGGCATGATATAATTAGTTTGTCGTTGGGCATATTTGCATGTTTTCACAACAGGGAAGTGGCTGTGTGTGTGCGTGTGGTATGTGTGTTTGCTCATGAAAGGGGGGGGGCTCTCGAACTGCACTGAGACTGCATCTTGCGGTTTATTGGCAAGGGAAAAAAAATTGAAGCAAAATCCTTAAATAGCACAAAAATGTGAACACTTTCAACCATGAATCCACGAGGACCCGCGACAAATGACACACACACACAAGACCTGTAACGGGTCCAAAAAGTGTTCCCACGCAAAATGTCTCGCGTTAAATTTAGCCCCAGCCTACTCTCTTTAATTGGAAAGTATGAATGAATGAAAGCAAGTGGGCCCCGGTGCACTTGATGTGAGAGATTCACCCACCTTCCGTGTACAGTGTGTGTGTGTATGGGGGGGCGTCACTGTGGTCTGACAGCACTCCCACCCTACACCTCAAGGCTCCTCTCTTTCCTGTTGTCGTCATGAAAACGCTGTGCGCGGCCCAGATTTGAAAACGTGCATTTGTGTGCTGCAGAAATCAGGATGCCAAGGCCAGCTGAACTTGAGAAACTTGGAGCCGACTCGCCGCTGGACAGCACAGGTGATGACGACCACAACCACAACTCTGCTCACACTCTCACACAACTTGAGTACAAGTACGGTATATGCAAACTAGCAGTACAGCTTTTGCAGTACTAAAAGGCCAACTACGTGTCATTGGTGAGACAGAAACTACTGGTGGATTTTTTGGTGCTCGTAATCGGATCCAAGATCCAACTCGTGCATGACACAAGCCTGAAAAGGAGGTTTGCGGCACAGTTTGGAATATTGTAAAGCAAGCGGTTCGTCTTCAAGTACTACTATCATGACCAAGGTTCAAATGCCGTCGCCTCGTTGAAGCCACTGCAACATTATAGGCAGTTTGAACATGACACCGAATTTTAATTTAATATAAAAATATTTGAAAATATTGAATGCAAAACTGTACTGAACGGTCATGGATTTTTAAAAAATGGTTACTGTACCATAAATGTTTGAGCCTTGAGTTCAGTGATTCTTTTGTGTACCGCTAGTGGTATGAGTTATGAGAAAAAAAAGTCTGCTTTTGCTCACTCGTTTTCCAAACTCCCCCCCCCTCAGATCTTCACAATTGCTAGACATTGACTGGCCATGAGAATAAAACCCAATTTTGTCTTTATTTTGCTGCCCGTTTTTCTCAAATGCACATTATCAAATCTTCGAGCATTCAATTTGAACGATCACAATTTCAACCATGTTTGGATTCTTTTCAGTCATGTCTACTTGCACGTCAGTGCATCATTGTGTATCAAGTACACTCGAGAGCCCCCCCCCCCCTCTCTGGCTCCCCTTCTTCTTCCTTTTATCCCACCACTGTTGAGGAAACTGCACTCAGCTATGTCTGTCCTCATTGCTTGCTTCTGTCTTTCCATGCAGAAGCCGAGCGCAATGGATCCGAATCTAATCACCAGGTACGTCATCACCGCTCCCATCCCAGTTCCTAGAGCGCTTGTCCAAATGAGGGACGCTATTGGATGAGCTGGATCCTACCCAGCTGACTTTTGGTGCGAGAGGCCGATTACAGCCCGGAATGCTTCCCAGTCAATCTCAGGGCACACATAGACAACCATTTGTGAACCCATTGGTGGCTTTCAGGCTAGCCGACGCTAACGGCATGAGGCTAACCTTGATTCATGCTCCTTTATCCAGTCAAGTGTGCGCCGGTCGCCTTAGTTTTTTTTTTTTGCGTCATCACAACATCCTTTTTGTAGCCTGGCTGCTTCGGACACAAGACCTTCTCAGTCCAAATCCAAAAGTGCACTTTTGGATTTGCATCGACGGTATGTAGTGGTCCGACAGAGTGGCACACTGGCCCCCGGGCCGCCATTAGATGTGAAAGTCAGTGGTTATTTATATTAAACCTCATTCAGTACCAGCCAATTGTAGACCAAGTCCGAAAAGACGTTTCAAAACGTCTTTGGGACTGAATGAGTTAAGTGGCAACCAGTCCGGAGAATACCTACCCTCTTGCCTAAAGTCAGCTGAAATCAGCTCCGGCCCACAGGTGTCCCAAATGAGGAGAAGCGTTGTCGAAAAAGGATGGCCGTTTGCGGCGACGCAATATGGATTTGAATCCCCACTGTCGTAAAGGCGGTGTCTCAAAATGGGTTAAATCCCGACATCGCCGGTAAAACATTTGAGTCGGAGCGAAATGATTGTCGCATTTCTTTTTGTGTGTGCTCTCTCCTTGGAAATGAAAAATCAGTTCTTCAATCAGTCCTTCGGTTCTGTCCTTTTTTCTCTTCATCAAGGCTCAGTCAATGAAGGTCAATCCTTTTTCCCTTTCACCGAGCCTGAGCAGCGGCAAGGTAAGTGGCTTTTGTGACTCTGCCGGCGTGCGCGCCTTCGTGTTTGCTCGTCTTTTGTGTCTTAACGTCGCGCAGAAAATTGCTTGACGGCAAGCGGCAGAGTTCTGACTTGCTGCTTTTGTGTCCCTGCCCTAAGTAAACAAGCGCGCCAGTATGGCGCTATCCCCCACACCCTCCATTTCCCAGAATGCCTAAATAAAGCCAACATTTGCATATGCCGTGGAAGAAATGCAAACGAGTGGGCGGGAAGAGTCCCATCTTTTCTAGTTGAGACATGATCCGTCCTGCACGGTATATTCATCGCTTTGTGCAAGTGAAAAGAACAATACGAAATGCGTTTTGTCCCACAGAATGCCCTCCAAAATTCTCTCGAGACTTGTACACATCTCTCTTTTGATGCATGCTCGGTTGACATGGAAAAAAATTATGAAAATAGGTTTCAAAAATGTTCTCTCCACCCCCAAAAAAGTCAACACTAAGGGGGGATAGGGTGCACTGTAATATTCTGTATGTATTCTACTCCCCCGTCATGGCCAATTGAATTGTCAAGATGCCATATGGGTTAAATATTTTTTTTTTTACAGTCTATTAAATGATGTAAGTAGTGAAGAGTGCTATTTTTTAAATTTCAAATGTTCGAAAGCTTTTAAAAATGTTTGCTGTGCTGTAAGTGACGACTAGAACAGATGACTTCAGTGTTTTGAATTCATACCTTGGAGCGTAATTGTTTTTTCCCCGCAATATATGCCAGCGTTGTGTGCTGTGCTATCTTGGCTTCATGATGCCCCCCCACATGAGCAAGGCAGCAGGTTGTCTGTTCACGTTTTCCTGTTGCTTTCTTTCCTTTGTTCCTTTCAGAATAAGATGGAAGAGTGTGGCGAACCATCCCCGGCACTGGCTCCCTCTCACGGGCCCACCCCCTCCCAGACGGCACTGCAACACACACAACTCATGCTGACCGGCTCCCAGCTCGCGGGGGTGAGACCTCACGCACACACCACACGCAAGCAGGTTGCATTCAGAATCATGCACTTCGGCGCGGCGGGTTTATTTGTATCGCAGGTTTCATGCACGAGACAATACAAAGCGCTTTACCTAAACCACTCAAAGCATTATAGAAAGAGAAACAAAATATAATACAAACGTAGCGGTTTGTAGATCGTGAACGATTTGTTGACCGAAATGAACAGCATGACAAAATGGTAACCTCACTATAGAGTGGCTCAGAGGTGAGTCCGAACACAGCCATCCATCCACTCGCGCCCTTCAGCTCTTGCGCTCGCTCTTTGCTTCGCTTTGGCCCGCGACTTCTGAACACTTGCTCTCCGCTACGGCGCCGCTTGCAGCTCACGGCTCTGTTGCCGGCGCAGCAGCAGCTCCTGTTGCAGCAGGCCCAGGCTCAGCTGCTGGCCGCCGCCGTGCAGCAGTCCAGCGCCGCGCACGCCGCTCATGCTGCCCACGCCGCCGCCCAGGCCACACAGCAAGCTCAGGCAGCGGCAGCCGCCGCGGCAGCCAATCAGCAGGCCCACAAGCGGCAGCAGCAGCAGGCGCAGCAACAGCAGCAGCAGCAGCAGCAGCAGCAGCAGGCGGGACAAACAGGCCAGCAGGGTCAGGGACAGAGCACACAGGAACACACTGCCCAAAGCGTCCCTGCCCCACCTCCTCCACCCCAGCTTGCCCTCTCTCAGCCAATCCAGCTCACCGCCCAGGTACTGGCAGCCAATCGGGAGCCGTCGAATGCCTCCTGAGCAAGTCTTGACAACAGTGGTTCTCAAACTGGGTTCCGCCAGCCGTAACTTGCGGAGCCCCCAAAAGTCTTCATTGGTATCAAGGAAGTATGTTGCAAGCGATGCATCTTTGTGACGTGGGAGGAGCTTGGTCGAGCCCGGGTTGTCGCTTACCCAGAAAATGACAAAGGTCAAGAGGTGATTTTGTGAATAGCAGATTGCAAAGCAGGTGGAGGTTTACCTGTCAAATATTGCACAAGTTAGTTCTCCTTGACTGCCGTTCAGAATCTGAGGTGAAAGTTTGAGCACCCCTGTTTCATAATTCCTTTTTTCCCCTGGCATGCCCCCCCCCCCCTCCCCCCCGCCTCCTTCTGCCTCCACCCGCACTTCTGCTGCTGTCTTATTGTTTGACGTGGTCTCGGTGCGTTGTGGTCTGCTCTTCATTAGGACATCCAGCAGTTGCTGCAGCTCCAGCAGCTGGTGTTGGTGCCCGGCCACTCGCTGCCGTCACCTGCGCAGTTCCTCCTCCCGCAAGCGCAGCAGAGCCAGCAAGGTAGCGTGACCGAGGGCGGAGGGAAGTGTTTTATTCCGAAGGGATCCCATCGTTTACTTGATGTCATTATTGATTTCAGGACTCCTATCGACACCAAATCTTATTCCGCTACCTCAACCAAACCAAGGGAGCCTACTGTCTGCTCAGAGTAGGATGGGACTGCAAGCACAGGTACAATATAACAATCAAAATAACTGAAAAAAAATGTTTCTCTCTTCTCCTTTAATCAAGAAATTGTCTTGAATTGGGCAGCATGATCGATGACTGTTGAGGCTGCGACCTTAATGCATGCGAGCACCACAGAAAATGGATGCATGACTAGAAGACACGAAAAGAATCTTTTGCCAACGTCCGATGCGTTGCAGTCGAGGTGCTAATGGCGCTTTCCCACTTCAGCGAGACAAGAGCATGGAGGTGAGCGGAGGCGGCGGGGGCCTGACCTCTGTACCCCCCGTGCCCTCTCACCCCGAGGAGCCCAGCGATCTGGAGGAGCTGGAGCAGTTCGCCCGCACTTTCAAGCAGAGACGCATCAAACTGGGCTTCACGCAGGTAAGGAAGGACGTCCGACCCCGTCGTCGTCCTCGCGTCTGTCGGGCGGTTTCTTGCGGCGAGTCAATACAGCGGCCATCCACGCAGGGAGACGTCGGCCTGGCCATGGGGAAGCTGTACGGCAACGACTTCAGCCAGACCACCATCTCCCGCTTCGAGGCCCTCAACCTGAGCTTTAAGAACATGTGCAAGCTGAAACCGCTGCTGGAGAAGTGGCTCAACGACGCAGGTGCCACCCCTCGTCCTTCTTTGTTTGGCCTATGTGACGTGATGATGGCGATGCCGAGTGGGTCGATTGTGACTGTGTGTTGGTGACCGCCGGCCCTTCCAGAGACCATGTCCATCGACAGCACCCTTCCCAGCCCCAGCTCGCTGTCCTCGCCCTCGCTGGGCTTCGACGGCATGCCCGGCCGCCGCAGGAAGAAGAGAACCAGCATCGAGACCAATGTACGCGTTGCCCTGGAGCGTGCTTTCTTGACGGTAAGATACGGGGCACCTTCTCCTTCTTCTTCTTCTTCTTCTTCTTCTATTTTCTTCTGTGATGCAAAAAAAAAAAAGTTTTGTCACCAACTATTTTTAAAATGTTGTTATTGATTGAAATCCAAAGTATAAAATGTAATAGAGTGCTTTTACATTTTCTTTGCGATCATCAATTTCATGTTATGAGAGAAGCGTTTACGCTTATCCCGATCCAAAATTTATCGATTAAAAAAGTAAATCAAATGTATTTGACTTTTGGAGTCAATGCTGAGACAGCTGAGGATGATCTAAAATATTTGTTGTATCTTGTAGCGTAGCATTTCACACCAATGCTAATTCAAAACAAAATTAGGATTTTGACAACTCCAAAATATTTTTAGTACCGTAAATGCTGAGAGAAGAGCATTGGAAGAAAAAAAAAAAAAAAAAAAAATATATATGACATTTATGAACAAATATTTGTGTATATTTTTCACAATTTAACTTCTTAAAATGTAACTTGGTTTTGCCCTTGTGCGGATAAAGCAGTTCATTAAATGTAGGAGTCCTTTTTTTGTTCATTTTTTTTTAATTAACTCATTCAGTACCATCCAATTCTAAACCAAGTCTGAAATGACATATAAAAACGTCTTTGGGAGTGAATGAGTTAACAAATATCCAGAATATCAATGTCACTTTTACTGTATCGGGTGGCCAATAACAATGCGCTGATGTCATCTGAGATGGATTTCATAACAACCTGTCGTGAGGCGCGCTAAAATGCTGCAGTGTAGCCTTTGAGCTTTTTTTTCTGTTTGCATCACTCGGCATCGAATTTTTGAAGAAAGACTGCACTTTCTTCTTAAGTGACAAAGTGAAGCGTAAACATGGCGGTCGGCGTGCGCTGAATGAGCTGAGCTGTCGTTGCAGAACCAAAAGCCTACCTCAGAGGAGATCCTGCTGATTGCTGAGCAGCTCAACATGGAGAAGGAGGTGATTCGCGTGTGGTTCTGCAACCGCCGGCAGAAGGAGAAGCGCATCAACCCCAGCAGCTCCACCCCTCCCCTGCCCAGCCAGCCCGCCAATGCCCCCGCCTGCGCACAACCCCACCTGCTACAGCCCGTGGTGCGTCAGCCCGCAACTTTGACATTTGACCTGCTCCATAAATGCCGTCTTCCCCCCGCGATAGCGCCGCACAGCTATCGCGCGGCCTATACTGTATATCCTAAATGTTACTGTTTATAGCCATCGTTTTTTTCTGGGTTTTCAAGCCCCCCCCCCACCCCCATACTGTACAGTTGGGGTAGTCAAACTTGATTGGTACTTCCACCCCTTTGCAGTGAAGATTTTTTTTTTTCCTTCAAGGACCCGCTCACAATCGTAATACCGACCAAATGCAGCTACCGTGTGTAGCCCCGAAAGCCAAACTACCGTAATTTAAATTTGCCTATTGCCTCCTCGCCAAAAGAAGTTGTTGAAAGTAGTTGTCATATGAGAATTCAAGAAAGAGTTGCGTTCTTGACAAGAAATATGTCTTTTGTCTTGGTGGCCGTAATTTTTTAAATATTATACAAATATCAACGTTTAACAGAGCAATAAATTCAGGACTGTTGAATTTTAAGAAGTGAATACTAGAGAGAGACCGATATGCGTGGTTTTTTTCCTTTTTTTTTTTCAGGACAGTACTGCTACTGATTATTCGTCATCAAGGCGGTCAATGGCCAGAATTTGGAGCCGACATTCAGTCAAAGGGAAAATATTGAACGATTCAACTTCACACAGATTTGAATGGATCTGTTGTTGGCCATTGGTTTTTTTTTCCTTTCTTTCTTTTTTTTGCCGATATTGGTCAAAATCCCGAATATCACCGCCTTAACTGCCCGGCTTATAATTTGCGTTCCTTAGTGAATGCACATTTCTCTCCAAAAAGAATGTCTCACTTTATTCAGACAAGGATGATTTATGTGATGCTATGTCACAATCATATCTGCACTTGGAGAGGAGTCGTTGGTTTAAGTTTCTGATTACGTCATACGATTGTTTCTTTTGAAGCGATTTCCCGCTTATATCCCATAATTTACCTGTATTACAAATGATTTTTCCGATATAACAACCAACTATGGAGTGCCAGGAAGTACTGCCGTCATTCACACAGCACCTTTTAGGCCCTGGACAGTATTCTCCATCAATTCTATGCTTTTTTTTCCAAATACATTTATGATTAAAACATGTATACTTTTTTTTTTTTCCTTCTTCATATGAAAATCCAAGCAATCAACATGGGTTCCATATGTGTTTGATCATCTCTCTTTTTCTTGTCCCCAAGATGAGCAACCAACTGTCCCAGGCCGTGACCAGTCTCAGTAGCACAGCGGCGACCACCATGTCCCCTATCTGCCCCTTGACCTCCAGCCTCACCTCTAGCTCCGCCCCCTCCCCAGTGACACCTCCTCCGGCTCCTCCCGCCGCTCCTCCACGCAGCACGGCCAGCCCGGCCACCCCCGGCCACAGCGCCCTCAATCTCAACGCCGGGTAAGATGCATGCCGAGAAGACGCAGACTGCAACGCGGGCACTGGAGAAAGCGATGCAAATATCGACAGTCACACAGTTATGGCCACCAAGTACAGTATTTGTTTTTCCTAACTTAAAACACAAGATTAATAAATAAAGTTTCTTTAAAAAAAAATCTATTTTTTGTGGGAAATGCCTGTTAGCGGCAGGGAATGTTTTTATTTATTTTTTTGTTTTGTTTTGTTTTTTTAAACCTAAACATGAATGCAAATAAATGTAGGCGTAAGATAATGCTAGACAGTTGTCCCCAGAGTCAAAATCAAGATTAAAACAATAATCTGTTCCAAGAAAAAAACAATTTTTGTTTGTTTGTTTTTTAAATTTTTTAAATAACGATAATAATAATAATAATTTTTCATAATAAGTGCTTTGCGGCCATCTTGTGGCGTCCCCACACCATTTCAAACTCTTTGCGGCGAGGGCGTCAGTCAGTTATTTGCAGCTTTTCGATCGGACTCGAGGCAGCGTCGTCCAAACAAGGCGTTCTGATCTTGTGCGCACGTGTGTGTGTGTGTGTGTGTGTGTGTTCACAGCTTGTGGCGTGTGGGCAAAAAGAACGGTGAGGTGTCGAGCTACATCAGCGACTTCGCTGCAAACTTGAGGTGAGGACAACAAGCACGTCACACGTGCGTCACGGGCCGCACGCAAGCCTCAGAACAAGGAGGCCGTGTTCTTGTGAGAATTTAAGAGGATTCTTGACAAATTCACTAAACGAAAGCAGATTTTTTTCCTGGGGGGGGGGGGTTGACGCCCTGCACCTTGGCTGGAGTGTGTTGAGGTTGTTTACCTTCTGCAGTTTCCTTCGAAATTCTCATGAGAACACGCTGAACCGTGCAGCTTTGATGCCCAAAAAAAAAAAAATGCTCTTTGCTCTTTTTGGTTTCATTTTTACACATGACTAAACATCTACAAGTCTTTTTTGCACCTGTTTGCTTGCATTTACAGTGGAACCTTCCCAAATCAAAACCGCGTTTATTTTCGCAAACGCAAAAAAAAAAAAAAAAAGGCGAAGAAAGAGCCATTCATTGTTTGAGGTTTCACTGTCTTGTATATCCTGCTTTTCTTTTTTGAAGCTGCTAACCTTTCTTCTGAATCTTTTCTCTTCTGCCTGTACGCCTGCTTTGCACGTGTGCTGCTGCGTGTGTACGTGTGACACACCAGGAACACTGTGATGGGGGTTAACGCAGGGATGAACCAAGCCCTCCTCGGTAACAATCCCCTGGCCACTATTCAAGGTGTGTGTTTGCCCGACTAGAACTCCGCTTCATTTCAAACATCATCAAATATTTGCTCCGTTTTACCGAGGAATGTTTGGGCCACGAAAAGACGTGTCTGCAAAAATATCCGTACCCCAGCATATTTGGTGGCGCGTGTCAGCCCATTTCAGTGCTGTGCAAGCCCTCAAATATAAAAACACTTTCTAGAACATTAAAGAACAAACAAATATGAGGGCTGTCACAAACTCATCTTTTTGAAATTAGTTAAACTATCTATGCAGCCTTAACTGTGATACATATTTTTTTCTGAAAATTAAAAAAAAATTAAATTCTTCCAAATATAAAAGCCTTTTGCATCGTAAAGTGTATTTTTCTTTTCATTGCGGCCTCCTCCTTGTACCATTTAAAGCACTGGTGGCCAACCCGCGGCTCGCGAGCCTTTGGCTAGTTCAGTGCGGCTCCCGGGCTTTCACGCAACAGTTTTCGAAAGCGCCTCGGCGACGGCGCTGCCATTCGAACAACGGTGCGGATTACAGGAACGTACTACGTCAGCCTATCACCGATCCCGTTTCTTGATTGACATAGAGGGCAACCAATCAGATGACTGAATCACCGCTCATGCGCAGACAACGGCGCTAAGTGCTAAGCTAGTCTGCGAATTACCTCTGTTTTTAAGGCAGGGCTGTCCAATACGTCGATCGCAATCGACCAAGAGCCGTGGTCGTGTGTGTGTGTGTGTGTGTGTGTGTGTGTGTGTGTGTTTGGCTCTTTGCAGTCACACAGTAAAAAATTGGCTCTTCGTCTCTGCCTGGTTGGCCACCCCTGATTTAAAGTCCTCTTCAAAGTACATGTCAAAAATCCTTTTCTGTCCAATTTTGCTTCAATGCCTTTTCTTTTTAATCCCAAAATAAGATTTTTCTTCAAGACATAAAAAACAAAACATCTTGGAAATCCCGTATGCACCTTTTTGTCTTGTAAGATGCCGCCTTCTCCCCCCCCACGCAAGTGTTATTCCGTTTCACTGTGGCCCCGACACTCCTCTGTCACATTTAGAATCAAACCACACCATCAAAATGGTCCATCGTGTGTGAGACGCCTCGCTATAGCACCAATGTGCGTTTGTGTGTACTTGTTTGCATGCGCTCATCTTCCTCATGTCATTCTCTCCCTGCCCACATCGTCTTCGTCACAAATGACTGACCTATTTTATTCGCTCGACACGTGCCGCTCAGCAAGGAAACACGCGCCAGGCCTCTGTTTTTGTCCGCGAGATGCCCATGCGAACAGCGCAAAGGACGCGCGATTGAGACAAACACCGCATTGCCGTGGCAACGGCCCAATCGCACCTGTTGCCGCACGACGGCTGACCTGATTGGCGACCACTTTGTGCCCTCCGTCAATCAAGGTGATGACAATAATAATGAAACAATTCAAGGTGCGAGCAGCGCTCAACAGAAGCCAGGCGGATGACTTCCCGTTCGATTCCACGCGTGGCTCCTTGAGATTTTTCACGCGCTAAAACCTCAACCGCAAACAACGTGCTTTCGGTAAAAAAAAGGCTCCAAGCGCTGTGCTCCTCTCCCACCGTTTGGAAACTCCGAGCGTTGTTCAAGTGTGCCGTTCGGTTTTTCAGGGTGCAGCAAAACAACAAAAGAAGGAGCACTGGCGCACACTGGAAGTGCTCCAGGTCGGCACTTGGTGGTAGTGTGTCACAGTGACTTTCTGAACGCACCTTTTGTCTCACACTGCAGTGAAAATGCATTATTTGAGGGAGATAGAGGAATGAGGTCTAGTTTATCTTCACACTAAAAAGATCATTAGCCGTATTTACGATATTAATTGGGTCCGGAAGAAATTTCTTCAGGAGAAAATTTTGTGAGTTGAGGCGCGTTTTCCATGAAAATGCCCTAATCCGTTCCAAGCCCCCCCAAAATTCAGACATAAATGTTTTCTAAAGCGTAAATATGCATCAAAATACGTAACAAATACGTGTTGCAATTAGATTATTGTACGACAAATGAGATTTGTGCATCATGTAAAAAAACAAAGAATAAAGAATAAAAATGATGGTCATTGAACTTTGAACCGCGTCCTAATCGTTTTTTTGCCCTATTTCGTTCATGTTCTCTCTCAGAAGTGTTTTTTTGACTTGTGTTTTAGAAAGAACCGATCCAAGGACGTTTGCTTTTGTCGGTTGTTAACAACCCTTCGAAAATGTCCATGGCAAACATCAGCAGAGTGAGCGATCGCCCGACTGATGAACACTTTTTCTGGGTGATTCACATTGACGTCAAACTATTGGACCACCTCATGGCCTGCATGAACACATACACATCTTTTTACCCATCTACACAGATAGACTCATACGTTAGAGGTCCCCCTTAGCCAGGAAGATGCTCGGTAATAGCCAATGGCAGAGCAGCTAGAAGGATGTTGCGTTCAGGAAAACTCGGAGCTGCGAGTAGCTGCCCACACTGTATTTTCACCTTTCTTATCTTGAAATTTTTTTCATATCAAGAAGCAATATTTTCCTCTTGAGGCGTTTCGTAACTTGAACATTTCTTACGAAGAGACGTTCGTAAGTAGAGGTACCGCTGTACATGGATACACACGTCATTCCATATTCTATGCGCAAACGTTCTTCTCATCCTTTTGCAATTTGTGTGTCCCTCAGCCCTGGCGGCCAGTGGTGGCCAGCTGCCCCTTTCCAGTCTTGAGGGCGGCGGCGGCAAGATGATGCTGGGGGCGTCGGGCGGCCAGGGCGGCGGCCTGGCGTCCTCCCTTTTCCTCAACCACCCGGCCCTCTTCCACATGGGCCAGGGCCCGGGCGCCGGCCTGCTGAGCGCGGCCGTGGCCAAGGCCTCGCGCCCTTCTCCCTTCGCCCCCTCGGCCAGCAGCATCAGCCCCACCCTTTGCTCCCCCTCCCCCTGCTCCAGCCCCGCCTCCTCCTGCTCATCCAGCGAAATGGCACACAGCCCCAAGATGGAGTGACAGCGCTGGGCGGCCAATCAGAGAGGAGGAAGGAAGAGAGTGGGCCTCTCTGGCCTTTCACACCAAAGCTAGCTCTTCCTCTCCCTTGCGCTTTTCTTCTTCTTCTCCCGACGCCCTCCGTCCGTCCCTCCTGCGCTTTCCGATGCCAAAACCCACAGAATGGAAGAGGAGAGAAGGAGGGAGGGGAAGAGGTGGGGAGAAGGGGGCGGGAAGGGGAAGACCGAAACCAAAAATCTTTTTTAGTTTGTTTCATCAGCATCGGCGTGGCACCTCGCGACTCTCTGAGCAAGAGACGAAAAGCAGAGAGGCCTGCCATCCGGCGCCGAAACCAAAAATGACAAAAGAAGACCAAGGAGGATTTTTCAAATGTATTTATTTTGCGGGTCTGATGACAAAAGCGGAGGAGGATACGCTTGAAACCAAAAATAGACCTGAGGAGGAGGAGGAGGAGGAGGAGGAACACACAATGACAAAAAAAAAAAAAAAATGACAACCATACCAAAATCCCAAATACCAAAAAGTACGGAGAGAAAAGCTTTATTCCAAGGACATGTAAATAAATAGTCAAGCTATCCAGGACCAGGACTCCACTGCTACACGTGCATTGTCATCCATTTCCTAAGGATGCTACAATTAGCTTCGCATTGCCTTTAGATGTAGCTCATCATCATCATCATCATCATCATCATCATCCTCGTCATCTCACCTGCGGTAGCGCGCTCCAAACGTAAGACCCAGCGGCCTCTTGGATTGGAAGCCGCAATCGCTCAGCGCTGCCCTTTCGCCAATCACGCCGTGTCCATGTCGTCATCCATCGCGGCCATCCGTCCACACGTCCCACTGCCATTTAACGCTCAAAACGGAAACCAAAGCTTTTTTTTTTTTCCAAGGCTTCGAGGTCTTCTCCAAGAACCTCGTCCGAGACACTTGACACCCTGACGAGTTCGCGGCGGGATGGGAGTTCAAACCAGGACTCGGTACCCATCTCCCCCACCCCCCCGCCACAAACCGTCATCTACCTGGGTCATCAGCGCAACTTTGAATCCCCACATGGAAAGTTTTCCCGGTTGAATAGCAAAACGGGATGGTTCAGTTGAACCACCTGTGGCGCAGGTTTGTCGGGACAATTTTTGGGGTAAGTTGGTTGAACCCCCGAAAATGGGTCCGTTTTTGCCCACTGGACTGCCCACCAGGCTTAGGGTGGGACACACGGCTGTGACGTCACACCTTTTCTAAAAGGATACCAAAAATCAACCCAAACCAAAAAGAGACGACAAAAAAAAAAAAAAACAAGGACTGAACGAAGCAAACCAAAAATCACCAACCAAAATGTGTGCGGAGGGAGGAGGGGTGGCTTTTGGGGCGGAGGCCTCGGTGTGTAGCACAGGTGGAGTGCCAAATATCTGCCCGGCCCCGCGAATGGAAGCAAACGCGAACGACCTCACTGAACTGAGTTTCTTTTCAAAGAAATCCTTTGTTTTTGTCGGGTTGCTGTGATGCCGTTTTATTGTACCGTACCTTTTAGTGCTTATGACCACTCGTTTTGAACAACCCGCTCGCTTACGACACAACGCTCCTTATTTGATTAGATTTTTTTTTGTAGTTGTGCTAAAAAAAAAAAAAAAAATCAGGTGTATGGATTAAAAAAAAAAAAAAGCTTCCAGATTTTTTTCCAAAACGCCAAAAACCAAACAAACCAAATACACATAAAGTGACGGTCTGGCCAAACGGAGCAGTTTCGTGTGTTTGGGCTGTTATAGTGGGCACCAAATATGAGACATTGTCGCCATGATGACTTTGCAGGCTCGCTGGCGCCCCCCTCAGTCGCAGGCAGGCGTTTACCCAAAGATGACTCGGCTTCGACGCGGAGTTTGGCTCCACAAAGGTCAAGAAAGCCTTTTGTCCACGTGGACTCTTAGACGGAATGTATCTGTTAGTGCTTCGATAGAATTTTTGTAGTACAAAAAAAAAAAAAAAGATCTATGTTCTACTATTGCTTACTTATTGCCAATGTATTAAAAAAAAAAAAAGATACTTAAAAACATTGACTTGATTTTAGACCAAAACGTTTAACTATCTCTCTCTCTTATTTTAAAATTTAGACTTTTGATTGTACTATTTATTCAGGGTAGGGTTGAGTTTTGTTCCTTGCTATTTATTTAACTTATTTTGTTTTCATAATATTCTGGGATGGATGCGACGATGTTGTTAGCCCCTCCACCCGCCCTCCCCCTGATTTACTTCAAACCAAATAATCGCAACCAATGCAACGAGGGAGTTTTCTCGTGATTTGGAAAATGCAGGTGGTACTCGGTTTACGGCAGTCCTGGTGCACGAGCTTTCCGAACTCGTTTGCGGGCGGCGTCGGAACACACGAGAATTTTGTGCTCAGTCACCACCGTACTTAGCGTTTTTTCGTATGTTTTATATTGATGGCCTGGAAGTGTTTTTTCATGTAAATATTCACTGTAATTATGACTACTCCATTAGCGTAAGTTCGTGATTGACTGTGGCGTTATCATTTTGGGTTACGCCGTCGTAAACCGAGGACCCCCTGACGATTTTTTTTTTTGTACAGTAACGTGTTTGTAAGCAGAGCAAAAAGTTGACTTTGACGTGTTGAAACATTTTTCTCCACAGAGAAACTATGAAAGCTTTACTGCTGTGTGACCAAAAAGACGCAAAACAAAAAGGATGTTTTCTTTTTTAAAAATTGTGAATCAATTTCGTCCCGTAAACTTTTCCTTTGTTTCTTGATCTTCTGTTTGTTTTTTTCTTCATCCAAGTGGTGGATGTAAAAGAGAGAGAGTTCATCAAATACCTCATATTCTCTGATGATAAACCAAATAGATGAATGCTTTAAACAAACAAAAAAAATGTGGTTGTGGGGGGGATGACTCCAGGATGTTGTGCTGACGCAAGTTTGGGGTCTGACACATGTGCCTCTTTCACACTGAGAGCGCCGAAAAAAATAGCACAACACAACCATAACGAGGGCTCTGGCGCTCATTTGCGTTTTGCGCTTTCACACGTGGCCAAAGTAGCGATGATGTCATTGCCAACATCTGTTGCGAAGTCGCGTGCGGTTTCACACCGCATGCAAAAATTCGGGCGGTGCTAAATTGCTTTGAATTTGGTCTTTACGATTGTTCTGAAAAGCCAATTTGCTGAAATTTGTGAAGTTCTGCCTCCGGTCCAGCAGGGGGCAGTATTGCAAATTTTGCTATTATAACGCTGCTGTGTGTGCTTTCAAACGTTTCACACTCGTGATGACAGGATTTTGGGGGACGTACGAAAGGCAATTGCGGTTCAGGGTGTCCCCCGCCGACTGCCCGAAGACGGCTGGGATAGGCTCCAGTAACCCCCGCGACCCTCTTGAAAATATAAGCAAATCAGAAACTTGGATGGATGGCTGGATAATGCGCTCGATGTGAAAGGGGCTCGAGTGACCCACGCTCTCGTCAGCTCACACAACCCGTGCAACCCCGACAACCACTGCCCTTGGGAAAACCCTCGCTCTCCACGTTGAGCTTTGAAGGCCGCCCTCTCCTCTTAACCCCGGACGCTTCCTTCCTGCGAAACCCGTCTGGCATCGACTTGCCAATCTGGCCCAAAAAGGGATCTGCTCACAACTTGAAGAGCTTCTCGGGGCTTCCAGAGCGGCTGCGCAGAATCAGGAAGCGGGTCCGGGGAACCGGGGAAGGGCGGCCGGACGGCGGTCGCCAGGTGGCACTTCCCCCCGGTGAATCTCTGTTGGAGACCATCATATCTCTCTGTCCAGGCGGGAGGCGCCGCGGCGTGGAGGTGAAACTCAGGCTCCCGGGGCGGGGGTTGCCCCCTCTTTAGCGAATGATACCAAAGTCTAGGCCCCACCCCAGAGAATGCGGCGCTGCCGCTTCCTGACGTCCGCTCCACGCCGCTTCACCTCTGCCAGACTTTGGCAGCTTCATTCCTGAATGTGAACATTTCCTCTCTCCAACTGTTTGGCGCAGTTAGTGTAGAAAAGCACAAACCGTTTTTTTTTTAAACAACTTTGAATGTCGCTCATTTTTACTTTCAGGCTAGCTTTCGCACTTCGCTACTGTTCTTTAGTCTTATGTTAAGATCATGGTTTCTTTCAAATTTGAATCTTGGACTTTTGCTTTAAAAGGCTGAAGTAGGTGCTTTCAATATGATTCAAAGTGTTTCAGAAAAGGAATGAAACTGCTGGGAGAAGGTGATATCAGCTAACTAGCATTCCGCTACGTTGCCCTCCGACTTCTGTCATCACTTTTCTTCCCTCTGTCCTTCTGTTTTCTTTGAATGCAACTTTCGTCCAAAGCTTTTTCTCGCAGCCACGCATTCCCAAAACAAGTCCCGTGTTTCAAAGAATCAAACCAAAGAGCTCGAACTTTCTTGATTCCTCTCTCAAATCATGTCACCTAGCGACCTGCCGCTCTTTTACAACCTCAGCTATCCAAAGGGAAATAATGAAGATAATGATGATGAAATGTATATTTTTGAGTATTTGTCATTGGGGGGATAATCTGAGTTAGGATTATCTTGACGACGATGATAATGAAGTTTTTCTTGGTATCTTTGTAGTTGTTCCGACCCTTCTTGAGTTCTTGTCCTTTTTCTGCCAAAGTATACCCCCACCTTCCCCCGCCCCCTTTGGCCCCGATGTTTACTCCAACTCTGTATTTGAGTGTGTGTTGGGGCGTTTGTTGAGGGGTTTCTCTGGGAGTGATCATTTGCCAACTTCCTCGTTCATGTAGCTTTAATTACCCCTGTCAGTCTGCAGCGAATGTGTTGGAACGTATGAATGATATCATGCCCCTTGACTTCCTACTGTGTCTTCCATCATGTGAGCCCCCCCCAAACCCTCGTAGTAGCGATTTTTTTTTAGTGTTTAACTCGAACTCCCCCCCTCAAAAAAACAAAAACAAAACAAAGAATACTCTGCTTGTTCATTGTACAGTGTTGTTCATTTTAAGTCATTTTTGTAACTGAACGTGTTTCATTCATCCAAATAAAAACAGAAGACAAAAACTATACAGGTGCCCCTCCCCACTGCTTCTTCCGACAAGACCAAAGCTTGTAGGGACACAATTGCGCCGCCAGATGGCGCCAAAGGATTTATGAACGGCAGAAAGACAACGCGAGACCATGGGAGAAAATGGACTCGTATAGAATGTAGTGGAAATTTCAGGGGACCGGAAGGTGTGTTCCCGTCACCGGTAAAATGTATTGAGTGGTATTGAGAGAGAGAAAGGATTTAGCGTCGGCCGCGCGTCGGGAAAGAAATCTTGCCCCAAGTGTAGGGGATCGAGTATCTTGTGGTCTTGTTCCCAAGTGAAAGGGAGGATCTAGCTAAAAGATCGGCAGGTGTATCCGTGCGGCATCTGCAATGAGGCGAACTATATCGGACCATCGTGGTGAAGAGGGAGCCGACCTTTCCCGCTCAAGTTACCGCCTCCGCGACCCAACCTCGGATGGATGTCGGAATCTTGATCTGGAAATACTCAAAAGGAAAAATGTTTGCCTGCCCGTTCTCAAAAGTAGAGTCAAGCAGATAATTGCCATTGCAACTGAGCTGTCCCCAAATCCAAAGTCCATCGAATCAAAGTGTGTGAGACTCCAACTTCAAAAGTGACTCTCTTTGTTGACAAACAAGCGGGTAATTAAAACTCTTGCCTATTTGACGATTTAATATCACTACAACATACATTTGCATACAAGTGAGACGAGCAGACACAAACACATGAGAGCGTTTGTTTTGGCTTTTAACGGTTTTTAATTAACCCTGATTACAGCGTAATTACAACTTTTGGGGAGGGAAGGGAGGAGCGGCTGGAAAAAAAAAACAACCCACAAGGAGGGGGGGATGATGTTACGTCATGGGATTAATTTATCTCAGCTCCTCTCCGGGTCAGGAGTGTTATGTAACAAGCTCGTAACATTTACACAAACAATAGTCCACACAATCTGAGTTTTACCCCCCCCCCCCCCCCAAATGACACAACCTCCCCCAAGGTAAAAACTACAAGATAAAAAAGACTTTTCAGGATGGAAAAATAAAGATAAAATAGATAAGATCGGACTCATTTGAGTTCTAATACACCAGGTTAAGTCTCTCAAAAGGGTAAGAGAGGCCCGGCGGGGATTTGGAGGTACATGACAGAAAAGGCGATGGAATAATAAGTCATCATAATGCCAAGTGAGAGGACCTTAAGAACAATATTCACATCAGAAAAATAAACTTTTATCCTCTCAGTTGAGAATCTTTGTGCTCCGTTTTGTAAGCGAGGGAAAGATGCTTTGGGGAAAAAGTCAGCAATAAGGCAGTGGTTAGTGACAAGTACACACAGGCGGGCGTGTGTGTGTGTGTGTGTGTGTGTGTGTGTGTGTGTGTGTGTGTGTGTGTGTGTGTGTGCGCACGCTCCATGTGTGAGTGACATGCTCTCATCCAGACAAGAGTGAGGGGAATTTAATCACAGAGCTGCCTGGGGGTCTTATGGATCTGTCTGGTCCCGTGACACCAATAAGTGCCAATAGTGTGTGTGTGTGTGTGTGTGTGTGTGTGTGTGTGTGTGCACACACACGAGGAGAAGAGGGCATTTGGGGGCATGAGTCAGACGCTTTCTTACAGTAATGATTAACCTTCTCAACACCTTGTTGGCTCCCCTTTCGCTCTGAGCTGCGCATGCGCATACACACACACACACACACACACACACACATGCACACACACAGGCACTCGCGAGGTGATGCACAACCCTGGTGTTCAGGTGTGGCTGCGAAAATGACTGGTAAAGATAGAAACAAGATTAAGAGACCACGAGTCATCCTCTGTACAATTTGTTCCTTTCACTCGCTCTCTTTCTCTCACACACTGACGCACACTCACTCATGAAGGGGGGGGGGGGTGACACTGCAGGGGCCGTGAACAGAAAACAAGTGTACGGCGTGTAAATAGCAACACGATTTAGGGTTTTACTCATAATCCCAATCTAATCATGAATTAGCGAGCTCTCACATGTACATCTCACTCATGAGAAAAGTAGCCGTGAAGGGTTAAGGTGGGTGTTGGAAAAACGACCCCCCCCCAAAAAAGTTTCACTATTAACCATTTTCCAATTTGCCCTCGCACACGCCCACCCGCTCTTTTTTCCACATACTTTCTCACACACTCAACTCTTTCAAACATTCACTATCTCTCACACACACCAACTCCCACTTGAATTTTTCTCCATATACTTTGTCATACACTCAGCCTCTCACGCACCCCCATAAGTCCTCGGATACGCTCTCTCAGACACTCACTTTCTCAAACGCTCCCCAACAAACTTTCTTCTCAGACTCTCATTCATTCACACACTCAAACTCTCCCTCACTCTCATTGTTTTTGCCACAAATGCTCACTTTCTCTCTCATTCACTGACTTTCATCCCTTCACTTTCTCTCACGCATTTGTACTCTCACTTTACTCACTCACTCAGAGGGTGACTGTCAATCACTTAAATGGTCAAATAAGTGTTTAAAAAAAAAGCCTGTGAGAGCATGTCAAAGTGTGTGTGTGCTGGCTGAGTTGACCACTTATACATTTGTGTGTGTGTGTGTGTGTGTGTGTGTGTGTGTGTGTGTGTGTGTGTGTGTGTGTGTGTGTGTGTGTGTGTGTGTGTGTGTGTGTGATTGTTAGAGGAGCTCAGGCTGGTGAAGTGTGTCAAGCAAAGTCGTTCTTGGTCGTCAACGTTAGGGTGTGTGTGTGTGTGAGAAGCTTTTCTCCGAGAGCGAACCGTCGGCGGCAGCCAGGAGGTCAGGCGGGGCACAAGGGAGCTCTGGGAGGACGCCCGTTCTGTCTTTTTTTCCTTTCCAGACGGCAACTGGCTTCCCTGAGTGGATTTGTCAGCACCCGACACCCTCCGGTCCTGAAAGAGCCCCCTTTGCCCGCCATTTTTCCTCATCCTCCCGCCCAAGCGAGGCAAGTAAATGCAGGCACTTGTCATGGTGGGGATGCGGTCGCGGGGGAGCGGCAAAGGGGAAACCCCTGAGGAAAAGGAACAAGAGGCAGGAGTTGCGCTTCGGAGCGCGACTGGCCTTGGGGAAAAGTAACCGTCCGCGAGTCTGTCCGATTCCAGTGCACTCGTCATCTGTTTCCACCCAGCGGTAGCGTTCGGTTTTGCAGTTCGTCACACAAGAAGTTTGCAATTTTGTATTTTGTAATATTTCCATTATTTCGACTTTATTCCTGATAAAAACGTTCTATATTTCTTTTTATGCCATCCTCTGGCTCTTTTTTAAAAACATTTTTAATAATTCATTTTTGTCATTTGTCAATGTTTTGAAATGTGTTTATTTTTTTTTCAGATGCTAATGTTAATACTGGTGTACTACCAGAGACAAATTCCTTGCTTGTTCCTCATACTTGGCCAATAAAGATGATTCAGATTTTGGTAAACAAAGACAAAAGTACCCACAATTGGTCCCGTCGCGTATTGGTATCAATATCTCGGTGCTGGGAATCGGAACCGATCCGCTTGAAATGTGACAGGTGCGCCACCCCTTTTCTGGCGTGCAGTTCATGTAAACATCGCCCCCCCCATGAGGGTCATTTTAGCATCCCTGCGGCGCGGCAAACGGAACCATACCGCCGGGTGGAAACGTGGCTTGACAGCCGGTGTACACGGAAACCAAGGTCCCAAATAACGCGTCCCCAGAAGAATCCTGCGAGAGAACTTGTCGGGGGGGGGGGGATCTGTCAGAGTAAGGCGAGTAAGAGTTGAGGTGGTTGAGGTGACGGTTGGGCCGGGCCGGGCCGAGCGGGGAGGCTGGGGGGCTGACAGAGCTTCCATTGACACACCACCTGTGGCGTCCAAGGCCATCAGCAGTCTTTGCTCTCCAGGGACAGCTGCGCCGTGGCACGATGCAAGTCGGCGCTCGCCCGCCGATGCGCATGCAAGGGCTGCTGGCCCGCGGAGCTCTGATACGCGGACGGGGGCGGGCCGTCCGCTTCGCCGGGGCCGTCCTCCTCGATTTGCATCCGGCCGTTGCTCCGACGGAGGTCCCTCTGCTCCTGGGGCCGGACCTTCTTGTCGTCCGACTCCTCCTGCGAGGCCTCCATGCGCTGGTCTTCACTCCAGCGCCTCTTGAATCGCAGCTTGAGGGGGATGCACTTGGTCTGGGGCGGCGGCGGCGGCGGCGGATGGCGAGGAGGGCTGGCGTCCGCCGGCTCGCCGGGCTCCGTCTTGAGGGCGGGCGGCCCGCGTTGCGAGCCGGCGGAGTAGCCGTGCGGTGAGGCCAAGAAGGGCAGGAGGCCGGGCGGAGGAGGGGCGGGGGCTTTGAACACATCCTCATCCAGGTCCTCGTCTGGGAGGGACGGGTGGGCGGCCGAGCCGTTGGAGAGGAGGAGGTGGTGGTGGTGGTGGTGGTTTGGGGCTCCGGAGAGGCGATGCGCAAAGACCTCAAAGTCCACGTCGCGCTCGTCGGGGTCTTCGTCACTGATGTCAGTCACCTCCACCTCTTCCTCCGACTCGATGTCGGAGATGGGCTCCACCTACGTTGGAGAAACCGGAAACAAAACTTGCAAATTATTACTGTATATGTTTTATGGTCAATAAATAAACCAAACCTAACCAGAGTCGCTCCAAAAATGTTTGATCACATTCGTTCTAGGTCGCAAATTAGAGAGCCCGTAATTCACGCACGCACGCACGGCGCATTTCAAGGGTAAAGTAAGCCGGGTTTGGAATGATAAAAAAAGTGGTTTTGGTTGGTGGCATATCTTCAGTTTACACAATCCTTTTCTTTTTTCTTTTTTGCTTTTTCCAGCAGGACTCGATCCCGCTCCGCCATGATTATTTATCGCTTATGCTATGTTTTCAAACAATAATTCAAAAAAAAAAAACATCTTACCTTTATTTTGGGAAGGCCTGCGCTGTTCAGGGACTGCGTGGAGGAGGAGGCAGAGATGAGGCCGGAGCCGCTGGCCGAGCTCAGGTCGCTGCCAAACGACAGCGAGGAGCCCAGGCCGGACGTGGACGACATGGAGCCGGACCCCGAGGCGGAGGACAGCGAGCCCTGCCGGGCTTTGCCCTGCCCCTGCCCCTGCCCCTGCCCATCTCTTTGCTTGCGGCCCAGCGGGGGCGGCTGCAGCTTGAACTTGAAGGGGGACGCGTGCGGCGGCTCCTCGCCCAGGTGGAGCGTGTGGTGCAGCGGGTGGGAATGCGGGTGAGGGTGCGCCGAGTGAGGCTGGTGCTGATGGTGGTGGTGGTGGGCGGAGTGAGGGAGCGGGCGTGGTGGTGGTGGTGGTGGTGGTGGTGCCGCTCACCTCCCCGTTCCCTCTCGGCTCGCTCGGCCGCTCCTCGGTCGCCGCCCGGGCCCGCCTTGTCGGCGGCGGGCCGGTGAGGCTGAGGGATGACGATGTTGGGGTACTGCAGGAAAGCCCGGGGGCTCAGCCCGTAGTTGTAGACCGACTGGGTGTGGGCCTGCAGGTAGCGCTTCATGTCCTCGGGGTTGAAGGAGAAGTGGGAGCCCAGCATGGGCGAGAGAGTGGGCGAGGGCGTGTAAGCCAGGTGGGACGCGGGCGTCATGCTGAGAGCCGGAGACAGCGGCGGGGCCAGGAGGCCCGCTCCTCCCGGCCCGGGGAGGGGCGACACGGGGAAGGGGGACAAAGGCTCCGGGTGCATACGGTGCCCGGCGGGGCCGCGGGAGCCCGGTGAGCGCCGGGGTTGCCGTAGATGCGGAACAGAGACTCGTGAGACAAGCGGGGGTGGATGACGCTCCGAAAGCCGCCCCCTCCTCCGCCTCCGGGCCCTCGCCGCCGCCGCCGCGCCGCCGCCGCCGCGCTCCTCTCCGCCCTGTCCTCGCCGCCGCCCGTACCGCCGTCCTCAATCTCAGAATTGACGGAGGTGCCGTCACTGCAGTCGCTGACGGAGCCGCGGGCCACCCTGCGGGCCACCGAACCGTACAGGCCTCCGGGGCTGCGCAGGTCCTCGTTCGGGGAGAGGACTTCGGAGGGCGTGGAGGGAGGGAAGCGGAAGTGGGTCCCTGCGCCGGAAGGGACCGGAGGGGCGCTCTGAGGGACGCCGTTTCCTGGAGACCAGGAGAGTGAGAAACAACGGAGCTTTCTCATCTAATCCAACATCGGCACGCCGTCGTATTGTGGGGTGAGGAGGCACAGAAACGACGCTTACCAGCGGAGCCCACGTCGATGAACGGGTAGTTGACCAACACCAGCTTGTTGAAGTTGAATTTGTAGGTGAACCGCTTGCCTTTGGTCTTGTGGAGGATTCTCTTGTTGTAGTAGTATCTGACGACAAAAGCGGCAAACGCGCGGGAGATTAGCCGCAGCGCAGATGTTATCTCGTCGCACGACGCTGCGGCAAAAATCCATATAGGGCAAGACAACTGACGCGTGTTTCGCTCAAGAATGAAATCCTCACTTGAAAACGTTTTCTGGACTGACAATGACGAAAGGTTCTGTTCTTAAAAGTTGGGCCACATGCATGCAGAGGATCAGCGGAATGTTTTGATTGTCTTTATGGGCATATATTCTTTATCCTCTGACAGGCACGACTGATATTGCAATGGCTCACAGAGGAGAGGCCGTCTCCATGTTGATCTGTATGTATGCACTGAAGTGTGTGTGTGTGTGTGTGTGTGTGTGTGTGTGTGTGTGTGGCTGGAATGGATCATTTCCATTCATTTCAGTGGGGAAAAATGATTGACGAGACAAGTTGCAAACACGGGGAGGGAAAGAATGAAACTCTTCTCCCAAAGCACCACCGTAGAGGTCGATCCCGCTCGGCAAGGTGATTTTATTTTTATTTTTTTTTTAGAACTTTTGCTGGAGTCTTAAGGTACGTATGTTGCAAAAATTCTCAAAGAATTCTTTTTTGAGCTTGTAGCTGTGACTTTTGTTTCCATTTCTTTTTCGCTGTACCGTGATAAGAAAGATTGAATCCGTTTCATGTCCACCCAGCTGCTGGTGAAGCCTTTGTTAAAAGACGCAGATTACCGAGTGTTGCGTGACAGAGCGAACCCGTGGCGGGGTCGGGGGGGGTTGACGATGGCTATGAAAAGGCAACAGGTTGATGAGAAGCAGCGGATGGACTGAGTCAACATTTGTCTGCGCGCGCGTGCACGCGCGTGCGTTTTCTGTGTCATAAGGTGAAGAACATTCGGCCTTTCGCGTTGCGCCACGGAATCATCTCTTTACATAACGTGGAAGGCACTAATAATTTGGCCCGTCGTCATTTGTTTATGTAAGCCGCATTCTCTGTTGTTCTCCCTCCGTACGCTCGCCACACAAGCTTTTCGCCTCCCGTGGCTCCTGCCAACCGTACAAGGCTGCATTTTTATTAACCTTTGTCCGGCCGGCTCCATCTCTTTATGTAACGCCGCCTTTTGCTCAACTTCCTGGGATCCACATCCATCCGCTTTACGTAACCTCTCGAGCCGAGTCAAAGAGGAGGCGGGTGATGGGTCCTCGCTCAAACGCTGCCGCCGAGTACCGCCACGGGGCGCTGCGCGCCGCGCAGCCGCCGGCTTTGCGGGATGAACGCGCGTCGCGCGGCTGGCAGCAGTTAAGGCCGGCGCGCGAGCGAACGCGGCGCCTGTGGGCTGTGCAGGTGAGCACACGGGCGCCCGTTGATCATGACGGTTGACTGCGTGTCTGAAGCAGAGCAATTTCAGGTGAAGTGGAACTGAATTGGGGGCAGTTTTGAGCTTTTATGTTGCAAAACATGTCCACTTCTAATAGATGTGGTGGCCCGGTGGCCCGCGCGTCGACCTCGTAGCGCGGAGGTGCAGGGGTTGATTCCGGCTCCGGCCTTCCTATGTGGAGTTTGCATGTTCTCCCCGTGCCTGAGTGGGTTTTCTCCAATTTCCTCCCACATTCCAAAAACATGCACGGCAGGCTGATTGAACAGTCGAAATTGTTCCGAGGTGCGAGCGCGGGCGCGAATGGTTGTTCGTCTATGTGTGCCCTGCGATTAGCTGTCAACCGGTTGAGGGTGTCCCCCACCAAGTGCCCGAAGACAGCTGGGATAGGCTACAGCAACCCCCCGCGACCCTTGTGAGGGTAAAGCAGATCGGAAAATGGACGGATGGGCGGATAATCCATGTGAGCTTGAATGAGTACCGAAAGCGCAATGATATGTGCGAGGAAGCAACTTTTAAGCAACGGATGATCGGACGCTCAAGAAGTCAAGCCAATGAATGTACACGTGCTTAACAAACCGTATTAGGCCAGCGCCTGTCAAGTTTTACGCCACAGCTGCTCCCAAAAAATACGTAAATAAATAAAAGTGTCCCAGAAGCTCTTTGCCCTCAATTGCATGTTATCAGAGAAGCCCACGAGCCAACTCCAAGTTGAGGTTGAAAAGGTGACTTCAAGTCTCAAAATGAATGCGATCTTATATCCGTGTACATTACTCCAAAGTGGAAAATGTCCGTCCGCCAATATTTTCGGTCGTCTGAGAATCCGCCGGCCATGGCAACAACAGAAGCATTTCTCATCAGTGTTAGCCAGTCGCTGATTTGCAAAGTGCAAACGTTGTTTATCGCACGGGACACATTCCAGACCGGCCGCCCGCAATTGTCAGAACTAAACATTATAGACAGAACTTATCATTGTTTGGAGGGGGGGACGCTTTATGCCCAAATATGGTCAATTTCATACTTATTCATCAACGGAGCGCGTCGCTCTGTCCCCGTGTCGTCGGTTATTTTCACACACGATGAACCAATTCAAAATGTTTTGAGAATAGCTCGAGAAGAAATCTTTTAACCCTCTCGAACACGCCGTGTGAAGCGTCGTAAAATGCCGCCTCCGCATCAGGTTGCCTCAGGATTTAAGGTCGGGATGTTTTGGAGACGGCCCGGTGGCCCAGTGGTTAGCGCGTCGACCTCACAGTGGAGAGGTACCAGGTTCGATTCCAGCTACGGCCTGCGTGGGTTTTCTCCGGGTAGTCCGGTTTCCTCCCACATTCCAAAAACATGCATGGCAGGTTAATGGATCCCCGAAATTGTCCCTAGGTTTTTTGTCTCTGTGTGCCCTGCGATTGGCTGGCGACCGGTTCAGGGTGTCCCCCGCCTGCTGCCCCAAGACGGCTGGGACAGGCTCCAGCACCCTTGCGACCCTTGTGAGGATAAAACGGATTGGAAAATGGATGGATGGAGACATATTTACAAGTTTATAGCAAGGGTGCAAATGATGAGCTGCGATAAAGAGTCGTAGCGGGCGGCGTCTTCCCAACGGCGGTTGCGCCTGAGCGAGACAACAACTTCATTCAAGCTTGTGGCGCCCGCGGCGGCGTAGAGAGCACATGGTCAAATACTCTCTTCCTGTGCCCCCTCCTCCTCCTCCTCCTCCTCCTCCTGCCCTTCTCCATCATGCGGGCAGACACTCTTTGAAGAGCATTTGAACTCACTTCAAAAGAGAAGAAAGAGATTCTTGGAGTGCCTGCGTTTAGCTGCCCGTCACTCTCTTACGCGCCTAAATCCATGGCGGTGGATCCACAGGTGGCCAGACACCCCCCCACTTAAACATCTCACCCTTGACCGATTTGTGCCGACTCAACAATCAATGCGAAAAAAAGCCTTCGGGGAAAACAGTGGCGAAGCTTTCGATGAAGTCGCGAGCGATTCCAGTTCGTGAATTGAAAGGATGGTTGATGGGGCTGAACAACAGATCCGTCCGTCAGTAGGTGGCGGCACGAAAATCCCGCCATTGAAAACCGTGACCAAGTGAATTTTGGTGCCCACGTCATACGCCCATCCCTCGTCGTGGCCATTTTGACCTGTGCAAATATAAAAGCAAATGTTTTTCTTTTTTTTCTTTTCAAATTTTCTGCAGTTACTCTGACTTTTTGGTTCATTGAAGACCAAATTTTCCAGAAGCATAAACATTTTTGGGGGGGGCGGGGGGGGGTTGTTTTGCATGCATACAGATGTAGCCTAAACCTGCCACACCTCTTCCAGAAGGTTCTCATTGAGAGCAACACCCCCTCCCGACCCCTCACCCCACAACACGCGATACACGCATGAGCTCACCATAGTGTCGTCCCACAAACAAACACACAAAAAGCATTGTGGAGGCGAACCGGCGGCGGCGAGTGCGGCACAGGCTGTGCCTTTGCCCATTGTTGCGCCGTAAATCGGCGCTGACGGTGACAGGAAGTCGGGATTACAATACTCCCTATGAGCCCCGTTTATTTTCAGCTTCTTTCGTCAACACACACACACACACACACACACAGAACTCGGGCATGTGCGCACGTGCGTGTGAGCAAGATAAACACGCGGGCCTTTTTGGCCGTGAGTCATCAATGATGAGTGTTTACCATCTCACTAAAGAACTGAAATGTGTGGCGGTGTGGGCTTGACGTGGGATGTGATTAGTCAAAGTGTTACATGGGCTGTCTGTGTGTGTGTGTGTGTGTGAGTAGGAGGGTGTGGTGGTCTTGCTGAGGGTCTGATTATGGTGATCACAGGTCCTGTGAATGCTAATATGTACGTGTGTGTAAGTGTGGGCCATACACACGTCTTATTCGGTCAGGACAGCGCAGGGCGCGCACACACACGCCAAACCAACACGTGTACACAAACACATACGCGGCGGGGACGCACAATGGGAAGCTCACACGTACACACTGAACACAAGGCGATAAGCGTGAACTTTCCTGCCACGGAGGCCTTCTGACCTACAAGCTGGCTGGGTGAGGAACACCGAGTGCGTTTCCTGCAGCCTGATGTGTGGGTGTGGTCACCGAGGTGGCGCGGACGTGCGCATCCGTCGCAGCGTACTCGTGTGAGCCCTCCAAAAGCGCTCCAATTCCAAGTTCGGATAACCGTTTGCTTGAAAAAAAATATGCCCGGTCAAAAGTTAAACAAACCATCCACATGCCCGATGGATTAACTATTAAAATGATTTGCGTTAGCATTTTTAGCATAGGCGCTGCTACTTTTCGTCGAGGCAGCCATTGGCCCGTGGTGGTGGTCCGCCGCTGCTCAAATACATTTGGAAATGAACACACCAAACATGCATGTAAGCCAGACGGTCCCGGATACAATGGCGCGCTTGTGTACGTGAATGTGCGCACGTGTGGGCTTGTTAATCTTTTCCAGCTGTGTGCGGCGGCCCCCTCTGACCTCTGTGTAGGGAACCCGAGTGCGCCATTGCTGACCGTTAGATGTGCCTCTGAGAGAAGGGGGCTGGGAGCTCATTAAGTCGCTGTCTGGATGTATGCGATGCCAGAGTCAAAAAAAGAGGTTTTGACGGTTTACCCGTGGACCGCTAAGGGCCCCCGCATGAGCATTTGACGGACCGTCGTGCCATTCTAACAAGAAATGGATCAAAAGCCCCTGGAACATCCAACCCACAAACACAGGGGGGGGTCCACAGTTTTTGACTGGCCCGACATACGATGTTTCAAGATTACAAATGGAAGCGACGGCTCAACTTTGCATATCAACGTAAAATGACATTGTCACGCATCGCGAGAAGGCATCTTCGTTTGCTGTTTTTCAGGTGTGCATGTGTGCATGCAAGTGTTTTTGCATACAAATATTCACTCCAATTTTGATCCCTGCAATAGCCTCGGTGGACTACGGCACGTTCCAATTGGAGTACAAATTTGGGTGACCTCGCTGTTAAGGAGCACTGTTGCGACCAACTGCCGCAGGGGCTGGGTATCAATCGCTTATGTGCGATACCGATGGCTTCCGTTCCCAAAAAGATACCTTTTATACAGTGGTACCTCTACTTGCGAACGTCTCTTCATACGAAACGGTCAAGTTATGAAACGCCTCAATAGGAAAATAGTGCCTCTTGTTACGAAATACATTTCAAGATATGAAAGGTAAAAATACAGTCAGGGCTGCTACTCGCAGCTTTGAGTTTCCTGAACGCAGCATACTGCTCTGCCATTGGCTATTACCGAGCATTAGCCTGGCATCCCATTGGCTAAGAGGGACCTCGACCGTGTGTGTGTGTATGCGGGCGGAGTACACCCAGACTGGTTGCCAGTCAATCGTCGGCATCGCCAAACGAGCAGTTGCATTCACGTTCACACCCATCTTCGATAAAGGCAAAACACGCATTTTTTTTTGGGGGGGGGAGGAAGAAATAAGGAAAACAAGGGAGAACACGCAAATTTCACACGGGACGACTGGAATTACGACCAGCACAAAAAAAAAGTAAAGAAAAAAAAAATCACGCCAACCACTTTCATCAGCAGCCCGCACAGCAATCAATTCCAATGAAAAACAAACGTGTGCGGCGTGTGGGGAGGGGGGGGGCTGTAATTTCACCATGTGTTCAGCAGGCAGGCATGGATTAATAACAAAAGGTGCGAGGAATGACGGGGATGATGAAAAGGAACACTTCAAAACACTTTTTTTTAAAGGTGCGCAGGCATGGCGATGCTAATTGCCACGTGTGATTAGCGGACTCCAGGTTTTCTCCATACGAGGGGCACAAGCTGGCCCGCCCTCTTAACAAGCACACGTGTGTGTGATTGTGTGTGTCCGCTTCATTCATCTTTAGTGCCGCTAATCCTGCCGCCACTTTACTCTGGATGTGCATCTCGCCAGCATGGCTCTGAGGACAGACCCCCCACCCCGTCACGTCAGGTGGGGCCCCGCTTGTTGGCCTGCCCTTGTCACCTCAAAGGTGACTTTGCTCCATTCATCCACAGCAGCCCAAAACAAGAAACGGAGGAGGACGCTGAGAGAGGGATGCAAAGACTCGCTATATTGAAGCACTTACCACCGCTTAAGCTTCAAATCTGTCACAGCTCGAGAGGATGGGCACGCTATAAATAATCGGCACGGCCGCAAGTGTCGCAGCTTACAATCGTTGCCTGCCTGATGGAGGAATTCTAAATGCAGACTCTTGACTTTGCAAGGATCCTAATCTCCAAGGTAAAGGAGCGGGCAGTTAAAAACAAACAAAAAGACTTCTATTTAAAACGAGGCAAATCCTTGAACCTCTATTCTTGTTCGAACCCGTCACGTCGCTTACCGAGTTGGTCTAAGGTCTAATTCAAAAGGCGATTGTGGAGCGCTAAAAAAAACCCTTCAGCCTAATCACCGGTGCGACGCGCCAACAGTCTTGGCTTCGTGTCCACGGTTGGGAATTAAAAGTCCAAGCAAAAGGCATTGAGGTGCGACCGGTCAAATAGTTTGAACCGTTTGACTTGGCGCCAAGCGTGCCGTACTGCTACGGGTCAGTAGCGCGCGCGCGGGCACGTGGCCAGTGTTGGGTCGTTGCCGTTTGGATTTCAACAGACGTGACCGATGGCTGAAAGAGTGCCAAAGTGTAAAAAAAGGTCGGCCAGCGCCCACGCGGGACCCAGATGAAACGCTTCCAGTCAACTTCACCCCACGAGACGGAAAAGTCATCCAAGCCTGTCACGGATTCTCGTACGGCTCGACAATTTGGGCTCCTCCACCTGCAAACAGCCAGGCCAGGCCCGGCCAGGCGAGGCAACCCGCGTACACTTCCGCCCTCTTTTGGAGGCGTCTGTTCAGCAGATGCCGAAGAGACTTTTCTTCATCCGTGGTTGAGAAACCGTCAAGGCGTTGGGCAATGAGGCACTCGTGGAAAAACGACTCGGTCTGTATATTGGCTTGGGCTGATCTCAAAGCATGCTTTTCGCTCACGGAAGCCAAAAAGAAAGACAGCGAGTCAAAGTCTCTCTCGGGAGGAAGCCGACACACTTGGCGGAACGGGCGTTCATCTCATCTTTTGTACATTTGTTTTTTTTTGGGGGGGGGAGCGCATGCGGCTTGAGTAAGTCGATTGCGTCAGAGCAGCTGCGCGCTTGGTGGCCGAGCTATGAACAACACTGCCATCGTCAAGTTTGCTTATTTCAAAAATAATCCACGCTTTTTCAACTCGTGTCGGAAGGTTAGTCGTCTTTTTCCGTTTTGTTTTCTTACCTCAGTGCCCTGCTGAGTTTGTCGTAGTTCATTTGGGGTTTGCACTTCCTGGCCCCCCACAGCCGGGCCACCTCATCCGGGTCCTTGATGACGAACTCGCCGTAGTCTCCCTGCCAGGCGATGACGTCGTGGTACTCCTCCTTCCGCAGCAGCTCCAGGATGAAGTGCCACAGCTGGATCTGCCGCGATCCGGGGCTCGACTCCGGCTTGTAGGCCCAGTCGGGGAAGGCGAAACCTGTCATGGGTAAAAAGAAAAAAGAAATAATAGGCGGCCTGTGAGGAACAAAATCATTCGCCGGTGTCAAACGGCAAGTCGCGGGCACACGCCCCGCGGGGGTCGAGGAGTCCAGATTTGTTTGATGGGAGTCAGCGGTTTGTAGCCGTTTCAGGTGAGTGGAAGTTTACGAGAGCAAAGAGGAGTATGAGTGTCACGCCAAGTATAGCTCGCGCATAAGAGTGCGCGGCTTAGTCAGGCTGGCGGTGGAGTGTCCTCATTCATATTTCACGTCCGGCATGAATGTCTGCTCGCTCACCTTTCCCTCTGCTTCCTGACACTGTTCGCTTGCTCTCGAGCAATTTCGGTTTGGGGAAAGCCCGCTCACATTTCCACCAGAAGATGCTTTTGTTCCGTTTAGTTGAGCAAAGTTTGATCTGGAGTGCGACGGTTGGCTCACAAAACAAGTTTTGCTTTGACCCCAGTCGGCTAGTGGCTTTGCATGTCTGTCAGTTTTGGGAGTCAAAAGGAAACTGCATGAAAACACCAATCGGGCTTTCCAAGAAACAAGAAGAAGAAAACAAGAGTCCCATTCGCACTCGACGCGAACGAACGTCGCGCACAATATCGGCAATGACATCGCGTTGAGCTCAGAATAATTCACTCGTATGACATTTGGGCGGTGAGATATATAAATACGTAGATGACGAGCTCAACTTTGTTTGTCCGATATGACTATTCACCATTTCTGTCGGTCGAGTCAAGTATACGCCCTTGAGACTTGTTGGTTTAACCTCATTTAATTTTTCTTCACACTTTTAGGTTGGTTACAAACCACGGCGGAGGTCTGCATTTTCTAGTTGCTCTTCAATGACTGCGTCTCACTCGACGGATGTTATCCTATTCAAACCACAGATGTGAAACTCCAAGCCTGCGAGCTGAATCTTTTTATTCGACAACTATTTTTGGAACATAAACAGCCAAGCCAAGGCATATTTTTTGACCAAAGTGTTGACCAGACTTCAAATTTGAAGCGTTTGTGATTTCAACTCCCACTAACCGGAGTTAAAAATGGTCCGAGATAGGGCTGGGTGATAGGACTGAAAAGTAGATCGGGATTGAAGTCTTTCATATTGGTTGATATTGATATTGATAGATTTAAAAATAATAATTTTTAATGATTGAAAATAAGAACCTGGAGGAAAAAAGGCAATTGGTGTATCTTGTTCAGGTTTGAAGCCACAATCTTCCACTCTGCTCCCTGAGCCCAGCTGCCCATCTGTTGGACACTATTTTCCCTCAACTTCTGATTTGAAAGCAGCTTACTTTATGGCGTTCCACGAGTATAACAAAGGCCTCTGAGCCCAACCGTAACTCTGGTGCAGCCCGCAATTAAAAAAAATCAAATAAAATGACATCCTGATGTAAACTGCCTGGTACAAAGACCATTCGCATCCTCGAGCTTCAAAAAAAATGAAAACCTGTAAACGCTGAAAGGAAAAACAAAGAACCAAAAGGAACGCAAGCAGGGACAGCAGCACGATGGCTTCACCTGCAGTCCTCGTTTTTTTTCCGACTGCCGACTTCAGTCTTTGTACAAGCCCCCATCGCCGTGCGAAGACGGAGCCGCCGCCTCACCACAGTGGCTCCCCCTCAAAAGGAAACACACCGAAACGACTGTGCTCAAAGTTGCGTTAGCGGCCAACGCGAGGACGCTCGGCCTCCTCCGCCTCTTTCCTGCCAGCGCGCTCACTCTTTCCTACGGCCGGAGGAAAAACAAACCCGCCATCTCTCATCTCGATACACCTGCTGCTCCGATGAAACCAGATACACGCAGTGAGAATGCGGGTGTGGAAACAGCGCGCATATGTTTGCCTTGCCGCGTACGAGTTGGAGCCACGCAGGAAATGAGGGTGGAAACTGTGAGACAAACGGCTCCAAATCGTCGGCTTATGGATGTCAATGGATTTAGCGGATGACAGCCCGAGGCGAGATAGATCGCTCTGATAATCTGCGCGGCGCTAACCTGCCCAGAACCATTTGGTGGCTTGCGTAACACAATCGTGTTGGTGGCACATCTGCCGCGCTGTTATGAATCTGCACACTCATTTTTTTTCCTCTTGGGCTCTTACGTAATGCGACGAGAAGCGCGCACTCTCAAGCTCTCCTTTGTTTCATGTTATTGACAGCAAGGCCGCACGGTGTTGTAATTGTGAAGCGCGGACCGTGACTCACTCACTCGCCGCTGCTGCTGCTACCACCTACGCAGGATTCTACGGCACGATTCGCACCATCAAAATAACACTCGAGCGACGCGCGCGGTGCCTACACGTTTTCCATCTCAAAAATTCCAGACGGGATCTTAATAGCGCCGGAGAATTGCGTGGCCTGCGGGAGGACAACGATGCGGTCAACAGCCGAGCACGCGTGTCGTAATGCGGTGTAACGCAGGGGTTGTGGGAGACAAATACAGCGGGCCGGTCGACAAGTGGTTAGCGCGTCGACCTCATAGCGCGGAGGTGCAGGGTTTGATTCCGGCTCCGGCCTTCCTATGTGGAGTTTGCATGTTCGCCCCAAGCGTGCGTGGGTTTTCTCCGGGTACTCTGGTTTCCTCCCACATTCCAAAAACATGCGTGGCAGGCTGATTGACCACTCTAAATTGTTCCTACGTGTGAGTGTGAGCGCGGATGGTGGTTCGTCTGTGTGTGCCCTGCGATTGGCTGGCAACCGGTTTAGGGTGTCCCCCGCCTACTGCCCCTCCGCGACCCTTGTGAGGATAAAGCGGATCAGAAAATGGATGGATGGATGGATGGATGGATGGATGGATGTGTGTGCGTGCGAGAAAGTTGCATCCTCATCAGAAGATATGTCGCAGAGGTTGCGCGTTGAGGATTTTTCACCAGTTGCAAAAGATGGGGAAAAACTGGATTCTTGGTCATCATCGTGCTTTTTTTTTCCCCCTAGTTTGTTTTTTCTTGCTCCCCCACAGTGTGGAAGAGGGGCTCACGGTGAGGAAAAAGAGCCATCCGCACTCCAGGAGAGGACAAGGATTTGGGAGCTGGGCGTTGTGGGGGTGTTGGTGGTCGGGAGGGGGTTGAGCAATCTGACCGGGATGACAACAGACTAGCAGACGAGCTATGATCTCATCGTTCCCTTAATCCCCCTCCACACCACCACTCTCTCCTCCACCCTCCCCCTCCCCGCTCTCCCACTCTGGCCATTGTCCCGCTCTCGTCACACTCCTTTCCCCTAATGTACCCCCCCCCCCCGATCCCCCGTAGCCTGTCCCGCTACTTTTCATTTCTCCATTCTCCGCCCGTCGTGCCGCTCGCCCCATCTCGTTTTCCCTTTTATTGGTCGCCTCCCCCCGCCCCGCGGGCGGGCGGGCACACTCCCAATCCCTCGCTGCTCCTCACCCCCTTTTTGCATCCCTTTCTACCACCTGCCCCTCACGATGCTGTTGCACTCTTCTCTGCTGTCCCAGGGCAGAGATTAGACGCGCTCCTTTCGTCAGGGCTCCACACAAGCTTCTACATTATTGATGCAGATTGTGTGTGTGTATGCCGTAATGGCTATCTGGTATCTCCCCGTGGGACTGATGCGGGAGGAAAAGAGCCTGAAAGAGGGAGAGGAGAGGTCAAAGCGAAGACGATGGGGGTTAGGTCACTATCGCTCGCCTCATCTTCCGCTGCTCTTCACAAATATGTACAGATTTGTTAAAAAACAAACAAACAAACAAACAAAAAGATGAAATGTGACTAAAAGTGTGGTCAAGCCGATTTAGTGACAAGGAGAACAAAAAGAGGAAGTTCAAACAAGATCCTCCTTCCATGGTGACCGCTGTGTGGTCCACTCCAAAGTCAAAGAGATCACAAAACGCTCAGTGGCTCACATTACATGCGGTCATTCGTGTCTGCTTGTTTGCTGCTGTTGACGCACCCCCCCCCACCGCCACAGCACCCCACCCCTATCCGTCCCTATGTTAAAATGCTTGTGTAAAAAAAATAAAATAAAAAGAGTTAACAAAATAACTGATTAGGCGTAGAAAAATAAGTAGTGTGTTAACATGAAATTTCAGCATAGAGTCGGTAGGTCGGGCAAAGTTTTTTTTTAAATCTTTTTTTCTCCCTCCCTCCCCCATCAAAAAAGTAAACAAAATAACCATAAAACATAAAACAAGGAGACATTGAAACCAGTGCCAGATGCTCGTCTGTCAAAGAGGGGAAGCTCAATTTTGGTCCACATCATAAAATGTGTCCGTTTATTGATACGTGAATTCTACTCTAGCTCCGTTCCTTTTCAAGAAAATGATCTGTGACCCTGTCATACCAACAAGGCGTCTTTTCCCGGTACTTAATTAGTGTCCTACAACTATAGGAACTACAATAAAACCCACCAGAAAGAAAAGATTAATTTGTCGCTAGTTGTTTGTTTACAACAAAGAGTGTCGCTAAAATGATTAGAAGTCTCCAGCTCAACTCGGAACATAATGCGAGTTGAAAAAAAATGCTCGCACGGATGCCAGCACTAAAAACTCGGTGATTGGCTCATTTCAATGTCAATCACTAAAAGCTCGGTGATTGGCTCATTTCAATGTCAATCGAACTGGCATCCAATCTGATGCAGAAAAGCCTGGCGTCCGGTACCCTCCCACTGCCATCCAGTCCCAGAGACGACGAGCGACGGGCGGGACAAAACCAGCTTGTATCCAATGACTCGTCTCCGCTCAACGCATTGGGACAACCTACCCTGAACTCACTACCGTTTAAAGCACAGCGAAGCTGCGGGATGAATGAGAAGGAGTCGCGTCAGAACCAGTAAGAAGAAGCTGATTCGAGCAAAAGTTGAGCACGTTGTAGCGCATATTTAGTCAATGACATGTACACACAATGAAATTTACATTCATATATTTGATCACTTATTCTTTGACATTTTAGGGGAAGCCGAGCATCCCTTGCAGTCCGAGAGCAATCGCCGCTGATTGAAACCCCCGCTCTTTGGCGAGAGAGTTGGGTACCCAGCGGCTGGGTGTTAGAGCCATCTCGTTACCTCTGCGTCCCGCGTCCTAGACGGCCCGTGGTGTTCGTCAAATAGTTCGTTGAATCTTTTCGATACAGCAGTGGATGCTATTTTCTTAATATTATGGTGCGAGCATGCGACTGCAACACACAAAACGCGGTTTAAACTGTTGTCGGAGATCGTGGCCGCCGCCATGATTCAATGTTGTTGACAGACAACAGGGCAAACGACGCAACGTGAATATCGCGAGAGATTGCACCAATATAAACGCTCTCAATTCATCTTTCCTTTTATTATTTATTTTGTCTGTGGTTTTATTGTTCTTGTTTTGACTGTAAAGCGTCCTTGGGTGTTTTGAAAGGCGCTTATAAATGAAATGTACTATTATTATTATTATTATTATTATTATTACACAAAAATGTAGAAGGTTTGAAAAAAATGCCGACCGTAAAATTTTTGTTCGAGGTAGAAGTTCTCGGTCGGTCGGGTTACCGGAAACACAGTACTTTTTTTCAACGCCTTATAACACATCGTCTCAAATTCATGGACAAAGGTGTGGTGCGAAGGTTGAGTCGCAACGCAGGCCCACCCCATCCTCTCACTTTTGAGGATGGGGTGGGCCCCATCCAAACATGTAAAAATAAGCCAAGCAAGACAACAAAAAGGCGACGAAATTGAAAGAAAGTCTGCTTGGCGGTGAATAAATTGTCCCAGTAATGCCCCCCAGAATTATTCTGAAAGGTTAGCCGCCAACGCTTGTTTCGCACAGTGACAACATGCAATTTGATAGGACTGACGACGACCATCAGTAAACTGACAAAAAGTCTCAAAGAGCCATGACCAAAAAGAGACTCAACTTCAGCCATTTTGGTTCAAAATGGCCATCTTCTAGTCATTTAAAGTATCCTTTAAAAACAACATACTTCGACAGATTTCAGCTGAATGCAACCAAACTAGGATGAAAAAAATGCAGTTTTTAAGATGCGTGGGTGGCGCGGCTAGCAGGGAAACTTGACTCTCCATAAAACAACAAAACTCTAGAATAACTCTGCTCTGCAAGGTCAGAGTTTGATCGAAAGTCCCTCAAAATCTTCAGAAAATTCCGCCTCGAAGCCAGTTCCGCTTGCATTCCTCCAAGTTTCGATGCAGCTTCTCATGCTCTACATCACGGGCGAGTTGGAGTTGATCGCAGCGGACTTCGGGTGAGAAGCGGACTCCGCCCTGTACTGGTCGCCGGTTAACATATCGAAAAGGCAACATACCGTCTACTCAATGGGAACTAAACCCACGCTGCTATCCAAGTCAGACCAGAGTACTTCGACACAGTCAGTGAACTGTCAGTTTCTTGGAGGCATTTCCATAATCAGTAGACCCACTCACACATCGGAACAATTTAGAATGTTCAGTCAGCCTGCCATGCATGTTTTTGGAATGCAGGTGGAAACCGGAGTACCCGGAGAAAACCCACGCAGGCACAGGGAGAATCTGCAAACTCCACACAGGGATCAAACCCACGACCTCTGCAGTCTGAGGTCGACGTGCTAACCACTGGCTCACCGGCCCGCTATTATAAATACTACTGTTGGAAAAACGCAATATGTTTATGGTCGGTTCAACTATTAAAGGGGGAGTCAACCCACACATTTTCCATATTTCATTTTCTATCCACCCATTTTCTAAACCGCTTCTCCTCACGAGGGTCGCGTGCGTGCCTACCCCAGCTGTCTTGGGGCAGTAGGCGGGGTACACCCTGAACCGATCGCCAGCCAATCGCAGGGCGCGATAGACAAACAACCATTCGCACGTTTTTCCCTTCCGATCAGATGCTCAATGCAGCCCCGCGAGTTTCAACACGACCTTCTGATGAATATTAAATAATATGAAGTAAAATCCACCTCTTTTTAGCCATCGCAGGGGACGGTCATTTTGTCGACTGAAAATAACGTCCCAGTTGCACAGGGCTTAACGGTTTTCTAAACCTGAGCCGTGATTGGTTGTTACCTGAGCGAGCTTTGCATTCTCCCTTTATCACCCTGATTTATTTTTAATCAAAGGTGACTTGAGAATAATAGGATTCAATTGAAGTATAACGAAAACTATTTTGTTTTTTTAAATCTTGATCATATTCTTATTCTATTATAATTCTTCTTTACATGTATGCTCAAGGAAAAAGTAACGTATATTGGGTCAAAGTACGATTTATGCCAAAAGGTACTTGCGTAAATGTAACCGGGTAAAAGTAGCGCCTCTGTTTTGAATGCACTTGGTGGGAAGAGTCGGGCCACTCAGGGATGCATGCGGAAGGGCTCCGATTACCTCACCACGGCGAGCGCAGCCTGCCTTTGCTTGTAGCGTCTGGCGGCGCCTTTATATTGTGCAGTCATTTCTTCCTTCTCCAGTTTCTTCCCTTGGCCCCTGGAGCGCTGCTCATCCGAGAACGACCGTCTCTGCCGGCGCCTTTGAATGCTTTTGACCGACTCCCTGAACCCACAGTGACCTGACGCTTCTTCACGCGCCAGAGTTAACCTGCCGTTGTGCAACACTGCCGTGATTTTGTCACAGACCTGTCAGTGGATTTGCCCCGGAGATTCTCACGTCCTTTCCCACTTGGACTGTCTGGCTGCCTCTCTCTCTCTCCCTGTTTTCCCGACAGCATTTTGGCCCATGTACTCTTGGAACTGCACTTTTGAATCTGCGTCCTGGGCAGGTTCTCCACCCCCTCTTACCCCCACCCTTTTTTTTCTTTGGGTTACCTGCCAGGAGGCTTTATGTACATTGCACCATTCTGTCAAAAGACTTTCCAAAGTGCTTATAAAACACACCAGGTAGCAACTAGCGAATATTTTGACCTGAAATCAAAATGGCCGATTAAAACTTCTTGGTCTCTCAAAAGTATTGTATTTTAACTTCGCTGTTGTATATGAGGCAGCCTGGTGGTCGAGTGGTTAGCGCATCAAACTCACAGTGCAGAGGTACCGAGTTCGATTCCAGCTCCGGCCTTCCTGCGTGGGTTTTCTCCGGGTACTCCGGTTTCCCACGTTCCAAAAACACGCATGGCAGACTGATTGAACACTCTACATTTTCTAATTGTGGGTGCGTGTGGATGGTTGTTCGTCTCTGTGTGCCCTGCACTTGGCTGGCAACCAGTTCAGGGTGTCCCCCGCCTACTGCCCAAAGACGGCTGGGATAAGCACCAGCATGCCCCGTGACACTTGTGAGGATAAAGTGGATCAGAAATGGATGGATGGATATCTGGATGGATAGTATTTATAATGCTACTGTGCGAACTATCCATGACCAAAACGCCTCAGTTAATGGGAGAGATCTGAATGGAAAGCCGTCCTTTGTAAAGCTAATAGTGCCGGTTAAGGTAGCCCTTAAACGTGGCAAAGTACACATTCAGACTTGAAGATTTATTTTATATATACAGAAAGGTTTCAACCTGAGGCGTAGAAAAAAAAAGTAGTGTGTTTCCGGTAACCCGACCGACCGAGAATTTCTACCTCGAAAAAACGTTATAGTCGGCATTTTTTTTCAAACCTTCTACATTTTTGTGTAATAATAATAATAATAGTACATTTCATTTAGAAGCGCCTTTCAAAACACTCAAGGACGCTTTACAGTCAAAACAAGAACAATAAAACCACAGACAAAATTATAAATAATAAAAGGAAGATGAATTTAGAGCGAATCACCTCCAGATCAACCCTAGGAAAACTAAGGAGTTGGTTGTGGATTTCTGCAGGAAACAGTCCTCACCTGCACCGATGAACATCCAGGGTATGGACATAGAGAGGGTGACCTCCTACAAGTACCTTGGTGTTCTTCTAAAGCATAGGTGTCAAACTCAGGTCCTGGAGGGCCAATGCCCTGCATGTTTTCCAACTCTACCTGTTGCAACACACCTGATTCAAATGATCAGATCATCAGCAAGCTCGGCGGAAGCCTGACATTGAACCTGTTCATTTGAATGAATGTTCTAAACAATAAACTGGACTGGTCTAGTAACACGGACACCCTGATTAGGAAAGGACAGAGCCGACTCTTCCTACTCAGGAAACTGAGGTCTTTTGGGGTTCAGGGGTCACTCCTTAAGACTTTCTATAACTGGTCAGGCAGCATCTCGGCCCGGGACAGAAAGAGACTGGAGCGACTGGTCAGGAGGGCCAGTTCTGTCCTGGGCTGCTCCCTAGACACTCTGGAGGAGGTGGGCAACAGGAGGATGCTAGCTAAGCTAAAAGATATGATGGACAGTCCCTACCACCCCCTCCAGCCTGCCCTGACAGCACTAGGTAGCTCCTTCAGCCAGAGACTGTTACACCCGCGCTGCAAGAAGGAGAGATACCGCCGCTCGTTCCTACCAACTGCTGTCAGGCTACTGAATAAAAAAATAAAATGACGTGGAAAACAATCGTAAATAGCACAGCCACCTTATCTATCTATTTATATTGCAAACACTTTGTTTTTCTTCTTTCTACCTAAATCTTGCTGCTGTAGACTGTAAATTTCCCCAGTGTGGGACAAATAAAGGATATCTTGAATCTTGAATCTTTTTTACATTGGAGCAAACTCTCGCGATATTCACGTTGCGTCGTTTGCCCTGTCGTCTGTCAACAACATTGAATCATGGCGGCGGCCACGATCTCCGACAACAGTTTAAACCGCGTTTTGTGTGTTGCAGTCGCATGCTCGCACCATAATATTAAGAAAATAGCATCCACTGCTGTATCGAAAAGATTCAACGAACTATTTGACGACAACCACGGGCCGTCTAGGACGCGGGACGCAGAGGTAACGAGATGGCTCTAACACCCAGCCGCTGGGTACCCAACTCTCTCGCCGAAGAGCGGGGGTTTCAATCAGCGGCGATTGCTCTCGGACTGCAAGGGAAGCTCGGCTTCCCATAAAATGTCAAAGAATAAGTGATCAAATATATGAATGTAAATTTCATTGTGTATACATGTCATTGACTAAATATGCGCTACAACGTGCTCAACTTTTGTTCGAATCAGCTTCTTCTTACTGGTTACGACGCCGACTCCCTTCTCATTCATCCCGCAGCTTCGCTGTGCTTTAAACGGTAGTGAGTTCAGGTAGGTTGTCCCAATGCGTTGAACGGAGACGAGTCATTGGATACAAGCTGGTTTTTGTCCCGCCCACGGACGCACGTCGTGGGACTGGATGGCAGTGGGAGGGTACCGGACGCCAGGCTTTTCTGCATCAGATTGGATGATCTGTCTGTGTGCCAGTTCGATTGACATTGAAATGAGCCAGTCACCGAGCTTTTAGTGTAGACGTCCGTCGCAAGCAATTTTTCAACTCGCATTCTGTTCCGAGTTGAGCTGGAGACTTCTCCTAATCATTTTAGCGACACTCTTTGTTGTAAACAAACAACTAGCGACAAATTAATCTTTTATTTCTGGTGGGTTTTATTGTAGTTCCTATAGTTGTAGGACACTAATTAAATACCGGAAAAAGACGCCTTGTTGGTATGACAGGGTCACAGATCATTTTCTTGAAAAGGAACGGAGCTAGAGTAGAATTCACGTATAAATAAACGGACACATTTTATGATGTCGACCAAAATTGAGCTTCCCCTCTTTGACAGACGAGCATCCGGCACTGGTTTCAATGTCTCCTTGTTTTATGTTTTATGGTTATTTTGTTTACGTTTTTTGATGGGGGAGGGAGGGAGAAAAAAAGATTTTAAAAAAAAACTTTGTCCGACCTACCGACCCTGTGCTGAAATTTCATGTTACCGGAAACACACTACTTATTTTTCTACGCCTGACGCACGTACCGTCTTCTGCGTGCAGAAGGACAGATTTTTTTTTTCCAGTTGACTTAGTTCAATGATGTTGAGTTTCTGTAGGGCTCCTTGACATTCTGGAAAATGTGTTGTATCGGAGTGATATACAGGATAGGATGTTTTCTTTTGAATAATTCAGAAATAGAAGAGTAGGTACGCATAAACAAACAACGCGCAGTAGAAACATGGAAGCCGAGAAGGATGCTCAGCCATTCCTAGAGGTCGTCTATAGGGTTTTACTGGCTGCCATATAGCCACAGAAGAGAGAGCGGACTAGAGAAGAGAGGTCTTTGTGGCCTTGGGAGGGCCAAAAATAGTTTCTTGCTCAGACACACACACACACACACACACACACACACACACACACACACACACACACACACACACACACACACACACACACACACACACACACACACACACACACACACAGTAGCGTTATTGTTCAAAGGAGGATGAGCAAAAGAGAGAACACAGTAAGGATGGACAGAAGGGAGGAGAAGGACGGAAGATTTAGCAGGGCATGATGTAAGATGTGGTCGCTCGCTGGACAGCGACACTTGCAGCCAACGGGAATTAAAGGGCAGAGAAAAAGAAGCCGAAAAAGGATCGTCTCTTCCCGGACATACAGCCCTTGTGTCCGACTCGGAACGACAGTTCAAGTAGCCGTTTCGTTGAGACGCTTGTTTAAAAGTGTGCCAAGTTCACTTTGAAAGCAAGCGGGGTGCACACATACTGACTGACAATTGGGCCAAATTTGGACATTTTCCCTCCCTCGTGATCAAAGTCGGTGAAAGCTCAATTCTCGGATTTCGTTGGAGATTTATCCTGAGAGATTATCCTGTGGTGTGGGTTATGTCTTCAGAGTGGGGGCAGAGGGGTTCCCCCTCCGCAAACTGCTCGGAAACCAGGTGAGGCTGGCGATGTTAAAGTGGGGTACGAAAGAGGGCCTAACAGATTAATTGGCATGCCGATTTATGTAATTGGCTGACAAAAAAAAGCGGCACAAATCAAATTTTGTGCCGATTTTTTTATGCATGGCAACATCAGACATTCAAACACACACACACACACACACACAAAAATGCGCGAAGCTTGTCAGCATTGAGGGACTCAATAAGTTATTTAATTCATTCAATTTATTTTTTAATTAAATAGCCAATGAATAAGACGAACCACTATCTGCGCTCACACTCGCACCTAGGGACAATTTTGAGTGTTCAATCAGCCTGCCACGCATGTTTTTGGAATGTGGGAGGAAACCGGAGTACCCGGAAAAAACCAACGCAGGCACGGGGAGAACATCCAAACTCCGCAAAGGAAGGCCGGCGCTGGAATCGAACCCGGTACCTCTGTACTGTGAGGTCGACACACGAACCACTCGATCAGCGGGCCGCCCGGAATAGGTTATCAGAATTTTAATATGTTCAATATTGGAACTGGCATCAGCCTAAAAAAATAAAATAATAATCCATATCTGTCGGCCCTAGTACACATACCAATAATTATTCATCGCTTAATTTGAGCATTTTATTTCTTTTGTGACCAAAGTCACCAACTTCATATCTAAAAAGGACATAAGTATGTGCTTAATGTGGGACAGAACGCAACGGTTGACGTCCAAATCGATGAATATTTAAACACCTGTTTTGATGCCTGAACTCACCGGTGAGAGCATAACGGGCGAGCGACGCAGTGGTCTAGGACCTCCTGGGAAGACTAAACACACACCCCGCAACTAGCGACATGTACACACTCACGCACATACACACAGCAGGCGTTCCGTCCCTTGGGAGCTCTAAGAAAAGACACGCACACACACTCAGACACAGATACAGTACACACAGAGGCCAGCGTTTTCACACGGGAACGAGACAACTAAAAAGAGCACAAGCGGACAGAAGCGAAAAAACATGCGAGCAAACACACGCAAAGGCCCTGCAGCGTTGCACCTGAGGCGGCACTCAGGTGCCTCGGACGACTACTTTTTTTTTTTTTTTTTGTAAGGTGCATAATCACACTTCTAAACAAGCCTGCTGGGAGTGTGTGCCAATGTGCTCCCCCGAGTGTGTTCAGGAGAACAGAACAATATTGTGTCATCGGCTGAAGAGGTTTTTCTTGCTCTCTGGGCATCAGGGCCACATTTTAGACCAATTTTTTTCGAACCTGCATCATTAGAAAGGCAATTTCACTTTTACTAATGTATTCAATGTTCATTTCAAAGACAACTGAACGGACATTAACCTCGTATTGGAATCTCATGGATTTGTTGAACGACTTCATCACACGTCCAGTCCTTCAGTCAGATGTAGGTCATACATGGAGTTTGATTGACAGCCACAGACATTCACGAAAACCCCACTTCATTGTGCTGGGACACCGTTGTCAAATTTTGCATTCGAAGCGCCGCCGACATGCCTTTCAAAAATTTGCAAGTAATCACATGACGAATGTGTTGATGACGATATGATGAAAATGGTCACCTTGGGCCCAAAATGGACGCTTCATACCAAAAAAGCAGATACTCCTGAATCATTTTGGGTAAAGGTTCTTAAGACATTTTTGTGGGTCAAGTCTCCATGGACAAGCCCACCTAATTTTGTGCGTCTACAGGCCGTATCTCACTGACCTTCGCCATTCAGTCAGATAAGGAAATAGTCTTTGGGAGAGGAATTTTCAAACATTCAGTGAGGCGCTTTGAAGCCAATTTTTTCCCATGATGACAACACCTGTAAAATGTGATGAGTTTTGGAAATTCCTCAAAAATCACGTCTAAAAAAAAATTAAGCAATTTCAAGAGGGCCTTACCCATTATTTTTTTTTAAAACGGTGCTCTTTTTATGAGATGGTCTTAATTTCCTTCCCTTAACTTTGGGGGGGGAAAGCTCTTCAGGACTAACAGGAGCACGTTATAAGCCACAGGCGCCTGTATTCTCTTTGCCCCCCCCCCCCTTCAGTCGCTCAACCGGGCTGGCGCACGGGTGTTAATGCACTTCTCCAGCCAGCAGTTTGAGAGCTGCCAGTTGACACTTCACCTCTGGTTCAACAACACACTGCCTACACTTGCTGCGCTAGTCACATTTGCCTGAGTGCTCATTTCTGTGCAGAGGAGCACATAAGGACGCCGCCGAGCACCGCGCGCTGCCGTCATTTGAGGCTTTGATCTATTTGGACTCATCACATCAGGTGTGGAGAAAACTGGCGAACGACAGCAGATATCAAAATTGTGCTGATGTAAAAGAGAGACATGATATCCTGCCCCCAAATTGGGGGAGGCATCACTGGATTTACATTTTAAATGGCGATACATTTTAGACATGACGTCCCTTCATAAAAATCACACAAAGCAATAGCGATTAGCCAGTAAATCACGGCACACGAATATTTCCGATCATCCATCCATCCATTTTCAGATCCACTTTACTCTTAAGACCGGAGCCGGGATCGAACCTACGACCGCTGCACTGTGAGGTCGACGCACTAACCACCGAGCTTTCCGATCATAAGAGAAAAAATTCCAGTTTTACTTGGAAAAATTAGCCGTACAGTTCTAACTGTGATCGAACATATTTGTATAGTTTGCAATTTCCCTCCATCACCGTGACGATGGCATCAGTGGTGAGTTTGCCACGCGGCTTGAGTTCGGTGAGAAAGGTCAACGTGCGAACTAAAGCTCGTGGTGTCACTTAGGGGGAGGCTGTCAGGCTTCCCGAAATGCGCCACTCCAGATGGACGGGAAGCTCGCCGCTGATTCTGCATTACAGCAACAGATCTGTTTCCTGCCTGCCGATGAGTGTTGTCACATTCAATCAAATCAGAATGCAATCACCAAGTCCAGAAACCAGAAGTTGATCGTTTTTAAGGCACAAGCCACTCACAATTATGCTCTTCATCTCCATTTTTTTTATGTACTTGTAAGAATAATGTCATGTCTTGACATGATTCTCTCTCTCGTCAGACCACCGGGGGACAGTTTAATGATATTTCATTGCCATGACATGCCAAGATTAAGGAGGACTTTTTCTGCCCTGGTTAAAATTCTGAATTTTTGCTGATTTGGGGGAGGGGGAGGATGGAGCAGATTCATGGATTTTCTATTCAAGAAAAAGGGAAAAGATGATTTGAGATGTAAATGTTTTATTAACAGCGAGCGTGATCGTGGAACAAATTTAACTTGTATGGCACCATTGTAATGTCTCTTGAAAAACTTTGATTGTACGGTATTTGCCACGCACGACAGATTAATCGGCCAGCCGATTTCATCGGTTGATATTAGCGCTTTCAAAACCTGCCGAGTTTGGGCCAAATGTTTTAACACAATACGACATTAGACAAAGAAGACAGTGCCATGTAAACATCCCACACCCCAAAAAACAAAAAATAAATCAATATAATTTGCCAATTTTTCTTCCTGTTGTAAAGTTAAACAAAACAGGACCGACTATTGCAAAACAGTCAAATCTTCTCCCTGTAATTTATATTTTTATTGTTATAAATGTTGAAGGACCAAAAATACGTTAGTTCAGGCTTTTTTTTTAAATGATTATGGTTCGGCCATTGCATCGGTTATCAGAAAACGTCGTAACTGCAAGAAATCCACATCGGTTGGGCTCTACATTTTATTCTTTCCAATTGTGCGCTGATTTTCTTTTTCTTTTTCTTTTTTGTGAATTCCAAAATGTCCTTCAAAAGTCTACCAGCCTCTCGCCTGCCATCATGCAGTGTCATCTTCTGGAGCGAGACGGCAGTGTGCATCCATGACTCAGTTGTCTTGTTAAATGAAAATGCAAATTTCGTAACATCAGATTGGAGGGAAAAGAAACGGAAAAAAAAATAATAATAATGTCCTGACAGAGAAAGAAGAAAGCGAGGGGCCGGACAGCTAAACGGCGGCCTGATTGCCAGCCCGCCGTGCGCTCGCTCGCTTCAGACTTGTTTGCTTTGAGCAGCGCCATCATATCGAGGAGAGTCAACGCACACCCACACGGCATGTGTGCAGCGCAGAACTCCGTCTCCTGACAACTACCTGTTGCCGTTCCCATTCGCTCTCTGCCTGGCACGCGTCGCTTTGTGAAATCCCGCTCTCTTCAAAATACCCACGAGGAGTGGTATCGTCTTGATCGTTTGTTTTGTTATTGTGGTTCAATGCATTTCTTTGAGCAAGGGAGGGGGTTATTTTCAGGCCTTAAGTGTCTGGGTGCTAGGAGACCAGACCGTGCCAGTCGAGAAGGCGAAGCAGAGACCGGGCAAATGCGGGGGGGGGGAGTTTGCGTCGTCAAGAGCGAAATTTCAAACGCATTTGCGTGCTGAGTCAGCACTGACGCAAGCACGCGTCGTATAAATCGTACGTCGATATTTGTTTGTAAGCGTTGCTGGCCGCTGACTCGTTTTTCTTGTTCTTGTCATTCTGAGTCACTGTCACTCATATTTGTTCCAGCTGTCATGCCAAGAAAACGCTGCTGGTTCAACAGGTGAGTCTCACTCACCATCTCAACTCACCTTGAATCATTGCCGCGACTTAAGAGCGCCAAAATTTGGGGGATTTGCCTGATTTGGAATAACGTGGACCGCCGCATATTCACCCATTTGAGAAAAATGAGATCAAGACTTCCCTGCCAGCTGCAGGACGCCTTCACACGCTTGGGTTTTGAGTGTGCTTCTTGTTATGAGCGCTGCGCTATTGTGAGCAGAATAGTTGGCTGGCCCTGGGGGAACGGTGTTTTTCTCCCCGCCGCGCTGTTCCCGGTGATGCTCTGACACTCGCAAGGTATTCAGGGGTGAGGAAAAAAAAAAAAGAAAGAAAGAAAAGAGCAAGCTGCGCAAACAGTCGCCCCGAGTGCTTTCTAAATACACAAGCACATGACAAAACAACTAGTCTACACAACGAGGAAAACAAGGTGGAAGTGACACCAGTTGTGGCGATGCCACTGTCCATCATCAAGGATGAAAGATGCCGAAGTAAAAATAGGCCCTTGGGTGCGGAGAGAACAGGGGACACAGACAGCTTTGCCAACCAGCACTGTTGTCCTTCACACCTTCCCGCTGCTTGGGGGAAGAGGAGGCGTTCGCGGGCGTGTGGCATTAAAGGTGCTAATGGAAGCACAATTACAAAAATGACTTTCTCTCGGTGGCTTCACATCACGACCACGGTGGAAAAAAAGAAAAAAACAGGCCACATGGCTGTTTACCATCGAAAACTGAGTGCAAACAGCCACATTTTTTTTTGTTTTAATGCTGTGATGAATGATAGATAGGCTACTTATACCACAAGTATCTTTTGGATACCAAATACACTACTCACAAAAAATTAGGAGGGAATAAAATTTCAGGGTGACTGTAATATTGCAGTATAAAATCGTGAAATTTAGGGATGGGGCTAATACTGTCGATACTTTAAAAAAAATAATGCGCTAAACAGACCTTCCGTGCGTCGCAGCCATGGTGCTGGAAGAAATCACCGGAGGTGCCTCCAGAAATGATCTAATGTCACTTAGTCCAAAAATTATGATTCGGTATTTGCAAATGTTATCTTTGTCTATTTAAGTGATGAAAAAAAAAAAGTTTTGCGTCTCCTTGAAAGACAAAATGCATTCCGGTGGTACCCCTATACGTACGAACGTCTCTTCATACAAAATTTTCAAGTTATGAAACTCCTCAACGAGAAAACATTGCCCCTTTTTACAAAAGGAATTTCAAGATACAAAAGGTAAAAATACAGTCTGGCCTGCTATGCTCAAGTCCGAGTTTTGTGAACGCAACATACTTCTAGCTGCTCTGCCATTGGCTACTGCCGAGCATCATCCTGGCATCCCATTGGCTATGAGGGACCTCTACCGAATGTGTCTTTGTGTGGAGATAGATCGACAGATCGTTCTGTGTCCTCGTCATTCGCCCCTCAGGCAATGAGGCGTTCGCGATAATTTTACGTCAATGTGAATCGCCCAGAAAAAGTGTTCACCAGTCGGGCGATCGCTCACTCTGCTGACGTTTGCCTTGGACATTTTCGAAGGGTTGTTAAAAGCCGACAAAAGCAAACGTCCTTGGATCAGTTCTTGACAAAACGCCAGGCAAACAAACCACTTTTGAGAGAGAACGTGGACTCAAGAGGGCAAAAAACGATGAGGACGCAGTTCAAAGTTCAATGGCCATCATTTTTATTCTTTGTTTTGTTTACATGATACACAACTCTCATTTTTGCGCAATAATCAAATTGTAACATGTATTTGTTACATATTTTGATGCATTTTTGTACTTGATGAAACATTTATGTCTGAATTTTTGGGGGGGCGTGGAACGGGCATTTACATGGAAAGCGATCTGTACTTTTTAAATTTTCGAGTGAAGAAATTTCTTCCAGAACCAATTGATTTCGTAATTAGACGTTTCGCTATATTAAGATGTCTGTTGTGAATTTCAGCAGTAAAATGTATTACGGGCAAGACTCATCCCTACTCTAAAATCCTTTTGAGTTCATACACGAGCTAAATTGATTCTACATAGCATATGACGAGACTGTTAAAAGGCATTGACGATTTCAACACAGCCTGACAAACAATACGTCATAAATGCCCATTAGCGTCTGTGCCCTCAGCACTTCCTGTGCGTCAGCAGCATGTGTCAACAGCACCAAAAATATATGCGGGCTATTTCAACGAGTCCCATCAACCTGTTCCTTCCTCCGTTTCTAGTGCCTCTGTCCATCAGTTCTGTTTGTGCTTCCTTCCCTTTGTGCACTTTCCTGCCATTCTTTTATTGCAGCTAATTTTGGAGGCGCGAGAAAGCTTCGGCCATATCTGTTAGAAAAGGTGTGTGTGTGTGTGTGTGTGTGTGTGTGTGTGTGTGTGTGTGTGTGTGTGTGTGTGTGTGTGTGTGTGTGTGTGTGTGTGTGTGTGTGTGTGTGTCTTATGTGAGCATGTGCTGCAAGGGGCAAGCATTGAAAGGAGCGAAGTGGGAAAAGGTCACCTGGAAAAAGAGACAAATTTAGCAGCACATTGGCTTGTATAAAGAAGCAGCCAACGGATAATAAATCCATTGGTAATGGCGGCGTCCCATCCGAGTTGACATGACCATTGTGCAACACACACGGACGGGGGCCGACAGTCATGCAAATGTAATCTTCATTTTGAGGACAGCACACATGCTGTATAAGAGCTAAGATTAACGTCAAAGTGCCCTTGACGTTTTAAATTGACTTCCCTCTTTTAACCTGGCCCCAGCTAGCTTAGCACTCTCATATGATTCAAAATCCCATTCATCAGCTAACACTTGGCAATCATTGCTGTCAAATTAACTTAATTCAACCAAACAATGCAAAAACGCCGTCAACATGCTAACAGTTAGCACCAATAGCCGTGGCTTTAGAACCCTTTTGAGTTCGTGTGGTACCTCCGGTCAGCTTGGCTCTCACAGGCATGCAGGAAAATACTCAAGTTGATGCGTATACAAGTACACACGGGCTTACAAGTGCACAGTGCGCCAAGGCGGGCGCGCCACAAAGGGCAAAGCGCGGCGTGTTTATGTGCCTGTGTTGATCCTGTCGTAAGCGCTCAACGTCACCGCCTGTCACCGCGTTCCCTTCGTGTGCAAGCCCCCCCCCCTCCACCCCAACGCTGCCTCCCAACGCTGCCTCTTCGTCCGCGCTGCCCAGCCGGCTTGTTAATCAGCTTTCGAGGCCGCGCTTAAGTATTGTTGAGCAGCCTTACGCAACGCTCACCTCGCACAGACATCGCTGCCAGCCATCCAGCGTGCCAGCCACAACAATCTTTTGTGCTTCCGTGTGTGTCTGTGTTAGAAATCTTTGAGAGAAAATCCGAGGCATGAATGAACGCGTCAGTGTTTGCAGCACACACCGAAGCTTGTGAAGCAGTTTATCGGAGTCCGTAAGCGTGGCATGCACTACCTGGCTGTTGATTCACTCTACAAGTGTGCCATTTAATGATAGGTTCACATTGTGTTCCCGGCAGCCACGGCAATCGCATTTCAGGTCACCAAGGACAAAAAGGATCGTGATCGCCGTCGATGCCCGGACAGATATTGAAATTGTCAAAGATTTGCCACGGCCTTGAAACCGAGTCAGCTGTCATGAATGACTGAACGTAACAAAACGTGAAAGGATGTGACAAAAGTTTGAGGCGGTCCTGAGTGGGACGGGAAGCATATGCATTTCTCCAAACTTTCCATGTTTCCAAATGTTGTTATGTTCAGGCATGCTTGGTGCACATTTTGTCACGGTTCTTGGTTCTTAGTTTGTTGCGTTCTATTCTATTCTAGTAGGGCACACGCGGTCAAAGAGGTGGTATAAACAGCCAGGCCTGGCAGAGAAGCTTCACTCAAGCCTGCCAAGGCCACAAACGTGATACAAAGCTAGCCCTTTCCCTCCGTCACGGGTACTCTGTTAGACCGTGAAGAAAACTTCATGAGATTTGAATGCTGTGAGGAAAAAAAATGCCCCAAATCCCTTGGCACTTCGGCACTGGAATCATGATATAAACCTCCCATAAAAAAACAAAATCATGCCAGCGCTGGTGTGGAGCATTATTGTGCTCGACAACATTGGAATGTCACATTCTTCACATCCAATGAAGAATTATATTTACAATAATCGAATGTTCATTTCCCTCTATGGGAGGTACCAAAGAGTCCAGCAACATCCCATTCATTTTCTAGACCAGTGATTCCCAACCAGTGTGCCCATGAGAGATCAGTCGGGGTACCGTGGGAAATTATCCAACTTCACATAACAATAATAATAATAATAAAATAAACATAATTACAAATGTATCGTTGCTCATCCAGCACTATATAGCGAAAGGCAGAACAATGAATCACTTTTCTATGAGACAGCTAAAGGTTCAATTCACGACCTGTTTGGGTCTTGGCGAGTCGATCAGCTTCCAGTTCATGTAAGCAAGCCCAGTGAGTAAATTGTAATGGGATCATCATTGTTTGTGTATTTTTGCTTGATGTGCCAGAATATTTTCCTGAAGTAAAATGGGAAACAAGGTTCAAGACCAACAGTTTCCAACCGCTGCGCTGCAGCACAATAGAGTGTCGTGACTAACCATCAAATGTGCCAAACAATTACCCAACTACATTTAATTGGCCAGAAAATTATTATTTATTTGCGACAAACAATTCCCCTTTGTTTATCTCTCTGTGTCAGTGATGTGTAGTGACAGGCGGAACAATCAAACTGTCTTCCCGTACATGGCCGAAGGCACGCTCGACTAAGGTAGTTTGGTGTGCCCTGATAATTTTGTATTGCGAAATAAGCATCTTCTTTTGATTCCGGAAAACACACCCAGATTCGTTTCCAAATTGATTCAAAATGTGCTCGATGACAGGCCGCCTTGTACATTTCATTCCACGACAGACCAGCAACTTAGAATTCTACTTGTGTCACAACATGGTGCTAGACGACATGTCAATAAAATGAAATAAAACCAAATTCATAGATGGATAGATACGGAGAGTTCTAAGCAATATGTCCCAAGAAAACAATGACAATACATGATAACTAAACTGTAACTGGCATCATGATACAACAATCAAGGTTTTCGCTGCGTTCAAAATTGCGTGGCGGCCGCCTCCAGCTAATTATGGGCCGCCACGCAATTTTGCCACAGCATAAAGCTACAGCGGTGCCGATTGAAGGGTTACTGTCCCTGTTACTGCGGCAGCTTCATATTTTCACTGCAGTTGCAGCATTACGCCACTATGGAGGCGCTAGATCAACGGCAGTGGACAGAAAAGACCTGAAAGAATAGCTCAAGCGATGCGATCTGATTTCACCATTGACGTTGTGGGCGCTTGGCGAGCAAACTTTAAGCATCGTTGACTTTTGTGGGCTACTAAACCACTCGCCGCCATCTTCTAAAACCTTCCGCATACGCTGACAGAAGGAAATAAGGACACAAGCCTTACTTCTGATTTATGGCCCAGCGATGTTAGCCCTGTTAGCTTGGCTAGCTCGCGTCAAGTCACACACTCCATTGACTTTTTTATTTATTTATTTTGTGTTTAAACACTGCAGTACTTGTGAGTGCACACCCAAGAGTTTGTGGACCGTGAGAAGAGGCCACTATTATGCAAGTTTTAATAAACAAATGCTTTAACATGATAATACTCATGTTTTCATTGGAACTCTTAACTTAAAGGAAGCATAAATATTTGAATGTTACAGTTAAGGTAAGACTTGAAATTGAACACTTTGCCTTTTCAATTTAATAACAGATCGAGAAATGTTACTGATAGCAGGAGCACAGGAGACGAGACAAGAGGGGGATAACGGGTTTAACTATATTGCCCCTCTGGAAAATACGTACAGTGATACCTCGGCTCACGAACGCTTTAGCTCACGAACTTTTCGCCTCAAGAACATTAATTTCGCAAGCATATAGTCTCTGCTGACGAACTAGTTTTCGGCGGGCGAACCAAACCAAGCGGTCGAACAGCGCCACGGTGGCGGCCGCGAGAAGGTGGCGCACGCTCACGGCGTCCCAGTTCGTCACCCCCTTTCTTTGAATGCGGACGTGGTTTGAGTTTGATAGACACTTTTGCTATTATGGGACCGAAAAAGACCCCACCACAGGCTAGTGTTAAGCCTAAGAAAACACTAAAGAAATTTACGATCGAGCAGAAGGAGATAATTGAAAAACACGAACGAGGTGTGCGTTTGTGTGACTTAGCGTCCCAGTACCAGTACGCTAACACGCAACAGGTGTCAATTAAGAGGTTTTTAGTCAGCAAAAAGGATAAAGAGTCTCCTTCTAAGAAGCAAAGAAGAGAAGCCACACCGGAGGTTGAGTTACCTACAGTCCTTATGGAAGGTGACTCTCCTTCCAAACCGTAACTCCCTCCCTCCCTCCCCCTCCATTCCATCAAGCCATCAACTACGATCACAAAGGTAAATAAAACGACTTTATTATACAGTACAGTTTATTTCTTTAATTTCAATACAATAGCACATGTATTATACATAAAATAAGGTATATTTATGTGTAGTTTTAAGGCTTATTTCGTAGAAAATTATGTTTATGGGGACCTGGGAATGGATTATTCTCATTTTAATGGTTTCTTATGGGAAATAAATGTTCGGAAGACGAACTTTTCGGCTCACACACACTTTCTGGGAACCAATTAAGTTCGTGAGCCGAGGTATCACTGTATTAAATTTTCATTTCAGTTATAATTCTGTGTTGTATACATATGCGTGTATGTATATATCAAAGCACAAACTACAGCGAAAGTGTACTCTCTCGATGGATGTATTTTTATTTCAAGACTAATCCAATCGCTGTAACATGTAAACACGAAATGCTTTGCTTTTAATTATTTATTAGCTTAAGTATCGTGGTCAACCGTTTGCCTCACCCTTAATTCAATAAACAGCGGCGAGTCAGCTCCGCTCCGACTTGTGGGGAAGATTAGCATCGCCGAATGGAGGAAAATAAAGCTGGATGTTATGCAAGAGCTTGACGGAGCGACTGAGAGAGAGAAAGAAAACGAGAGAAAGGCTGATGATGATGTAACCGGCGAGCAAAATACAGCAAATGGAGGCAAGTGGGCATCGACGGGAGAGAGACAGAGGCCGTCCCTTACTGTACGGGACGCTCTTAAGGACCCGAGAGACAAGATGACCGATGCCCGCTAATGGCCTCTGCGAAATGATGCACCTAACTGAACACACACACACACACACACACACACACACACACACGAACAATCCCTTGAAAATTTGTGATAGCGCTGGGGAGCCAACGATGACCAGGGATACAGCAGGGAAACACTGCAAAATGGCCCCTGAAAGTCTGACCCCTCCACCCCCATTTTTTTTTAAAAACAAAACAAACAAACACAAAAACGACAGCAAAGCAGCAGGTGTGAGCCGATAAGCAGGAAGGCAAGGAGAGGAAGGAAGTTGACGGAGATAAAAGATTGACTGGCAAAGAGAGAGCGGGAGAACGAGGGAGAGCAGATAGTGAGAAATGAACTTTCTACCCTGTGTCAGTGGCCGCATGCTGTTATGTAAGAGGCCAGCGTGTATGTACGCACACGCACAGCAATTACCTCGGCGTGGAGTAACAACCAACATGTGGCATCGCCGTGACTCTCTTTTGTGTGTTTGATGTGTATGCATATACATATAAGGTCATGGATGTTCAAGGTGGCTGTGAAAGAGTATTGTCTCACTCTCACACACACGCACTCTCACAATGCTCCAGTGGTCAACATGTGTCAGATTTGATTGGATTAAACGGGTCGTCTGAACGGACCTCATCAAATGATGGCAGCGAGCTCAAGTGAGAGCGATTTTAAATCTTCATGCGCTCAGTCTGACCGCAGCGCGCACAGCAAACTGGTTACGCCGCTTTCAAGTTGTGGGAAATGAATGGCATCCAATCCGTCACGATGCGGTTACGGCAAACCACGTTAAGATGTATAAATGATCTTGTATAATGTCACCGATTGTTCTGAGGTGTGAAGCTTTTCAAAGGCCATGTATAGGCTGAATGCTTCCTCTCTGAGGCTAATTTGTCTGGACAAAAGCAGTGCGAGCGTCACTACTTGTTAATTGGGAGGTTTTAGTGATATACGCAAGGGCAAACTACTGCATTCCAGCCAAACAGCAGAAGATCCGGAGTTGATCGGCGTTTGCTGAGTGGGCTTTTCCATGGCGACGCTGCATCCCGCAAAGCGGGTGTCAGAATTTCAACTCTCAAATCTGGCCCAGGCATCGGGTAATACCCTCACGCACAAGGGGACTCGAAAAAATAAATACATTTTTAAAAATTAATTTAAAAAAAAGTTAAATCAAGTCCCAGCCAGAGGTGTGATAGCTTCAGATTTGTCATTAGTTTTTGTTTTTATTTCGTGTTGATGACGGTTGTTTTTTTTTTAAATTCACTTAGTTTGAATTAGTTTTTATAGCGGGTTTGTCGGATCATATTTATGTTATTTTTTTAATACATGAAGTATTTGTAGTGTACTAAATTTTAAAAAAAAAGGGGGTGGGGGGACCACAAAGTATTGTGCAATGAAGTCAATATAGTGACGTAAACTCCAATTCTCAAATGACTGTTTGAGCTTCCTTCCTCTGTGTGGACATACAACTATATCAAAATAAATACTTGGCCTTAAGAACCTGGTGAATCTTCGGGCCAGACGAAAACAGCAACGGGTGCACCGAGCGTTGCGGCGGGGGATCCGCTGACAAATCAATAAAAGCCTGCAAGACCCTGGCGGTGCTCACTTAAATGTACACCAGGGCTCCTTCACTTTCATTCTTCTCGTTTAGCCCATCTCCGAAGAGGCCAACGTGAGCCACTTAGTACTTGTTTCCACGGCAACGTGTACACAAACGCATCCTTTTTGATATGAACCGCGTTGCGCAATTCATCACTCCCACCGAGCAGTCAAGTGATGAAAGCTTTTCCTTGCAGTTTGCCCGTTTTGTCAATTACGGTGTCGCCACGCTCTCGTGGTGATTGCTCCTTTTTCTTCATTAGCAACGCTCGTAACCATCCAAGATGGATTTTACTAATTGAGTGCTCGTAAACGCATCAACAGTCGCTTCCTAAAGATGCCCGATCATGCTCTCTTTATTGCCTCGCCTGCACGCCTCCACCATATCTCCATTTGAGCGCCTTTCACACTGCCCTGGAAAGATTTTTCTGCATTTCTGGTTAATACTAACAACGTGAATTTGATGCAGAAATGTTGTCCTTCCGAATAGGGCTGAAAGATTTGGGAAAATAACCGTAGAATATGCACATTTTTCCCCCCCAAAGAAAAAAGATCGTAATAGTGAAACGCCTAAATTTGACACACAAGTTTTTTTGTTGTTTTTTGTTTGTAAAATCTTGTTCCACCAGTCCTGCTTCATTCCTTGATCCGCCCGCCCCTTGCAAGTTGCTTCTCTGTTCTCTTCGGTAAATGATAAACTCCCATATAAATCACTTTGTGTGTGTGTGTGTGTGTGTGTGTGTGTGTGTGTGTGTGTGTGTGTGTGTGTGTGTGTGCAACTGCCGGGTAGTTATGTAATTCACAAGGCCACATCTGATGCTAAAACTGGACTTGGATAAAACCATTGTGATGGGCAGGGCTCGTGTATGGAAGCAACTGGGAAAACACACACACACACACACACACACACACACACACACACACACACACACGAAAATGCAGCGAGTGGAAATGCACACAATTACAAATTCAAACAAAACTTGAGTAAGCGTCTTAAGTGTGAGCACCACCACATTTGCGGGCCCTTGGCTGCTCACCAAATGAAGTTGGCATTGCTCATTTAAAAAAGAAAACTTAAAAGCACGGTGTAAGCATACAGATTATCAGGCCAAATTTGTTTTGGCACACAGCGGGCAGGGACACCCACAAAATTCTGTCTGCAGAGGATGACGCGGCCGGAATTTTTGAAACTTGCTTTCAATCTACAACGGCCATCTCACGGCCTTTCCGTCCATCAATCACAGATTGGTGGATGCAGATTCAACAACAATTTTGTTTTTTCTTTTTTAATCATACAACTTCTTTTGACTCTTTAGGAACACCAAAATGGAATAGGAAAAGGCATTATGTAATTGATGCTTTATAGTGGCAACAGGTTGCCCCTGCAACACATGAACCCATTTTCCGATCCTCTTTATCCTCACAAGGGTCGCGGGAGGAGCAGGAGCCTATCCCAGCTGTCAACGGGCAGTAGGTGGGGGACACCCTCAACCGGTTGACAGCCAATCGCAGGGCACGCAGAGACGAACAACCATCCACACTCAGACTCACACCGAGGGACATTTTTGAGTGTTCAGTCAGCCTGCCATGCATGTTTTTGGAATTTGGGAGGAAACCGGAGTACCCGGAGAAAACCCACACAGGCACAGAAAGAACATGCAAACTCCATGTAAGGTCGACACGCTAACCACTTGATTACCGGGCCGCCATGAACTCAATCTATTACTTTCTAAAAGGTAACAAGTCAATGTAAACTCAGGAAGGAGGCTGTCGGTACAATAAAAGGGCATGTGCTGAAATGAACATTTCGGCACGCGCTTGTTTCACACTATCAGCACACGTGTCGACAGTGCACTTTAATCCCATTCCACAAAAGGACTCCACGATGGAACGCGCAAAGCGACTGTTATGTATGTACAAACTCCCAGAAAGGTTTTACACGACCGGCCAGCTACCAGGTGCGCATCCATTTGTGCGTCTGTTGATGTGTGTGCGTGCGCCCTAAGACTTGGCTACATGATGCTCGCCGATGATGGCCGGCATGCTCATTAAACTTTTATCCCTCTGCTTTCCTATAAATACCTTTCCAATGATCTGATGCATTATTCAGTTTCTCTTAGGCCACGCGCGCGCACACACACACACACACACACACACACACACACACACACACACACACACACATACACGCACACACACGCACACTAACACTCAAACACACACCTGGAAAGAAAAGAAAAAGAACAAAAACGGCATTTTTAAGAGGAGGATGGCTGGCGGGTAAAAAGATTTAAGGAGCCATGTGGACCTGGTACCAGCTGGAGGTCCACAGTCTGAGCAGCCTCAGGCTTTACTTTTGAGGTTTGGGAGGATTCAGATTATCCTCTTTCACACACACACACGCGCGCGCACGTTTCTGCGTCTCTGTTCTGTATAAACACCAATGACCAGGACGAAGTCGACCTGGTACTTTTCCACCTTCTTCGATAATTGCCGAGCCAGAAGAGAGGCGAGACGCCACGTTAGCTAAAGAAAATTCTTCAACACTTGGACAAGTTTGTTGACATTTCCCCTTTGTCACGGTGAACAACTATCACACAAGTGGCACAATGCCAAAGCCGAGCAATCAAATTCCGAATTTACAGTTGTGGGTCTGTCACACTAATCGGTGTGGCTGACATCGTTAGCTGACTGAGGGGTGCTGTGCCGTGGTTTAAAAGCATCAATATCCCACTTTGCTGAGTTCTGTCACTTCAGTTGACGTACCCCGGTTTTATTTCACCTCTGAAATGACATTTTCAGGAACCAGCTTTTAAGGTGTGGTGGATAAATACAACAAAATAATATGACATGATCTGCACGAAAACTGTGGTGTTTTCGAAACATCATAATAACCACGAATCATGATACGAGGAACGTCCTATCTGGCCGCAACACTCTCTGGTCGCTATGGTAACGTTTGGACGTGCCTTCAAAATAAGATACAGTGCAAATACAAAGTGCATGAAAAATAATGCCTCACCATCGTCGCATATTATGCAACCTTGCTTGGTGTGTGGGAATCTCCCATTGAGATAAATCTGTATTTTAAGTAGGCCTGTCGGGGCTTTTTCCCCCTTCCCAAAGAAACCTTCCAAAGACATTTGTTTTTGACTCATTTTGCTAGCTCCTGAGTTTCATTTTAGCGGTAACCTATCACGTGACAGAGAAGCGCGCCTTGACCTGCGTCAAGAGTGACATACTGTCGACGGGTTTAACAGAGAATCCGGTATTTTTCAAAACAAAACATCTCTCAGATTCCGAAATAAATAAAACAGAAGTAATCTAAGTTATTTATTCTTTCTGTGCAGACCAGTACCGGTCCGCGGCCCAGAGGTTGGGGACCGTTGGTATAGATCACATTTAGGTGAACGGTATGGCTAGGCTGTTTGAAAAACAGTCGGACGTTAAATTGTCAGCCATGACGATATATCCCAACTGCAAGATGTAATGAAATTGTCAAGTATCAGTGCTTGGTATCGGCGTCTCTTGTGTAAAATCGACTTTCAGTACTTGTCGGTCTTAAAAAAAATAATAATAATAATTTTTTTTTAAGGTATCGCCATATCCCCATTTACAGCCGTCAATTTAGGTAGATCTCCGTGAGAGTGAGAGGCCAGTGACTGACAGGTCTAATAACAGTCGCGTCAACAGATAATCAACACTGTATCGCTGCGCCAAATCAGCGCCCTACATGCAAGAAGGAGACAAAAACATGAAGCCAGAACGAGGGGGAGCGCTGGAAAGAGGAGGAGGTTAATGGAAGAGAAGCCGCCACTGGGGTATTCCAGCACGGATTGGTGACACACAAGTGATAGCGAGAGGCATCAGAGGATGGTGGGATGGGAAGGTCAATCGATGCTTAAAAAGGTTTCACCCCCCCCCCCCTACAAAGATGTGCGCGTTGGTGTGCATGTGTGTACCGACACACCAGAGTTACTTCCAAAACAACATCTCAAGCGGCACCCTGGCAACGAACAGGCTGATGCTAGCCACTATTTGGGATCCTTGAAGAGGGTCACATCAGGTAAATCTAAAGCAAGAAGGAAGTTAAGACAGACGATGGTTTTGGTTTGACAGTCAAGCGACTGAGGTAAAGTGGACTGCAAGAACACAGGCAAAAGTTTTGCGTTTGAAAGGTGGCAGGGTGGAGCGAGACTCGGGGAAGTCAGCAGTCGGTCGTTGACGTACGTTACCGCAATCAAATCAAACCTCAATTACATCAGTCTGGTAAATCACAACGGTGACAGGCATGAACGCCAAACTGGCGCCTCAGTCAAGCCGTCATGAAAAACTCGCCAAAGTGGTGGCGCATTCACACAGCCGTTGCAACTTTGGACATTTCGGAGGCGTGAGGTCGATCCGCGGCGGCTCGGTTTGATTCATTTGATCATCGATGGGTTGATTAGAAGACGATTAAGCAATTAATGTGGAAAGCTGTGGCACCCCGTTTGGGACAGCAACAATTGCTTTTGATGCAAGAGGGGCGCGGCCGTCATTTCGCCTCTGATATAACGTCAGAAGCTCGAAAATGTTGCGGATCAACTTCGACCCCCAATCCATAGTCTTCCACGCAGGAAAAGCAAAAAAAAAAAAATGTGTGTCTTTGCTGCGGAACATGGAGAATTTCCCCTTGTAGCTTCTATTTTTAGCCTCTTTGAATATTTTTTGCCCCGACTTCACACATATGCTCCAAAAAAAAAAAAAAAAGTAAACAGTATGCATAACAAAAGTCTGGTTTCGGTTAGACGCAATGACGCCTACACTTCCCACAGTGGAAACTCAGATCAGGTTCATCAAGCCAGATCAGGGTTTACCAATGACACTGCAAGGGTGTTCCAAATGACACTGCAAAGAGAACTCAATTGGACCCCTAGCTTGGTGGAAATGTGGCTATAAATACAGTTTTATTCCCAAACCAGACAGGCGGCATTTTTGGGGGCATGCGGTTATGCGCAGCATCTGCACCTGAACCTTCAAAGACAGCCCAGCTGTTGTTGAGCTCACGCAAAGAGAATGCTGGCTCTGATTTCCAAGAGCCGCACGTTCACTCTCTTCCAACTCTTCATCAACAACAAGTCACGTTTTTACCTTTGACACAGCAGCGCCGCCCAAAGCCGCACCTTTTCAGAACGCGCGGCACGTTGCGCTGCGGGCTGCTGGTTCAAAGTTTTGGGGGGGGACGAGTCTGAACACGGAGATTGAGACGAAAGGCTGAGAAAAGTCCAAACGTGAGCTCGCATTCCTTGCATGGGGCGGCGGGATGGGGAGGGAGACACGGAAAAAGTCAGGCGGTGGAGGGGGGGGAATAAAAGGAAGAGTGGGGCAAGTTTAACTTGGCGCCAGACGGCATTTCATTACCGACACCCAAGCGCATGTAGACGCGCGCACCGTTGCCACTATGCGAGCGGGGCAGAGGTTGTTTTGGTGACTTCCCATCAGCCAAAATTAGATTCGATATTTGTCCTACACACGGTCGCGCCCCCTCTCCCCTCCCCGTTCCTTCCCCGGGCCAACACAGAGGCAGATTCCCAGATAAAAATAGCCAGGGGAACTATTCCAACACCGCTGGCTTTCTGTAGGGAGTGGACTTGAGGGGTTAGAGAGGGGTTAGGAGCACCACTCGTCGCCTTGACAGCCGGGGACAGTAGGTCAGTCTGATCATTGTCTCACACACGCGCGCATACACACGGGCACACCCTCACTGTACATCCGGGGGAGGCCGCGACTGCAATGCGAGCATTACTCGACATGTAACTGACAAGCACTCGAGATTACGCTAATCAGCCATCACGGGTCAGCGAGGGAATAGTAATAATAATGATAATAAATGGAGCCGATCCCAGCTGTCTTCAGGCAGTAGGCGGGGGACACTCTGAATGGGTTGCCAGCCAATCGCTGGGCATAAAAAAATCAATGGAGCCAAAGAAACCCCAAAACACTTGTAGGGGGTTAATCGTTGCAACAGGTCAACAGATGCTTGAATTTTTGTGGTTTCCGGAAACTTTGGGTCGCCTCTGCTGGTAGGAAATCTGACGGTTCTTGTCATCACTGCTTTTTCCCCTAATTAGTATTCCAAAAAAATGAACTAAAGAAAAATACAAAGAAAAAGCCAAGCCAGTGTGACAACAAATCTGTTAGATATCCAATTTTTTCTTTGTTCTATTTTCCTTCCATTTTTTGGCCGGGTTCCGTACCGTACAATCTTGGATTCCTTCAAATTTGATTTCCCGGTACCCGGGGTCTTTTTTCGTCACATTTTATGTTCTCAAGAATACCAGACTGGTCCGCTTGCCCAGTTGCTGCCTGGAATGCACGTGATCAGGTTCACTGCTCGCTGAGCCATTACCGCTTTGACGATACCCTCAGCATGACCGGCATTATTGGGGCTAATCCAAGACGATTAGGAGGATACATTACAACGGCGCCACAGCGGCCCCAGCTACTGTCGGTGGGGTGGAGGCAGGATTATGAGAACCCGGGGGCTGTGATGTCATTAGAGATGGGGTCTCAAGTGCGAAGCGATGCGGCGGTCTTGTCACTGTTCAGATTGAAGAAGCAGAAAGTCTCCGGGCCAGGTGATTGTGTTGTTACCGTGCACAATAAAAGCTCTCACATGGAAGGATCGCAGGAACACAGTTATCTGATCTGTGTGTGTGTGTGAGATCGTGCTCAGATCAGTTTCAGTTGCGCTGTGGTCACCTGCGATACACACCCACGCAACACACACTTTGTTCACAAGTCATACCTTTCACACGCGCTGCCTCGTGCATGTCACAGACGCCCAGCCCGCCAGAAAAGCATCACCTCCTTTGTGTATCCACTCCATATACTTTTACAAAAACGTGCCGCCGTGCGCCTCACACCAAGTCACCTGCGCGACAATGCCGCCACGTAAAACCCCCGTGGTATATTACGTGCGTACGTACGTGCGTGCGTGCACACGCGCATGCACACGCACACGCACACACCAAAATGCGCAAGCATGCACCAACACCGCGCGGGCAGGGGAAGGTAAATTTTTATTTCAGAAATGTCCTCAATCACAGGTGTCAAAGCCAAGGCCCGTGGGGCCAGATCTGGCCCGACACGTCATTTTACATGGCCCGTGAAAGCAAACCATGTGTGTCAACTTGCACGATCCTTGCTACAATGTGCACCGAAATGTCACATTGTCACGTGTAAAAAAAATACGAAATTATCTTTTGCAATAATTTTGTTCCCCTGTTTACGTTCACTTGAACTAGAATTAAACAAAGCATTATAGTTGACTCATTTCAAAGCTAGGAACCCAATAATTTTGTTGTGTACAAATAATAATGCGATGAGGCGATTGAGGCGATTGAAGACTCTGAAGTGGCCCGAGACAGAAATGAGTTTGACACCCCTGTCCTCGATTGAATGAGAACTTTCTGTGCGCAACATTTTTTTGTATTCATTTACTTCACTGCCCTCAACCCGTGGCTGTATTTGGATAGATTTATTTATTTTTATAATATTGAACAGAATGGACTATTAACAAGTAAACGCAGAACAAGACTCAAAGATTACAGGGCAGGACGAATAAGTCGCGTACGTCCTGGAAGATGAATATGGACACATCAGATGTGTGCGCAAACGCATGCCTCCCGCGAGTCAACTGTGAGTGGGTTCTGGAATGGCTCGCGGAGATACCGACTGTTGTGTTTCCCCTCGTGCGTAACGCAACACAGCCGGCAACTATTAACCTTCTAAGCAGGAATGTGGGAGGTCCACGAATTCCAATAACAAAAACAAAACCACAACAAACCAAAAAAAAAACTGGATTTTGTGTGTATGTGTGCGCGCTACTACTCACATGTATGTGTTTGCCAAAAGCTATCAGTCAACAGCACCGTCGCGCTCAGACATGCACAGACGGCCGATTAGCAGCCAGTAACTAATACGGTCAATACGGGGCCGCGCCGTGTCTGTAATCGATGGTGTGATCACAGAGCCGGCCCGAGGACACATTCGGCTCTGCTGCACAGCAAACTTTGAAATGGGACATCTTCACTTTGAAGCCATTTGATGCGGCACCGGGAGATAATCCATAAGATTTCAATAGCCAGATGGGAGGTTAATGTGGTTTCTGTCAAGGGTAACGCCACCTTGTTGGTCATTGGGTCCGGCCTCTCCATCTCAACCCCCTACCCCACTCACCCCTAGTGGTCCTGATGGTCAAGGGCGGCTAATAGCAGGGAGGTCCATTAGTGTCGACTGGCTGAGCACATTGTTCCCTTTGGTCACATTCCTGACTAAATACAGACATTTTCACAACTACCCCCCCCCCCCCCCGCCACATCAATCGCCCTTCCAGAAGTCATTTGTCATCTTACTAGAACATGTGGAATGTTTCAAACTTTCTTTTTTGGATTTTTTTATTTATTTTTTTGCATTGGTCAACATGCTTTTTTTGCCCCAGGAAAACATTTCACGGACAAATGGATCTTCAAAACAGAGTCCCTATGCTTATCTAATTGGGCATCTTTTTTTTCCCTAGGCTCGCTGTCCTGCGCGGATGGCCCGCCACACATCAAACAACACGGCGGAACGTGACTGAACTGGTCTATCGTGAAGGAAAAAAAAAACTGTCAGTGGCTCACACCCGCACATTGAGCAGTTGACCCTTGCTCAGACAGTAATACAGTACTGTACTGACTCGCTGCAATGGGAAAAATTGAGACGCCTTGTGTTTTGTAATAAGAAACAATGTTTTGATGCTGGCTGTATTGTATTTTTTTTCCATTCATATTCTGAGCGCTGTATGGTAGCCGTTATCATGAATGCATTGATGACGGATGTCAGTTATATGTGAATTGGAGATCATCATGGACCGGGCCAGCCACTACCCCGCCGAGAATAGCGGGGATCTACTGTAAATATCTATTTTACTCTATTGTAGAGGTGAAACGATTGATCAACAACGACGCGATTATTTATCATTATTTTGCTTACATTTGGTTTTATTAATAAGAGATACTTACTCCATAAGAAGGAGCTACCTCAACACGAATTACGGTACTTGATGTGAAGCAAGCAAACTTAAGGTAGACTGCTGGACTGTTGTTGTTGTCTTTTTAAAATATTTTACATTGCTTTACTTTTATTTTCACTTGCTTTTGCATCATTAAGAACGCTTTAAAACGACTCGAAATGCATGCGTGGCCTTAATTATCGCCGCATTGTCAACAAACGTTTCGTGTTCGGTATAGTATTTGAACGCTTCCAAGACAGTTGAGGTCATGTGACCTTTACTTTTATTGTGATGAAGTCAACTGTTTGACCCGAGAATTATTTTTCTTTCTTTCTCTTAATCAAGAGTGGTGAAGATTATTCGTTTTGAAAAAGACCAGTGTACTTCGGCTCCTCTCACTGACTACCATAACAAAACTTCGATGAAAAACTGTTCTTGAGACTGGCGCTCCCGGGCGCTTTTCGGTTACAATTGCATAAAACATGTGCTTTTGTGTACAATAGAATGAGATTTATTTTAAAAAACAACAACAAAAAAGACAAGATGTCACCCCTCTGGGCTTTTTGTGCGTTCCTCGCTGCTGATCACACAGAAGATAAGTGTTTTTCATAAAAGGCGCCATCTATTTTAGCCACGATGGTCGAGTCTGATCTCAGCAGGTCTTCCCGTCCCATAAATCAGGCTATAAAACTGTATCTGGATAATGGGCGATGCTGTTTTGTTTTTTGCTTGTTTTTTTTTTTTTGCTGCAGTCAGCAGTGTGAGCAAGACTGTACACATCATCGCTGCGGTCGACAGGCTGTCCCTTCATGCTACACCTCGAGCCGGCCTTGTGTTTTGCGTCGCGGCAAAGACTAAAAGGGGACGGATCAACTGTTGAACGATTGGAGTTTGTCGGGGATGCCCGCTCTTCACCACGCGGGCGGCACACTACCCGCCACTCGGCACCATTACGCCGACAATGAGAGGTCCCTGGCCCCCACGAGTCCTCGCACAGTCAGCCACGGGGGCCTGCTCGCCTCTGCCACCATTGTCCCACACCCCACCCCCGCACACACACACACACACAGGCACAATGGCCACTCCAGAGCCAGGGGTTCAGCTACTATGCAATTCCATTGCACAGACACACACCAGTCCTTATCACATCAGGGGGAGAGATGAATGAAGGAGGAGGAAAATGGCGATGAGTATGTCGCCGGGATAAAGCCCGACGAATACAGTAGGCTAGTTTTAATGACATGTGCGCCTATATCTAGGTGTGGGCAAACCCCTTTTCCTACCAGGGGCCATTTAAGCCCCATTCCCTCTCCCCTAAGTACTCTCCTGCCATCATGAAGTTCTGTTCCAACGGTGGCAAAGTAACCCAAATTTCTATCTAAGTCAGATCAGGAACATACGTGACAGCAGTGGGCAAGTCATAATTAGAGTTAATGTATGGAAAAACAAAAAAAAGGTCTTCAAGGCCACAACATTTAGAACAAAATTGGACAATACACACAATAGGGGGGGGGGGGGGATTCGGGCCAGTTATAGTTCAGAGTGAGCGTCTGGGTGCGAGTTGTGGTCAACAGTAGCTCAATGCGATGACATTCTATTACCCCAATACAGTAAATATTCTCTAGTACGGACTCGTGTTTGCGCTGTCCAATTTGTCCTGATAACAGAAATTCCTTATTTGGGAAATGAGCATGGTACATGTCCTTTATGAACCTGCAAGTATGTTGACAAAATGCACGTGTAACAACGCAATCAATAAAATACAAAAATATACTGTCCAAAATCTGTTTATATAACAAAAACTTCAATACAGGTGTATCCCAAAAAAATCACAACAGTAAAATACGTACAGTATTTTAATGTTTATTTTTTTTTCTGTCTTGCGGAAAAAAATGTGTATTTTGGATTGTTTTGTTGGTTGCATCTTTGGTTTATGACAATGTTTGCCTGCGTCTCATACAGTTTTCTTGCAAGTTGCAAGTAACTTTACCGTTGATCACCGATGTCTGGTAATTCTTGTGCTTTTTGTTGCCATTTGCATTGCTTCCTTGCTGGATGATGGCTTGCCATCAGGAGTTGAATCGATGCCTTGTTTTTTTAAAGTTTCGTAGATGTCTGCTGGATGTTTTTAACTTTGTGTCCAGCCTCGCTCAAAAGGATGCATTTCACTCGCTCCGCTCCAGTCATTACAGTTCCTCTACGTTTCGATGCCATGATCTACACGACGTAAGTGAATGAAGTTAAAACCTTTCGCAATTACAGTAAAACGCAAGCCAATAAAAAGTCACTTACACGTCTTCATTCCGAATCTGATGAATGAAAACGGCAAAGCGAACACGTTTCTTCGGTCGCGTCGAGTTGGTGTTGCTTTTAAGCTAGTGCCGCGTTCTACAGGAAGTAAGTGAATAAAGTTAAAATCATTCACAATTACAATAAAACGCACGGCTATAAAAACTCACATGTCGTCGTTTAGAATCTGATGATCGAAAAACGCGGGGTGAAAACTTGTCTGAGCGTTGTGTCTTTTCCGTAGCATCGGGTGGGCGTTGCGTGTATTTAAGCTGCCGCGGCATTACGCCTCCATCCGGGTTACGGATAGTGGAATTTCCGCTTACGCGAGTTCCGGTAACACGTAATACCGTAGTCAAAATGTTAATGCATAGGTTTTTATTCCGGTGAAGGAAATTCCTTTTCATAGAATTCCGAAGATGGGAATATTTACTGTATATATTTTCTTTTAGCGCTTCACTCACCTGGCTTCATATTCAAAGCTTGCTTGTTCTTCACAATCAATCAATCAATCAATCAATCAATATATAGATAAATACATAAATAAATAATCCGAAGGCTTCAAACTCAAAACTTGTGAGTTGTGGGTAAACTTCAATCGTCTGTGACTATTCTCAGTAATCCAGGTTATTGTTTTCTTTCAGGGCATTGAAACGATGGCAACTGGACCTGTTCTCATCTTACACCGAACACACAGCCGAAACTGACTGAAGTGGACCGTTGCAAAAAACATGACACTGCAATGAATTTTTTTGCTGCACACCAAGGGATTGAGTACTGTACTACACATCATCCAACATATCGCAATGGGACAGCATGGCTCACTAGTAGAGTGGTCATCTCAACCCCCAGCCGACCATGTCAAAGTTTCCTTGAGCAAGATCCTGAACCCCCACTAGCTCCTGATGCTGCGTCATCAGTGGGTAAATAACGCTTTGAGGACCAAATCTAGATAAGCGCTATCCAAGTGACAGTCCTTTTTTTTTTTAACCAAAACTGTGCCCCTGTATACGTTTTTGAGACTCCACTGGACTGTATTTCTTTTTTTAATTGAACCACAAAAACATGGCGGGATTATCGAGGAAGAAGCGGATTGCTTGACTGAAACTTGATATATGATTTTTTTTTTTGTGTGAAGTTCATCTTTTTAATTGGCTGTTCCCATGCGATGACGTTCACCAGAGATAAAAATGTTGAACCACTGCCAGTCACTCATGAAAACCAGAGCCAAACCTCTTCCATAAGTAATTTTTTTTTTAATTTAAATCAGATTTATCGAATATCTGTCAACGTGGCGTAAAAGTGCAGTTTGAATAGAACGTGATCAATCCATGCTTGTCATCATTAAATACACCGATCACCCATATCTCACCCCCCACCCAAAAAAAAACATTCAAAAGAGTTTAAATATGCAACATTCGGGGCGCATCCATCATTCAATAAGCAAAATAAGTCTTCACGGTAGCCAGTGGTGTAAAGTGGAGGTTAACCTCATTTACATCCATGAGAGAAGAATCAGCCCAGGAAAACGAAATCCTACGTGATGTTTAATACTGCTACGATTTATGTATTATTTACTTTCACTGCCCGGTGTTGACGTTTGTGGAGTGAATGAGATGTGCAGATTGGGCATCTGCGCAAGTCAGTTGCTTCATGTGTGAGACGTGCATGTAAATGGAGTCCAAAAAGCAAATACGGGCATTCAATTGGAATTCCAGACTGATGCAACCTGTGAAATTGCTGTCCCTCTCAAACTGCATGTACTCAAATTTGAGAGCAAAGCCATCAGTGTCGGTGGCTCGGCAATAAAGCAACAGTTCACGTAACAAGCGACGTAATCATTTCCAACAAACTCATTCAGTGGAGCGGAGGATGGGGTTAAGGGTTAAAACTTGCGTTCCGATTGCAGATGCGGGGAACAGCAGGAGATCAAGGGGGGGGATCAGCGCCAGATTAAATAGTTCAATAAACGGCACGACAAAAGGTCAGATTTGTTGTTAGGCAATGCCTCTGAGAGGCACCCACATGGGATTAATCAATTAAGAGACCGAAAGATATGCAACATTGACGTGTGACGACGTGAGATTCGGTACTACAGTGGAAACTATGTGTTTAAGAAAAATGGGGAATAATATGTTCCAGAGTTAAATGTTTCCAATTGTAAAATATTTATTCATATCCGTACAGATAGCTCAGAATGTTCATTGCGAAGGCCCAACAAATCTTGTCACGCTGCTAAAGAAACAAAGTATCCAGAGTTCATTTTTCAAAGCTTGTGGGACTTGGTGGTCGCTCAGACTCTGACTTTTGCGACTTTAGAGCCTTGCCTGTCCTCTGCAAAGGTTGACTAAAATCCCCAATGGTATGACCTCGAGGAAATTACACTGCACTGAGGAAAGATTCTGTATTTGACACAAAAATTCACCTTAAAATGACATTATTAGTTGACTCCTCGTATTTGCACAATCACAAATATGCAGTGGTACTGAAAACATTTCCTTGCCATAACGCAAGCATTAACAAAAGAGGAAAAGGACACTTTTGACATTCACAGAACACATGACCCGCAGACAAACTCAAGCACACTCAGGCTGTATACATCAGACCTATAAACACAATCAATATTTAGTATCTTCCCCGAAGGCCACACTTAACGGAGTTCCTTGTAATAAAAGGTCTACAAGTTCACCGTGGGGATGTCCTGGTAGCCTTGTCTTACTGCAGTATGTGTATGTGTGTGTGTTTGTGTAGGAATGTGGAGAGCCAGGGGTGGAGGGGGTGGACGAACCATGGGTGCAGCGGGAGTCAGGAGGGGACATGGCAGTGGGGGGAAGGGAGCAGAAAGTGGTCCCACGACTCCAGAGAGAAAAAAAAAGTTGTGAAATATGTATGCGTTGCCACACAGAAAATTCATGCAATACGTCCAATCGCACCACCTGGAAGGATTTTCATAGAAGCAGAGTCAATTTTGTAGGATAAGGCCAAGTTTATTGAGTCGAACTCACACGCATAATAAACTTGCACTGCTGGCACAAATGCTCACACTTCCTCTTTTAGTTTCTGAAAGGGTTCGGATTTGTCTTGGCGAGAAGAAACGTATGCAAGCATTTCAGGAATTGGACACACACACACACACACACACACACACACACACACACACATAACATACAGCGAACGTACTGTAAAGCTTAGTTGACTATGAGTGGCCCCATTGGTCTCGCTAAATTCATAGCCGTCTATATACCTGCAGCAATTCAATCGCCAGCAGGAGACACCACTGTCCACTTCCTTGTCAAAATAGAACAATAATAAATGTCGAATGATTAATAGCGTTCCAGACAAGAAACAAACTGTTGCGTGGTTGAAATCAACAGGTTTGGGGTGGTCATGCGGCATGTTCAAAGATCAAAATAAAATGTAGTAAAAGTGAAGAAGGGAAGAGGAAAAATGGCAGAGAGATAAGATCAACAATCTAACTTCTACCTTGGAATTTTTGTGTATTTTTTTTCAAACACCTATTTCAGATTCGTATGGGTACAAATATAACGCGGGGGGGGGGTTTGACTTAAAAGAGCAAACGATACGAGTGAAAAAAAAGTGCACTTACCGTTGTCTCCGGGGGTCTTCATTTTCCCCGTAAAAGTTGGTCAAACTCCGCTGAATGGAGTGCGACTCTCGCAGGCACTTCGTCACCGCGCTTGGTGGAGGGAGAACTTCGCCTTTCTCCGAGCCCGACCGAGGGGGCTCGCTCTCCGGTGAACTAAGGGGCTAGGGTCCGTTAGTACTCGGCGGTGCTTCTTAAAGTTCCTCTCAACTACAACAACCCCAAAAAAGGCGGTCGAGGCGAGGTGAAAAGCGCTTTCCCTCTTCCAGGTACTTGTTTCGCGAACTCTCCGGCGAGTGCTTACTTCGCCTCGGCTGCATCTTCGTCGCCGTTCGACATGTCTCCGAGCTTTGACGTCGCTCTTGTCGGACGTTTTCTTTTTTCTTCTTCCCTCTCTTGACCTCCCGCTTCTCCGACGCTCACGCCACTCGCAGCCACTCTTCTTCTTCCTACTCCTCAGTCCTGCCCCCCCTAACTTCTCCTTCTTCTTTTTCTTCTTCTTCTTCTTCTTCTTCTTCTTCTTCTTCTACCCTCTCGCCTAGCTCTGTCCTCTGGGTGTCGTGTTTCGACTCCCACGCTTCCGCGCGAAGCCCGCCCACACTGACTGGGAGACGGGGAGGGAGGGGAGTCGAGGGCGGAGGGCTTCGTAACCTGGTGGAGGGGTGCGTAATGTGGCTAATCTCTCTCTCTCTCTCTCTCTCTCTCTCTCTCTCTCTCTCTCTCTCTCTCTCTCTCTCTCTCTCTCTCTCTCTCTCTCTCTCTCTCTCGCTTCGAGTTGGCGTCAGGGGCGTCCAGCACGCGCACAGCGTTGCCATGGACACTGGCCCAAGCGAGCCGATGAAGTGACGTCATCCGACGTTGTTGCTCGTATTGACGTCAATCATGTCTCTCAGGTTGATGACCCGGATGGTCGCATTGAATTATTCGTCATGAATAATGGTATGGTTATTAGTTTAGCGAATGTCAACTCAAAAATATGTAAGCACAGCCTTTTGACGGATTGATATTGATGATTGATTTCACGGCTGAATAAAAAGAAAAATGAAGAAAACAATTTGCTTCCTCAATTAAGTAGTAAACAGTTGTTTTGGTGTGAGAGGGGTAAAAAAGTGTAAAACATGAAATGCAAGTGCGTAGGTAAGAAAAGCAATGTAATTTGAAAAATGTCAGGACAAGTCTACGAGAACAGCTGAACTTTATTTGGTCATCCGAAGCACTGGTGGGAAGTGTGACATGGGTTCGAATGTGATTAGTTCATTCTAAACACAACACATCCCCAAATATCGCCCACCCCGGCCAACCCGAAAAGAGTGAACTTGACTCGGTTAAAAGTGTTGTGTCGGTTGTAAATCTCAGTGGTGGAAAAAGTTGAGAAATGGTCTTGTTCTCAATGTCTTATGTTATGAAAAACGTCCATTTAAAACACACTTTATTTTATTTAGTTATTTTGTTTGACTAAAACTGTCATTTTGGAACAACTTTAAATGATAAATTATAATGTTTATGGCAAACAATGTTAGTTAGCACAACAAAGCAAGCAAGTTGTTTGCCCCGCAGCCCTTATTGACAGCATGAAACAGTAGTAGTAAAATTGCCGAAGGCCCCCCCCCACCAACAACAAAAACAAGTGTCCCTGTGGTGTAATTTACAAACAGGATTCCCCCCCCCCCCACCTCCCCGCTCACTGGCTATTCTCTGACAGACGCAGGAAACAAGCTCTGCACCGCCTGATAAGAAACAGGACCCAAAATAAAACAAAGCGAAAGGGGCTATGTTGTCATCCTGTGTGGTGCACCGACTACACGTAGACGACAGGGGCAAAGAATGAACGATCGATTCCAGGGGACGCGGAGCTCGGCTCCAGTTTTTTTTTTTTAACCTGACCAGAAAACTTTATTGATGATTGCTGCTTTTTTTTTGTCAAATAGTATACAGTATTCTTGTTTTCACTGTCTTGCTTTTATTGTGTTTTGTCATGTTATTGTTTTATTATATATACCTGTATATGTTTTATGATTATTTTTGTCCAATCAGATTTCAGCGAGGGGTGGCCCGGTGATCCAGTGGTTAGTGCGTCGACCTCACAGTGCAGAGGCACCGGGTTCAATTCCAGCTCCGGCCTCCTTATGTGGAGTATGCATGTTCTCCCCGGGCCTGCGTGGGTTTTCTTCGGGTACTCCGGTTTCCTCCCACATTCCAAAAACATGCATGGCAGGCCGATTGAACAGTCTAAATTGTCGCTAGGTGTGAGTGTGAGCATGGATGGTTGTTCGTCTCTGTGTGCCCTGCGATTGGCTGGCAACCGGTTCAGGGTGTCCCCCACCTACTGCGACCCTTGTGAGGATAAGCAGATCGGAAAATGGATGGATGGAGATTTCAGCCGTCCAGAGACTTTAGGATTGGCTTTGCTGGTGTACTAACTTAAACCAAATTAAACCAAAGTTAAGTAATGAAACAAATTCATTCCTAATCTAATCAAAATCTGTGCTGACATTTCTTTAGAGTCCCTGCAAATTGAAAATATGTACTCTAATTGTGACAAACGGTAAGAGTGGGCGAAGCTGAAACACACTTCCTGTTTTCATTCTTCTTTCCAATGTATAATGTCAAATAAAACAGTGCATTGTCATCTAGTGGTCAACAATGGAATTACACACAAAGTAAAAAAGGCCTCAGAACTAAATAGAATTATCAATGAATAAATAAATAAAGCTGCTAAATAGCGGGATTGTGAAACAATGATGGAGAGCTGTGTATCAAGATTTTATACGCTATTGTTTCCATAATTGCAACCTGATAATTGTGGTTATTTAATCCCACTGATGGCCCGGCACCAAATGCACAGCCTGCCACTGGCTGGCAGCTACATGTCCCAATACTTTTGTCCACAATGTATACTCTCAAGTTGAGGAGACTTTATTCGCAGGAGAGAAAATTAAAGAAAGAACAAGAGGATACGCTGCAGAATTGAGGAAGTCATATCGCAGTGATGGAACTATTAAGTGTGTGTGTGTGTGTGTGTGTGTGTGTGTGTGTGTGTGTGTGTGTGCACTTTTGTGTGGGGTACTCAATGACATTTTCAGGTAAATTTGCAGCACAGAACATTCTGAACGCTTATAAACAAGCTGCGCCGCTACTTTTCCTCCTCCTCCTCCTCCTCCTCCTCCGCATCCTTCTTTACCTGCTCACATTCTCTTTCAATCGCTCGCACAACCGATGTGGGTTGCCCCATGAAGATAATTAGACGGTGACAGCAACCATACAGTAGGTTGAATGCGATTTTCTGTTGTCGAGTCTCGTGTGATGAAAGTCAAGATGAAGTCAGCGAATAGGTGATGCTGCTGATATTTTTATGAAGCACGGTAAAACGTTCGCAGAGACTGTCTGCCACAGCTCACAAACAACCACTCACACATTCATTCGGCTCCTCTCTCGGTTTCTCAGTATGGCAGTAATAGTAATTATTCTTCACAGAGGATAAAGAATACATGGCCGTGTTAAATATTTGCCATTTAGATGTAAATTGTTTACTCGTGGGTATATTCTGTTTCCTATTGCATGTTAGCGTTCAGATAGCGGCGGCTATGTGGTTGTTTTCAATACAAATAAAATGGTCTCCCCTGCAATAGATGGAGGTTTACTGTATGATCATTTTGGAGTCATTTCCTTGGGGGAACGTTTTTTTTTTGTAATGTTCATTTGTGCAACAGGGGTGTCGAAAACCGAGATATTCAGCGATGATCAGCACCCGCCTGAAGTGTGAGTATCTGACAAAGTCTTTGAGGCTCCCTTTCATTGGCTGCATCTTTCTGCGGCCAGCGTCTGCCTGTCACCCCGATTAGGGACGGACAGCGGCCGGATGAAAAGAGCGGGACGGGATGACACAGGCGGGACAAGGGCCCTTCTTATGATACAATCTGCCTGCCAAGCGCGTCATCCAGTTCACTCAGCAAGTCAGAGCCGGAGCGATTTAATGGTCCCGCTCATGTGACGCCCCCCCCCCTAAAAAACAAAAAAACAAAAATAAGGAGCAGTTCAAATTCAAAGTGCAAATGAAATGGGGTTATCGTCTGTGTCGCTAAACAGGCCCTTTCGGCAATCGGCGCTTTCAAGTTTTTATTTCTTCTTTCTCACACATTTGCAATCCATTCCGGGATTTGATGTCAGTTTTTTAAAACAATTTTTAAAGATACTTTCCAAATTTGTTCGTATTTTAACAATACCATTTTGAAACTAAAATTCCCATTTGTATGATAGTTAAATTGAGACGTTCTTTTTCCTTGGTTGTTTTTATACATGAGCACATATTTTCAGATTTAGTTTTTCCAAGCAATCAATCAACTTTCAAATTTGCATCCTAGTTTAAATTGAGATTTCTTTGTGTTAAGATATTTTTGGACACAGTATGTGCTCATTTGTGTAATGGTTCAATTTTATTTATTTTTTAAACAATTTTTAATTTTTATTTAAATTTGGTCAGAGTTCAATTTCAGATATTCTTTTTTTAACCATTCCAAAACATGTTCACATTCACCTCACATTAGATTTTTGTTATTCATACAAGTTTTCAACTGTATATCGTAGCTACAAATTGTAAAACAAATTTTCACATTCACAATTGTTTAATTAAGAATTTCTTCACGACCCCTTTAAAAAAAATCTTCATTTTTATCACCTTTGAAAATGTTAACATTTTCACAGTAATGATTTTTTTTCTTTATGGTTTTAATTTGTCTTTTTTTCCAAACAACTTTCAACTTTCCAAAATAGTCAATATTTTTAAACACATTTTTCCACATTCACATAATCTTTTCTTTATATTTACACGATCCATTATTTGTTTGGCGTTTATAAGAATGATGGATTTTTGAGTGACTTCCACTTTGCGTTTGCCTTTTACATATAACATGACAACTCCGGTCCCGGCATCCTGCGACACGTACAAACGTCCTTCTGACTCAGTTCGGGCTCGGATGTCGCATCCTCCCCAATTTAAGGATGTCCAAGCCGAAGAAAGAACCGTACGGAAGGTCAAGAACCATCTTTACTACACAGATGGCTCAGAGTGGGTGCAATTAACATGGACGCTGGGTGTGGTGGATTACACAGCCGCACCACAGGCAACACACACACACACACACACGCACACACAAGGTGTGTGTATCAGCAAAGGCCAGTCAGGAAACAGCAGAGGTGTAAAGTGCACTGATGCTTGACTTCTTCTTCTCACCACTATTTCCGCTGCAAATGGCCATAATCTTAATGAGCTTCACATACACTAGTGTTGTGCCTTGAGATACATTGCCCCTTTGAAATCAGTGGAAACTGCCATTCTTTCGTACCAACACTCCTCACCCAAAAAGAGGGGGAGAAAAAAAAGAGAAAAATAACTGTCTGTAAAAATATACAGGGAAATACAGAAGGCTATTGGGAACATTTTCTCGATTTGTAAACGTTTCGGTTCCCGGAACAAATTACATACGTAACCTGATGTTCCGCTGTGTTACTTTTACTATTTTCCTTTTCGATTTCAAGTCAAAATGTTCCCGATCATTTCTCCGTCATTGTTGTCGGACATTGTGAACGGCTCAGAATATTCTCCATGCCGATTGTTGCGACACATTGTCACGTGGGGTCATCTCCCGGGTAATTGAAAACAACAAACATGGATGGCGAGTTTAATGGAATTTTACTAACATTCAATCTGATCTTGAGCTTAAATACTCCCCGAAGTAGTGCCGTCTCTCAATCAGCCCGCATGAGACCCTACCCTGCAGAATATAGCCCAACATTTTGTGAGTAGCGGGCTGGACAAGAAGAGATGTTTGAGACTGAAAAGAAAGCATTGAGGGGGATTGAGAGAGAGAGAGAGAGAGAGAGTGGGGGGTAGCAGCTGAGGGGACAAGTGTGGCGAGGTGGCGGTTAATGCCTCCCCCCACTCTCACCCTCCAGCCTCAGCCTTGGTGAAACCACAACCGAGGGGTTGGGGTTGGGGAGTGGGGGGGCAAAGCACGCAGAAGAAGGCGCAGGAGACAGTCAATGGCGGCTTTGTCATCGGAGAACTTGTTTATTTTCAAGCTCGCTCACATCCAACCGCCAGAAGACAGGCGAGGCCTCATGCCATCCTCACCCTCCCTTCCTTTCCCTTTCACACCCCGCCTGAGATTCAATGGATGAAGGCATTGAACAAGAAGGGCACAAACCTCCAAGGATGAACAAATACAGTATATCTCCGCTAAGAAATCGCAAGAGGTGATTCCCAACCATTTCACTGGTACTCATTTCAAAATAATCTTTGTGTCTTTGTTATCTCAGCGATTCCCCAAATGGTTTCTTTTCGCTTAGAAACAAGCATTATGGCACACATTTTATTAAGGTCTTTGAACACATTTTGTAAACAATACAAGCACAGTTAAACAGACTAACTAACTAACTAACTAACTAACTAACTAACTAACTAACTAACTAACTAACTAACTAACTAACTAACTAACTAACTAACAAAACTTAAGTTATCTCTCAATCGACATGAATAATGATGGCCAAAAGACGTACATTTTAAAATGAGCATAGAGCTGTCGCTTTCTGTCGGCGAAAGAAGCAGGATTGAAGAGGATTTGATCTTCAGTCATCTTCAGCAAAAACTAGGCCGGGCTGAAGTTCTTCCTGTTTTCATTATTATTCCTTTAAAGTTACACAAAATAGTGTATCATCTGGTCGACAATACAATTACATCCAAAATAAATAGGACGGGGCGGCCCGGTAGTCCAGTGGTTAGCACGTACAAACTGTACAAAAACAAAGCAAAATTGGAGGACCGCGAACCAGGAAACATTTGAACATAAATATGCAGCCTTCTCAAAATCTGTTTTAGTTACTTGTCCAAAACTGCTACAGAGGAAGCAAATTAATCTCCTCGGTGGAGGTAATACTCGCCGTTCTTCTTCCGTCTTGTTTGGATTTGAGTGTCCAACCATTGAGCCGAGACCTGGAGGCCTCCTCACAGTCATCCTCTGTCCACGTTCTCCTTCCTGCCCTCTCTCCTTCTGTAACCCGCCTCCCGCTCTTCCCCAGCTGGTATTCACACATGAGTAATGGGATTACCACACAGAGAGCCGTGTGGCAGTGGTGGAGGTGGAGGGCTGTGCAACGGACAGGATGGTGACACTAGAGGACAAGTGAGGGTGGTGGCAGGAGGAGGTCCACCTGGTCGAGGGCAGGCGTATGTGGGTCCCAAACACACCAACTCCCAAACCAAACACCCTAATCTAAACTCTACTTCCCGAGCATGCGGGTGGAGATGGTGGAGGGGTTGATGTTGGAGGAATAGGTCCACCTCGTAGAGGGCAGACGTCGGTGGAGAGAGCGTGGTAAAAGTTTGCGGCTTCTCAGGCAAGTGCAAATTAGCAGTGGTTGCTTTTGTCGGATTCAGGGCCACTCAAAGAAAACCCATCGTGACTTTCTATTTCCAGACAGACAGACAAACCACACTCTCTTTCTGTCGAATCACCATGGTGATGAAGGAGCTATTCAAGAGCGTACACGGGCACAAAAAAAAAAAAAAAGCTGGTTTGAACAGTGGCTAAAGTAAGTGGCGGGTAACGTGAGAGCGGGTGGACACGTTACTGTATATTAAACGTCTTGGCCCGCAGACAAGGGGAGGTGGTGAGGGAAAAGGGGGCGGGGCGGGGGTCAGTTCTTAAAAGCCCTGGGGGACGTGACATTGATGGACGGGGCCATGGTGAAGAGGCGCGGTCGGGGGGAAAACGTGTCGGGGAAGGTGAACGAGGAAGTGTCGGCATGGAAAAGGGGGAGAGCGGAATGCCTGGCCGGGTGACAGTTGCTATATTGAGCTCAGCGTGAGTGTTGACGCTATCTGCCGCATCGCACCCAGGAACAAAGTCTTCCTCGCCTGCTGGCACGGAGCACGGCTTCCTCTTCCACTCGTCTCCAAGCCCTCATCATTCCGATGCATCCCGCCTATCATACCAGCAACTGTCCAGAAATAGGAGCGGGCGATAGTCCATTTCTGACTATGCTAGAGAGCTTCCCTTAAGGACAATTAGTAACAAAAACATATGGTGCGTCAGATTTGGAAGATTTTTTTTTTTTTCACAGGTCATTTTTAACCTGAATCATTGAGAGTTAGGGTTAGGGTAAAATGTCATAACATGGTTTGTATTGCCGGCTTTCAACTTTTGGGTCTGGTATGTATCTTCCGCATGATATGAATGAACGGAAACAACCGTGCTCCATGTCATACAGCTTGCCTTTTATCGCAGTATGGTATGTACAGTATTTTCTTGCCCGTGTGTGTCACCGTGTCACACCCAATCCTCATTGAGACTCCCATATATACCCACCGTATGTCAGGAGGTGTCCTCATCCTCTCAAGTAACAGCCCGTCAGCCGTCAATAAATGGCTGAGCTACATCCGAGCCATCTCGAAGCTGTGACAGCGTGTATGAGAATGTGAACAGCCGTGGAGTGCGTGACACATGTCCTTGCTGCCACATAACACCAGCGACAAACATGAAGTCACATGCATGACGGGGACACAGCAGATGTGCACTCGTTGAACTGCAAGTGTGCAGCCATGCTTGCACCCAGTGGTTTGGTCCAGTTCATGGTACAACTCCCAAACACCTCTTAACCCAATCTAACCCCAAACCTCTAGTACTGTGTATAATAATTACTTTTTAACCTATAATTCCTGTCGATATGAATGGTTTACCACGGTTTTTGGTTCTTTGTATAGTCTTAACTTGTATAGTTAACATTTAGATGATTCTGTGGTTGTAGTTCTGGTTTTCTTAAAATCTTAACGACACGAGGTTATGGTTTTTTATTTTTTGTTAGTTCATTAGGTGTTTTTTTTTGTTTTGTTTTGTTTTGTTTTGTTTTACTGTTTCACTGTTCACACCATGGCAGCCCAAGTGGTTATCGCGTCAACCTCACAGTGCAGAGGCCTTCCTGTGTGGAGTTTCCATGTTCCCCCCGTGCCTGCGTGGGTTTTCTCCGGGTATTCCAATTTCCTCCCACATTCCAAAAACATGCATGGCAGGCTGATTGAACACTCGACATTGTCCCTAGGATGTGAGTGTGAGCGCGGATGATTGTTTGTCTCTGTGTGCCCTGCGATTGGCTAGCAACCGGTTCAGGGTGTCCCCCGCCTGCTGCCCGAAGACAGCTGGGATAGGCTCCAGCACCCCCCGCGACCCTGGTGAGGATAAAGCGGATAAAATTTTTTAAAAAAAAATCAAACTCTAACTCATAATCTTCAACCCAAATCTGGAATCACAATCCTGAACCTCCGAATGGAATTCCAAATCCTAACCCAACCCTAGACCGAGGTCCTAATCATTTTTCATGCAAAAACTTTTCTGGTGAAAATCCTTCTTGAATGTCCTAATAATCCAACCTTGTCCTTTATCTGCAGCCTCTTCATTCCCATCATCACCATTATCATCATAAGACAGTCGACATGTAGGTGTCTCAGCTATGTGTCACGCTTCACATGCCAGCGTAGCGGAGGCCGGGCCAGCCGGACACAGAGCATGTGTTACACTGCCGCGTCTGATGTGCGCTACCCTCGCACGCAGGCGCGGGCGCGGGCGCTGTGGGTGGCATAGTTATGTGTCATAATCACCATCCTCCCTGGCTTTGTTCCAGTACATACGCCGTCACCCTGGTGCGGAGGAGGAGTTTGTCCACAGTGTGGGTGCCGCCACGAGACGTCATGTTATCCAACATGCCAGCTCGTCATTGAATGTTTGGGGAATAAACACGTTACAAGAAAGTCAAATATTATAAGACAAGCGCTGTATTGTTTGAAGAAAAAACATTTCTCACAAAATGACCACTGATATTTGTGATATGAGAATGTACATATTCACAAATGACTTTTTTATTCTTAAAAAAAATGGAACATTTATAGAATCATAGATTAATTTTTGTCTAACCTTCCATGACTCTAATTCTCACACATGCGGAGGATTTGTGGTTTGTAGCATTTGTGACTCGCATCAATGACATGTCATTGTCTTTAGCAGATGTCTGAATCAAATGACAACATCGAGGAACCATCGGCTCATTTTCCCCCCAAAAACATTTCTACCTCCTCCCCCCTCAATGGCGTTTCTGGCCAAGTAAGTGCAAATTAATGGTAATAAGGCCTCACTGTGTCACTGGAAGCGGACATCAGTGTGCTAGCTGTCGCTTTAACCAGGATGGCTGCCAGTGTGTGTGTGTGTGTGTGTGTGTGTGTGTGTGTGTGTGTGTGTGTGTTATATTGATGCCAATGCGAGACAGGGATCTAGTGCCACGAGACAGATCTTGTTTCCCTTTCCCTGAACACAAGTGTATGTGTAAGCGTTTCAAAGTTGTGTTTGTGTGTTTGCCGCTGACTCACCCTTTGACCTGTTGCCTTCCTCACAAAGTGGCGCATAGAAGACGTGTTTGTGGATTAGAATCAAGCCGCAACCCTGGCGTAGAATGTGTGTGACCACCAGGGACGTTCAAATACAGTGGTGCCCTTGAGATGGAAAATTATTTGTAATTGGTTTTGTAAATGACAGCATAAATAGCAATCTATATGATTAGACTTCGTGAAAACATACGGAAATGATGTTTAAAATTAAAATAAAAGAGCATTAAAAAGAATTAAACATTAGTTGTCACACTTCTTCGGAACTGGACTGCTCATCCTGGGGTCCTTGGCTACCTGGGGGAAGTATAAACTAGACATACGGATAAAGTGCACTGCACTGGAGGCTCAATTCCTCTCTTGGCTTAGTAGAGTGGTAATATTAGTCATTCTTCACAGAGGATAAAGACTATATGCCTGTGAGTATCGTTACATGGTGTGTCTACGTGTGTTGCAGCACTGTTTGCGGGGCAACAAACAGATTGAAGCCTCTTATTTGAAGAATATTTACTCAATCAATTGAATTCGCAACAAGCGGAGGTTATCAAACTCCCACTTGTGAAGCACATGACATCATACAGTGCTTGTATCTCAAGTAAACAGTCAAATTTGGTGTGGATCAACAGACTTGTGAATAAGATCATTAAAGCATTTTTTTTTTCTCGTAAAATGATGACTGTCCTCTCAAAATCACAATTGTTTTCATGATATTTTCTCATGGGAAAATAAAATAGCCACTTGTTGCTCGGCAGGATTCAGAATTCTGCTCCTCGTGTCAACCAGCACATTTGGACAATTGTTACGAGTCAAAACAATGTTGTCAAGCAAAGCATTTTAGTAGGGCTTGATTTTGGAGAAGACAAAGCCAGATCTACCCGAGTCGCCGTGGTGATAGCATCACATGACGGCCACGCTTGGTGCGTGACTCAACGTGGATCCTCATTGAGACTCCCATATATACCCACCGTATGTCAGGAGGTGTCCTCATCCTCTCAAGTAACAGCCCGTCAGCCGTCAATAAATGGCTGAGCTACATCGAGCCATCTCGAAGCTGTGACAGCGTGTATGAGAATGTGAACAGCCGTGGAGTGCGTGACACATGTCCTTGCTGCCACATAACACCAGCGACAAACATGAAGTCACATGCATGACGGGGACACAGCAGATGTGCACTCGTTGAACTGCAAGTGTGCAGCCATGCTTGCACCCAGTGGTTTGGTCCAGTTCATGGTACAACTCCCAAACACCTCTTAACCCAATCTAACCCCAAACCTCTAGTACTGTGTATAATAATTACTTTTTAACCTATAATTCCTGTCGATATGAATGGTTTACCACGGTTTTTGGTTCTTTGTATAGTCTTAACTTGTATAGTTAACATTTAGATGATTCTGTGGTTGTAGTTCTGGTTTTCTTAAAATCTTAACGACACGAGGTTATGGTTTTTATTTTTGTTAGTTCATTAGGTGTTTTTTGTTTTGTTTTGTTTTGTTTTACTGTTTCACTGTTCACACCATGGCAGCCCAAGTGGTTATCGCGTCAACCTCACAGTGCAGAGGCCTTCCTGTGTGGAGTTTCCATGTTCCCCCGTGCCTGCGTGGGTTTTCTCCGGTATTCAATTTCCTCCCACATTCCAAAAACATGCATGGCAGGCTGATTGAACACTCGACATTGTCCCTAGGATGTGAGTGTGGCGCGGATGATTGTTTGTCTCTGTGTGCCCTGCGATTGGCTAGCAACGGTTCAGGGTGTCCCCGCCTGCTGCCCGAAGACAGCTGGGATAGGCTCCAGCACCCCGCGACCCTGGTGAGGATAAAGCGGATAAAATTTTTAAAAAAATCAAACTCTAACTCATAATCTTCAACCCAAATCTGGAATCACAATCCTGAACCTCGAATGGAATTCCAAATCCTAACCCAACCCTAGACCGAGGTCCTAATCATTTTCATGCAAAAACTTTTCTGGTGAAAATCCTTCTTGAATGTCCTAATAATCCAACCTTGTCCTTTATCTGCAGCCTCTTCATTCCCATCATCACCATTATCATCATAAGACAGTCGACATGTAGGTGTCTCAGCTATGTGTCACGCTTCACATGCCAGCGTAGCGAGGCCGAGCCAGCCGGACACAGAGCATGTGTTACACTGCCGCGTCTGATGTGCGCTACCCTCGCACGCAGGCGCGGGCGCGGCGCTAATGGGTGGCATAGTTATGTGTCATAATCACCATCCTCCTGGCTTTGTTCCAGTACATACGCCGTCACCCTGGTGCGGAGGAGGAGTTTGTCCACAGTGTGGGTGCCGCCACGAGACGTCATGTTATCAACATGCCAGCTCGTCATTGAATGTTTGGGAATAAACACGTTACAAGAAAGTCAAATATTATAAGACAAGCGCTGTATTGTTTGAAGAAAAAACATTTCTCACAAAATGACCACTGATATTTGTGATATGAGAATGTACATATTCACAAATGACTTTTTTATTCTTAAAAAAAATGGAACATTTATAGAATCATAGATTAATTTTTGTCTAATCTTCCATGACTCCAATTCTCACAAGATTTGTGGTTTGTAGCATTTGTGACTCGCATCAATGACATGTCATTGTCTTTAGCAGATGTCTGAATCAAATGACAACATCGAGGAACCATCGGCTCATTTTCCCCCCAAAAACATTTCTACCTCCTCCCCCCTCAATGGCGTTTCTGGCCAAGTAAGTGCAAATTAATGGTAATAAGGCCTCACTGTGTCACTGGAAGCGGACATCAGTGTGCTAGCTGTCGCTTTAACCAGGATGGCTGCCAGTGTGTGTGTGTGTGCGTGTGTGTGTGTGTGTGTGTGTGTGTTATATTGATGCCAATGCGAGACAGGGATCTAGTGCCACGAGACAGATCTTGTTTCCCTTTCCCTGAACACAAGTGTATGTGTAAGCGTTTCAAAGTTGTGTTTGTGTGTTTGCCGCTGACTCACCCTTTGACCTGTTGCCTTCCTCACAAAGTGGCGCATAGAAGACGTGTTTGTGGATTTGAATCAAGCCGCAACCCTGGCGTAGAATGTGTGTGACCACCAGGGACGTTCAAATACAGTGGTGCCCTTGAGATGGAAAATTATTTGTAATTGGTTTTGTAAATGACAGCATAAATAGCAATCTATATGATTAGACTTCGTGAAAACATACGGAAATGATGTTTAAAATTAAAATAAAAGAGCATTAAAAAGAATTAAACATTAGTTGTCACACTTCTTCGGAACTGGACTGCTCATCCTGGGGTCCTTGGCTACCTGGGGGAAGCATAAACTAGACATACGGATAAAGTGCACTGCACTGGAGGCTCAATTCCTCTCTTGGCTTAGTAGAGTGGTAATATTAGTCATTCTTCACAGAGGATAAAGACTATATGCCTGTGAGTATCGTTACATGGTGTGTCTACGTGTGTTGCAGCACTGTTTGCGGGGCAATAAACAGATTGAAGCCTCTTATTTGAAGAATATTTACTCAATCAATTGAATTCGCAACAAGCGGAGGTTATCAAACTCCCACTTGTGAAGCACATGACATCATACAGCGCTTGTATCTCAAGTAAACAGTCAAATTTGGTGTGGATCAACAGACTTGTGAATAAGATCATTAAAGCATTTTTTTTTTCTCGTAAAATGATGACTGTCCTCTCAAAATCACAATTGTTTTCATGATATTTTCTCATGGGAAAATAAAATAGCCACTTGTTGCTCGGCAGGATTCAGAATTCTGCTCCTCGTGTCAACCAGCACATTTGGACAATTGTTACGAGTCAAAACAATGTTGTCAAGCAAAGCATTTTAGTAGGGCTTGATTTTGGAGAAGACAAAGCCAGATCTACCCGAGTCGCCGTGGTGATAGCATCACATGACGGCCACGCTTGGTGCGTGACTCAACGTGGAGGTGGCTGTGTGCAGGCTGTCACACTAAAATGCACACACACACACACACACACACACACACACACACACACACACACACACACACACACACACACACACACACACACACTCCAGCATCATCCTACCTAATCATCCACCTACTGTGACACGCATGGAGGGAACGAGGAGGAGGAAGAGGTGGAAGAAGAGGAGGAAAGATTTTTAACAAGTGAAGGATGAGTTGGGAAGGATGAAAAGAAGCAAGGAGGTCATAAACATTCTTGCACAAAATTCTATAGGGTTTATTTATTATTTATATTTGTTTCAAAGCTTCATGCATACCAAAATATATGCATGTAAGGTGCAAGTGTGATTTTTGGGGGGCGGGGGGTCCTGATGATGTTCATTACTGTACTATTTGTGACTATCTGTGACTGAATGCGTGTGACTTTGAAAGGCGGAGCTTTCTTCATGGGGTCTCTGGCTCAGCGAATGAGAGTGTAGACATAACTTTTGGCCCCTCTGTTTCAGTGACGGCTTCAGTTGTGGGACAGGCAAAGCAATTACAGGCAAAGCAATTACACAGGCACTACACCACGGACAGTAGTTTCGAAAGATTTTTATCCTTGCAATTTCTCGGAGCGTGTTCAAATATGTTTGCAACGTTTAAAAAAAAATGTCAAGTGTAAGGGTGCGTGTGATACTATGCCGTGTATAGTTTGCCGCCACTTCCTACGCCCTATGCAGAAAAGCGACATCCGTGCACACTTGCAACCCTGCCACAGGCTTTAGTGCCGCCACCACCACGTTGTGGTTTTCTTTGACAATCTGGTACTCGCATTTCCGTTTTCTTCTCTGTTGACGTCAACCAGCGGCTTACTGCTTCATTTTGAAATTCATCTCTTTTGTTCTCAGTTTTGCACTGCATTCAACCATACCGTTATAAGAACATACAAAGACGCCGTGTACGGACACTGAAACAAAAATGGTGTGTTGAATTTATTGTATTTTATTTTGTCACGTGGAAATCATGTGGATTTGGATTGATTTTCAAAGAAAATGTTTAGTCTACTTTGAAAATGCATCTGCATCCCGATAGTTTTATTTCGTGCAACCATGACTTAGTAAAATAATACTGAGTACATCTAACACACGATTTTTTTTCGATCTAACCCTTGAACTCACAAGTGCACAACTACTCTCCTGAAGTCAAATTTATTGTTGATTCTATTTTGTGTGGATTTTGTCTGTACACTGGAGGCGCGTGCGTGTGTGTGTGTGTGTGTGTGTGTGTGTGTGTGTGTGTGTGTGTGTGTGTGTGTGTGTGTGTGTGTGTGTGTGTGTGTGTGTGTGTGTGTGTGTGTGTGTGTGTGTGTGAAGTGAGAGTCCTGTCGCGGACGTGAAGGTGGAGCTGGTGTAGGGAACAGCTGAGCGGTGTAACGTTTCAAAAATGCGGCGAGCACACAAGGAGCAACTGTTCCCGCCCGGTGCGGCTTGCGGTGCCTTTTCTGCACCCACTTTATTACGCTTTAATTAAACTCTGACGTCAGCCCTTTTTCTCTTGAGCTTTTAAACTTCACTAAATGGCAAGTTGTCATCCATGTGCTCGTTCTAAGCGTGAACCGCCCCTCAACGAGTGCAGTTATGCATAGCAGCTGTCATGCCAGGATGCAAATGTTGTCCCACTAATGTGCACAAATGCCGTACATGTGTAAGCTTATGTTATATTATTAATTATGATCATTTTATGTTTGAGCATTATACTATTTCATGTTAAGAATACCTAAATTATATTCTGTTGTTTAATAATTGCGGAGACATGTTTTTATGTTGATTGGTTCTGATTGGCTGTTGAAGTAAGAGAAGCAGAAAGTGATTTTAGTTACGAGGAGAGTTGTGTTCTCGAACGTGCTTCGCAACGAACCCTTCAACTTACACATGTTACAGAAATGTCCAACTAGTTTGAGGATTCATTTGAATTCCATTTTAAGGTCCTTTATTAAACTCTATCCCCAGCCTAAATCTCCGATTTAAGGTACCGGTACTAATAAACATGTTTTCTCGGGAAATAATTAAAAGTGAATTAATTCAGTCCAGGCTCAAACTGTGAAAACTTTTATGAACTGCGCAGGCAATGTTTTAAATTTGCATTTAAAATAGGTTATGATTTGGGAAAACGAAACAAAACAAAAACACACAAAAAAACGTTATTTTTATTGAAGCAATACTGACACCTAGTGGCCTCTTATAAACTAAACAGATTTGAACCACTGCTGTGCAATGATTATGTACAACTAAAACTGTTACGTAATTGAGAGGGAAAATGAAGGTTTTTGAAGAGCGACACTGGCACCTGGTGGCGTTTCAAAGGGATATTTGGAATTTGAAAGACATCGATTACACTGCCAAACACATATTTTGCTACATTTTTTCTAGATTTTTTTCGGGGGCGGGGGGGGGGGGGTGATTCTGAATCTGCCCTCATTTTTCGGGCACGTAATATGTGGAGCTATTAAACAGGACTCTTTTTTGAAAATGTGTTACAAGACATACATTCCAACTAGAATGTAACAGTTTTCAATCGGTGTGCGACTACGGAGGTCAAGAGAGCAAGTGTTGTGCATTACAGTTTACTGAGTAAATTGATCACCTCCAACTCATGAGTGTACACAATCAAACGGTGACCAAAACTTATGGCACACAATCAACCAAATAGGGTAGATTTACAGAAATACTGATAACATTGTCTCACTTTGCTCATAAATGTTATGTAGTCAGTTTGAAATCTGGGCATGTGAAAATCTGAATGCAATTTGGGAATAACCAGATGCCCGAGCCACCTCATATCTATTTATTCCTTAAAATGTATGTATTCTTTTAAGTTTCAATTGTTTTATTAAAATGTTCAGTTATCAGTATTAGATATGTTTAGTGAAGGATTGTAAATTATAAAATCGAAAACATTAATGAAATGTACAGCTTGCATTTAATGTTAAAACATTCTTGTTCATTTATTGCAAATATGAAATAAGCAAATATTGGCAAATATTAAATATAATAATAAGAAGAAGAAGAAGAAAAAAGAAATTCATCCATCTATTCTGTTCTGCTTATCCTCACAATGCCCACATTACAATTAGAAACTTCTTGGTAAGTTGTAAATTGTAAAAACTTCTTTGTAAGTAAGCACTTTTACGAATTTAGCGGTGGTTCAAATCAGTCACGATTAATTGATTTTAGACGTCCAACTCCAGCACTTTGATCACAAGCATGTTTGAGGGCGAGAGTGGCACTATATGCAGTTTTGCTAGATGGCCAGTAGATGTCACCTAATATCAATATTTTAACGTATGGAGCCTTGTCTCGAGTATTTTTTAACACCAGCATGTGCACATCCAATGTAGTACATATTGTGAGTACTTTTGCCACTGCTTTAGAAATTGGGATTATTTTCATAAAGTTTTGATTTGATCACTCATGACTATGTTTTAACACGTTGCCAATCACACAAAAGTAGATTATGTAACATCTGCTTTGATGCCACTCACTCATCTTTCGGTGAGTCGTGTCGTGAGTCATCTTTCCTTTACTTGCAAAAAAAAACATCCGTATATACTCGTCGTGTCCAAATGTGTCAATCATCTTCCTAAAATTTACAAACAAGAGGTTAACTGAGTTTACGCTAAGCCACGCCCCCACCGACCAGCTGGTGGCAACACTGTCAGTGACGTAACCCCTTCATGCAGCCATTGGCCAAGAGAACGTCGTGCAGCTGGCCAATCGCCTACCGCTGCGGTGAAGTCGCCGGGCTCCAGCCTCGTTCACTTTGTGCGGAGTGGGCGGGGCGAGTGGCAGAACCCAGAGCCTGTGCCGCGTGTTGATTGGCTTGAGCGGCGGTGAAAGCGGGTTCTGTTGCTGAGAGAGAGTAAAAGGATAGGGAAGGGCAGGAAGTTACGTCCTCAAACAACATAGCGGTGTTTAGCTCCAACTAATTGTTGATTCAACAGGAAACTGTTTCGATACTGTGTAGAATACCGGTACGTATTACACATTTGATTTCATGCATTATCACCATGTCCTCGTCTGTCACTGTCAATTATTGTAAATATATTGGTTCTCACAAAGGGGAGGGAGGGTTTGTGCCTTATTATTGGCCTCGTCTGTGTAGTGCCGCCCCTCAGCCCTCCCTCGTGCTGTTCCTATGGTTCCCGGAGCTCTTATTGGTTACTGTAAATTTTGGGACGGGACGCCGGTTTGCCTGAGTATCGCCGCCGCTATTGGCTGGCTCCCTCCGTCCGTCAAGTGGACCTTGACAGCTCACCGCGCCCCCTCGTCTCGGAACACCGCCGCCTATTGGCTACTGTACCTGTCAGCGAGTTCCGATTGGCCGCTGCGCCCAGCTGTTAGTGGTTCATTCACCATTTTGTGACTATAGTGGAAAAGAGACGAGCGATACTTACGAGCGTATCCTCGTCGGAGTTTCAGTGCGGGGATCTTGGTGATGTTTGACGGGAGGGAAAAGTAACTAGTCCCCGGAACTTGAAAGTCCTCCGAGTCGACAGCTGGAGGGATGTTAACGGGTGCCGTGCGGGCTGCCTCATCCACCAAATAAGACCATAAATCTTTTTTCTCTCGTCCGCGCTGAAGAGGAAAAAGCTCCACTCGGGTGAGTTCAAACTAAGTTAACGGAGGGGAGGCTACGAAGCTCAGCCGATTTCAAGGCTTCCTTTTAGGGGGTGGGGGATAAGATGCCACACTGCCGGGTTGTTGTTCTGGTTCTGCCCGGAGAAACGAACCGCTCAGCGGGCAGGACGAGGGAAGGAGGCGGAGGGCTGTCGTACACACACGCACGCACATACACACGCATTGAACAACAAGCTTTAAAACTTTCTGAAAATGTCATCCCACAAATAAGGATGACAACCGAAACAAAATAGAACACTACAACGTCTTTATTACAACGTTGTGGCGGATTTTCGCTACTTTTTCCCAAACCTTTTCCGTGTTGGCGTCGAGTCGAAAAACACGTCGACCTCTTTTCGCGGCACTGCGGTCCGAATTAAAACCCACCACGACGGGACGTTTTGTCGACTTCTTTCTTTATACTTATTTTTAGTTCATCAGCGACGAATGGGAGCCGTAACTTGATGAAATACAGGCTAATTCGACCGTTTTTAGCGTGGCCGCCGTCGTCGTTGTTGTGTAGTAGTAAGTCGTGCGTACTACGAAGGCTTTACAACCGAGCAGCTTTCCTTTTGCTAGCTGACATTTTAATAACAGGAGAGCAAGTGACTTTCTTGTGTTCAAGAGGTAGGAATCCGGCTTGTCCTGTTGCCATCCCCCCCAAAACGTCACTTGACTTTATTTTTTTAAATGTTATTTACCAGCTGGCCTTTGAGTCGTAGACATGTTAGTAGTACTCCAGCTATTGCCTTTTCCTGCTCTGCATCCCCACCATCACGGCTAACGGTGTAGTGGTAGTATCATCCCAATTACGCAGCGTTTTTTGGCTGGTTTTTGTATAGATTCTTGCAGGGACTTTGATGACCATGACAACAAGTTTGGCCATCACCAAACAAGGACCTGGGATCAATAGGAACCAGAATACCCACATCTCCAAGTGCAACCTACGGCCAGTGGGTCTGAAACGGCCTGCTAAGAGCATTTAAATGTGGCCTGTCAAGCCCCAAAATGCTTGTAACGCATCAAAACGAACATTTGCCGTGTCACATTTGGTCACGCCATTATGTTTCATCAGATCTTGCTTCTTGCTTGTGTGACCCACTTAACGACAAAAGCTGTCCCCTACATCCACCATGAGTGAAATTCAAAAAAGCTGCAAGAAGCGAAAGACGGGCCACCCCAATTTTCTTTTTCTTAGGCGAATCTTCTCCAAGCAGCAGAATAATGACCAAGATTAAACTAGTCGCATACTAGGCCCGAGTGTTCATCAAAAGTGAGGCAGGTTGCATTCCTCGAATGCATCTAAGGCACTGTAACAGTATGTACTTAAAATGTATAAAGCATAAAAGTTCAATAGAAATTGTACCTAAATAAATGTTTTAAAAACAGACACATGGAAAAAAATCTAATGCAATTTTTTGGTGCATACAAGTGAAATACAACTGACCTGTACTTAAAAAATGGATAAAAAAAAACACTTTAACACAATGCACAGTGTGAACTTTTAATTAAATGATTCTTTGGCCTACAACTAGAGGGAACCCATGGACTACAGTTGAGAATCACTGGTCAAAATGATCAGCAAACTTTTCAGCAGCAATCAATGTAATGGCACAGTACCAAAAACTACACAATATGATGGAATAATTATAATCTCGTTAAATTTACTTGCAGTGTGAAATCTGGGCCTGTTGACTTGAACATGAAGCTATGATTCAGTTTGAACGGCAACAGGTGGATCCACAGGTTAACTCGACTTTCAGCTGTTTGGTGAAAGGACTTATAATGGGGCAAATGATCGAGGATACCTTGGGACTCATTTTAGCTGAATTCCCCCGTATGCTGGAATTTGCCCAAACTTCAAATCAAAATTGCTGGCTTCGTGTTCCTTTCTGGGTGTGGGTCTCTTGAGACATTTTTGTGAGTCTTGCTATGGTGGACGTGTCCACGCAATTTCTTGTTTGCGGAATGTTGATCGTTAAAAGCGATGGATGGACTGGCCCTCAGCTCCCATCTCCCCTTTTTTGAATGGCAAAATAATCGGGAAACATCAATGCCCGTGAGCTGCCAATGTTAAATGGCATTGTTTAAAAAAACAACAAATCCTTGCAATTCAGCATTGCCTTCGAGTCCAGGTTACCTGGTTGTTTTGACGTATGTGTGCGAACACACCATGGCAATTGCCCAAAATGTCTGCTTTGACCCCAAAATGTCCGACTTCCTGTTCAGTGTTCATGGGTCCTTAGGATTTTTATTTTTTTATTTTTTATTTTTTGCGCCACTTGCGACGCTAGACATGTTCATGCAATTTCATGTTGATCAGTAAAATTGGTGACTGAAGTCTACATTTTTGAGTGGTGTTTGGGGGCGGTCATGTTTGGGAACTTGAAAATAAATATTCATAAGACAATCATTTTCCATCGGGGGCCATTTCAGTCATGCGAGGGTCATACTAAATGGATAATTACATCTTGCTTGTCACAGATTATGAACTCAGAGGAAAGAAACATGTAGGGTGGAAAAAATACAATAAGCACTGTGAGTGTAAAATGTCTGCTAGGAAGCAGAAGATGCGTGTCACCTTTCAGCATTCCAATCAGCAAAAGAAAAGCGTCAAGAGCCCAAACCCTGACCTAAATCCTATTGAAAATCCGGTGGGCTGACATGTTGGACGGTTCATTAGTAGATACAGTATTCTGAGCATTTGTGGATTTATTTGCTTTTAGAATTGCATGGCAGGCTCGGTTGAATGTGCAAATGGTCCCGGTGCCATGAGTTGCGACCTATGACCTTTTAGATGAAGATTGTGTTTGGGCCTAAAAGTAGGGGAGGTATTGCGCGCGTGTGCACACACACACACACACACACACACACACACACACACACACACACACACACACACACACACACACACACACACACACACACACACACACACCACGTCCTATTGTGTTGATGGAAAATAAAATCCCACTAAAAAGGTACATTTGCACACTTATTTAGAAATTCTGTCATGTATGGAGTACACGACACTCTTCTTTTTGATTCGTCTCGGTAAACGTGTGTGTGTGAGTGTGAGTGTGTGTGTGTGTGTGTGTGTGTGTGTGTGTGTGTGTGTGTGTGTGTGCACGTTTGCAGGAGAGAGAGAGAGACAATGGAGATTTTAACAACGTTCATGACTGCACAGTAAATTCCACTAAGAGAGAGGCAGAGAGAGAAAGCATTTTCATTGGGTGTGTAAAGTTTGACGTGTTGAGAGAATGCCGAGGTAGGATTGTTTATCCTGACGCTGTGTGTCCGGTCGAATGCCATGGAAACGACAAATCCGACGTTTTTCTGTCTGATCACCGTAACGTTCCGGCTCTGCGTCGAACACCTTGATCAACCGTCGCTTAGGTTTTGTGCAAATGGGAGCAGAAGCATTGGACAAAAATGACATTTATTAAATACACCAAAAAGAACTGGAGGAGAGCTGACCTTAGCGTGTGTTAAAAATGTGTGTGCGTGTGTTTTTTAAATACAATCTTTTTACCCTTGAATTAATCTGTTCCAGGGTCAGACTGACAGCACCATAACCTTTACAAACTGTACAAGCACTGTTTTCATTTATATTATAACATTCAAGCCAAAAAAGAAGTTCACCAATATAAAACAAAATAAAGTAACACGGCTCGAGTGGAATCTTTTTTTTTTTAATGGGAAAAACAAGTCATATTTTATGAAAGTATATACTGGAATAACTTTGATGACGGTTATTATGAAAATAAAGTCATGATCTATAGTTGCAATAGTGCAAGACTAAATGTTGCAAGTAAATTTAAAACGTCACAAGAAAAAAGAAATCTCCTTTTCTTTTTCATCTTTTTCATTATGATGAAAGCGAAGACATAACGTTACGGGACTCAAGTTGAAATTGGAAAGAAAAACAGGAAAATGTCATGTGACGAAAGTCAAACTGTCGCCATCTTAAAACCTTCAAAACGGGACTCGGTCGAGATCTTGTTTGAAAAGTTACAATGTCATCAGAAATAAAAGTCAACAATTTTTGAAGAAAAATAAAATAAAATTCGTGGAATAAATATTGCGAAAATCCTGATGAGTCGTTCGAATATCGCAAGGGCAGCTGCATTTTCTCAAGAATAATATGATATGAGGCTGAAGTCCTAAAAGTTGGTTAGCGCTATTACAGCAGCTCTTGTACATACGCGTACAAATTCAGGTTAAATCGCCGACATAAGAAAGTCACTGTCGTATTTTCGATGTTTGGGGGTTCCACCGCATACAGTTACAGTAACCATATTAATTTCGGCAATTCGATTATATTTCTTCCTCCAGCGGGTTTGGCAACCTTGCTATTCATGCCGGGAATTTCACATCTCTCGCTCGAGTGAACAAGAATGATGCTTTCTGGGTTTTTGGGGGGGGGGGCAGTGATGGAGGGGGGAGGCGTCGTGCTTATAACTTGATGGACCGCTACAGCAAAGCTACTCACCAAATACTTTGCAGTGAAAATAAAGAGAAGGGTCAAGATGCCAGGATGGCCCCAAACTGCTCTGTTTTACAACAGAATGAGAATACACACACACACACACACACACACACACACACACACACACAAGCATGACCAAACACATTTACACATTTGTTTTCTCCCCGAGTGATTTGGTGGAGCGGTCGGTCAGCCGAGAGCCCTGCTTGTCTCCTTGCTGATTTTCTCTTTGTTTTAAGAATCACATATTTGTCTTATCGGCATCCACAAATGAAGGGAGGATGCCAACGTGAGTGTTTTCACCTTCAGAACACACTGCGTAGCTCATTCGTAAATACAGAAGATCACTTTCGAAAGCAAGAAACAGGAGGGAGATTTACAAAGCTGATCGGCAGCGTAAATGTCAACATGAGAAAAACAGCATGGCGTAGCATCGTCAAGATGGAGTGACTTGTCGTTGGTGGAGGGCGCAGTGGCTTTGTCAGTTTTGACCCCAAACCTAGGGAGCTAAAAAAAAAAAAAAACAATGGACAGAAAAATGGCTTCAAAGCAAGAGCCCAGACCTAAACCCACACATGCGTGTGGAGGAGCATTGAGGGAGCAAAACACTGCAATGTTACAAGGGAGGGGAAAATGGATACTTTTACAAAAGTAAAGCGACACAGATTACAATTCTCTTACATGACAGAGCTTGAGATTCAGTTCACTCGTACGAAATTAATTTTCCCGGTTGGCATAAACTGAAATGTCATTAATCCGTTCCAGCCCGGTTAAAAAAAAAAAAATATATATGTATATTCTGGTGTGTTCGTTTGACGAATTGCATACTTCCATCCTTGCCAAAGTCATTTTTGAATTATTTGGGGAAAGCAAGAAAAGGCAGCGAATTCAACAAAATTCAATGTTGACGGACAATCTATGCAATTTCGAGCCAGCGTTATTTATCCATCTTTATGACCGACACTGTTGCAGTTAAAGATGACGAGGCAGTTTTGCGATGAGGCTCACGATGTAAAGGCCAACCGCTTCTGTAAAATGTTATCACCGTTTGTACTGTCGTATTTGTGTTGGGTGTTTGCCTTTAGGGGGCGTGGCCTAGCGAGAGACATCAGGAACTGGAGTCGGGTTGGCTGGTTAGTTTGCATGTGAGCGCGAGTTGTGGCCTACAGCAGTTCTTGTGAGCGTTCTCATTTTGTCTGGTGAGCCTACAGCTTGATTGTTATCAAGCGGCGACTTTGTTCTCATGATGCTACCAACGTATTTATGATATGACTTTATCGTCGACACTCTTCAGAATTTTTTTTTTCCTCATAATATCATGAATTAATTCTGGTCATGCGTTGTCTCATTTCTTTAAACCTTCCGTCTTTTTTCCACATACGAAACGTTTCTTGTAACACTGCAAGCTGATATTGTAACTGCACAACCTTTTCGTGACGTTACATTGTTTCTGTTAACATTTGAACTTCTTCCCTCTTAACCCTTTCAGGGACAACAGTTGCTGCAGTGGACAGCTTATCATGTTATCGGGTCACAGGGTGCATGAAAGGGTTAATATTCAACCTGACCGAAATATACATAATGACAACAAAATAGCACTTCAATATTACACTTGGAATGGGCACAACCTTTTACCTATCACTCGGAAACCTTTTTCCTTGGTGCGCTGTGATATTTTGACGTGGATTGTGACGTCATCCAGGGCAATTCCATGATGAGAAGGACACAGGAGAAAAAAATAAAACTTCAGTTTTCCACTAGAAAACAATTGAGATGGTTAGATATGACCACCAGGGTCATGGATTTACAAAGTTTGGTTTGTTTCATTACTCGAAACGTTTTTTACAGGTGCAGGACACATACAATAAAATAAACTTGTAAAACATTAAGAAATTTCTTACTTTTTCAAGTAGGCCTGCTAAGTGGATTTTAAGACCTTTTCAGTGAGTCTTTGATTGATTGTATAGCAAATGTTCCCTTTTCATTGTAAACAAAGTAGGGAATCACAGATATTTGAACTCTTTCCAAAAAATCTTACCAATAAAATCATCATAAAATATGTAACGTCAGTAACGAAAATGACTTCTTTTTGGTGCTGCTTGGTAATCCTTTGAAGTAATAGGTTACCTTTTAATTTTCTCCCCCTACTAACTAGTGGATATAGATTGAATACCAGTATCACCCTTCAACTTGTATAGTTTGGATAAAATGAAGGCATGAAATATGTAACGTCAGTAACGTGTAACGTCAGTAACGCATGTAACGTCAGTAACAATATTTGACTAGAGTCAAAGAAGCAGTTCTTTGTTTTGATTTGTACTAAGACAATGTCTAGTTAGCCGTGAAGACAAGGAAGACCATTGTCAACAATGCAGCTTCATTTGTGGGGGCTTCAAATAGTCCTGGATCATCTGTCGAGGTCTTTGAGATGTCGACTGAAGATATCATGAAGGAGAATCAGGCTCTCAACCTTGAGCAAGTCTTCAATGATGCGCCGGCTATAAACGGGATATCAATGGCCCATCTTCTTGTGAATAATAGAGGTGCAACAGTCTTCCATGTCCTAAGCACTGATGTTCAAACTCCTAGCACAGCTGATGAACTGACTGTTGCCAGAACTGACCCACCAGAGAGTGATACTTTGGAGGAAGACAGTGATGACACAGCGGAAGTGGCTTTCGACATTCAAGTAAAGGACTGGTGCGCTGTTTGGTATGATGGTGAACTTTTCCCAGGAGAAGTAAAGTCGAAAGTAGGAGACAACTATGAGGTTTCCACCATGGCCAGGGCTGGTGGTTACTGGAAGTTTCCTCAGCAGGAAGATAAAATCTTCTACTCTAAGGACAAAGTTGAAAAGAAACTTGAATGTCCAATGCTTGTAAATGCCCGTGGAATGTACAAGTTCACTGATTTTCCATAGATGTGCCAAACCCAGGCTTTGGTATCAGTTGATCTGTCATGTCTGTTCAGTAACATATGGTTTGAAGTGTTGTATCCATCACTGTCTATCCAAATATCTGTGTTGGACATGATATGATAGGCGCATACTGAAATTGATGAACTTGCGCATGCTTATTGTGAACTAGTGGTCATTTATCCATTTTGTGTGTTATTATGTAATAATTCTGTACTTTCACTACCAAGTTTAGATTAGTCATCCAGAAACATGTCTATTTACTTAGTTTGTCATATAGTATTAATTTGGAAGTGTTAATGGTGAAAAGTGAACACCTAGTGAGACATCTTTCCATGCGGCGAAATTGTAACGTCAGTAACGCGTAACGTCAGTAACGCACAATTTAATGGATAGAAATGAATTAACAAATCAATTTTGGTATGGAATGTATTCTGTGAATTAGTAGACATATGTGCTTTTAAATGATATCACTATCACTTTTCAATTCCTCCTAGTTGGAGGAGAAATTTCAAATAAAGTTGACTAGATTTTTGCCATGTCCTTTTTTCGTAACGTCAGTAACGCATGTAACGACAGCCCTGGCTTCATACATAGAAGTGTTGAAGAAAATTTTATAATGCTATCAGAGCAAATGGTGTCCAGGTGTCACAGGCACATAAGTTCAGAAACCAGTATTTAATAACAGTGGAGCAACTGTGACATTTATCTCAAAATATGTAACGTCAGTAATGACGGAATTGCCCTCCTGATCATTTACTCAATTCTTTTTCTCTTCATATAACATTTTTTTTCTCTGATTACAATTTTATTCTCGTAATTGGACAACTTTTCTCTCTTCTTTGATGTCGTACCATTTACGACTTTTTGCCTGCAATGTCCTGACATTATTCTTATCACGCGATGGCATTTTGCTCAAAATATTTATTCTTCTCACTATTACTTTGATTGTAACATTGCAATGTATTTCGGTAATGTGCAGACTTTATTTATCATCATCACTCTATGACTTTTTTTTCCTTTCGCAACACTCTAACGTCATTGTCATGGCTCTTCAAATTTTTTTTTTTGTGCGTGTATATAACATAAGCTACATCTTTTTCTTAATAGTGTAACCTTGTTTGAGTATCTGCAAAACTTTTGAACCTTTCTCATCACTCTTCAACTTTCTTATTCTGTCACTATGACCCGATTCTCCACACTCGACACCTTTTTTGGCCCCTTGACTCTAAAATTACAGTTTTCCCCTCAAGCAGATTTTTTTTTCTCATTCAGTTATTACGTTATATATATTTTTAATAGCATTTCAATATAATTGACCAAAACGAATGCTATTTTAATACAGGTTCATTTTCAATATACACTGTGAATAGCTCACTTATTATGATTTTTTTTTTTCTCCAGAAATGATGTCTTTAGAGTATGTTAGAATTTCACTCTCGCACCATGGAAATGAGTACAGGTGCAAATTACAATCTTTGTGTCTGATTAAGCGGTTCAAAGAGACAAGTCATTTTGCTCATCTTTTATGATAAACAGGATTAGCTCTCGCGATATGTCGCGTTTAATGTCGTTGTTGACCACAAGGTCACCTTATGCAAATGTGTGTACGCACTCAGTGTATAGTTAGTCGCGGGTTGTAATTATAAGGAGGCGGTCTACATTTTTGGACACAATTACACTGAAGGACAACACATGCTTGTGTGTAGACACAGTCTGGATTTGCATCCCGTGCCACCCAATTTTTTTTTTTTTTAAATAGCATTTCCACCATTGTTACTCGCATTATTCCAGTTTGGCTTGCACAATGTGTTGAGTCGGAAGACGACTGGGGAATGCTCGAAAGTGTGTGTCAGAGAGCGAGAGAGAGAGAGAGGCTATGGAAATTCCCAGCGAGTACTCCAGAACGCTCTTTTAACAAACATCCGCACGCCGCCACCTCGACCACCCCCTCACACACTCGTGTTGTTGGGTGACCTCACTCAGGGCCGCCGCCAGCCACTTTCCCTCCCTGATGGAAGGCAAAATAAACGGTTTCTTGCTGCGACGCTGAGTTTCAAAGATGCAGCGAAGAGCCTAGCGTGAGAAAAAAGCCCCTCCGTCACATGTGAAAGTAGCCCGAGGGAGATCCTGCGACCTATAGTCTGAGACTTTAGCTTTGTGTGTGTGTGTGTGTGTGCTCCATGTTTGCTACTGTGTACCAAAATTGCTGTCTTCTGCAACCCATTCACCGGCATGGACATTTATATTGAAGTGGAATCCAACAGTTTATTGCCACAGATCGAACGTAGCGTATATCTATTGTCAAGTTTATTTTTCAAGAGTGAAGCAAGAGAATTCGAGTTTGTCAAGCACCATGATGACTAACAGATCCTTGCAGTTGGCAGCATTGGGTCGTTTTGGATTTGAGATCAGGAGAGCTTTTGAGTAGAAAATACACAGTGGGGGTGAATCTCGGCTCACCATGTCAATTGTGAGGGTAAGAAATGCCACAAATGTAGGCACCTCACATTTCAACAGTGTATGCATATGCATGGTGTAAACATGAATATGTGTCGCTCAAAGTAGTGTGTCGCAGTCCCGATAAAATTTGCCATCAAAAGGCCTTTCTCAGTCTTGTTGTTGTTGCTTTGTACTTTGAAAAGTCAAAAAAGCAAAACATCTGAGTGACAGAAATCGCCGTTCTGCTTGTTTGGTTTCACAAAACGCACCTTTTCTCCGCTTGTTGGCCAGAAAATATTTTTGGGTGAAACCAACTCATATTCTAGTGCTGATTACAAAAGAAGAGGGGGGGAGGGGGGCAAGCATAAACGGCATAATTTTTTTCAGGTGAAAAAAGAGAGCCGACTTTGTTTTCATAGGTCCGCACTTGTGAAAGATATCAAAATGATGTGGCTTCACAGTCACAACGGATAATTGAGGGAAACCTGAACTCCAATGTGGGCCCCCGCAAAAATGATTTCGACACCCCTGGTAAAGGCAGTCATTGGGATACTTGAATAAACACAGCGGAGCGACCTTGCATATCCTCTTTCTTTCTTTCTTTCCTTCTTTCGTTTTTCCCCAAATTGGTGCATATGTCTCAAGGAAGCTTTTATGAGTCCATTTTATAAATCCTCATCACAAGGCGACACACTGCAACGCAGTAAATGTCAAATGTTCAACCATGCCGATTATTACATTTTCGATTGAGGTTCGAGCGGCATGGTTTGCCTCAGAGTGAAAAGTTCTCAGTTCAAATCTCGGTTATGTGGAGTTGCCGTTGGTTCTCTTCATATTGACCGTTTTCCTCTGGAAAACATCCCTCGTGTGTGGTTAATTGAAGACTACGCTCAATTGTCTATGAGTGAAATTTACTCTGTAAACAACTGGTGCCTAATCCAGGGTATTCTTTGCCTCTCGCCCACTGAGAAATTTGACACCTTCCCCAATATCCTGAACAGGATCCGCAGTAGAAAAAATGGATGTGTGCATTCTGATTGTAAATGACCGCGCATGTCTCTCTTTCCTTCTAGCTGTGCAATACGGAGAAGACGCCAAGACAGAAGTGCCTTAAAGGAGACGGCGAGAGCGAAGAGGAACGCCGCACGAATCTGCATCGAAGAAGAAATGAGTCCGTTCAAGAGACAGCGGGGCCGATCACCTTCGTTATTCCGAGGCCGAGGGGGGCGAAGGAGAGCGGGCGCCAAGCCTCCTCAAGAGAGAGACCCCAAAAGAATTAAGCGGGAGGCCCTCGGCAAAACCCCACAGAGCACAACCAGCACTTTCTCCAAGCAGGGCCCGCCCGCGGCGGGCGACCTTCGCAAGGAGGCGACCGCAGACAGCGATAGCCTCATGAAGGGCGAGCCGACCGGGCCGAGGAAACCGGCTGAGTCAGGCGATACGGACGCGGCAAAGACAGCAAAAGATGCGACGGCGTGCCAAAGTGCGTCCGCCGACTCTGTAGCATCCCCTACCTCTCCCGCCGCGTCGAAAAGCGCGGCCGCGCCGCCCCTCGCCGCCAACCACAACCCCGGCCCGGCTTCTGTGTCGAGCAGAAAAACGGCCACGTTCAAGGCTCGCGTTCCCAAGAAGAAATACACTTACGAGCACTTTGCCAACAACGCCACTCCTCCCACCACCCTTCCTACCTCCAGCCCCGCAGCCACAGGCAGCACTTCATGCAACAGCAACAGCAAAATCGGCAACAGTGTGAATCTGACTATCAATCACCTGGAGAACTGCAACAATATTAGTCATACGAAAGCAGACGCCAGGGTAAACGCGGCAAAAAATATCACCGGCGTGGCCAATAGCAGCTTAAATAGCAGAAGCAATACCTGCTCAGGTATTCAGTCATCGGTTCCACAAGCGATCAGTAAACCCACCGAAGATAGTGGGGCACTCAGGAGAGTAGCCCCCCGAGAAAAAGAGTCCCAGTTGGGGGAGAACGAATCGGAGGGGGCCCCCAACTCAATCCGCTCTTCCTCCACCGACACAGCCAGTGAGCACTCCGCTGATCTCGACGCGCCGGAGGCGAACGGACCACGCAACCGAAAGACCCCGGCCCCCTTTCTGAACTCGCTGCACAAGGCGGTCAGCGATACCGGCGGGCTTGCTGAAGCACTTGCCAAAGGTTTGAAAAACCAGAGAGTCTTGGCTCGCCAGATGAGAAGCTCCACAGAGAGCGGCGTCGGCACCGCGGGCCAGCGTGGGTTCAAGGAGAGAGACTCGTGCCCCATGTCCCCGGTGTTCAGACCCGGTGTGGTGAGGGAGGTAAGCGGGGCTACAGTCGAAGTCCAGCTGCAAGGAAAGGACGCGATTGTTAAATATCCTTTTGACGGCGGAACCACGATGACAGTATCAGGATCCGGGAGCGTTGTAGAATTAATTTTGGATACACCCCCACCGGGCATGTCGCCTGTTGCGGTTAGTACCAAAGTGTGTGTGCCATTTGGCGGGGAGGAAGGGGGTCCTTTGCTGTACAGAGAGGGGGTCATCTCTCAGGTGGACCCTCACCCGGGTGTCTCGTTCCCCTACCAGGTGGTTCTGAGCAAAGACGGAGAGACCTCGGTCGGCGGCGCCGGCCGTCAGGAGGGAGATCCGAGTCGAGCCCAGACCGTGTGGGTTTCCCGGCAGAGTCTGAGACTGCTCACCCCTCCCTGGGATGTCCCGCACTTGGAGGGTGGCGGAGTGCGGGACAGAGAGCGCGACAGGGAAAGAGAGGAAAGGGAGTGGAGGGAGGAGATGGAGGTGGAGAGAGAGGTTTGCCAGTTGAGCAGCGGAATGGGAGTACTGGGAGGTGGGGCGAGGCTGAGCCATGGCTTGTCTCATCAAAGGGTTGCTGCAGGGCATCCCTATGGAAACGTACACCCGTCTCTGCATCCCTCGACAGTTCCTCCGAGTCGGGGGTCCGCCGCCGTCTACTCAGACGGAGAAAGACGCAAACAAGTCAACATCCCAGAGGAAGACGTTGAGGTATCTCGTCTTAACATGTCGGCTGCGCCCAAGACAAATTCCACCACGTCACAGCACGGACATATCATTTCCAAATCCAGTAGCTTACACCCATCCCCACCCCACCTCTCGGTGGTGAGGGCTTTGGGCCCCCCTAATTTCTCCACCCTGGCCAGCCCCCAGCCTCCTCCTTCACCCGCCTTACTCGGTTCCGAAACGAACAACCCTGCGCCAAATCTACCTCCAACCAAGATCAATCCCAGCCAGACCGCCACACCCTCGTCGGCCGGGGGCGCTTCCTCTACCTCTTCTCGCTCCAGGACGCCGCTCTCCTTGGCTCAGAAGTACAAGAAGGGGGACGTGGTGTGCACCCAGAATGGCATCCGAAAAAAGTTCAACGGCAAGCAATGGAGGAGGCTGTGCTCCAGGGAGGGCTGCATGAAGGAGTCCCAGCGTCGCGGCTATTGCTCCAGACACCTGTCGATGAGGACCAAGGAGATCGAGGCCGCCGGAGGAGCCGGAGGGGGCGGCAGCTCGGGGACCCTGACGCCGTCTGACCTGCGGGGCAGAGCCAGCAGTGAGTTTGAATGGGACGACACGTCGAGGGAGAGCAGCGAGACGAGTAGCAGGGGAGACTCCAGACCCCGCTTGCTCCTCCCCTCCGTCCTCCCCCACGACCTGTCGGCACGCTTTGACTTTGATGAGTGCGAGGCGGCCACCATGCTGGTGTCACTGGGAAGCTCCCGCTCGGGCACCCCGTCCTTCTCGCCCATCTCCAACCAATCCCCCTTCTCCCCTGCCCCCTCTCCCTCACCCTCCCCGCTGTTTGGCTTCAGGCCGGCCAACTTTTCCCCGATCACCGCCTCCCCGGTCCTTCAACACCGGCGGCACAGGCAGCCAAGCGGCACGGGGGGAGGAGGGGGAGGGGGCGGCAAGGCGACCACCCCGGCAGGGGGGGGAGAACGAGAGAGACACCCTTCAGGCATCCAGCCGACGTTCCACAGCAACCTGACGTTTACGGTGCCGATGAGCCCCAGTAAACGAAAGCCGGACGCGCCCCCCGCACCGCCCCCGCCCCCGCACCACCACAATTACACGCCCAAGACAGAGCTGGAGCAGAGCGACCTCAACAACTCTTTCAGAGTGCTGTCCCCGCACACACCGGCGGCACATTCCCACACGCCCACCTTCTCGAGGCCGAGGGGCGCCACCCCGCCCTCCTCCGGCAGGCCGCCGTCCTCCACAGCCGCCTCCCCCCCGCCTCTGCTCGTGTCCCCGGCACCTCCGTCCCCTCTGACCCCCGACGGAGGGCCTCGTCGCGTAGTCCCCGTGTCCCAGCAGAACTGCGGGACTCCCCTGTCATTGTGAGGAATCCTGACGTCCCACTGACAAAATTCATCGAGTGCCCCTTAGGAAAAAGAGGTGAAAAAGACGGAGGGCTCGAACCTCCTTTATCGAAAGACAACAACATCACCACCTTCGCGCCCCAACCAATTTCCGGCCTCCAGGTTCCCGTACCCATCAACGGCGCTGCGGCCCCGGTTCCCAATGGTACCGTCCTTTTGCGAAGTCCAGCCCAAACTTTGCTGCTAGTGTCCCCTTCGCCGTCCTCTCTGCCCACATCGGACATCCCTACCGCCGCCCCGCTGCAGGCCCTCTCCGTCACCGTCAGCACAACCGTCGCCGGCCCTGTTCCGTGCGGCACGGACGGCTCTGGGGAACGAGGGGAGGCCCGGGGCTTCGAGGGAGAGGTGCAGCAGCCCGTCCCCTGCCACCCTTCCCCGACGGCACTGCTGCCCCTGATCCTGCCCGTGGAGAGCCATCACCCCGCGCCGCGAAAGGACATCATCATGGGACGGCCCGGCACAGGTGAGAACTCTTGCATTTGTTTTGGTTCACGTGAGGTGAGGGACATTGCAGAAGGATTTTGCAGCAGTGCAGTTGCAATGCACACAATTGTCTGAAATGGATCCGGAATGAATAGAAAAATAATGAGGCAAAATGGATGTTCTTCAAAAAAAAAAAAAAAAGCTCAAAAAGGTTTGTTGCAAATGCTGCCCATCTTTTAGAATTATTACGACTCGGTAATTTTGTATAACACAAAATACTTACAAAGAAACATCATTATGACCAATTCGCAAAACCCTTTTTCACATCATCGACGTCAACGTAAGTGCCCCCGCTTTTCATTGTTAGTACGTATCTTTGGAGAACTTAAAAACACAAGTTCAGGGAATTATGGAAAACCAGACACAAACACTCTTGTTCAGTTTATTTCCAGGAAGGGATTTGGTGAAATTAAAAGAAATTAAAAAAAAGCTTGTATTATCTGTAAAAGAAGAAAAAAACAGCACATTTAGAAACGATTTTCATTGCTTTGGAGTTTGACGTGTGCCTGAAAGCTTCAGTAGTGATTCAGTCAAATAGTCTTGCATCTCGATGTATTTGGAAGTGAAAAAGGGGGAAAGAGAATAGACGTTGTTGCGTTTGTGAGGATGTGACGTTGTCCCCAGATTCGCTTTCCCAACATGACGTGATTCGAAGTCGTTATAGGCGGACGCAGACGCAGAAAGACGGACGGCCACGAGCAAGGGAGGAAAAACAGAAAGTTCAACATTGCGAGCGCTGGAGTAGAAAGGAAGCATTTGATGACAACAGCACGAGTGGCGACGCAAGGTGCCGCGTGTCGGCCGGTTAAGGAGCCGCGTTTGGTGCCGAGTTGAAATCTCTCACACAGACAAAAATGGTCTTTTGATTGGTGAGAGAGGGGGAAAAAAAGGGAGAGAACGATCGAGGGAAGGTGATGGCTCGGAGGACTAAAAACGACGCGCGTGTCAATATTTTGCGTGAACGACGGGTTTATTTAGCTCGCAGGTCCTCTGACATCGGCAACGTGTGCCTTTGTTTTGTTTGTGACTCGGGCCAAGACGTAGTGAAAGAAGGCGTGGGCAGGTCGAGTACATACCGGCGGCTTGATATCGAAATACGTCTTTATTCTGCGCGTCTTCGACTGAACTCTTTTCAACGTCAGTCCGCCTACATTTTCATGAGACATTGTTGGTTTTCTCCAGCATCAATTTCAGCTTTACCGATGCCATGATCTGATGCCTGGCATTTATGAGAGCACTCATTCTCCTGAGTAGTCCTCCATTTGCTCTGGGAGATTCCCAAGCTTTCGTCAGCGTAAAATGTCAGCTTTACAGACGGCGTGTCATAGTCATGACATCCATCATTGCATGTGGTGTTGTCAATCCTCGTAACAATGATTACTGCTACTTCACCGGGGGCGGGGTGGGGGTGGGGGGGCATACCTTTGAGGTGTGGTGTTTGTTTTCTCATGCGTACGATGCCGATTAATCGAGGCGAGGCATCGATTCGACACTTGCAATTTTTCTCTTTCCTCCTAATCACCGTGAATTCATTCCTGGATAAAATCTCACCAAATTCTCATGCGACGTGACCTTGTGAGGGCAAAAATGAGGCGTGTCTTTTGAAGTTTATTCTTTGATGAATTGAGTCTATTCAAGCCGAGCTCATTATTTGATGAAGCCCCTCACTCTGTACGTTTTTGACGAATTGCAGCACATCACTTTTAGCGCAAGAGACAATTTTTTGGGAGGGGCGGGGGGGCAGCATTTTATGATTCATACGCCAGGACTTCTGTCGTGCCCTGTCTGTTTTGCGTGCGTTGTGGTAATGACGTTGGACCATTACACGCTGTCAATCCTCCTGGCATCTGGAAAAAAAAAAAAAGTAAAAAGGAGGACTCTCTTTGAGGTGCTTTGTTTTTATCCCAAGATAAGATGTTGATTAATGAGGGCATGGCATGTGGTTGAGTGCAGGTCATCGTTTGAGAAAATATGACAGCAAGAATAGTTTCGTAATCGTAATATTTCTACGAATTACTTTTCATACCAAATCAGATCGTGAGAGGGCACAAAGACCACTTTTCTTCCAGATGTGGTGTTCATTTTTCCCAGGTGGACAATGCAGATTAATTGGGGCGTGGCATCTATTTGAAATGGGGGCACACGGTTTGAGGAAATACCGCATACCGTCTTGTTTTCTTCAACTTTCATGTGTGACTAGTAAAGACATTTTACTAAATGTGATGCCCATATGTCGATAGTAATCCGCCTGGACCATTCACTTCAAGCGGGCCCTTCGGGCATCCTGCGTGAACGCACGTCTGGCTGTATAGAGTCGCGCGACTGTGACAGAGAAATGGACGGGAAGGGGAGCGCTGTCATTTTGAGTGTATGCTCCCGCCTCACAGCCACTTTGCTGCGGCTGAAAGGACGCCGAATGCATGAATAGCGTAGTGTCCCTTTGTGCCGGATCATGCATGCTTGCCCGTGTGCATATGCATTTATTTTGGCGGGCTTTGAACGGGCGTCACATATGTGGGTGTTTTTTTTTCTCCCAGTATAGACTTAGAAACTCAACGCGAAGCCTCTGCGTACGTATGGAAGGAGAAGAAGCAGTGCTGGTGAGCGTGTGTGGCGTGTAGGTATGCGTCATATAAGGGTACGATGAATGCGGCAATCTACTAACGCTAACTGGCGGGCGTCCTCAATTAGAGCTGAACGGGAACATAGCGTGCATTATAACTCAGTCCCAATATTTTGTCGTCACCATGAAATCAAATAACATCTTCAACAATTTTATAGTAGACCTAAAATTTTTATTGTCAAATTTCTGCACCCACCCACACACACACACACACACACTGTTGATTTTAGCAAGAACTGAAAATAAAGTGAACAAAATGGCTGAAATGGAAAATACGACCAACCAAAAACAAAAAAAAAAGACAAAATATTTTGAATGCATTAAAAAAAAACATCTGAACTACTGTTGTACTGAACTTGAACCTTTTCTACTTTTCACTGTGTTCTTGTTTCAAAACACGACATGATCTGTTTTTACTGGCACTTGCGTCCTCGGACTCTTCCTCCCTTTCGGTTTGCTTGCCTCGCACACACTCACTCGCTGCACTCGCAAAGCTTCTCCCAACAAATGATTTTTAGAGATTCGTGTCATGTTGGAGTAGATACAGTGCATGTGATTTGTCAGTACGCTACTCTAAATCTTGGTTAAATTGCAGGCATTTGTCAAAATAATCTAACACCGACCTTGCAACATAATACAACACATTGCACTTTATGTATCCAAATGCTGCGCCAAAATAACTCCTTTACTACTCAGAACCTTGTTTTTTTTTTTTTTTTTAATGTGTGTCGACTAAGCCGTTGTAGCGCCGCATAATTTTTGCAGCATCTGTCATATGTGTATGTGTTGGCCCATAAAAGTAAATGTCTTTGTCCAACTTGATGTAAAAAAAATTAGCAGCAAGGTGAGGGATGAGACCCTATTTTATGGCGTGCGTGTGTGTGTGTGTGTGTGTGTGTGTGTGTGTGTGTGTGTGTGTGTGTGTGTGTGTGAGTGAGTGAGTAACCGGGCGTCAATCACGGAGTGCCGGCTTCAATGTGCATGTGAGCGCCTAACGTCTGTTGCCATGGCAACAAAGCAAACAATTCAGCGGGAGCTAATGAAATACTGACAAGACATGGAGGCAGTAAATACAATTACCCATATTTGTGGGTAATCAGATGACACGGGCTCACATGTGCGTGTGTGTGTAACACACATGAGAACACGTTAAAAGGGCGCGATGAATGTTCACAACATTTTAAAAAACTTTTTTTTTTTTAATTCATAAAAGTCTCATTGTGTAGCAAGTGAGGGAGTGTGTGTTGAGCAAAGGTCGGCCAGTAACTGGATATCTGTGAAAGATTATCCATAGTAATTATCTTGAGGTGTGTGTGGGGTGTTTAAAGTATTTTTTTGGAGTTAAGTAAGCAAAGATGTAATTCACTCTAAAAAACTGTCTAAAGTGATCATCCTCTATGGAGCGTGTTAAGAGTGATTTTTCCACCACAATCTCAATAATCAGGTTACACACATACTGATAACTCAGCCCTCCGATCAAAGGAAATAAAAGATTCATTTTCAGATGTTTCTAAAAGATGATCCCAAGTGATGATCCTTTGGTGTGAAAAATCACTGTTTGAACACAAACAGTGATTTTTTCATACCACTTCTTAAAAATGACGAAAGCTCATACTAACATCCATCCATTTTCTAATCCGCGTATCCTCACGGGGGTCGCGGGCATGACCGGAGCCTATCCCAGCTGTTTTCGGGCAATTAGGTGGGGGACACCCTGAACCGGTTGCCATCCAATTGCAGAGCACCCAGAGACAAACAAACATCTGCGCTCACAATCACACCTAGGGACGTTTATTTAGAGTGTTCCATTAACCTGCCGTGCATGTTTTTGGAATGTGGGAGAAAACGGAGTAACCGGGGAAGGGGGAGAACCTGCAAACTCCACACAGGAAGGCCGGATCCGGAATCGAACCCTGTACTGCTGCACTGTGAGGCTGACATGCTAATCAGCTGACAATACTGACAATTGGGCCTTAAATGAGCAGTTTTTACTGTTAGGATCACAGTCAGTAAAGGCCCGATTGTCACATGTCTCTGAAAGATGATCCTAAGTGTTTATACTGCGGTGTGGGGTGTGCCAATCTGCTTGGACAACAGTCAGGCTCACACTTGGAAAACGAGGCTCGACGTATACCAATAATTGGGCCAAATTTGAACTTTTTCCACCATTCCGAGCATAGTCAGCATAGGCCCCAATCGTCGGTTAACTATTCCAAGCGATTATCATTTTGTGTGGGCGTTTTTTTCCTCCCTGGTTTGCTTGTAAAACGGTCGGGACGATGGTCATTAATGTTGAGCCAGCTCAGGATTTGTGAGAGCAAATTTTTACGTGCATGGCCAACACAGACTTGGGCAGAGCTACGAACGGAACAGTAATTTTAGTTACCAGCTAAGTTTCTTTTACTGCCACTGCTACTACTGCTGCTGCTGCTGCTGCTGCTGTAACTTCTTTCTGCCCGATGGCAACATGCTGCCCCTCGCAAGTCAGCCGTGGTACTACGGCAGATTTCTGGCTTCAGGGAGGAGAGTGTTGATTGTGTGTTGTGCTATGTTGGTCATCTTGAGTAGACAACACACTTGTCTGTTTTTAGGATTAGTTAAGATCTTAAAATTGTGTGTGTGTGTGTGTGTGTGTGTGTGTGTGTGTGTGTGTGTGTGTGTGTGTGTGTGTGTGCGTGTGTGTGCGTGTGTATGTGTGTGTATACTAGGGCTTTTTATGATGTTTAAAAAAAAAAGCATTTTCTGCCTAACGACACTGTGCTGCATAATTTCTACTCACCACTAACACTTTTATGATCAACCATACGCCAAATAATAAACACCGTTTGGAGGGACATTTCTCACTACATGGTAAATGTGACCTTTTATCCCCGTGGTGATGTTCAAAATGGCCTCTTCACGACTAATTCACTATTTCACGACACTGCTGGTCTTCCGGTGACTTGTCCGTGTCACTCACACACACACACACGACCTGTCACACGCGTGCGCTTTTCACCAACATCGTTGGGAAAAATAAAGCTCTCCGTTTTTCTTTTTAACCCCTCACTCCATCGCACTGCAGTGGCATCGCCCCCCTCCTCTCCTCTCCTGGTCTACCCGGATACGGATACCCGGGAATAACATCCCAGCTCACTCCCTCCTCCCGCCCGTGGCCCGCGCTTTTTACGTAACGCATTAAAGCCCTTGTATATCCTCACTGGCCATGGCAACAAGCACATCTGGATATCGTGCCACTGCTTCCCGCCACCTCGAAAAGGACCTTTCCCGCAAAAAAAGTCGTTTGAGAGATGAAGCCATAACTGTTTGGAATATGCAGTCGGGTGACTTTGCAAAGTTTTCAGAAACCTTTCTCACGTCCCAAAAATTGGAAATTCTTCGTCCCTTTGTCATTGAATCTTTTTTTTTTTTGGTGCTCCACTGTGTATATAGCCTGTCCAACTATCTGGTACACATATCCCATTGGCCATGTATCTGCAGGCAAGTAGTGCCCCCATATGGCGAAACTGGAGCATTGCCTGTGCACCACAGATGATTTTTCTTTAGGGGAGATGGCTCAGGGCAGCCGAAGAAACCCCCCTCCCTCCACCCCCATGAGTATGTCTTATATCTGATATACAGGTATTTCATTTGTACACTCCAGCACACTCTATTTCAGTAAGAAGTCTCTTAACTTATCCGGACCGAAGGTAAAATGTTCTCTTTTGGGGCCAGCGGGGGTTCCACAAATCACGATACGTAGCCCCGAGTCGGGCGACGGACAAGCGATGTCCAATTCAATTCGATAGGAGGCAAACGTCCCGGTGATGAGACCTCAGGTGACGCGGCGGATCACCGTTGCCACGGTAACTGCGAAGGGCTGCCGCATGCGAGTTATAATTGGAGCGACTAAACGGCAGGCGCCGGGGAGGGCTGAAGACGAATTGAGGCGAGAGCGAGATTGGATGGGAGGGCGACGGAAGGTGGCACCTTGCCTGCACCGTGGCCAGCGGAGGTAACGAGTGGGAGGAAAAGTTACTCGCGCACGTGGCACAAACACACACACACATTGGGCTTGCGATGTCTCTTAAAAGAGGACCAAAGCATTGGTGGAACTCCTACACACATTACAAGTACAGCCGCAGCGAGGGTTCGTAAGGCTTCGGTGAATGGGGGTGAGGGTTTTATTTTTTCACTCTCAGTCGGCGATTCTCAAATTGAAGTGTGTGTACGTGGGCTACCTCTAGTGGAATGCGGGAGAATCACCACACAAGTACAGTTCAGTTGTTTTGAACTTGGAAGTTCAATTTCATTTTCAAGAACAAATTTTTTTGTCGGTTTATTAAAATGTATTTAGGTCCAATTTTTATTTATGTGTCGTACATTTTAATTGAGTTATTATTGAAGCAATTTGGAATGTCTCATATTTAAGTAGCATATTGACAGGATTTTGCAAAAATGACAAATGCTGAGTATGATTGGAATGGCTACTTCAACTTGAGTACAACGTTGCAAGGATTTTGAGAATTAGATAATGGGTTCGGGAGAAATTAAACTTTTGTGTTGGAAAAAAATTGCCTTTTTGGGGAAATGTGATTAAAAAAAAATGCCCTAAATTTGGCAGAATCCAATATAACTTGATTATTTCTTAACATATCTTTTTGACCCTGCGGTTTCATCTCCTATTCGGGAATCCTTTCTACAACTGGCGGACAAGTTTCAGTTATCAGTTGTTCCCATTTTTCAAAACATTTAATTTCAGAAAATTGCAGAAATGGCAGCCACTTGCCATTTTAGCGCAGTATTAATGTTCAAACTTTGACTGTCAACAGTGTCGAACAATACATAGGCAATATCAAATGAGAAGTCGTGATGTGCTGCCGTACATTATCACAGCTTTGAGTGTACAATCACTTTTTCACAATAATTCTCCAAGCTCAATTCACGAGTTGACAAGTAAAGGTAAATAAGCGACAACAAGCAGTCATTCGGCTCTGCTAACACAAATAGCAACAAACAGTGGCGTCACCCACTCACTGAGTTAGCCGTATGCGCAAAATGCTGAATAGCCCAAGCGTCAGCGTCAACGTTGACAAAAATATGACACGGGCCTTGACCGTGACACCTGTGAGCTACACAATATTGTCTGGAAATGCGAAATGAAACCAGTTGACATATCGAACGTGCACACCTGATCAGGATTAGCATGTTGGCTGAGTGTCGGCTCCTATACACTTGTGTGTCATCAATGTGACATATAACATGAGAACACCTGGAGGTTTGCAGTGACATCACTGGGCTTCTCTCCTTGACTTCATGCACATCTGACCGCCATTCATACTTTAAACTTTGGGAAATACTAATGTATAAAACATTCTCTTTTCTCCTTCCTCTCTCTCTGTCCTAATACAAGTTATAGTGTTCTTAGGGCATCTAATAAGCGGGAGTCATTGGGTTTCAACCAAATACTGGATGTTTATACAAGTTGCTCTCTTTTTGAAAAAGGACATACAGTAGAAATTCCCAAAAATGTAACAATGTAATATGCCCCCAGCCCACACCACAGGCTTGTCAGGCTACACCTCAGGGTCATATTTTCGACCCGTGATCATTCGGCTTTTGCTGACTTAGATTGCAAGGGAGGGAAAATGCTTAAATTTTGCCCCGTTGATGTGTGTGTAGCCCACTTGAACTGATTTCCACAAAACCGTTGGGGTGGAAAAATGGACGAAGGAAGAACCCATGAGACCGTTTTTGTCAACAGCATTGCGAAACAATGCTTTATAAACACCAGACTTCATTTCTTCATTTAAAAAAAAGTCTCAATCTTAATGACAAAATGGAGGAGCACACTGGTGCTGAGGTTGTTAAGTGTATTCATGAGTTAGGGCAGCCTGCCAGAGTCTCGCCCAGTATCTCTGGTCATATCTCAAGCTCTCGATGGGCTGCCCGTAATGGAGACCCCTCCCAGTATTGTATTTGTCTGGATGTGCTAGCTCAGCATGACTCATGTATCTTGCTTGAGAAACACATCGTGCGATCGTTCGCAATGTCCAGGTTCTCACGACACTTTTGAGTGTTTTTCCCTTTGTCTGCGGCCTACGAGCCTTCCTCTGTTTGAGAGAACTTGTGTTTTTCACAAGTTCTTTTCTCTCCTCCTCCCCCGTCCATGCCTCCCCTGGTGAAAATTACTCTCTGTCTATTTTTACCCACCACTCATGGACCGTTTCAGCCATTTCCTTCTCTTTCAAGCGGCCTCCTCTTTTCCCCTCTCCCACCCCTTGTGCAAGCATGTTGCATCAGAACGCTTCACAGTCTGTTTTGGAAATGTCCATCTGTGCACAATGGTTTGAAAGGTATTAGTTTTCGAGATTGACATCAATCATCTCTCATTGCCTCCATTGTGTTTCTCTGAGCAAAGGTGCTGCTTACCGTACAGTTTTTTTTTTTGGACGGGTTGTGATTAGTAATCTACAACGCTGATAAATTAGTTTAAACATGAAATATACTACAAAGGCCTCATTAAGCTAAATCATATTGCAAAATCTGATGACGCTCCAGAGCTCACGAACGCCTCCCATCAGGAACACAAATGGGAGCGTTTGTAAATTGGGCGGGATCCTTTAAAAACTACCTATAAGCCCATTGGTTGGCCTACATCCGATGCCGGTGATCAATTGGTCGCCTTCCAAGTCTGTCTATACCTACTACGACAGTTTGCACCAATAGTACGAGCCGGTGGGAGGGGGGTGTAAACGAAAGAAACTAATACTCTTGAGAGAGAGCTTCATTCGAACAACAGTCAGTGTTACTGTAATAAAATGTAAATATACATGATGTATTGTCGAAGCCGTGTTTTTTTTCCAAAACACTTTTTAGATTAGGTCATCGACAATGCGCCACTAACTTTGGAACCGGATAATATTTGCATATGACTGGCATTCCAGTGCACGTTAGGCCCAATCAGAAAGGACGGCGGGCACATGACTGGGGGGTCGTTTTAGCCAATAGCCGACCGGATTGGCGGAGATGGGTGGGACAAAGGCTGGGCGAGGTTGACAGGAGCAAGAAGGGGAGGGGAGGCAATGCAAGCAAGCCAAGCAAGCAAGCAAAGCAACCTAGTTTACAACAAGAAGAGGACGGAGGGGAGGGAAAAAAAAGAATAGAACGGAGGGCCGGTACAAAAATAAGCGAGTTACCTCGGCCGAGGGTACACCTTGGTGGATCGTAAAACCCGCCCCGAAGTGGACGACGTGTGCCTCCGGTGTGGTCCGGGAGAAGCGGCTAGCTAACCTGCGTGTAGACGGCGGCGCTCTCCACTACTTGCTTCTCGGCTTCCACGGCCGTAACTCTTTAAATCCGACGAGGAGGAGGGGGAAGAAGAGGAAGAAGAAGGAAAGGGCGGTTGGTGGCGTGTTTTGTATGTCCGCTCGCCGGAATCGTAACCTCGGTTGTGGTCTTGTATCGGGGGCGGCGGTGGTGCTGGCTACGTTGGTCAGGTTGTGATGGATGAATGCGCCAGTCAGCGACATCCGACCGTACCTTGCAAACAGGTAGACACACTAGCACAAGATCGTACTGGGCGCGCTCATTTTTCGCTGTAGTTTCGATGGAATAGAGCGTTCCCTTCCGTCGCCTCGATGGGCTCCGACGAGCCCAGCGGATAGTAGCTGGTAAAGGGACAGTGGAATAGGGGCCGTGCGTGGTTCCAGTACGCCTTTGTAACCGAGACATGAGCACACGCGCGTCGTTTTGGTGTCTGTCTGTGCGGCGTGTGCGCGACCAGGGGCGTGCCCGAGGACTAGCTCCCGATTCGGGCGCCGCGGCGGTTCGGGCTCTGGTGCCCGCCCGGGGCATGTATGCGTAACCCCCGAAAAAGAGTCCAACCTCACTGGACGCTGAGCTTCTGTCTCCAGTATCGCTTTTGAATCAACCTTCAGCAGCTTCGCCGTGTCTAAGGCGCTCCGGTTTTGCGCAGAGTGAGTCGTGACATGGCCCGGGGAGACTGCATCGTGGCCGCATAGATGTTGTAATTCAGGCCGTGGATCCATCGGAGGCCTCGTTAACCCCTTCAGCGCCACGCCGCAGCACTAATGTAAACAAACAACCGGGAGGGCAACAGGAGTAATTGGACCAAAGCCAACGAGGGAAACCAGTCTTTGGACCACAATCAACTTTGTTTTTGTCACATTGGAATGTTTCTACTGCGTTTCTTTCACATTGGAAGCCAAACAATTCCTCTACACTTTGATTCAGCCGGACTGAGAAGGATGACGCGGATACAAACAGAATCCTCCCATCAATAGCAGATCCACCACATTTTGGATCAAGTCACCGTCTCTTGTTTAAGAGATAAAACTGTAGAAAAAGAGCAAACCAACACACGTTTTTTAATTTTGATTTTTATTTGGGATAACAGTCACCGATTTTTAACTCCACCATGTTCTCATCAGAGAATCGTCAGTATCTTCGCCCAGGATTAAGCATGTTTGGTTAGTCCCTGTTATTCATCATTGTTTGACTGCTATTTATTGAGTTTAGTAGGATAGTGTATCAGCTGTGAATTCCCCCCAATTTTTCCTGCAAATTTAAATTTGCGACAGGCCCATGACATAATGCAGAATCAGTTTCTTAAAAAGAAAGAGCTCTTTCATCCATGTTTGCCATAATAACCGACAGAAATAATTTCTGTATTTGTGATATTTACCTTAGGTTTATGTCCTAGGGGAAGAAACCAAATTTGGGAAGTCGTGCCTGTATGTGTTTATATTTCTGGCTTCATTATGCCAAAAAAGGATACTTTCCATCATTTGGCATTCTCTCTTATCCCAAACAAGGAAATAAAACTGTGGTCATCGAATTTAAAAAGGCCTGCTGCGTTTGAATCAGATTTCAGAGAACAGCTTGTACTTTCTGATATCAAGACTCAAATTCCAAATATGGTTGCTCCCCAACACACATAAGATGGTAGATAGTGGTGCCTCAAATCACGAGTACTGTATTTATTTATTTTGCATGACCGCAATGATAATTCAAAACACATCTCAAAAGCATATTCCATTATCTAAATGACTGTTAATGCAATTAATAATTTTCAGCACCAAAGTACACCAACAAAAACGTTTGGAATGCTTTTTCTTAGGCACAAAAATAAATTGTACATTATTTAAAACATGCAGGATTAAAACTATTAATAGCAATGAACAACAATGAATTGATGACTAATATTTCATCATATTAATCAAACTATTTACATAATTGATTACCCTTTTAGAGATCATGTTTCACTGAAAATTGTACTAATCCTCAGAATATCAGCCTGTCGGCAGCAAATATTCTCACATTTCTGTAGTCCACCATGAAATCAGACTGATTTCTGTGGTACATCAAAATAAGACATCAAACATAATCAAACATATGCTTTTACTCTGGAAAGCAAGGATCAACATTTTTGCCTTTTTTTTTTGGGTACATGAAGCAGTACATGAATTATAATCCATTTGTTTGTGCTTTTTTGCACTGTCAATTTTGAAATAATGTCTTGTTTTTGAATAAAGGATGCAAATCAAAACATGTTTTAAAATCTGATTAATCGATTAATCATAAAAAATTGTACAGGTTGATTTATTAACATAATGGCTAGCTGTAGCCCCGAAATAATGAAATACATTGTAAAGAATTAACCAGTTTGTGCATCATGCCTTGAAGCCTCATTGCCCCATTGGCATTGTGCTTTGTTTTCTGGTGTGCATGCATCGCCACCAGGGTGTAGTATAATACATAACAAATGCACGAAGAAGAAAGTAAATTCAAAACTCAGTAAGATGCTGCAATATTAGTCATTTTTTTTTCTGAGGATGGAGAATATAACCTGTCAGTATTATCTCTGTCTATATGGATTGCCGCACTGTTTGTGTTCAAGTACATCACTTAAAGGGGTATAATGACCGCAGCATTGATGCTAGTTTTGTTAGCTTGTTTGTGGTGCTTTGCATTGTATCTTAACATCAAGCGAGCAGACATGTTGTGCTTAAATGCACAATGTGTAGTTCTTTCTTGTTGGTTTTAAAGTAAACATCAAATGGCAGTGGCAATAATCATGATGCAAGTACCTACCCCAATGCTTTTTTTTTTTTTTTAATGAATTGTTCACGAGTGCCCTGCATCTTTCTGGCGACCAGTTCAGGGTGTAGCCTGCCCTCCGTCCAAAGTAAGATGGGATAGGCTCAAGCATCTCCGCGCGACCCTGTTCAGGATAAGTGGTGTTGAAAATGGTTGAATTGTACATCATCGGCTATTTGTTGTGAAATAGCACTGACTAGTGCTTAACTCAACATTTTTTTCCTTGTTACGCAAGACAAAAAAATAGATTAAGATGGATAGTATCTCAAAAAAACTTGCTTGTAAGTCGAGGTCACCTTAAATTCTGTGCAGGATATTTCAAAAAAGCAAAATTGACAGTTGATGAATGACCCAATAAAAACTCTCCCCGGATCCATTTGTGCACCCCTCAACCCTCAGTTTGTACAACCCATGTCTTCTCTCCACAGTGTGGACCAATGTCGAGCCCCGCTCCGTTCCGGTTTTCCCCTGGCATTCTTTAGTGCCCTTCCTGGCACCCACCCAATCAGATGCCGCCTCCCAGCCGGGGGAGGGCCAACACCCTGTCAATCACCCCCACGCAACCACTCCAAAGACAGGTATGCCCATTTTGAGACTTTTGTGTCCCCCCTGTACCATATTTTTCGGATTATAAATCATATTTTTTTTTTCATAGTTTGGCCATTCTTGTGACTTATTCTCAGGTGGAACTTGCATACAATATATTAAAATTTGAGCTCAGACTGACACCCAATGACGTTCCCTTGTGTTGATGGCAGCGAACGAGTTCTGTTTGGGTTTGAAAATCATGCTTTTAACAAGGGCCTCACAATATATCGAAAAAATATCAATATCGCAGAGATTTACAGATTTTCAGTGTGAGTTTGTGCGCTACTGCTCTTGGTCTCTGAAAAAGAATCGAACTTAACGTCCATTGTTAATTTTTCATGTGTTTTTTCTTGTTCATGGTGCATTCTGGCTAAATGGGGCGATTTATACTCCGGAGTGAATTTGCCATGAATGTTTCATGTATGTCATTTTTCTCAGAATGTCAGACGGGGGCGGGACCACCCCCCAAGCCCGCAGAGGCCTCTCAGATTTTGGAGAGGGGTCCCCCGCCTCGGAACGTGACCGCACCCGAGGAATCGGAGAAGGAGAAAGCGGACACGGAAAGGGAGAAGCCCGACAGTGACACGGAAAGCGATGTGGATGACCCGTACGTCTTCTTTTGTCATGTTTGCATTCATCCCAGTAAACACACAAAATGTTTTATTCACACTTTACAGATCAAATTTGAGCAATCCCACACATGACGGTGAAAATTGCTGTAATTCAGCTGTGCACCCCTTTAGCCTTTGCGGATGTCCACACATGCAGAGAGTGAGTGTAATTTTTGCACTCATATGGGCATCGGAAGCGCTCAATACCAGAACAAAGCAGACGGAACAAAAGTTTTTCTTAATTCACTGCTCGCTATGACCACATGAAAGGCAGCAGCCTCATTGGAGATGAGCTCGTGAAGTAGAGCATGTTTACTCTCAAATACCCTCTTCGTCTTGAAAGATATTTACCGGTAAATGGATTCTAATAGAAGGCCAGTGCGTGTCTCTACGTGATAGCTGACTTGAAATAACTTGAGTATTTGCGTCCTGTAGCTTCCTTCCAGGCGTTGTGCCTGAGCAGCCCCTCTCGACGTCTCCTGTGAAGCGACGTACCCAATCACTCGGTGCACTGCCCAAAGATGGGGACAAGAGCAGCCCCGGAAAGGTGGGACGTTTCTCTCTTCTTAATGGAGTGGAGAGTGACACACTTGCCTGACTTTATGCATGATGGGTGTTTTTGAAGCATATTTTTGGGGTCAAATTGTTTGACTTATCCTTCAATTTTCGAGGTTCCAATGTGTAGCATTGGAGTCTTCCATAGTTAACCCTTTCAGGGACAGCGGTCACTACAGTGGACAGCTTATCATGTTATCAGGATACAAGGTACATGACAGGGTTAAACATGATTTCTGTTTGTCATTCTTAGCGGGAGAAGGACCACATTCGGCGACCGATGAACGCCTTTATGATTTTCAGCAAGCGCCATCGGGCATTGGTTCATCAACGCCACCCCAACCAGGATAACAGGACCGTCAGCAAGATCCTGGGCGAGTGGTGGTATGCCCTCGGACCGAAAGAGAAACAAAAGTACCACGACTTGGCCTTCCAGGTACACTGACCCCATTTTTTTTTTAATACACAAAGTGTAATTGTTATTTATTATCACTATTTTTTTAATATGAAATTTTATTATAAACTGCTGTTGATATCACGCCTCCATTGTGGCGCGACGCTGCAACAAAGTGAAAATATGAAGGGGCGCCGAGGGACGTCAATCCGTCAATCAGCTCAGCTGGAACTTTAGGCCGTGTTGAGTGATATCAATCGGTCTGGCTGGGGGCAGCACAAAATTAGCTGGAGGTGGCGGCAACGCAATTTTGAACCCAGAAAAACTCTGTGCAACTGTAATCTACTGTATACTTGCAAGCCAAAGCAAAAAATCAATAAAAATGTCCAAACGGCGGCTTGTATTCCATTTACGTTCACACATGAAGTCACTCGTATCTCAAGGCCCAGGCACACTGTATTTATATCCGAGACATTTTTCTTAACATGTCTGTGCAGGTAAAAGAAGCCCACTTTAAGGCTCACCCAGACTGGAAGTGGTGCAACAAAGACAGGAAGAAGTCCAGCTCCGAAGGTCGCGGTGTCCCCGGGGGCAAAGACATCCGTGAGAGGAGCATGTCCGAGTCCACGGGTTGGTCTCGCGTTACTCTCCAAAGACACGCCTCTTGGAGCTTTACCCGTAACACCCCTTTTGTTCTTCTGCCCGGTAGAGCTGCATTCTGCGGAGATGAAGGGGGTGGTGGGCCAGGGTCTGGCGGGCATGTCAGAGAGGAATCAGACTTCTGAGGGTCATATGAGTCAGCTGACGCGTCCCAGAGCCTTCTCGCAAAGTGCCGTGCACAGCATGGACAGGGGCGACAGAGGCAATACACAAGCCCTGGCAGAACTGGCACAGGTTGCACGCAAATTCCCGTTTTTATTCCTCTGTCGCAGTTGAGCTAAGAAATGTCGTTCAAGTGTGTGAGTGAGTGCAAGCTGGTGTTGACCAGAGTAGATGTTTCTCAAAGGCCCCTCGTAAAATACCAATTTTTAACTATGTGAAGCACTTTTCATACATGCTCATGCATGAAAAGCGCTCTACAAAACAAAACAAAAAAAAAAACAGGTTTATTGATTGCTCTTACACCAAAGCGGCAATATTATGATATTAATGTCAAAGTTCAACAACAGAAGAACATCTATATTCTATATTAATATATTCTAAAAAAAAAAATCATTCGGGGATGTCATCTTTTAATTGGTTGAACGCTACGGCAAGGAGCGGTAATTTATTGATTATATATGTTTTATTGGTTCACCAGTCCCCATGTGCGCATTACGTATGCACATTATGAATTGATTGATGATTGATGTAATTTCATACAAATAACATTAATCAACAGCAAATTTTAATCAATGAAGGCTTTACGTGTCACCAAACACATTTTTGACAGAAATGTAAAAAATGTCTTCACTGTTTTTTCAAGCACATCAAGTTTTTGAGATATTTCCTCTAAATCGTTTGCATAATATGGATTTTACCATTGGTTGTAATTTAGAGCGATAACATTTGAGACGTGTTGGAGAGAATGGGATCATTTGTGCTTTTTATCAATGTTTTTTTTTTTTTTTTTTTGGGTAAAGATGTGTGGAGATGGGGGTGGCCAATTTTCTAGCCACGCTCCACCCCTGTCGCAGTCACAGCGGGGCGTCAGCGAGGACATGACCAGCGACGAGGAGCGCATGGTCATCTGTGAGGAGGAGGGCGATGATGATGTCATCGGTAAGAAACCACAACCAAAGTTTTACTTTTGAGCCCGTCGCACCTTGCACCCTGCAGCTAATATAAAGTAAGGCAGTTTCATGACTGTGTCAGGTTATGACATATAAACTTGGGATACTCCATCACAAACTTATTTTTATTTTAGTTATTTAGCAGGAATTAATGTTGCTAGTCGCTTTTTGGAAAAAAAACTGTCGCCGTGTCTGGCTTTTCTGAGCCATTGGTCACTCAAATTGATGAATTGACCGGCCCTACTTTACACAAAATGTGTTCTGACATTGTGGCATTGAATGTCAAGTGTAGCTGCGATGCTTGTCCTTCTCCAGAGGATCCTTATCCCAGCAGCTCCATTGACCTCAAGTGCAAGGAGCGGGTGACCGACAGCGACAGCGAGAGAGGTTCCGGTGACGAGAGCGCTCAGAAGGTAAGCGGACGGACGTCTCCCGACGGGTTGCTTCTAAATACAGTGAAACCTCGCTTGTTGAATGCTCTACGACAGGAGTGTCAAACTCATTTTTGTCGCAGGCCACATTGTACTTACAGTTTCCCTTGGAGGGCCGCTATGAATTTTTGGAAACCATATAAATGTTTAATCACCTCCACATATCACATACACAGTGCACAACAAATTGATGGATAACTAATCAGAAGTCAGGAATCGTGACTGTTATTGAGGATTACATATGCCAATTTTAAATTTTGGTTCAGACTTTAGCAAGCATCTTGGAACTTGACATTCTTAATTTGCTTTCATGGGCCACATAAAATGATGTGGTGGGCCAGATCTGGCCCCCGGGCCTTGACTTTGACACCTGTGCTCTACGACAATTTGCAGTCGTGGCATCGGTGCAGAAAGCTCAGTGAGCGTCTCATGTTGACATGAGACGTGAAAAGTGATTTATGTTGGCGCCACACTTGTTTGGTAGCATTTGGTGACGTTGTAATAGTGAACACTGAAAAGACGGCATGTCAAACGGTTTTCGGGAGTCGTCAACTCTAATTGAAATCCACACAGTCTTTCCTATTAATTCATGGTTCATTTGCCTTTGTTTGAGCCTAAATCTACCCCACAGCACCAAAACATTTCTGTACAATGCATCTGATAATGTTTATTTGTAACGCGCATTACTTTGAAAGGGCGTTGAAAAAAAGTCATCACATATGAAATCGTAATTCAAATAGGAGATTATTTTTCCCAATCATTCAGACCAATTTCACACGCATTAAAAGCATGGGAAATCGAACTTTATTCCGGGGCCGAAAGGGATGAATTCTGTTTCCGCTTGTTTCAACGGGATGCCTTGCTTTCGATTGCAGACGTTTCTGTCTCAGAAAGAGTGAAGTTTGCAAATTGACGTCACGCAGATGACAGCATGCGATCAATCTCGGTCTGCTTTGCTTCCCAGCGAGTCTTCGCCCCCGTCATCTGCTCCACGGCGGCTTCGTCTTCCTTGCATCACGGGCGGAGCGTGTCCCTGTCTTCCTATCCGGCCGGCAAGCGCTACGAAGATGGGAGGTCAGGGGGGTTTTCCGACCCCCGCAAGAGGGGAGAAGGCGACGTTAGCGACTCTTTCGGGGGTGAAACGGGAGCGGTGCACGCCTCCCCTCTCTCCCTCTCGCTTTCCTCAGGCCAGTCAGTTATCCCCGCGTCGCCTTCCCACCTCGGCATCGGCGCCGTGCGGGTGGCCTCCACCGTGTTGACCAACGTGATGCGCCCTGTCATCAGCACGCCGCTCCCCATCGTCAGCAAACCTCGAGACGGCGGAGCCTCGTCCAGCCCGCACCCACCCGAGAGGAAGCCCCTGACGCTCCAACAGCCGCAACTCCTGATTGGCTCGGCCCCGGGAAGCAGCGCGGCGGCCGTGCCGAGCGGCTACTCCTCCGCCCGTCGCCTGGCCCCGTGGTGACAAATTTAGTCCTCGGGGGCGCTCTGCCGGGGCAGCCCGCCGTGCAGCTCATCAGCCCGTCTCCGCAGCCTCAGCCCCCGTCCTCCAACAGCCACTCCAATGGACCCCTGCCTCTGCCCCTGCTCCAGCCCCAATTCCTCCCTGCTCCCTCCCTTGCGCCCCCGGGGGGCAAGGCTATCACGCAGGTGCAGTACATCCTCCCCACCCTCCCCGCCAACCCCAAGAGCCCGCCACAGCAGCTCTGTCAGCCGACCAGTATCTTCAACCTGCCCGCGGCGCCGCCCACGCACGTGCCCTTGGCCAATGGGAAGCAACAGAGTCACAGTTCGCTCGTGTGTTATTCGTCCAGTCCAGGTACAAGAGGTGAGCGCTAACGATCATCCATCACTGTATTTTGATTTTTCTTCGGCTTTGTGATGACTTTCATATCAATGGAAGTTATGGACGAGGTTAGGTGGGCTACGTCCACTCCGGCCATTGGATCAAATTGGAGCATTTTCCTTCCCTTCTGCTCTAAAGTCAGTAAAGAACTGACGCCCCTTCAAGATTTTTGTTCAAGTGTTGTGAGCGATTTTTTTTCCCCTCCCCTTCTGCTTGGAATACATTGGGATCCGAGAGTTGTCATTGTGGTCAAGATTGATGATTGCAAATCTTTGTGTGTGTGGTCAACAGTGAGTTGGGCCAAGCCACAAACTTTGTATTTGTGACAGAATGATTGCCATTTAGGCAACAACCGTCTCCTTTTTTTGGGAGTCTGGGTGCCCTTTGCCACCATTGCAGGTGTGGGATCTCTCACATTAAATCAAATCGGTACAAGTGTACCCCGCTTTAGCTGTGAAAATCGGTATGCACATCCTGGCAGTTGAGACAAATTTTCAGTTAGACTGCAGCGATTCAAAATATATTCATTCTTCCGCCGCTCAGTGCAAACACAGTCCCCGGTGCTCCAGGGTAAAATGGTTGTCCCCATGGCGACGGTACGCACGGCGCCGGCTCCTGCCCAGCAGTTTCCTCTTGTGGCCCCGCCTCTTCCTGTCCAGAACGGCGCTCAGGCAGGAAGCAAGGTTCGCAGCATTGCGCAACTATTCAGAATTTTTTTTTTTTTTTAGCTCACAATGCGGAGCGCTCACTTTGTTTATTCATTTAGATCATCCAGATCGCCCCCATGCCTGTAGTCCAGTCTCAGCTGCCTCAAGGAGGGGCAGTCCACCCCACCAGTCCCTTCCCCGTGACAATGGCCACCGCTGCCATCGTGGCTCCAGGGCCTGCGGCCCCCTCGCAGGCTGTTCTGCTGCCGCCTCCAAGCACCAGGTGTGAACACGATTTGGACACATTTCCAAACTTAGCCTCTTATTTGTTTCTTGAACACGGAGAGAACAATAAATCACACTCTGAGCACACTCTTGCAAGTGCTGCATTTTTGCCTGTGTGTCCAGACATTAGGGATGAATTTAAAAATAAGCGTCACCCTGCACAGTGCATGCGGATTTACTGCAACAATAGCGAGAACTCAAAATCACGTGTTCACACATTGGACGGGCAAATTGATCAACCAAGCACAATAAAATAGCTATAAAATGGTTCACATATTTTTTTTCCGGGCATTCGTACAAATGCGGTGGTTCTCCCATGTCGAGCCAAAGAAGCCCCTTCTTTGTGTCGCGATTTAATGATGCCGTGTCTTAGCTGTGGTAAACTATTTAAATGATAGCACAGAGCAGGAAGCAGGATTGTTTGGAGACTCTGCATGTGTGGAGGGGGGGGGGGAAAGGAGAAGTACAGCAGGGGCGCTGCTGTGGCGGAGCTGCTCTATTCTGGATGCGTTAGTCATGCATGCTGGTGGCCCCTGCGCTGCCTCGGCCGTCCACCCCCACACACTACCTCTCAGCTACACACCCACACGTGTAACACGACGCATCCTCTGCACAACTTCTGCTTTTGTTCTCTGGCCAAGCTTCCTTCCTGTATCTGTCACATTGTTCAACCCAGTCACCCCGTCGACATTTTCCGCTAAAACAGTCCTTTCAACTCGGCAGGATCACCTATGTGCAGCCCACTCCCGGGGTGCCATCCTCTCTGCCCTTGGTGCCCTCGACAGCGGCCCCCTCATGCTCATCTTCCTGCACCTCCCAGCAAGCGCTGCCGATACCCGGCTCAGCATACGTGCCACCTCCCCTGGCGACCCTTGGTTTCACCACCATCCCGCCGCCTGGCCAGACGTTGGTTCAGCCACTGATCGCTGGTCAGTGCAGCAGAGAGTTGCATCATTTTATTTATTACTTTCAAAATACGGTGATCCTTCGCGGTTCAGTTTTTGCAACTTCTCTGCACGTAGATATTTTTTCAATCGCACTCTATGTCACGGGATTTTGTTGTCGCTATTTTTCCACACGGGCTGTCACTAAAGAGCAACAACCGCAAGCCTGAAGGAAAGAGTGCGTAAAAGACAGAGAATCTCCGAAGATTGGGATCATTTCACGCTTAACAAAAGAAGCTAATGTGCAAACTCCCTCATGCAAAACACAACTGACTTCAACCACACAAGTGCACGACTATGGCCAAGTAAACTTCATTAGCATGTTTAATCTAGCCTACCATTGCTAGTTACCATGATTTGTAATCCGTCTTCCCATAGTCAAGGACGCAGCTGCCGGTGCACTTTTAATCAATTTATTGAACAAATGGTAAAATACAGTAAACACAAGCACGTTGTTAGATGGCGTCAATCGATGGCGTCACTCAAAACGTATCGTGGCTAACTGCTGTAGCTGTTGCCATTTTAATGACTGTCCTGTCGTTTTGCAATGTCAAAAAGCATTTTTGGCTTTTGAAACCATGATGCAGTTTGAAAGTTTGGTTTGGTTTGGTTTGGTTTTATTGAACATAACATAAAACATATACAGTAATAATAAGGTAAGAGAAATCAGTCATCATTCAGCACAGTCATCATTAAAACAGTTATGTTCAAGGGAATAGGAAGAAACACAAGAATAAGAAGATAGAAGTCTCTATTAAGGCTCAAGTTAACACAAGTGCTTCAAGAAAAGAAACTAACAAAAAACAAACATTTCTCACACTAATATGCTCTAAGCGCCCCCAAAAGTCTAAACTCAACATTCTGATGAATATTGTTTGTGAATTATGATTCAGCAGCAAAATGGCCGCCCTCTCAGAGGACGGCCATTTTGCCACTTGCTGTCGACTCAAAATGACTCAGTTAAGGGCCAATCCCACGGCTTGTCTATTTTATGAGTTTGGTCGTGTGCTTAATTCATAGTCCACCAACGTATTTAAACGAGGGGATGGGGACGCATCGAACATATTGGAAAGAACATTTTTCACTTGATTTCCCCTTTAAACAGTGATTCAATTAAAATATTTTTACATTTGATGTTTGGCTCTATAAGTTAATGTCAATCAGTGAATGCAAATGTGTTCGACTTAAAAGTGAAATGTCGCTGAACTATACTGCAGTGATTCTTTTGCGTACCATTAGTGGTATCCCGCATACTCGATGGAGATACTTTGAGAATCACTGAGTGGAACTGTTGTTGTTTTTGTTTGAATTGGTTCACATTCATTGCACTCTCAGAGAGCTAGCGGACGGACTCCTTATTTGAACGCTCGTGTCCACCCGCATCCAGGTCAACCGCCTCTCCTGGCCACAGCGCCGTCTCCGCAGCCCCCCACCTCCGTCCCCGTCTGCGGTTCCGGTGGCCAGATCCTCACCGCCATCTACCCTCCTTCGCAGAGTGTCACCATGGCGACCGGGGTGGTCTCCATGGAGGCCGTACCGCCTAGCGCGGCCGTCTATTCAGTCTCCAGCCCTTCCGGCGTTTCCAGCCACATCATGGCTAAACACACGGCGCCCCCCGCCGCCATCGCGGTGCCCCAGCCGCCTCCAGAGCGCCACCTGGCTGCTGACAGAGCTGCTGAGAGGCAGCCGGAGATGCTGATGCAGCCAGAACGCCAGGCTCAGAGCGCCATAACCAGCAGCTCAGCAGCGCCCCCTGGTGGAGCCGGTGTTGCTGCAAGGTCCTGCAGTCCGCTTCAAATCCAAACAACTGGTATGCCTGTTGACATTTTGACGCAGGTGGTGCATACTCGCATACTGTACTCAAGTAGGAGTACAGATATGTATGGGGGGGAAAAAAATTGAAAAGTAAAAGTACTGATTAAACTCCTATACTGAAGTAAAAGTAAAAAAGTCGGTTGTGAGATGTAGTATGGATGCAAAATCCAAATTTTTTTTTTTCGTACTTGTTTTGATAACAGCACAGGATTTGTGTCTTATGTCATATTTTATTTGATTACAGATTTTGTCTGAATACTTACAATGGTATAATGGTATTGTATGTTATTTGTATTCTTTAGAATAGAAGCAATTTATATTGCTGTTAATATTTTATCTGATTTATTCATTTATTTAATTTTATTTTTAATCTTGCATTTGCTATTTATAAATTCTGTCCGACAGTCAGCGCACCCGGAACACTCAAACTCAGCCAGCTCCCAACCAGGCCCCCCCAGAAAGTGAAGGCCACGCTGGCCAGCATCCCGGTGGGCAGCTACGAGGGAGGGGGGCGGGGCAAGGAGCGGGAGAAGGAAAGGGAAAGGGAGGCCGCAGCCACCGCAGCCGCCTCATCCAACAGCCACTTCTCCTTTGACACGGAACCGCCGGGACCGACGTCTGCGTCTCCCACTTCGCATTCAGCTGAGGAGCCTTTGTCCTGTGACAGCACAGCAGAAACCACCAGAGAGGTAACCGGCTTGCAACTCGGCTTGTATGTCAAGATGCCACTGACCCGACTGATGGCAAATAGCGAACAATTCTTCCAAAAATAAATGACCCTGAAGCTGACGAGTCTTTGGCGTGGTTGTTTTGTTTAGGCTGGATGGAAGGACTCCCTCCCTTCCTCTCCTGCGCCTCCCCCATTAGCCACTGAGCCCACCCTTCCGCCCCCGCACACCGACAAAGAAGCGCCGCTGCCAAAGAAGATCAAAGCCCGCCCCCCACCTTTAAAAAAGACCTTTGACTCCGTAGACAAGTGAGTGCTGACAATATGGACAGTGTACTGCCAGCGGGATGGGGCGCTATATGCCGTGTGCGTGTTTCTTTGTGTGTGCTGGTCGGGAAGGGTGCTGTCGGAGGTCTACTTCGAGGAGCGCTTCGCCGAGCTGCCGGAGTTTCGACCCGAGGAGGTGCTGCCGTCGCCGACGCTGCAGAGCCTCGCCACATCGCCCCGGGCCATCCTGGGCAGCTATCGACGCAAGAGGAAGAACTCAACAGGTCTCTCATTTGTCAATTATCATTGTTCTTATTTTTCTTGGCTTGAGATGTGAGGTTAATTTGTTCTAGTGATGATGACCATTTCAACTCAAAATCTCAAGTGGTTTTTCTCCATTGAAATGAATGCAAATGGCATTCATCCGTTCCATCCCCGTAGACTGGTAATACGGAGCCCAGTGCTCATATTGCTTATTTTGTGGTTCAGACTTGGACTCAGCCACCGACGATCAAGTGTCTCCAAAGAGGAAGAGTCGGCGGCGTTCCAGTTGCAGCTCGGAGCCGAACACGCCAAAAAGCGCCGCCAAGTGCGAGGGCGACATCTTCACCTTCGACCGGCCAGGTAACGCATGCACTCGCGGCCACACACACACACACACACACACATCAACCTGCACATTGTTTTATTACGACTGCGATTTATTATGAGATTAATGTCCATGGTCCTCTTACCGTGTATTTTTTTTTCACAAACAATAAAATTAATCTGTGTCCCAACAAATACATGATTTATTATACATAAGTACAAAAAATGCATAAATCTAAAAATGTCACCTCACAAGGCGAAAAATATCAAACATTTTTGTAACAATTATGTGCGCAAAGTGAGCCCTCGAAATACTTAGTTGCTCTTTACTCACTGGCATAAACATAGAAGTTCCCAATATCCACAAAGTAGACATTTTATGCTTTCTGTATTTTGGTTTTCTTTCTGTTTTGCGCAGGCACTGATGGTGAGGACATCCTGGCCGAACTGGAGTTTGACAAAGTGCCGTATTCGTCCCTGCGACGGACGCTGGACCAGAGGAGGGCGCTGGTGATGCAGCTGTTCCAAGAGCAGCAGGGCTTCTTTCCATCAGGTTGGCAAAACGTATGCTACGACACGCTGCTACCGTGGCAGTACGGCGTCCAGAATAGTTCCCGATATTTGAGTCAAAGCTTGCAACATGTCTTCTGGTTCACAACATCATCAAAAACGCAGACAAACTAAGCGTACTTCCACTCTGACGTTGGATTAGAAAAGTATGGCGTTTATTTTTGTAATCAACCCATGGAGCCGCGTCAGTGTTGACGTTGTACTTCACTTGCAGCTCAGGCCACGGCCGCCTTCCAGACCAGGTACTCGGACATCTTCCCCACCAAGGTATGTCTGCAGCTGAAGATCAGAGAAGTCCGGCAGAAGATCATGCAGACGGCCACCCCGGCCGACGCCTGTCTCACTGTCCCCGCTGACTCGTTGCCCGGACCCTCTGGCGCCCAGTCGGGTGACGGTCCTGGGAGGGAGGATGAGGATGCAGAGCCCGGAGCCGAGGAGGATCCCGGCGACTCGCAGGACTCTTCCAGATGAGGACTTTTTGCCACCATGTGGACTTGTATTCCCATCTCTGGAAGCCCAGTGCGATGTACATTTAGAATAAGAGTACCAAAAAGTCAAAAATTGGACAAGCCGTGGTGTCTGTATTGAGATTCCGGAACGTTGGATGGATTCCCCGGAACTTTCCCATCGATGTTCAGAAAGACCAAATGTGTTGATTGGCGCTTAAAAAAACAAAACATGTTTATCTTGATTTGTTTTGAATGATGTTAAGAGGGAAAGTCGTCAAAATTCTTTTTTTTTTCCCCGGATGTAGAGCGTTGCTTCCATTAAGTTTCTGCTGACATTCTGGGGGGCTGGGACCCTCAAGACTTTGTCCAACCCTGAACCGTCTGCATGATCAGTCGCTTTTCCAGACGACCGACAGGCCGCTTCCGGAGAGCTCTTTAAAAAACAAACAACAACAAAAAAAACACGACTGCAGAGTTGACAGAAAGTGGACGTCCTGGCTGTGCCAACATTCCTGCTGTACCCTGCATCGTAGTCTGAAGGAAGCAAACATTCCCGTGCCTCTCATTGCTTACGCATGAAGGAAGGAGGTTAGTCCATGGTGGCCATTTTTATGGACTTTGGGTGTTTTGTTTTTTTAATACTTTGAATTTTTATCATCAATGTGTTAGCTCCACCTGTGACTTTTAATTATTCTTTACATTTTTCCTCGCCCTCCCTTTGGAATTTTTGGAGGCATGTACTGTACCCTATCCTCGTGCTTTGTCTTCCCTTTAACAAACTAGTTTGGGTTTTTTTTTTTTACGTTTCTAGACCCACCTAAACAATCTTCCTTTTTCCTACTTCCTCCTTTTGTCACTTTATGCCTTTCCTCCCTCCAAACGGTCACAATCAAAACAGAACTGTTGGAACAGAACACTTGACCGTAGTGCAAAACTTGTTGGGTAAATACTGTAAGAGTCTACTTATATCACAAAACAAAAACTGGACTCTGAAATGCAAAGACATGGGGGTGGGGGTACAAAAACTATATGGCTTTTAATGTTTTTGTGTTTATGTTTGGCTGTTCCAGTATCCAAAAGACAAATTTATATGAATAAATTAAGTTTGTATCTGTAACTTTCAGTACGCCAATAAAGTTAGGTGGTCAGTGAAATTGAAAAAAAAAAAAAACAAGTGAAATTTGCTGACTGAATTCTTCAGGATGCAAAGTTTATTTATTTATTAACGCCCCATTTTGTCAAGAGTTGTCACATGAATTTCATACAAATCATAGAAAAAATCCTCTAAAAAAAACTCACACTGACACTCAAATCCTTTAAAGTACATTTTTCTTAATACATTTACATTTCATGTTTTCCATGAAAAAAAAAAACAATCTGTTGACATCAAGTCTAATCTGTATTTCCTATCAATTAATTTCTTTCTTCATTAGGAAAAAAAACATGTCTTCATTCAAAAAAAATAACATTTCTTCGTGACTCCCGACATTTGAACAGGAGGTATGTGTGGATATCTAAATAGTTTTTATACCACCTGTGTTTTAACGCTTGTATTTCTTTTTGCTCAGAGCATGTGTAGTCCGTCCAGGCCGTTCTCCATCGCCGTGTGAAAGATCTCCAGGGCCTGCTCCAGTGGCAGCGCCCCGCCTTCACTGCTCTCGATGATGGCGATGGTCTCCCCGAACTCATTACACATGATGGTGTTCGTACCCTGTGACGGCGGGACAAATGTTGGGTGAAATGTGGTATGCTTTGGGTGATAAGTGTTGATCAGGGGTGGCCACCGATGGCACACTCCTTCATTAATCGGACCTAGCCAGCATTTGCTCTATCAAGTCTCCTGTAATATTTGTGGCAGTCATTTAGCTGTTAAATCCCAAACTAAGTTCGCTTTTACAATACATCCTTTTAATCACTTGTTTCATTTAGATTATTAAAAATGCAATGTCATGAATTTTGCATGTTTTTACGTTATTTATGTAAAATAAGTTTAGCAAATTAATTCACATATTCCCAATGTTCATTTTGCTTTACATAGTTGTTAAAACTGTAACTGTCCCAATTTCTCTCTCTGTGTAGTATATTTATATATATATATATATATATATATATATATATATATATATACACATACACACACATATATATAAATATACACACACACACACACACACACACACACACACACACATAAAATATTCCCCCGCCCCTCTCCCATCACATACGAATGACCTGGGCCTCAAAAATGTGCCTACCCGGATGCAAGATGGATACGAACCTGCTGAACGTCCGAGGATTGGATCTGGATGAGGTGCGGCTGCAACTTGGGGAGTTCCACGGTGGAAATCTCCACGGCCGAGTTAGTTTTGGCGTCGGCGTCCCGGTCCAGCTTTTGCTGGCGACTGTGCGTCTTCTTGTGGTTCCTGAGATTGGAGAAGGTCTTAAAGGCCTTTCCGCAGTGTGGGCAGACGTGCGGCCGCTCGCCCGTGTGCGTGCGGCGGTGCTCGACCAGATGCATGCTCTGGATGAAGCCCTTGCCGCACACCTCGCAGCAGAAGGGCCGCACACCCGAGTGCGTGCGCAAGTGCTCGCGCAGGTGCGTGCTCTGGCGGAAGCGCTTGCCGCATATCTGGCACGGGTACGGCCGCTCGCCCGTGTGGACTCGCTGGTGCAGTGCCACGCCCGAGCTGGACACAAACAGCTTGCCGCACACGGGGCACTGGTGGGATTTACCATGCTTGCCGGCGGTGCCGCGCGGCCGGCCGGGACTGGGGTGGCCTAGCTTGTGGAGCCGCAGATTGGCGGGGGAGTTGAGCTTCTTTCCGCAAATGTCGCAGTCCAAGCCAACTCGAACCGGGGTATCTGCGGTGGATTGGGATGTCTCCGATTGGCCGGCAGAGGCGTCCTGGGGCTCTGAGCGCGCGACCGGGTGTTGCGCCGAGCGGTGGGCCTCCAGTTGCCTCCTGGTGAGGAAGCCGGTCTCGCAGTGGGAACACGGGAAGGGTGCGGGAGATCCGGGGTGCTGCGTGAAGCGGTGCACGGCCAGCTTGGTGGGCCAGCGGAAGGTGGCGGGACAGTCGGGGCACATCAGGCCCCCACTGCCGCCTGCCGCGTGCAGCAGGATGTGCTGGCGCAGGTTGGACGACTGCGAGAAGGCGCGCTGGCACACGTCGCAGCGGTACGGCCGCACGCCCGTGTGGATCAGGGTGTGGCGGGTGAGGTTGGCAAGGGACGAGAAGGTCTTGCCGCAGTCGGCGCACTGGAAGGGCCGCTCGCCCGTGTGCGTGCGGATGTGGTTGCGCACGTGGATCTGTTTTGCGAAGGTCTTGCCGCAGACGGTGCACAGGAAGCTGCGCTTGGGCCCGTGCGCCACGCGCCGGTGCTGGAGGAGCTGCAGCTGTGAGGGGAACGTCTTTGGACACGAGTGACAAGCCGAGAGGCCTTTGTCCGACCATGAAGGCCCGGCACTTGCTGAAGAGCCGGACGCGACTTCCTCAGCGGGTTTGGCGCCGGGATGCTCTTCGGCCACCTTCCCTTGAATCTCACTGCTGTGCGCCATGCTCACATCCGCATGGTCTTGGTCAATTTGTTCCATCTCCTCCTCGGTAAGAGGGGCCATGATCTGTGAGTTCTTCTCCCTTGCTCGCTGCAGGAGAGCCAGAGTGGAGAGAGAGGCTTGTCGTGGGACAGCGTTAACCTGGAGAGGGATTGAGTTTGCGTTTATTTCAAATTCATGCTCGGGGAAACCCGGAAATGAAGAATTTACAAAGTCTGCAAACTAAGCTTCATAAATGATGCTTGTAATAAAAGACAGCTTCATGTCAGCGGTCAGAGAGACAAACAATCTTCAATTGCGACTCGTATTGATTATCTCTTCTGGTATTTTTAAAATGGTGCCGGTACCCAAACTGTGTTGTTGGAAGTCCCAATGAGTATCCTGTGGGGTGTGTTAAAAATGAGATTTCCTTCCTGATTTGCCCCAAAAACGGACGAGGATGACTATTATATGTGCGGTTGAACAACATCAAGGAAAAGCCAAGTCACAAATTTTCTTGACAGTTGTATGTTCTACGCGGCCCCACTAGTCTAAACCTGACATTCGGTTTAGAACTGTGTTTGTGGAATATGAATGAAGCCGCAAAATCCACCCGTTTTCCCTCCATCTCAGGGCGCGGCCATTTTGCCACTTGCTGTCGACTGAAAATGACATCAAGTGCATGAGGGCTCATGTAACGACCAATCACGGTGATGCATTGTACCGACCCTGCAGTTGTCTTCGTGTGGGCTCTTGCTAGAGTTCTATTGATTCCGGCTGTCTTGTGAGGCTGTGAAGGTGCTCTGTGATTTGTTATTGGATGAATAAGTCAAGGGGCGGAGGCACGTGGAAGGACGAAGACGTGTCTGCGTGTGGTCATGGCGAATGTTTTTATGGGTGTGCTACGGCAAACACGAACCGTTCCATTAAACGGATAATGAATATTCTTTTGTCTTTTACAATGAAAGTGGCAGAGGGTTTGGACTACCGTGCTGGAGGGGCCGGTGGCGGCGGCGGGCGGAGCGGGTGTGCTGCAGGCGTTGGCGCTGAGGTGCGTCCGTCGGTGGTAAAGGTACTTTGTCATGTTGGTGAAGGTTTTGTTGCAGAACTGGCACTTGTGAAAGGGGTTGGCGGTGTGCGACTTCCTGCAAGGAGAACGCGCAAGGGAAGAGATAAGAGCGAGCGGGAGCAAAGAGGACGCTGCCGTGGCGGGGCGGGGCTTTACCTGTGCACGAGGAGGGTCATCTCGGTGGTGAAGCCTTGGCCGCAGTCCACGCACAGGTACCTGTTCACGCCCAGGTGGGTGCGCAGGTGGGCCTGCATGGAGCTCTCTTTCTTGAAGACTCTGCCGCACTCGGTGCATTCGTGCGTGCCCTGCTCGTGCACGCGCTGGTGCGATTTGAGGCGGTTGGCGGAGATGAACGTGCGGTTGCACAGCGAGCACTGCTGAGGCTCGGACGCTGCCGCGCGTTTCTTCTCCGCCGTTATGAATTGGTTGGACTGTCTTATGGAGTTGTCCGTCTTGTCCACCAGTTCCCCGCGCCCTGCGGTTTCCTCAAAGCCGCTCATGAGCCCCCCGTCCGAACTCTCTTTTTCCTGAGCCAGGAAGTGCTCCCCCTGGTGTTGGAGGAAGTCCTCCGGTGTCTGGAAGAGAAGGGAGCATTCGGAGCATTCGTACGGTTGGATGACCACCATCTCAGTCACCGCCTGCTGGGTACCGGCAAGGACTCCGGGGGCCAACGCCAGCACCACTTGGCGGGCGGCGCCGTCCGCCGGGGCGCCTCCTTTTCGCCGTAGCGCCGCGGATGCCGTGTTGCTGGAGCTGTCGGCCAGAGCTTGGGCCGTCAGGATCTGAAGGTGCATGGTGGCCGAGCCGGGGGCGGGTGTCACCGGGGGTAGCAGGGAGGGGCGGGGGGCTGATTTGGAGACAGGGTGGGCTTTCTTTTTTTGCTGCTGTTGTGCAAACACCTGCAACAGATACAGAAAAATAAAAACTTTTGCAAACCCTCATCTGTCATTCACGGGGAGAGTGGATGGAAAATGTAGTTGACAACACTCGCAAGGAGCTACTGTAGCCAAATCTCACACCCAGGCGCTTACCGACCTGACTCCAGCCCCCGTTGTCACCGAGTAGGCCGCGCCCCGTAAAGGCACACATTTGACACATCAATGCAGCACGTGCAGCAGTTACACTTTTTTGTTGGGTCACTGGAGTGGCTGTGACATCACAGTGGGGTATCTTCCACAATAGCCACCCCGAAGATTTTTCTCCCCACCCAAAAAAATACTGCAGTGGTGGTGGGGAGACGCATAATCAATCTTGGCCAAGGGTGTTCAAAGTCAAATACCTGTGCCAAAATCTCCCCAGCCTGCTGCTCGCTCAGCACAAAGTTCTGCGTGTTGGTGACGGGAGCCAGAGTGCCATCTGCTTGGAGCACGTACTCCTGTGGCTGGAAATCACACGCTTGTTCGTTACCTTGGCTTTTGAAATGGACTGTCAAAGGAACTCTTCTTTTCTAGTCTCTTACCGTCATTGCTGCATGGGTGCTCGTGGTGCTGCTATTGTGGCTTTTGCGGTGTTGTAGCCATGCGTCGGGTGAGTCAAACAGGGCCAGACAGTCGAGACACTGGTACTGGACCGCTTGGGGTGCCTGGGAACCCGATTCTTCGAGCACCGTAGCCTCACGCAACTCTGAAAAGGGAGCGCACAAATCTTAAGACTGACAAATTTGAAAGTACGACAGTTCGGAAGAACTTTCCTTGTTCAATTGCGACTATTTGTGTTTTACTGTAACTTTTCCCTCTTAAAACGACATATCAATATATCTGAAAGGAATTCACTCATTCCCAACTCACGATATAGATTTCTAGGAGGATTGGAGGCAGGTGGGTTGGGTTAATTATTTTGAGAGATATTGAAATCAAATAATTTTACAGCGATTTCAAAACTTTGGATTGATTCAGCTACCAAAGGTCAGCTTTGAAAATACTTAGAACAACCAGACAATGAATTGGTGACAAGTAAAATATTACGACACTAAACAATAGCAGGAAAAACAACAAATAATACCCGCTGTGCACACCTTGGCCACCAAGGGGCAGTGCGGTACTGTACAAGCATGGAAATGCACCTAACATTGAAATACAGTAATAATAAAATATATATATTTTAAAAAGGAATAGAAGATGAAAGTCATGCGTGAAACTGTATTAATGTAACTTGTTTTTGACCGATTAAGAAGAATCTATACCTGTGATTATTGTTGTATGACCTGTCTGTATGTACTGTATTATACGTTTGAATGAACATCACGCCCGACTCAGTCCTGTACTAATTTTCTACTAACCCTTAAATTGGATTTCCCATTCACGGTTAGCATTGCAGTAGACATTACTGTTGTGAACGATATCGTCTGCTATTTCAAAATTAGGGAATGGGGAATGACTCAATGATTCAACCAAGACATCGCGTGAATAAATGTCCAACCTTGTTGCTCGGCCTCCACCCCGGCCACCTGCATGTGCATCTCCTGGTGCAGCAGGAGCTCCTCTGAATCGACGAGGATCGCGCCGCACTCCAGGCACTGATACTGTTCGCAGTGGGCTGCCTGGCCCGCTTCGCCTTCCTGGTTCGTATGAATCTCCTGGTGGATCAGCACATCCTCCAGGGTGCTGAAAAGCTGGCAGCACTCGCTACACATGAACTGATGGTCCACACAGACATCCTCGGGCTGCTCCACCTCAATGTAGACACTCTCCGCTTCCATGATGTCAGTAGATCTGCTTATAATGAATGGATCTGGGGCAAGATAAAATGGCACCTGTGAACACGTATAGAAGAAATAGGCCATTTAAGAAAAAAAGGGTCCCTGTAGAGTTTCTGCCTACCCATCAAGTGTGAAATTAAACAACCCCAAACTTAAATAATTCAAATGACAGATTGATGGATGGATTACTTAAAAAAATATATATATATATATAAAGCATACACTAATTTCAACACAACAATAAAGATATGCAATGCAAGCAGATCATTTGATTGTTTTACAATAAAAAAATTACATATTCACAGGCATATATTATTTATCCTCTGTGAACAACTAACATTATTTAGGCGTTTTGACTGGCTCCATATCTGTATGACTGTATATTGCTGTCGCCAAGTGACCAAGGTGCACACAGCAGAGGGAGCAGCACAATGGCCAATGTTCTAAAGTTTTAAAAAGTGGCTTTTTTTCCCTATTTAATTACGTCACTCCTGTTTGTCTTTATCAAGCACAATACTACAGAGCACTACTTTTATTCAGAAAACATTTTTGTTGGGTGTCTGGGAGGCTGGAACGAATTAATGGCATTTCCACTCAATGGGGAAAGACGATGCGCCGATGTTTAGAAAAACGCGTGGAGTGATTGTAATGTTCATTACTTGAAATGTATTATTATTATTATTATTATTATGACTTGGCGCGAATGAAAGTTATCTACAGGATTTCACCGGCAAAATGCCACCATCAAAGACAACATGTTTCGACGTAGCAATTATCAAACAAGATGGCCCTTGCTGTTAGCTTGGTTACAGCCACTGGCTGCAATGGAAATTTTCAACCACAATAACGTTTGTTAACAGCTTTCCCTTGTGTATTATGCGTGTGATGGCGTGTGGAGGGCGGTTGGAGGCGCTCCCTCAGCCAGTGAGGACCAGATTTCAGCACCGCTATTTCCTGACGGCGGTTGCCCGGTTCGCCAGGCGGTCCGTCAGGCGGCGCTAGCCACTTTTCGCCGGAGCTCTCCAGGCGAAAGGCGGTAGGGGCCCTTCTTTTTTTCACTCCCTTTACCTCATTTACTGTCGTCGGACGGCATCGTTCGTAGACATCACCGCACGTCACTCGTACGTCCCGCACGCTCAGCCCCGCCAAGACTCCTCTACCGCCGTCTTGAGCACGGGAACCATAGGTCGTGGTGGTTGTTGAACGACAATGGTGTTTTACGGCGTGTGCGAAGACGTTAACCCACTGTTTGCCTCCATTTTTGTGAAGCTAAGCCCCGCCCAATATGCGGTGGGGCTCAAAGCCTTGAAACCGGATTGGACGGTGTTGTTATCATTCACAAGGTGCCCTATGCATGGTAGGTATTGTAGTTTTAGCGTACCGCTGACTCGGGACGGATTGATTTGTTTAAGAACATTATTTTGCGGAATTCTTCATACACTTTGGTCAATTTATATTTGATAAGGGTATTTTATTTTATTTTATTTTATTTTATTTTATTTTATTTTATTTTATTTTATTTTATTTTATTTTATTTTATTTTATTTTATTTTATTTTATTTGGCATTGACGACCCCGTTGAAATTAATTTGCCTCGGTGTGCGCGTATGCATGTGTGAAAGTAAGCCCCGCCCAATTTTCGCTGCCACACGACGCGCTATGCGTGGTGGGTATGGTAGTTTTAGCCCCCGATACTTATTTGCGCCGAGTAATTTATTTTAAAAATATTTTGCGGAATTCTCCATACACGTTGGTAAATTTATGTTTGCTGGATTGTTATTTTAGTTTGGCGTCTTGCCTCTTTTTTGTGTTTGTGTGTTCAAGTAAGCCCCGCCTGATACGGCGCTCCTTTTTAACTTTAAATTGAACGTGTTGCTTATCAATCACACGGCGCTCTTAGTGTGGTGACATAGTAATTTTGCCCAACGATACTGACTTTTATGTAGTTATCTAAAAAAACATGCGTTTGTGAAATTCCACTTTCTTGTTTATTATTGGATTCCATTGTTAACGGTTAGTGTTTAGCGTATGCTAAATAGCATATAGCAGTATCGCTTGTATTGTGTTTTGTGTATTTTATTTTATTGGCTACTATTGCAATGATATTAGATGAGAAACTAAACGTCACCATTTTGCATTCGGAAACATTTTTACCACTACCCCTGAAGTACAGGAATGGTGGAACTCGATTTCCCATTTCCCTTTGCGAGTGTGACGTCATCGTGCGTCAACTCCCCAGTTTCCCACCATCATCGTTACAGGGGAAGAAAGGGGAGTCGGGGTAGAAAGCTGTCTAAGAACGCTGTAAGTGTAGATCTTTTTTTTCTTATGGCGTATATACATATATATTTAATTAATTCATTTATATTTTTCCTATACGGGTGACTTGTGTGACTCGGCTGGCTGTCAGTAACGTTCGCCGTTCACTCTGGCTCTAGTTCACACAAATATGAGCGGCAGCGGGCGGCCCAGGACCAGCTCATTCGCCGAGCCTCCCGGAGCTCCCGGAGCCGCTGCAGCCGGCGTCGGATCAGCAGTCGCCGGCGGAAGCTCGACAGGAAAGTCGGGAGCTGCCCAAAACAGCGGAGGCAGCTCGACGAGCTTTGGGAACCTCAAACTACCCCGTAAGTGTCCTTTTTGAAAATGACCACTCGCCGCGTCTGACACTTGGTTCTTAATGATTTCCCTCCTGTGGTTTATTTCAGATGGCGTTGTCGACATTTTGTTTAAATAAGGTCCATCACAGTGGCCAAGCTAATTTTAGCTAGCAGGCTCTTGGCTAACTTAGGCTAGCTACCCAGCTACAACGGTTTTTCTCAAATTATTAAAACTTGTCAATGAGAACCATTTAACGTCAACTCAACACCTATACTCACAGTTGTTTTTTTCAGAGAAATATGTTTTATCTTGTTCTTAATGGCTATATCAATTTCGTCGACCCCTCTTCATGTCACCCAGGTTTAGCGTTAGCATTAGCGCCCGTGCTAATCATTTGTCGAAGATAGCGTCCCTTTATCGTTACGGAGCTGAAACTTTTCGAAAATACTTCTTGTAATATTGATGTCGTACCGTTCGACCAATTGATTGCGGTATATCAGATAGTAGCATCAACACGGAGCCAACTTCTCAGTGGGCAGACTAACCGAACATGTTAAACTAGCACTCTGTACAAAGTGAGCCAGTTTGTTACGTAAATCTGGATTTAAATGTTTATCAACCTCATCCACCAAAACCCCAATAGAAATCCACGTATAGTGGACGCCCCCGCCAAATAATGTTTCTCAATCTGTATTAAATCTTAAAGGGACTGCGTGGGGAAAAATGTACCGGTAGATTTTTTCACTGTTAATTATTACAAAAACCCACTAATAAAATCAATAATCAACCTAAATGTTTATGTGATTCTAGGTGAAGTAATCGCTTATTATATTATATAGGGTGTGCCTCCCCTACAGGAAGCTGCCATGTATCGCCGACATCTTTGTGCTACAGATACCTAAAGGAGATGAACTTAGCAAAGGTAGTTCCACAGCATGATGGACTACAGCATGTGTAAGAAATGCCATGCTCTTATTCCGTCACTTGAGGGAATAATTTAAATCGTTTTAGAATGCATTTTGCTTGAACCTCTGCTTAAGAATTTGGTGGTAGGCTTGCGAATTGTGGTTTCTGGCACCATCGTGCGTGTGCTTTAAAATGCACAAGCTTCGATCTTATGTCAAAATTAGAAATCTCAAGAAAGAATAAAGATACAGTGGAGTGGAGTTACCCCTTTCCAGTGAGATCCCCTGTTTATATGTTTCAGGCCTACCCACAATGGCTCAAAATCTGCAGAACAGAAATAATGTGAAAATATTTTCTGGATAGTTTTACCACTCCCACATGCTTTAAACTCATGTAAATATATTAAAATCCACTTAAACACGTAAAAAAAAATTGTGTTCCTTTTAGCCCCTGCTGCAACTTTTCTTTGTCAGCCAATGGGAGAGTAGCGTATATCATCACTTTGAAGAGAAGAAAAGACTCGCTCGCAGCATCTCTTCCAGTCGACCTCTTTGTTGCCTGGCATGTTGTGTCACAATGTGAGAAGGCGCGCAACTATAACTTTGCTGTTTGCTGTAAAAAGCCTGAAAGAGAATCACACAAAAATCTCTTATGAGAGAGGGGCTGTGAATGATATCGCGAGGGTTCACTATCAGTGGTCACTGACCTGAACTCTCTCTTTCTTGGCCGCTCTCTCCTAAATCTCAATTATCTTTGATGCTTTGTGCGTTTGTTGCAGAAAATTCCAGATTGCACGATTTAAGAGGCGGTAATGGGTATTCACTCCTATTACTTGACTGAGTGTCAAATAAGTCTGAAAACAGTTTAACTGGGGCAGAATAAAACTTGAAAAGAAGGACGCGGCGGATCACACTAAAACGTTCATGACCCTGCAGAGTGACTGTAGTGAATGAAGCCGTATTGTACTGACCACTCGCGGCAGGTGTTTGAACTGCTTTCCGCCGCTGCAAGAAGTTCCATTTCCCGCTTTACGGTTGCTGCTGTTCGTTGACGACCTTTTATATTTCACTCTATGTAATTTTATATCCTGATGACTGTATGTGTCCTGATATGGGTGGATCTCAGGAAAACATGGTCCAGGAGTCTGACATATGAGACCAAAGCTGAACTTGTTCAAATTATATCGGCTTTAAATCAAACCTTCCTGCAGTTTGCTATGAAGAAATAAAGATCGTTCACTTAGCACTTTGTTCGCAGAAGTTTGTAGAATGTCGCGTTCTACTCTGGTACGTCTTATGGTTGTTAGAAGGATGCCAAACACTTGAGCACTCAAGTACCAAATTATTTGCGTCTCGACCTTGACGCAAACATAATAAGTTAGAAAACCGGTACAAATGACCAGTGGCCCATAAAAAAGTAAGTATAAAATTCATTCAATTGGCCCTGATTCCGGTGCATAAAAATTCCTAATTGAGATGAGACGGAACTGTGAAAATGTCAGTCAGTAGAGATCTGATGTAAGACAAGGAGAGAGATGGGTCTAATTATGCTGCAATCAACACAATCACGTCCGTATTTCTTGTGTGATGTTGACGCAGTGCTGTCTTTGCTAGATTTGTCTGCCTGGTGCGGAACGATTTGCCGGCTCACTCCATTTTGAGGCACGATGGTGATCCGAAGGGGTCCTGTTGAGACGTGCAAAGGGAAGAAGCCCTGGGAAAAAATGGAGTAGCACTTCAGGGTGTGCTGCTGCCCTTTTTTTTTTTTAAATCAAAACGCTCTGACAAAAGCGCTTTGGGGGCGGGCCTCTGTCTCGCTTACTCGTACTCTCCTTCCCCAATGTCACCATTCGTGGTGTTGATTCATCAAATCCCTCTCGACCCGAACTGTCGCACCATAACCGGACCTCCACTCCCCACGCTTCTCTAACTAGCTCCGTCAGTTATTGTTTGATCTCAAGGGCCAATGTTTTTTTTACTTTCCTGAGTCAAACATCAGCCCAGCAATTTCACTGTTTGACCAATTTCAAGACGCACATCTTGTGCTTGCCGAGAAAGTACATCACCTCCTCGCATGTAATCTGATCCTGGATTACGCCAGGTCAACCTGTGAACCACACGTGGCTTGCGTGGCGCTGAGTCGAACGGGAACACGTTGAACTGTGATGGACTGTTTTTTATGGACGTTTGAACATGCAGGCAACATCCGTTCATCGTGGGGATATGATCCAGGACACTCGGCAAAAATCTGATATTTCTTTTTTTTCAGACAAAACAAAAACATGACATTAAATCCCCTCTCCATTGTTTCCCCTCTGCTGTAAAGTTAAACAAATACTCAAGGATAAAGAAAAGTAAAACAGTTAAATGTCTGCCGGAAATGCACGTTTTAATTCTTGCTGGTATTAAGGTACCAAAGAGTTTTATGTTAATGATTTTTTTTTCTTAATAGGTTATTGAAATTTTACCCAATATCTGAATCAGCATCGACACCCTACCCCCCCAAATATCTGTATTTGTCAGGCCCTGACTGTAAATGCACTGCATGGCCATGAAAGCGAGGATCAGTGCAATAAGAGAGAAACGATTTCAAGGAAGGTGATTGTCAACCTTTATGGTTTTGGATGGGAGCCATGTTAGCATCTGCGAACAGGGCATCTGTAAATGTACAAATTTGCAAGACAGGGATTTTAACACTGGTTGGGATATTCAGGCTTCTATTTCATTTTCCACACGGACTGCCAGAGACGATGCCCCCGTGATAATTATTTTTATCAACGTGTTCTTCTTTTACAGGTGACAGTGGTAAATTGACCACCGTAGTGGCCACGCCGGGCCAAGGGCCCGACCGCCCGCAGGAAGTGTCATACACGGACATCAAGGTCATAGGAAATGGCTCCTTTGGCGTGGTCTACCAGGCGCGCCTCATCGACAGCCAGGAGATGGTGGCCATCAAAAAAGTGCTCCAAGACAAACGGTTTAAGGTGAGCATACACTTGTCTGGTAGGGAAGCCATTCACGTGGGACTCTTCGTAAAAACCTTCAATAGAAGAACGGTCTTCTGCCTTGTGACTGCTTTGTCTTTTTTTTTGCTTTGTAGAATAGAGAGCTGCAAATTATGCGCAAGTTGGACCACTGCAACATTGTGCGGCTACGTTACTTCTTCTACTCCAGTGGTGAAAAGGTGAGTTGCTGTCATTTGAACTTTTTTTCCCAAGGACGTGTTTGAAGTAACATCACTGCCAGACGAGTGAATCGCTTTCAATATTAATTCTGTGCAGAAAGATGAAGTCTACCTGAATCTGGTTCTGGACTTTGTCCCCGAGACGGTGTACAGGGTGGCGCGGCACTTCAACAAGGCCAAGACCACCATCCCCATCATTTATGTTAAAGTAAGCACCGCATTTTCATTGCTTCCCTCGCCTCATACAGGAATGCTGCCCAAAAATAAAATTCAGCTGAACGGCGCAAGTTTCAATCTGGAGGTGGCGAAAAGAAAAGTTTATTTGCTTCAGGCGACCGAACCAGCGGATGTTTTCCTGTTTGGCTCTTTAAGGATCACAGAAGCAGCACAGTCGGGAAAGCCGCGTGGCTCCCTGTCTGCAAGGTTGTTGGTTTGTGCGTTTATTGTGTGCCGCAGCAGAGAGAACTTTCCCACTGTTTCGTGGCCCACTTCACTCCTTTATTCAGCCTGCGCTTCCCCCAAGGCGTTAAGACACACACGTCTTACTCATTTCTTTGCCGACAGAGCTACATTTCTGTCACAGCATGTCTTCGGCTCGTCACTCGCTTTCTCTCCTTGTGCAAGATTGCCCATTTTTAGTCATCTTGTTAATAATCACGGTGTGATACATCGTGACGCTCGTAATGATCATGCAGCGATTTGCCGTGCTGAGAATGTCACAAAGCGGTACCTCCGCATTGTGTTAATTTTCACCTTATGAAAAGTAGGAATCTTTTTCTCTTCTGTTTTTTTTTTTGCCCCCTCAACGTAAAGTGTCTGCCTCCACATTTTGTTGACCCCCCATCCCCATGCATGCATATACTGTAATGACGGCAATGACATGAAAAGCGTGCATCTTCAAATATCAAGACCCCTACCTTATTACAGTTACATATTTACTGTCATTTTTTGGCTCATTAAATACTGTATTTCTCCAAAATTGTAATTCCTTTTCCATTATCAAACATATATGTCTTTTTATTTTAAAATTTTTTTAAGGACGTTACTCACCAACTCTGTTCTTGTTTTTTATTGCGCTGCGGTCTGCAGCCCATACCGCCCAGCGTTACTGCGCTCGCTGACTCTTGTGACACAGAAATAATGCCCACGCATGTTTTTGCTGTCTTTGGGGAGAAAAGACAGTGATTAACATTTAATCATTCTGTCAAAGTCATTGCACAGCTATAGAAGAGTGTGAGTCACTATTAACCTCACCGCCACCCACATTGGGAAGGCTCAGCCTCGGTTGACACGAGCTCAGTGTAGGCCATGCGCAAGTCACGACTGCAGCTACAAGGGTACTCAAACCACAAGACGACAAATACAAATCAGCACGGTGGACATTTGAAGCATTGTGTCCTTCTCACCAGGTGTACATGTACCAGCTGTTCAGGAGCCTGGCCTATATTCATTCCCAGGGCGTGTGTCATAGAGACATCAAGCCCCAAAACCTTTTGGTGGACCCTGAGACAGCCATCCTCAAGCTCTGTGACTTTGGCAGGTTCGTAGCACACGTGACACTTGTTGGGCTTCATCATTCTTTCCATTGCCATATGAGTCAGCTGTCTTGACTGCGCGTGCAAATCAAGTTTTGTATCCCCACTTTTTTTTTTTTTTTTTTGTCCTTTGTTGAAATTAAATCCCAACAGGATCAAATGATTAACCAAAAGGATCACTTACACAAAAGTGTGGCAGTAGCTTGAACTTGCTGAATTGGGAGTCGGTTGGCACTTGTGTCCAAACGGTTGTCATAGAACGGTTGTTTGAAATGTACTCAAATATAGTTTGCGCTTAACATAGCCTTCATAAAGATGCTTTTATTAAGTAGAATCTTGTTTGTATTGGCCGAATGAAGTTGTAACGAAATAAATTAAAATGTCAGTCATTTCCTGCTCCACCAACTTTTTAAAAAGTTTATTAAATAAAGAAAAACAGCACTGTATTCTATAAAAATGGAAATGTAATAAAAGTGAATGTAAGGCAATAGGCTGGCATTCTAAAGTGTAATTACTGTTCATTGCGACAAGCTGAGTTTCAGTCGTCCTCCCTCAATGGTGTCTGCATCCTGTCCTTCGTCCCCGCAGCGCCAAGCAGTTGGTCCGAGGTGAGCCCAACGTGTCGTATATCTGCTCGCGGTACTACCGCGCCCCGGAGCTCATCTTCGGCGCCACTGACTACACGTCCAACATCGACATCTGGTCGGCCGGCTGCGTGCTGGCCGAACTGCTACTGGGCCAGCCCATCTTCCCGGGGGACAGCGGCGTGGACCAGCTCGTCGAGATCATCAAGGCACGTACATCGAGGGGATGAGCTCTCGCTCGATCAGACGAGATTCAATCCAAGAGATGAATCGGAAAATGCTGCCGTTCCCAAAGAGGATCATTCATAATTGTAACCGATACTTGATTATGAATCTTCTTGTGTCAGGTTCTTGGAACTCCGACAAGGGAGCAGATCCGAGAGATGAACCCCAACTACACAGAGTTCAAATTCCCACAGATTAAAGCTCACCCGTGGACAAAGGTAATTGGTGCTGCTGAATCAATATCACCGTTCAAACTCACTCCGTCTCACGCAATACGACGGCGACTCTGCAAAGCGCAGATGACTGCTGTAAAGTGTGAGCGGTTGTCATTTGGACCACTTGGCGCACTTCCATGTACCCTATGAAATAATAATAAATATACTTGACGGCTGAGTGGGGTGGGGTGTGGGGGTTTCTTGGAAAAACTTTGTCGAGCAAGTACAATCATTGTTCATTCATTCATTTTTTTACATTTGACCGGTTTATACCTTAAGAAGATTGCACACCTACACTCTGTTGAAGGAAAAACTGTGCCATGTTTGAATTTTAAGGATGTTCTTTTTGCATTAAAATAAATTGTGTAGTTATTTACATTTGGGAGTCCCACATTATTACAAAATGTGAGTGTGAAATCCTTAAATCTTTGTCACGTCATTTATTATGATTTGAAAAGCCTCAGATGTATTTTAATAATTTTATTTCTGAATTCTGTCAAGGTGGTACAGGGGGGTTTGCATTACTCTTAAAATCCAAAATCTTGAAGTGTTTATTTTTACTCTAGTCATGCACAGTAGCAGAAAAAAATGTCCTCATGTCCTTGGCGGAGGTAAAAAAAAAAAGTCGACTGCAACTTTCTGTGTTCATCCCGTGCGTGTGTGCGCCATTACGATCAGGTGTTCAAGCCCCGCACACCGCCAGAGGCCATCGCCCTGTGCTCGCGACTGCTGGAATACACGCCGGTCACCCGTCTTTCTCCGCTGGAGGCCTGCGCGCACGCCTTCTTTGACGAGCTGCGCCAGCCCAACACCCGTCTGCCTAGCGGGCGGGAACTGCCGCTTCTCTTCAACTTCAGCCCCGTCGGTCAGTTCCCGTGCGCGCACAACAGCCAGTGAAACCCGATGGAGTGCATTTCATCTGCCTTGTGCCGTGTCTCCTCAGAGCTCTCCATCCAACCGCAGTTGAATTCAACACTCATTCCTCCTCACGCTCGTGCACAGACAACGGCTGCCTCACATGGTATGTGCAGGAACATATACACACCCTACACATAACACGACAACCTTTTTGCAATTCGGTCATTTTTCTTTTCCCCGCTAAAATGTTAACAACAATTTTATTTGATTAATTTCAGTATTTTCTATGAATACCATAAAATGATTTTGGGTTTTTTCGGAAATTTTCATTTAAACAAAATTGAAAGCCTCAATTTATTTTTCTCCATTAAAAAAAAAAAATCTTAAAATAACCTGAATTATCTGTCCTACTTTTATATTCTATAATTATTTACCTCAAAATATTTTCCATAAAACCCCTGATTTAAAAATCTATTTTTAAATTCCAAAATGAATTTAAGACAGCAATTTTTTTCTCAATTTGTATTAAATTTTAAAATAATTCTAATGCTCCGTGTTATTTTATTTTTTCAATATGTATTATAACACAATTCAAATGACAATGTTGTGATAAATAACCCCCCCCTCAAAAAATACATTAAACAGTTGATTTGATGCAGAAAACACACAGTTGCTGTGCAACTGTGTTTTTCTGGTTTTCACACACACACACACACACACACACACACACACACACACACACTCCTTTTGGAGATTCTGTATGTGACCTTTTTGTCATGTAGTGCTGGAATTTACATCCGCCTGGATCACATGCACATTAAAAAAAACTAACCCAAAAAAAAAGCCCAACTGCCAAATGTGTAATGCCTTTGTCACTCTGCAGATGGCAGTACGTCAGACAGTACCGCCCAGCCCGGCACAGTGCCCGGCTCCATCAACAACAGTACCTGAACAGCCAACAACACCCTTTTTCTTTCTCTTGCTACTCTCCTCTTCTTCCTCGCAACACTTAGAAAGAGACAAAGAGGCTATACACACACGTCATGCATTGCTGTCCCCCCACACCCACCTCATAGGCTTATTTTATATATATATGATGACGACTTTATAAGTCCAGGTTCTGTGGGATATATGGGGTTGTACATGCATTGTCTGTGTCATGGACTTTTTTTATCTCTTCTTTTTTTCTGATTTTTTTTTTTTTTTGTTTTTAACTTTGTTTTTATTTTAGCTCATTTTATGTGGAGTGGCCATTTGGCTTTTGGAGACTTGACAGTGATGTCCCCCTCCCCAAAAATGGTACAAAACGCTCTCTGCCCCTCCAGAGTCTCACTTTGTACCCTAAAACAATAAAGCCCCTCCGCCCCTCCCCACACACACACCTCGGCTGATTGTATCATTTTTAGAAGAGAGCTGATTTAAAATATGAGCCAAAGGAAGCACACTGCGGCAGATTTCTCTTTCCTCCTTTAACTTGCCTTTTTTAACGTGGGAGTGAGGGGCCTCTGCATAGATAAAAGATCACGCAGGCAGGAAAGTGTTTCAGGAGGCATAACGAACAGGTCCAACCTCTTCATCATCATCATCATTTTGACCGAGAGCTACTTCCTCCTGAGCGAGCCCTCAACTTCCTGTCTTGGAACTTGAACTTTAATCCCCTTCCCTCTTGGTTCTCCCTCCTCTTCCAAAACACAGCTAATCTGTAAATATTCAGCTACCTTTTATTTTAACGTTTTGTTACTATTGTATTGTTGTTGTAATGTTTTTTTTTCTTCAGTAGACGGCGGGTTCAAGCGACCAAACTGTTTTATCCGCTGTTGCAGTCTGTAAATACAGTATTCCCCCCCGCCCCCGCCTCCCTCCGGTCCCTGGTGCTGGAGGCCACAACCACAAAAAATTTGAACAAAAAGTCTCTCATCTTATTCTCTCTCCTTCCATTTCTCCCCATCATGACTTCCCTCGCCCATAGTCGTTGTCTTAACTGTTTTATTTATTGTATTGTGTGTTTGTTTTGGGGGGTGTTTTTTTGTGTGTATATTATTTCCAAAATGATGTAGTAGTGGGGCAGAAAACTTTTTGTCACATCCAAGATACTGTACCTCGACTCGGACCGCGAGCCGTCGGGTGGAACGCTTATTGTTTCCATTGAGCCTCAATGTGAACAGAATGTTTCAAGGATTTGTTGCTTGTGTGTATGCGTGCGTGTGTGGGGGAGGGCGTACAGAATTGGAGTGTCTGTGTCATAAAAGATGGAAACAGAATCTTTCATTGACTGTCTCCTGTGTCTGACCATCTCCTGTTCTACTCCACTGTTGTACGACGTGCTGTTTTACTGTTACTTTTTGTTTTCTTTTTTTTCTTCCGAACCCCCCAATGCTCTTATTACAGCCCTTGTCGTTTGTGGAGAGAGCAGCGAAACTGTCGGCTAGAGGGGATAAAGAAGGAAGGGATGGGGGGAGAGAGACTTTTTTTTTTTGCTATAAATAATTCAACTCATTAATAAAATGATGAAACGGTTGGCGTCTCCGCACGTCCGTGTTTTAATTGCGCTCCGGTAAGCGAGGTGCCGATCATTTCACCGAGTTCCCATTTTTTCGCCGTGGGAACACTGAGATGATTGGTGCCTGTGTCTCAACGTTGACGGGGACAAAAGGGAATGTCAGGAAAATATGTCAAGGCAATTTGTTCCAAGCTCAACTTTTATGAATTTTCCCGACAAAGCAACATGCTAATATTCTTTGACGGGCGTCAACTGAAAATTTAGCCGGGATAGGCTCTTGATCCCATTTCACCAGCAATTTGCCAGAAAATTAAGCAAAACCACTCATTTATACAAAGTTATCTATTGTAGAATTAAATTCAAGAACAGTCAAAACGACTAGCCCGATATGCAACCGAGAGGGAACTGGAAGCAATGCTGTCACCTGCAGGTGGCCTTTTTGGGGTAGTTCTGGCATCACCATGGGCTGTGCAGTGTTTCCCAACCTTTATTGAAACAAGGCACAGCTTTTACATTAAAATCAAATCTCACATCGTACCGTCAAAACAAACAGTGGATTTGCATGTCACTGTAGGTCACTGGCATAGATGCATGACTCGTAAATACAATTCTAGACCAATTAAGTAAAATTGGGTAATACGGATGTATCACAACTCGTTGAGAATCACTGGTGTCGTGTGTTTATTGGAATATATTTGGAAAAATTCATGTTCATAATCAATAACAATATGTCCCCAAAAAAAGCATACAACCTTGTGTAATCTATATAAACAATTGCATATTATATACAGTATATATATATCTATAGATATATATAGATCTATATATATATATGGGTCAAATGTCAAATTCCTGTGCCATTTTAGAAAACTCGAAAGTATTTTTCTGAAGGCCACTTCGCACCAGTGTCATTAAAACCGTTTTAATTGATTCTTCCGCCATATTCAAATTGCTTGATGTGAATTCTGAGTTTCCCTGCGCCACGGGCTTTAGACATACAAATTAGAAAAAAATAAATCACTGGTGTGGTGAATCCATAGACTGAAATACAATTTTCCAGGATATTCAAATTTGTTGGAATGCACTTGTATGTCCTTTAATCATTGATTGAATTCCCCTTTGTTGAAGCGTTGTTGATAACCTTGAAAGGCAGCGTGTAAGGTGGTGTCCTCCTGTGGCCGCATCAACCCCCTCCCTCCACCTACCAAGTAAAAAGCCGAAGAAAATGCATAACACTAAAATCGCCTTTGATGCTCACTAAACTGTCCCACCTTTGGGGTGTTTTGACTTTTGAGCTTATGGTTTAGCTGCACAAGCGAGCACACAAATTCTACACTGCTCTCGGTGAACTTCCCCGCCAATCGAACCTGAGCTTGATTCAGATTTCAGATGCCTTCAGTGCAAGCGCACATGCCGAAATGGGCCACCGACTGCGAGGCTGCAGCGTCTATCTGAAGTGCATGGATATTTAACTAGTACCAAACTCCAGCTCGCTGTCTCAAGGCAATCATTTTTCATTCACACAGGACTCCTATAGAAAGCAATAGTCGCTTTTAATGAAGTCTTGGGCTTTGCAGGGTCATTCTCCATCCATTGTAGGATATTTATAGGCATTGGGAACATGCCTGATTTTTTTTTTTTTTTTTAAAGCTCCTTTTCAGTGCTTGCCACACTTTTTTCTTTGAAGGCCTGGCCGGTTCTTTGACTCTATTCTTCAACTTCAATTTAAATCAAGCAGGTGTACGGTTGAAGGTCTCGGGCAGAAATGTGCTCGGAGTTTGCTTGAAAAAGATGCAAGTGTAGCTCCAGTCCCGCATCGAGTCCCTATCATCTGATGCACAACCGGGAAACCCGAGAGGAGCTGAAATAATAGCATCCTTTACCTCGGGCGACTCTCCAACCGAGCCGTGACGACAGATTTAATCCTGGAGAGATTGCACCTAAGGGCAGGTGCTGACGGAATCCTCCTGGAGCTTGAAACTCAAAAGTGACTGCACATGAGGCAGGAAGACTGATGGAACACTCCTGGTGGCTGCACCATAGAGACTAACTGAGACCGGATGAAGTCTCTCGCAACATTTCACCTGAGGGTTGGCAGATTGAGATTTGTTCCAAAGTGAGAAAGACTGATGGAATCGTCTGAGAGGCTGACTGCATTTGAGGCGGGTCAACGAGTCTTCCTGGAGATCGTCTCACAGAATCTACTTGCGATATGGATGGATAGTCAGTTTTCACCTGAGGATAAGTGGGATAATGAAATACCTCCTGGTGGGTGGCTAATGGAATATCACGTTCACGACGACACCAGGGGACTGGCCAAGCAGTGCAGACCACTCAAATACTGCACGAGCTGGAACCCGGAAAGAAGAGAGAGATTTGACCCCAGGAGAGCAATCTGCTGGGGTCCTTGACACGAGTTAAGAAATTTCTTCTAGAACCAATTCGTTGAATGTCAAGTCCTTCGGAGGACAAATTTTTTTCCCATCCATCCCGAGACCTGCATCTGGGAAGGAGACAGACGGACGGATTCTCCACAGTAGTCTGATGGAATCCCTCCAGGAGCGACGACACTGGAGCCTTGGAGGAATGATCAAATACTTCCAAAGAATTTACTTGAGGAAGGCAGTCTGAGGCTATCGTTCTTGAAACCTACACCTGTAGGAGAGCTGGAGAGAATCCCTCCTGGGAAATAGCAGCTAAGAGGAACCGGATTCATATCACAAAGTGACGACCTCTGGGGAGGACAGCCTCTCCCTCCATCCTGAGACCTGCCCCTGGGTGGTTAAATCCCTGCAAAGTCCGCACCCGAGGAAAGGTCTCTCGGTTTCCCTCCTGAGCACTTCACCAGAGGGTAAGCGGACCGATTCTCCAAGAGGCCGCACCTTAAAAGGACAGGCTTGTTATCCTTCCTGAGATCTGCACCGCAAGATGGCCTTGTGTTGGAATCTTCCCGGGGACCCATGTGACCGTGGCCCCCATCTGTAATCCTGCAAATCTCAAATCAAGAGAAAATATTCCTCAGTCAGTGTGAGTTGGATTCCCGCCCCAGTGACAGTTTGAATGATTGCCAGTCGGCCCTCTCACCGAATGGCAACCAAGCCAGGGTAGGCTGCCATTCACCCGCAGTTAGCTGAGACATAACTTCATCTCCTCCACAACAGGTTAAGTGCTAAAATGCGGATTGGTGGATCCATATGCCTCATGATTGTGGGATGAAAACGTGTTTGGCCCGACCAAAAAGCAAACCATTGCCTTTGTTTAGGTACACATTCGTATATTTGCTTTGGCGAGCAGCAGAAACGTTTTATTCAATTTCTCACCACTGTTTCTCAACCAGCCCGACCGACGCTTGCCAAATTGGTGACGCAGCGAGCGCAGCCGCCTTCCGTTGTGCCGCATTAACTTCGATATTTAGAGAGTGGCGAGTCAATCGAAGCGCGCCCTCGGACGCCCGGCCGACCGACCGGGACGACCGACTCCTTCCTACCGGGCTGCTGAACCAGACGTCAAATGGTATTAAAGATCTGGCTCGTGGCCAGATGGGCCACCGCCACCCTCAGGATCCGCCAGCGCACGTAGCGGAATAACCTTGGAGGAAAAACATTAGCGTGATGAAGCCTCGATGCAGACACACACTCTGCTTTTGAAGACTGATCCTGGCGAGAAAACGGGCAGGTTTGCTGTTGACGTTGGCGTGAGACCGGAAGTGTGTGTGTGTGTGGGGGGGAACTCCAGCTCATCGTGGAACACGTATAACCCAAACCAGCATTCAGATTTTTTTCCACACCTACGGATGCAAACTCCATCCATACCCGAGTTGAGATTCAAAACCAGATTCTCGACTTTGTAAAGGGAGACTACCTGATCCAGTGTTGCACATTTGTGGCTGAACGGTAATTCATGAATGGGTTGGGCTGCGCGAGGACAAACGTTTAATTGAGCGTGTGCATTTAGAAGGAAAAAAAAAAAAACAGGAGTCAGCAGCGAGTGTGCCAGCGAACACATAAATACTGTATGTTCTTTCGACGAAGGAATGATAATGGTTCACGCGCACCACCAGACTTCATTAAAACCTACTGTGCTTTTCCAGTGGAGTCTTGTCTGAATTTCAAATTACGGCCTCGAGGTAGTCTGAGTGTGTGAGAGAAAAGTAATTGTAGTGCTTAAATATCTATGCTACCTCAGTCTGTGAATGCGCGCCGAGCTTTGTTGTTAAAAACTCCCCAGAGAAATGTTAAAGACCAGCGAAGGTCAGAAATATTGTAAAAGCTCTTGTGATTTGCAGCCCCATTAGAAGTCTCTTTAAAAAGGTTTTTTTAAAAAAAAGTCTATTTTGTATTCAGCAGTATTTTTCTTGGTTGAGAAAGAAAAGAGTGCAATTTCATTTCTAAAGCACAAGACACCCCCTTTGAATGACAAAACGGAGAAATAGAAGGTCAGTGTACAAATGGTTTTCATGTTGTAAGGTGGATCGGTTTCAAAAGCCATACTTAATGTCATCAAATTTTTTTTTAATTCAGTCATATAAGCAAGTTTTTCTGAGCAACAGGAAATTTGGTAGTCATGCCTAACAAGAGTCGACCCACAAAACAGTCTTTAGTAGCACCCCATGTTTTTTTGGGGGGGGGAATTCTACTGTTTAAGACAGTCTGAATAAGCAAAGTAAAATTTGGCAGTGATCCCTAACAGGCGAAAAGAAAGTCTCACATAGCTACGTCAGAAAATGCACGAGAAGTCTGTCACTTTGGAGCAACTACTTTAGGCTCAGTAGCACTTTGCTCTGTTTTTCTTTTTAATTTAGCCTAGAAGCCAGCTTACTCTGCAAAATAAAATTTGATAGTCTTGTTAAAAAACCAACTCACCGTGAAATCCACGGTAAATGTTTTGTTTAAAGCAATTCGATTGGTGCTGGAGCACTGCTCGTATCGTCTAGTGCCCGCCCACTGAATTTGATTGGACGGAAGCACACATTTCACGAGCCCTCAAGGTGCCAAGATCGCGGGTGCGAATACAGGCTCCAGCCTTCCTGTGTGCAGTTTACATGTTCTCCCCGTGTTTGCGTGGGTTTCCTCCCACATTCCGAAAACAAACTTACGGCAATCGATCAAAAAACGTTTTATTGACAGTATATTACAAGTACTTAGGAATACTGTATTCACATAAAATAAAATATACAGAATTTTCGAATTTACGATACATCTTGTGACAATACTTGGTTATATTACCAGTACAAACAATTATATATAATATTATTAGTTTTCAATACATCGCTAACCTATCAATATAATCAACCCTTATTTTCCCCATAAAAGTGAACTAATCATATAGTATTTATTACGTAATAATCGAATGTGTACGACTTTCACCAGGGTTAGTGACAGTGTATGTATTTTTTTCACAAGGATCTGTACTTGTCCCTGCCACCCAAATACAGATAATGGATAGATAGATGCGCACTTCAGGACACAAATGTAAGTACTTCTTCCATCTGGGATCAAATGGAACTTGCACAATCAATGTATGGACAACGCTTCCGCCGTACTTTCGCGCGCTCTTCTCCACCAAATGTCAGTCTCCGTGAACGCCATTGGCGGACTCGCGGCGCTTCCCGAGCAAATCAGCGCGGCGCTTCTTACAACGTTGCCCCGACTGAACTTGTTGTCCTATTTCCCCTTCGAGCCTCGACGTCAAAACGTAACGGCAAGCCTTGGTGAGTTACTCGACGCCTATTCACGTGTAATCGACACTTTTGGGTCTACGCTTCATACCCTCTGTGTTAATAATCGCACATTTCAGCGGGGAGGCAACAGCGATACTTAGCTTTTAGACTATCGCCGCCATTATACCACCGAAGAAGGGCATCCCGCCCTCCGTCTTAAGTATTCTCTTCTTCTTCTCCTTCGCCGACTTCTTCTTCTCCGTTTTCTTCTTCTCCTCCACCTTGATAGTAGAACTTCGACGAGGGAGGAAAAGAGGTCTTGGTTTAGGCCGGGTGTTGACTGTGATGGGAGCCTGTTGGGGGGGGATTTAACATGTCTGAAGACGAAGCAGTTTCGTTAGCTTTGGGAGCTATCTGGCTGCCACGCCGTTAGCTTTTGGTACAGGCCTGGCGGCCATTAAGCTCTACGGTTCGTGTGCACTTAACGTTCAAGGCAGCTACTGCTCTGTTAGCCGTCTAGGTGCTAGCCGACGTCGAACCTATTACTGTACCTTTGTTTGAACGCTTCCCCCTCCCCCTTTTTTTTTAACTGAGCGCGAATTAGTCGTTGAGTACACTGGAAGAGGGAAGTGTTGAGCCTATGAAGTGGTGTGTGGATGTTACGTAAAGGCCCAAGCACACGGAAAGTTTGGCCGTTTGACTCTTATCTACAAAATACGTTGACTAAACGAAGGCGCTAATTTAAGTTAGATTTGGGATACACTTGCTCACTAATATAGACGAGCCTAGGCTGCTGTTTTGCGTTACATTAGGGGAGATATGGGATGAAAGTTAACAGTATATGTACCAAATGAACGAGTGATTCCTAAGCGGAGAGGAACACATTTACCATATGCTACCTATATACAGTATTTCTTTGTTCATACACGACACATTATATTTCCCGAGCTTCATGAAAAGTGGTCATTGAACAGACTCACGTTCAAATCTCTGTCGACTTTATGGGGTTTCCCTTTTCTCATTCAAACAGTTAAAAATCATTATATTTAACCAGCAAACAATCGCATTTAGACACATTTCTCCTCTGCTCCAGAAGGTGCAGCACAACATGTATACATCGGAGAAGTAACAGCCATCAATCAATTTTCTGAGCCTCTTATCCTCACAGAGTATACACAAACACAGTGCAATTGAAAACAACAAAAAAGTACTGTCACGAGACTTTCATGACCCAGTAAGGAGCGTGGTAAATACTGGTCAAATGTACAAAATGCAAGCACAAAAAAAACAACAGCAGTCTGGCATATAATGCCTGTCCCTCTCTTTGACCTGCGAAATGTTCAGCAAGCCCCCCCTCTCTGTCCATACAACACATCTGTATTCTGTGGCTTTTAACCCAACATTGTTCTTGCGTTCAATGGTGTGTACTGTTTTTTATGTTATTAATTTGTTTGAACTGTCTTTATTTTGTGTGTGGAATTTTTACTCCCTGTACAGCACTTTGTATGCCTTGGTGGTTATTTTTTGCTCCATAAATAAATTTAAGTTGTGTAATAAATTAACAAAGTCAATGTGCATACTCGTATCAAGAAATCTGACAACTTTTAGTTTTGAACTATGAGATCAGCAAGGCCAGTTGAAGTCAGCTCCATCCATCCATCCTTCCATTTTCTAATCCGCTCATCCTTATGACGATCGCGGGCGTGCTGGAGCCTACCCCAGCTGTCTTGGGGCAGTCGGCGGTGTACAGCCTGAACTGGTTGCCAGCCAATCGTAGGGCAGACTTAAACGAACAACCATTCCCACTCACATACACTCCTAGGGACGATTTAGGGTGCTCCATTAACCTGCCATGCATGTTTATGAAATGTGTGAGGAAACCGGAGTACCCAGAGAAAACCCACGCAGGCTCGGGGAGAACATGCAAACTAGACACAGGAACGCCAGAGCCAGAATCGAAGCAACACATACAGCCACACATATAATTGCTTCTTAATCGAAAACTAATCTTTTAATTTTTGTTGTTGTCGTAGCACATCAATCTTTATTGGTTGTGTCACAGCTATGTTCTTGTGTACTGCAGGGGGCCATGGAGACTCAGTCGGTGTACATGTGCTTCCCCTGCTACAAGGAGTTCAACACCCTGGAAGAGGTGCTCAAGCACCAGATGACATGCACGGCCGAGGAGGATCCGGCCGATTCGTCCCGCATTGCGCCCGTTGTTGTTCCAGTTCTCCAGACGCAGGTAAGAAATGCTAACTTGTTTTGCGGTGGCTGACTGTCCGTGCGTTTGGTACCGGCGCTTCTCGCGGGCATTTACCTAACTTAATCCAGCTCTGAATTCCACACCTTCATGTAGCACATGATGCTGTGATAGTTTCACAGAAAGATGCATGTAAATGCTCAAGTTGAAATGATCACATTTCTGCCTAACAATTCCTGAACATCGTCTTCTTAACTGAGTGCCGTGAAATATCGGAAGAGCCATAATCATCAACTGCAACAGGCCTGGCGACTCGGTCCCAAATGCACAGCTTGATGTTTCGGCAGATAGGCCTCACTCGTGTGGCTCCTGGTTTTGAGTTCAAAACCATACAGTCGGACTTTTCAGGGTGCCACGGGAAGATGGTGTATCGAGTATCGACCTTCCGCATTGGAAAACAAAGGAACGTTGGAATAAAGCCGTTCCAGGTTGAAACTGCGGCCCTCTGAGAACTGTCCGGTAGAGGAGCATCAAACTCGTTTTGATACAGGCTACAGAAATTGATCAGGCTCCTGGGCTGGGAGTTTGACACCTCTGCTCTGCAGGCAACGTTCGGATGACCTCTGTCGCATTCCTAGCGGTTATCCAACTAGAAAAAGAAAAAAAACCCACTATTATAAAATCACGAGAACAATGAAGCTACTCAGCCTTTCATAGACCGAGGCAATCATGGGCGTAAAAAAATGGATGATATTTCTCAAGACTCAATTTAACTGATTAAAAAAAAAAATCCCTACTTTGCTTATTGGAAGAGGAAATAGTCACATGATTCAAAGAAACGTTTGCAAGTTGTTATATTCCCCTTCTGTGATTTGCTCCCCCCCGCCGAGATTTTTTCCCCTCCGACCAATAATAGAAATACATGTTTTTTTCCTACATAGATGATTTAAAGAAAAGCGCTCCCACTTGGACAAATGTCCCTTTTGTCATAACCGTTCCTTAATAAATGAACATTTGAAACATTCAACAATTTCACATCCTTAAATGAGCTTTCCAAAACTGCATGGCTCGGCTGCTGGAGAATGAGAATAAAGCTGCGCCGCCCCCTCTGGCTCCCTCACGCCCTTTTGCCCACGTAGAGTAATAATACAGTTGAAGGAAGGTTGACATTGGCAAAATATTTATCTCGGCTTGTGAGCACATGCCTCGGGTCAAACGTTTCCATCCCGTCACGAAATGACTGCCTTTGCGATGTGCGAACAGGCACCGTGTCTTTGGCTAAGTTCAAGCAAGCATGATTAACTTTGCGATTGTCTTCCTCGGGTTTCTTTCTCATTGTTGCAAAATCACTCGGGACTCTTCGGACACAGCAAACATGAACTGTTGATGACGTTTTTGTTTTTTGGGTGGCGTCTCACGTTTACCGTTCTTCGGCGGCATCAAAAAAGTGCTTTGAAAATGCCCTAGAAAAAAAAACTAGAAGAACATCGATGCATGGGTCCCGGTTGCTCTGCTGATTAATAATAGTTAAAAAAAAACCCTTAGTGGTAGCATTTACTTGCAGCTGAGAACTAAACGCGCAGCTTGTTTACCACAATTTGTAGGCCACGCGGCGGGACCTTTTTGTGCTCAAAATTGATTAGCTCAGCGGGAGCTGGGAAGGCTCAACACTTTTCTCACAGAGAACAGAGATTGGATCGCTGACGATGATGGAAAAGTGGAGTTGTACAGAAAAGGCAATTATGGACCACCTGTCAAGTCATTGCCGTCTATTATAGTTCACCATATTTCGCTTCATAGTATTTTTCCTAGTCAGTAAATGAAATTGTGTTACATCATCATAATGACACACGGGATTGGCAGCGTTTGATGTATTTTAACATTCCTCCCTGTCACACAGAATGATTAATCCCAATATAATAACACAAAATAAAATAAAATTGCTCAAGCTTTTTCTATTGCATGATGTTCTACTTAGGCGTAGAAAAAAAAGTAGTGTGTTTCCGGTAACATGAAATTTCAGCATAGGGTCGGTAGGTCGGACAAAGTGTTTTTTTTAAACTCTTTTTTTCTCCCTCCCTCCCCCATCAAAAACGTAAACAAAATAACCATAAAACATAAAACAAGGAGACATTGAAACCAGTGCCGGATGCTCGTCTGTCAAAGAGGGGAAGCTCAATTTTGGTCGACATCATAAAATGGGTCTGTTTATTGATACGTGAATTCTACTCTAGCTCCGTTCCTTTTCAAGAAAATGATCTGTGACCCTGTCATACCAACAAGGCGTCTTTTCCCGGTACTTAATTAGTGTCCTAAAACTATAGGAACTACAATAAAACCCACCAGAAATAAAAGATTAATTTGTCACTAGTTGTTTGTTTACAACAAAGAGTGTCGCTAAAATGATTAGGAGAAGTCTCCAGCTCAACTCGGAACAGAATGCGAGTTGAAAAATTGCTCGCGACGGACGTCTACACTAAAAGCTCGGTGACTGGCTCATTTCAATGTCAATCGAACTGGCACGCAGACAGATCATCCAATCGGATGCAGAAAAGCCTGGCGTCCGGTACCCTCCCACTGCCATCCAGTCCCAGAGAGACGAGCGTCCGTGGGCGGGACAAAAACCAGTTTGTATCCAATGACTCGTCTCCGTTCAACGCATTGGGACAACCTACACTGAACTCACTACCATTTAAAGCACAGCGAAGCTGCGGGATGAATGAGAAGGGAGTCGCGTCGTAACCAGTAAGAAGAAGCTGATTCGGAGCAAAAGTTGAGCACGTTGTAGCGCATATTTAGTCAATGACATGTACACACAATGAAATTTACATTCATATATTTGATCACTTATTCTTTGACATTTTAGGGGAAGCCGAGCTTCCCTCGCAGTCCGAGAGCAATCGCCACGGATTGGGTACCCAGCGGCTGGGTGTTAGAGCCATCTCGTTACCTCTGCGTCCCGCGTCCTAGACGGCCCGTGGTGGTCGTCAAATAGTTCGTTGAATCTTTTCGATACAGCAGTGGATGCTATTTTCTTAATATTATGGTGCGAGCATGCAACTGCAACACACAAAACGCGGTTTAAACTGTTGTCGGAGATCGTGGCCGCCGCCATGATTCAATGTTGTTGACAGACGACAGGGCAAACGATGCAACGTGAATATCGCGAGAGTTTGCACCAATGTAAACGCTCTAAATTCATCTTTCCTTTTATTATTTACAATTTTTTCTGTGGTTTTATTGTTCTTGTTTTGATTGTAAAGCATCCTTGAGTGTTTTGAAAGGCGCATATAAATGAAATGTACGATTATTATTATTATTACACAAAAATGTAGAAGGTTTGAAAAAAAATGCCAACCCTAAAGTTTTTTTTTTGAGGTAGAAATTCTCGGTCGGTCCGGTTACCAGAAACACACTACTTTTTTTTCTACGCCTTAACATCTGGAGTTTGCCCCCATTACATCACATGTTTCCAAGCGATCCTTTTTCTGGACTTTCAAGTAAGGCTGAGTCCCGCTATGAACCCGCAAAAATCTGCAAATAAATGTCGCCCCTCCAAAACTGTTTTGCGGGTTCACAGAGATGCCACGAGATGGTTGCAAAGCACTTAGAACGGAAAGGGCCGTAATACATGACCACGATGCTTCTCGCGTGTACACAATCATGAAATCCGCGGTGCATAACCGACAAGCCGAAAAAGCGCGCCAGCACAAAGTGATGCGTTGCCAGGCCTGGGCAAAGAAATAGTCCAACTCGCACTTTTTCCATAAAAGCTATTCACAAACAGCCGTTCACGGAGGATCGATTTTCCCAAAAGACACATGAATTTTGCAAACGCAGAGCCACAAAAACGCATCACTCGGCTCACTGTCACGCCCTCGAGTGTGAGCCGCAATTGCTGATGTACAATTCAGCCTTTATTGAACGCTGGGAGGTGAGCGAAACGCAGCTCACCAAGCTCAAATGTGTGTGAAATGTTTCCAAAATTTTTTTGTATACAGCGAGAAACACGGCTTCGCTGTATGGCCCCTTTAAAAGATTTTGACATCTAACTGGTTAAAACCTCGGCCACGTTATCTAAGACTCTGGTCTGAAATTGCAGTTAGAAAAGACAAAACCGATCCTTTAGAAAAACTTCTCAAGTCTTAAGTGCAGTTTTTTTTTTCTTCTCTCAGACCATGCCCTTGCAAGTGCCGCTTGATCTCACGTCTGGAAAAAGTTTCCATATCGGCGAGATGGCAATCGATGCGACGGGGCTTCGGAAAACAGGCGGCCACGGCCGGTAATGAGGTCAGCGAGCAGACTTGACGCCTGAGATGCCCCCCCCCTTCACGCGCGCACTATCTGCCCTGGCCGTCTGAATTGCGGCAGTAATGAACTCTGGATGGTGCGGCGGTGTCCTCCATTTTGGTTTTTTTTTTGTATGACGCAAACAGCTGTTTTAACTTGCCGACGGGCAGGTGTATCAAGTTGTGGGAACTGTTCTCTCGCTATTGTCTTGCCCTTGTGAGAATTTGCCAGCCACACTCACCCTGCCCCCTCCGTGAGCCGTCACCTTACCGTGGTGGAGGGGTTTGTGCGTCCCAATGATCCTAGGAGCTAAGTTGCCTGGGGCTTTATGCCCCTGTCAGGGTCACCCATGGCAAACAGGTCTTAGGTGAGGGACCAGACAAAGCACGGCTCACAAACCCCTTATGATGGACAAAATAAATGGAACCCAGTTTCCCTTGCCCGGACGTGGGTCACCGGGGCCTCCCTCTGGAGCCAGGCCTGGGGGTGGGGCGCGTTGGCGTGCGCCTGGTGGCCGGGCCTGCACCCATGGGGCCCGGCCGGGCTCAGCCCGAAGAGGCAACGTGGGTCCCCCTTCTCATGGGCTCACCACCCATGGGAGGGGCCAAAGGGGTCGGGTGCGATGTGAGCTGGGCGGCAGCCAAGGCGGGGACCCTGGCGGTCCGATCCTCGGCTGCAGAAGCTAGCTCTGGGGACATGGAATGTCACCTCTCTTACAGGGAAGGAACCCGAGCTGGTGTGTGAGGTTGAAAAGTTCCGACTGGATATAGTCGGACTTACCTCCACACACAGCCTGGGTTCTGGTACCAGCTCTCTCGAGAGGGGTTGGACTCTATTCCACTCTGGAGTTGCCCACGGTGAGAGGCGCAGAGCAGGCGTGGGCATACTTATTGCCCCCCGGCTCAGTGCCTGTACATTGGGGTTCACACCGGTAGACGAGAGGGTAGCCTCCCTCCGCCTTCGGGTGGGGGGACGGGTCCTGACTGTTGTTTGTGCATACGCACCCAACAGCAGTTCAGCGTGCCCACCCTTTTTGGAGTCCTTGGAGGGTGTGCTAGAGAGTACTCCTGCTGGGGACTCCCTCGCTCTGCTGGGGACTTCAATGCTCATGTGGGCAACGACAGTGAGACCTGGAGGGGCGTGATTGGGAGGAACGGCCCCCGATCAGAACTCGAATGGTGTTTTGTTATTGGACTTCTGTGCTCGTCACGGATTGTCCATAACGAACACCTTGTTCAAACATAAGGGTGTCCATATGTGCACTTGGCACCAGGACACCCTTGGCCGCAGTTCGATGATTGACTTTGTGGTTGTATCGTCGGATTTGCGCCGCATGTTTTGGACACTGGTGAAGAGAGGGGCGGAGCTGTCAACTGATCACCACCTGGTGGTGAGTGGGCTCGATGGTGGGGAGGATGCCGGTCCGTCCTGGCAGACCCAAACGTATTGTGAGGGTTTGTTGGGAGCGTCTGGCGGAATCCTGTCAGAAGGAGTTTCAACTCCCACCTCCGACAGAGCTTTTCCCATGTTCGGGGAGGCAGGGGACATTGAGTCCGAATGGACCACGCCCGTGCCTCTATTGTTGAGGCGGCCAATCTGAGTTGTGGCCGTAAGGTAGTTGGTGCCTGTCGTGGCGGCAATCCCGTACTCGCTGGTGGACACCAGCAGTAAGGGATGCCGTCAAGCTGAAGAAGGAGTCCTATCGGGCCTTTATGGCCTGTGGGACCCCAGAGGCAGCTGACGGTATCGACTGGCCAGCGGAATGCGGCCGGTGGTCGCCGAGGCAAAACTCGGACGTGGGAGGAGTTCGGTGAGGCCATGGAAGCCGACTTCCGGACGGCCGAGGAAATTCTGGTCCACCATCCGACGTCTCAGGAGGGGAAACAGTGCACCACTAACACTGTGTACAGTGGGGATGGGGCGCTGTTGACCTCGACTCGGGACGTTGTGAGCCGTGGGCGGAGTACTTCAAGACCTCCTCAACTCCACCAACACGCCTTCCTTGGAGGAAGCAGAGTCTGGGGACTCTGAAGTGGGCTCTCCTATCTCTGTGGTCGAAGTCACCGATGTGGTTAAAAAGCTCCTCGGTGGCAGGGCCCCAGGGGTGGGCGAGATCCGCCCGGAGTTCCTCAAGGCTCTGGATGTTGTGGGGCTGTCCTGGTTGACACGCTCTGCAACGTCGCGTGGTCAGCGGGGAGAGTGCCTCTGGATTGGCAGACCGGGGTGGTGGTCCTCTTTTAAAAAGGGGACCGGAGGGTGTGTTCCAACTACAGAGGGATCACACTCCTCAGCCTCCTGGTAAGGTCTATTCAGGGTGCTGGAGAGGAGGGTCCGTCAGGAAGTCGAGCCTCGGATTGAGGAGGAGCAGTGTGGTTTTCGTCCCGGCCGTGGAACAGTGGACCAGCTCTACACCCTTAGCAGGGTCCTCGAGGGTATGTGGAATTCGCCCAACCGGTCTACATGTGTTTTGTGGACTTGGAGAAGGCGTTTGACCGTGTCCTCGGGAGTTCTGTGGGGGTGCTTCGGGAGTATGGGGTACCGAGCCCCTGATACGGGCTGTCCGGTCCCTATACTGCCGATGTCAGAGCTTGGTTCGCATTGCCGGCAATAAGTCGGAATCGTTTCCAGTGAGGGTTGGACTCCGCCAAGGCTGCCCTTTGTCGCCGATTCTGTTCATCACCTTTATGGACAGAATTTCTAGGCGCAGCCGGCGTTGAGGGGGTCCGCTTTGGTGGCCTCAGTATTGCATCTCTGCTTTTTGCAGATGATGTGGTACTGCTGGCTCCTTCAAGCGGGTCTCTCCAGCTCTCACTGGAGCGTTTGCAGCCGAGTGTGAAGCGGTTGGGATGAGGATCAGCACCTCCAAATCTGAAACCATGGTCCTCAGTCGGAAAAGGGTGGAGTGCCCTCTCCGGGTCGGGAGGAGATCTTGCCCCAAGTGGAGGAGTTTAAGTATCTTGGGGTCTTGTTCACGAGTGAGGGCAGAAGGGAGCGAGAGATCGACAGGCGGATCGGTGCAGCGTCTGCTGTGATGCGGACGCTGTATCGGTCTGTCGTGGTAAAGAAGGAGCTGAGCCAAAGGGCTAAGCTCTCAATTTACCGGTCGATCTATGTTCCAGCCCTCATCTATGGTCACGAGCTATGGGTCGTGACCGAAAGAACGAGATCCCGGATACAAGCGGCGAAATGAGTTTTCTCCGCAGGGTGTCCGGCTCTCCCTTAGAGATAAGGTGAGAAGCTCGGTCATCCGGGAGGGGCTCAAAGTAGAGCCGCTTCTCCTCCACATCGAGAGGAGCCAGATGAGGTGGCTGGGGCATCTGATTCGGATGCCCCTGAGCGCCTCCTAGTGAGGTGTTCGGGCATGTCCCACTGGAAGAGACCCGAGGACGACCCAGGACACGCTGGAAAGACTATGTCACGCAGCTGGCCTGGGAACGCCTCGGGATCCCCCGGGGAGAGCTGGAAGAAGTAGCTGGGGAGAGGGAAGTCTGGGCTTCCCTGCTTAAGCTGCTGCCCCCGCGACCCGGCCCCGGATAAGCGGTAGAAGATGGATGGATGGATGGATGGACTCACCCTGCTCGATGGAGACGTTAAGCGCCTTGAGCTTTGACACAAGACTGCAGTCCCACTCGATGAGCCGTCATTTGTTTGTTTATGACGTGATGTTGCAGCGTAACAGCTGATAAGGTTGTCATTGTATAAAAAAATAAAAAAAGAGTATTGACGTTGATGATGCTCATTGCATGCCAACATTGTAGTTTCCTGGCATGTGCAAAACTTCTTTTAGGATTTATAATACCAATCAAATTTGTGTTTTGCAGAGGAGAAGCTCAACAAAGTGTCTCGCAATCGATTTCAATGTGTTTAAATAACCAGTGTTCCCTCGCTACTTCGCAGTCCGGTTGTTGCGGCTTTACTCTATTGCCAGGTTTTTATTTGTGAGTTCATCTTTTCCGGGTTGACTTTGCGATTTTTGTGGGTTGTCTCGCTAGTTTTCCATCTAGCCCATTTTCCGATCCGCTTTATTCTCACAAGGGTCGTGGGGGGTAGGATCCGGATCCTATCCCAGCCGTCTTCAGGCGGTAGGCGGGGACAACCTGAACCGGTTGTCAGCCAATCGCAGGGCACACACAGACGAACAACCATCCGCGCTCACACCTCGGGGCAATTTAGACTGTTCCATCAACCTGCTGTGCAAGTTTTTGGAATGTGGAAGGAAACCGGAGTACCCGGGAGAAAACCCACGCTGGCACGGGGAGAACATGCAAACTCCACACGGGGAGGCCGGAGCCGGAATCGAACCCTGCACCTTTCCACTGTGAGGTCAACGCGCTAACCACTGGCCCACCGAGCCGCCTCCCAATGTAGACAAAACAAGGAAAGCAAACAGTTGAAGCATGAGGTGCTCCGCTAATTTGCGATGTTAAACATTTTTAGTTTCAAATGGCTTACCTTCACCACAATCTCACATCACGTTGAAGCCGAAGAAGGTACGATCGATCCTGTAATGAGCCTTCAGTTTGCGTTTTAATGGTTACGTTTAAGTGTATTGAGTTTAACAAGTTTTGAGAAGGGGGCTTTGTTTGGGGTTCGGGGGGGTCGTTATGGCTTCATGGACGAGTTGGGTTCTTCTGCAACCGAAAGGATCATTGAGGCATCACATATTGTTTTCCTTCTCCCTCATCCGCGTGTGTCTGCAGCCGTCGCTCACAGAGGAGACCATCGTCCCGCAAATCCAAGTGCAGCTGGAGCAACTGCCCGCGCAGCCCGTTGATAATGCAATGCTGGAGACGGACACCACGGTCCAAGAGGCCGAGCTCAACGAAGACCACCTGCTGGACCAGCCCCGAATCCTTTATCAGTGCGGGGACTGCGAGGAGCTCTTCAAGAGCCTGGACCTGTGGCAGCATCACCGCAAGGAAGGTGCCTGCCTGAGGACCGTCGTCGTGGGCGGGTCGGAGGGCGAGCCGCAGTCCAGTTTTCAGCCCGAGGATCCTCAGCCCGTCGCCGAGGGCGACGCCAGCGACGCCAAGTCCGACCAAACGGACACTTCGGAAGTCAAGAAGGACGAGCGGCAAGTCGGCGAAACCTCTACGGGCGACGGTTCCGACCGGGCGGCTCCCGAGGTGATCACCTTGTCGTCCGCGCTGGAAGAGTCGTCTCCCAGAAGGAGAGGAGCGCTGAAGAAGCCCAAGCCCGATCCCGTGCTGCTGTGCGTGGACTGCGGCTCCTGTTTCGGCCTGGTTTCCGAACTGGTGGCCCACCGCAAGACGCACGGCTTCGAGGAGGCCCTGCACCACTGCACCGTGTGCGGCGAAAGCTTCCTCAACACCACCCTCTTCCTCTACCACCGCAAGCAACACCGGCAGAAAGGCGAGGGAAGCAGCACGGTGGCCAACAGCCTGTCGGAGAAAACGTACCCGCAGAGCAGCGCGTCGGACGGGCATGAGCCGGACGGCGCGCCGTCCTCCTCTTCGGCGCAGCCCACCGAGCTCTTCCTGTGCCTCCAATGCGGCGGCAGCTTCAACACCGCCGCCGTGCTGGCCGCGCACCGCAAGGGGATGCACGACCTGCACACGCCGCTCCACTCGTGCTCCTACTGCGCCGAGACCTTCATGAACACCACCCAATACTTGTACCATCGCAGGCAGCACCGCGTTCTGGAGTGCGGCCCGATAGATGAAGCGGAGACCGGCGACGAGATGGCGTCCCCCGCGGAGGAGGCACAGAGCTCAAAGCGTCCGCTCTCACTCACCTCCGCCAGCGAGTCGGATGCGCCGGCCCCGAAGAGGAGCAGGCCGGTTTATAGGATCATCAGCAAAGGTGACGTGGACTCCACGCAAGCACATTTTTAACCGATAGTTGAAACCGAAGGAACCAAACAAGTTAACGATAATTGCCGCTTCACGAGTACTACGCCCCAATGAGGGTCTTTTTTTTGCCCAACAATTACATTGAGGTTAAAATTGTTGCCCAACATGATATTCCTCTCTTTAGCAAACAAGGATTCAAGCGGCAAAGAGGAACTTGAGGGCGTCGCGTCAGTGACCGTGGACACGGCAAACCTGCCGCCTCCTGCCAAGCTGCTGCAGGACTGGTCCCGCACCGCTCTGCCCCACGTGTGCCCCTACTGCGGCAAAACCTTCACCAGGCGTGTCTTCCTGCGCACGCACGTCTACAGCCACACCGGAGAAAAGCTCTTCACCTGCAAGGTGTCCGTCCAGATCGGTTACCTGCGCCACAGGTACGGTAACGGGCGGAGTACGGTGACGTCATTCACGCCTCGTCGCTGTCGCGCAGGTGTGTTCCAAGTCCTTCACCAACTCGCAGAGCCTGCTGCGGCACACCATGAGCCACAGCGGAAACAGGCCCTTCTGCTGCGACGTGTGCGGCAAAGACTTCACGCAGGCCGCCACTCTGAAAAGGCACCAGCTCATTCACACGTCGGACCAACCGCGCCGCAAGCGCGGACGCAAACCAGTACCCCTTTTCTGCCTCGCCCCCTCGGAAAACAAAAGGCTGACTTTAACCTTACGCAAGTCTGTACAATTTCTAGCATCGGTGCCCTCAGCCAAAACACAAACCGGTCCCGTTTGAAATGCGGTGGTACCTTGACTCCTCCTCTTTTTTGCTTTGTTTTGTGCGGCAACATTTTGGAGCAATCTTCAAATACATTGCCACTTAAGTGATGTGTGGAAAAATATATATTATGAGTATTTTATCAGGTTATCGAAGGGGACAATACGTAAAATGAAAACACTCGCATGGGCGGCCCAGTCACTCACTTGGCCACGCCCTTCAAAGGCACACATCAACCATTCCACATACGGATGTCCTGCAGTGTGTATGTGAAAGCGTTTTGGCTTAATTACACTTTGTCGACCCAGCTAGATAATTGATATTCTATTTGTGTATGCTTTACATCGTTATTCTCTTTATTAAATTATGTACCGAAGCAATTGTGGTGTTTTTGAGGGTCTGGAATGCTTTAATGGCGCTTCGGTAAGGCAGGGAGTCATTAAGTTGGTGGCAGAACAAATTCAACCGGTGAGACAAAGCGCCGCTGTATCGTATTTGCCTCTTGAATATTTGACAAACATTTGCTTCTTTACCCAAATGTAAACCGTTTTCGAGCGTGTGCCGCTCGTGTTATCCCTCTGGTAAAAAGAACAAAAAAAATTATCTGGCCGAATAGTTTGCTCATTCCGACTCTCTTCTCCCATCACGACGCCACTAGGTTTATTCATTACACAATGCCCCAAAAACATTTTTAGCTGGTGAAAAATGAATATTGCGTTGAAGGCTGAGTAGAGAGGTCCGCATAAGACCTTGCTTACTAATCTTTTTTTTTTTTTTTTGTGAACACCTCCTTCACTGTGCCCTTGGCTACAGATGTGCGCTGCAGACGGCGACGGTGGAGAAGGTCTCTTCTCATGCCCCCTCTGTCCTTCACACTTCAACACAGAGGAACAGCTCAACCATCACAAGTAACACATTGCTTTTGTCTCTTTTGTGCTGTTTTATGAATCATTTGGAATATCGGTCGGCGAAACGCGTCTCTGTTTTAGCCTCGGATAAAACATTGGCAAGCCAGTCAAATGAGATTTCAATAGACTTCTTTCTCTTGGCTGGCTGTGTAGCAGCCGGGCCACTTTGCTGGACCTTGAAGCTTCCTGAACTCACTGTGCCCAGATCCAGTCTACGTCCTTGAGTTTTAGCCACGTATGATTGACAGACGGGCCAAGCAAAATTAAGAGGACACGGGGCCAGGACGGGTGACGGACGTCAAAACACCGTCTCCGTCTGTGTGTATTCCAAGGCTTTTATGCTGCGGGAGCATTGCAGCGATTCTCGTTGACCTCGATGAGACTAATTGTAGTTCGAGGACTGGATTTTGACTGCAGTCGTGCAGTTTTGCGACTGTTTTGATTTACCAAGGGGGATGTTTAGGTCGACATGTATCATGTGGATTTCATATCGGAGGCATGTCTTTCCATCCACATACATGATCATCACGGCCTTAATTTTATCTGAGGATTCCAATAAAATGTTTTTTTTTTTTTTAAATCATCAGACTCCTCCACACCAGCAACCCGTTCCCCTGCCCAGATTGCGGTGAGGCTTTCAGCCGCAGGAAGGACCTTGACCTGCACTCACTCATTCATCAAGGTCAGAACCCCAACGTGTGGCAACCGTTCCCCCTCGCGCTTTGTATTGTCAGCGGGAACAATGCACTCGAGCAGGAAAACCTTTTGTGTCTGTGAAATCTCTTTCTTACGTTGTCCTCCCCGTCCCCCTCATTTTGTGTTCCGTTCTGAACTAAAAAATGAGGGATGAGCGTGAAACGAAAAATCCGTCATAGGAGCCAGTCAATGATGACGTTCTGATTAGTACAACTTCCAGTGAATTACTATTGACTCTCCGATAAACCGCCGGGTGGCCCGTCTTGTTTATTCCCTGAACATACATTTCGTATTATACAAGCATTGTTGCGCCCGTGCATTAGGTCAACAACTTTTGCATTGATCCGTGTCTCAAGTGAAACGCAACGGGAAAGGTGAAGGGAAATGAATCGGGTCAACATGCCGACACTTCATCTTAATCACTGGGGTGGAAATGGCGGGCAGGGCGGGCGGGGGCGTCATTAGTCAAGCTTGACGAGGCTGCAAGAGGGAGGGGTCAGAGGTACAGCGCTCTCGGCGAGAGATGATTGAGGACATTCATCCGTTGATCAGCCTCAGGCCAAAGGGCGAGATTGTCCTTCATAAAGGTTGCCCAAATAGACCCAGGACAGTAACTGATAAATTGGCGACTTGATCAGCAGAGACTCTGAGCATGACTAAATGTTGGGAAGAGTTACCCGAGCGGAAAGTGCCACCGCTGATGTGTCAGTGAGCGATCCAATCGCAGGATGGCGTGTCACTTTCATTTGATTGTTTAGATTGAGCAGCACTGTGGACCCGCGCTTAAGGTAGCAAAATTTTTTTAGTTAAAAAAAAAGCACCTCATAGAGAACATCAACATAGTTGGGGACAATATAATTCTACATAATAATGACTCAAGCAAAGTATTTTCCGCGGTACCTTGACTTACGAGTTCCCACATTTGCAGAGTTACACGCCGGCACTTGAGTGGGGGAAGAAAAAAAAAACGGGATACTGTGATGAACTTGTGGAGAGACGCCGTTCACAGATCTGTCAAGGGAGCACCCCCGTCGTTTTATCTTATTTTCTTCTATTTGGGAGGGGCGAAGGTCAGCACAATCAGCATTTTGAGCAGCTGCACAGAATGCAGTCGAGTGCACGAGCAGGCACCTTTGCTTATCTGCAAAGTAACTTAAATCAACAGTACAAACGGTGACTTCCATTTAGCGCTGTTCGATGTCTAATTCCCATTACAACGGCGTGTTGTCAATGTAGTTTGCGCAGTGCGTCGCATGACGCTGTCACGCGCGCCAGATGGCGCAGTCAATTACAGCCGCGCTGACTGTTTTCATCGTTTTTAAATTCAGCCTACAAGTGTTACATTTATTTGCTGTAATTATGACAATTTACTACTGCGTTAGCGTAGCTTCGTGCTTGACTGCATCCACGTTTCGCCCTGCATATAAATTCCAGTTACGTCGCCGCTGTGAGAATGAGACGATATCTTAAATGGGAACTCTTGTATTTTTATTCTCCTGCCGTAAAACTGAAAAATCTCTTTTCATGTTCATCTGTGAAAAATGCCTCCCGGTATTTATTATTCTGGCAGTTTTTTTGGGGGGGGGGTTTGAGTGTGTGTTTTTAATTTATTCTTTTTTTGGCTGCAAGTCGGAAAAAAACTCCCTTCATTTAGGAGCGAATGAAGTGGAAAAGTGCCGAAGAGCCAATGCGACCTTTTTTCTCCCCGCAGAATCCAATGATACTGTCATCGCTTATTAATGCTCCTAAATTGAAATCTGTACGCTTCCTGAAACTCAAACAAGAGATGATTACTGCGGCGCTGTTAAGACAGAGTCCAATATCTCTCTCACGGCGAATTGAAGCAGGACTTGACTTGGTATCACTCACATTTGGCCCGATCGGTGTTTTCCGAATCGACGCGAACGAACAGCACTTGTACTTGTCTGCGCCACCCGCCCATCCATTGATTTTTCTTTCGCACTTGTCCTCGTTAGAGTCTCCGACTTTGGGCAAGAATCGAGGGCCACCCCGGACGGACTGGTTGCCCGCCAATCTCAGAGCTCATGTCGAAAACAAGCATTCACGATGCCGTTTGGACTTGTCCTCCATTTCAGATAAGGAGCCCGTCGTCTGTCCGCACTGCTCCTCCCAGTTCATCAATGAGTCTGTGCTGGAAATCCACCAGCAGCGCTGCACCGGCTCTGAAGAGGAACGGAACACCGGACGTGGACGAGGACAAGGCCGAGGGCGCTCCACTGGACAGGTGAGCGTTACAAATCATGCCCCCTTGCCCTCCCCCTCCTCTGGAATAAAAATTTTAAGCATCATTCCAAAAGCTGTACAAGTGTAACATTATCTGTGGCACCAATGTAAAAAGAAGTTAACTGCACCATCAAGAAACCTTTTGCTGCTCTGCTCCACAGAAAGTTGAAGGAAAGTTGAGCGCTTGTGTCGTCAAGTTCAGGTGTCACACTTCAAATTCGGAACTGACCGTATTTTCACGACCGTACGGCGCACGTTATTGCTATTTCTATATTTAACATACACAAGTCCCATTGTATTATTGGACACAGGCATGATAAAACGTACGTTTGCCTTAAAAAACAAAACAAAACTGTAGCACTCATGTGCGCTAGCATATGTTTTTAAAAAGTCAGCGGGAGCAAAACTGAGTTTAGCTTTCCTTTTTTGAAGTATTTAACAACGTGTTTTGTTTTTTTGATCAATACTCATCCAGAAATCCCTCAAAGCCCTCCTCTTCTGTCTCTGAAATGAACAAGCTCTCAATCAAACACGCCAGGTTCCCCTCGCGTCATCGTCACAGTCGGTCTCGTTGCCGTGCGGCTCCTCAGAAATGATGCCGGCTTTTGCGAAAGCTCCAACAACCCCGCCGCAATCACTGCCTGGCATCGCTCCCACGCCGCTCGCAACTTGACTTGGACTGCGCCTAGAAACTTTTCTCTCGGTTTAAAAATCACCGTCGGTGGTCGTTCCCGTCAATGACATGCATGACGTTGCCTCGATCTAAAAGTCCGAATCCCCACCCCACCCTCCCAGATTGAGTGCGACCTATGCGGCCACCGCTGCATGACGCAGGAGGGCCTGGACCTCCACCGGCTGTCGCACACGGGCCAGACGCCGCTCAAGTGCCCAGTGCGGCCTTGCCGCCGCCGTTTCATCTCCAACAAGGCCTTGGAGGAGCACGTGCTGGCCCACTGCCAGGGCAAAATGAGCAAGCCCAAGGGCCGAGTCCGCTTCGAGTGCGAGATCTGCTTCAAGGGCTTCGCCTACAACTCCACCTTCCAGGTTCACATGAGAACTCACACCAACGAAAGGCCCTTTGAGGTAAGAACATCGTGAAAAATCCTCTTTGCGTAGAAGCCCGGGTTTTTTGTGACCTACATCGCCAATCGAAATCTAGCATTCACGGTCACACGCTGCTCCCCCGCTGCGGCCATCTCGCCACTTCTGGACCGCAGCCATTTGCACCGTGTGCACGCGTCTCCTGCGGGTGTTTCCTCCTTTGCTGTACTTGTGATTAATGTCTGGGCTGAATTAGGGGCTGACAGTTCCCCTTTCTGCCTGTTACTATTCTGGGAATTTCACCCCGCTGCCCCACCCGCCCCCACTTCCCACCATCTTTGCCGTGCCGGTTACATCAACCCTACCCCGGGTGCCGCTCTGGAAATGGATTTAATGTTGGCAGCCACGCAGCATCTCTATCGCTGCGCTCCAAGATGGATGCTTGACTGGGGAAGCAACACACAGGCCGTCATGTGGCCGAAGCTTAATTGAAGTCGGCCGTACTTTGCTTCGGATTTCACCAGCAAAGTTAAAGAAGAAATACCACAAAAGTGACACTGCGGTTTTGTGTAACCACTCCTCAGAATGTTGACAAATCATGGAATATGCCGATCAAGCGGCGGATAATAGGGCCGTTCACACGGGCAGATTTATTTCGGACCTACTCCGAAACTGCTCCCCTCGAGCGTTCATACTTTGTTCCGGCGTAGGGCCCGAAAACAGCTTGTTTCGGATCAAATTTAATCCACCCCAGGTAGGTGGTTTAAAAATTTGCTCCGGAACAAATGCTCGTTTGCGAAGCAACACGATGCAAATGTGCACGTATGAACGCAACTGGGTTAAATTTGCTCCAGAGCAAATGCTCGCTTGCGGGGGAGTGGCCTCGCTACGCGTCAGAGGAGTCCATCCGGGTACTTGCCAACATGCATCCTGGGTATTTTGCGCTTCAAAACATGGCGGGTCTTTTCTCTCTCTCCTGCGGCGTCTGATTATCGACCACATCGTTGATTTCTCCGGAGAAGAAGCCATTTTGTCACAAAGAAGGAGGGGAAATGGTACTTCCTTTTCCCCGCCTTCTTCTTTCTTTACGCATGTGCATGTTTTACTTCCGCATTCCTGTCGTTTTGTTCCGCAACAGGAACTGCCCGTGTGAAAGCAAGTGGAGCTGCGTCGATGCTGTTGCGCTCAGCGGCTTTGTACGTGTGAACGCTCCACAAAATTTGTTCCGGTGCAAAATTATATCGCAACAAAATACTCCGGTGCAGCGCCGAAACAAATCCGCCCGTGTGAACAGGGCTTCTGTTGTTGTGCTGTCATTCACTCCCCACCTCATTAAAATGCGTTTAGAAAACACGTTTAACTCTTGATACTTGACCGGTGTCTCCTTGTAGTGTTCCGAGGCCAAGTGAGACATGTGCTGAGCTTGCTGACACACATTCAAAAGTTTGGGTTTGGAACTTTGCTCAAGCGTTTTGTTGGAGGTTGCTTGAATAGGATTTGTTGGATCGAGCAATGGGAAGCGCTAATGAATGATCTCCATATTTACTGAAGTTAGAGCCATTTCCTTTGCTACCTATCAGGGTACAACAAATTGAACCGTACCAATTCTTGTGGAATTGTTTTGACAATTGTCTGGTAGAGGTTGAAGCTTGTAAAATATTAACAGGGAAATGTGTAATTGTGACGCTTTGGTCGAAATCGTTTCGCAGTAACTGCACTACATCCATCATTTAAACCACCGAGGGGGGACGTCGTCTTACTTGCCACACAAACCACTATTGAGCTTTCAAATTTGAAATGTGATGAATGATAATCCAATTAAAAGTGTTGAGGGCTGAAAGACATGCCTCAGTGGTTCCTGAACCTTTCCAAAGTACAACTGCGGACCAACTGCGCAAGGCCCGGAACTGCATTTTGACAGTAATTCCCACTGTCCAAACGTATGATGGTCCTCCCAAAAGTGCAGAGTTGCCGTTGTCTGGAAATTCCTCAAAAAGACTTTTTTTGCACGTCTGCAATTGTCCTCGAACGGTGTGCTCACTCGCTGACTACAATATTCCAAATGCTCGGCTTCTTGACATTCTCTTCACAAGTGTTGCCTTTTCCTCTGCCGCCGTCCTCCACCAGTGCACCACTTGCGGCAAATGCTTCCGCCAGCTGCCCCACCTGCAGGACCACGAGCGCATCCACAGCGGCGTGCGGCCCTTCTGCTGCTGGATCTGCGGCAAGAGCTTCAGCGTGGCCGCCCGCCTGACCGAGCACGCCCGCACCCACAGCGGCGAGAAGCCCTACCCCTGCCCCAACTGCCCGGCCGCCTTCCGCTCGCGCTCCAACCTGGACAAGCACATCCGGCAGCACGGCGACCAGGCCGCCCAGGCCGCCGAGGAGGTGGCCAGCGCCAACGAGGCGGCGCAGGTCCAGAAGGTGCTGGAGGGCGCCAAAGTGCTGTCCTCGCTGGCCGCCGCCTCCGACGCCACCCAGGTGGAGGTGGAGGACGACTGTGGCGGCATGCAGACCATCTACGTGCTGCAGGCGGGCGAGGGCGGCGGCGAGACGGTCATGATCCCCGCCGAGGAGCTGAGCGGCATGGACGGAACGTCGCAGGTGGTCATCCTGCCCTCGTCCATGCTGGGAGCGCAGGGCATCACCATCCCCACCATCACCATGGACGGCAGCGAGATCACCATGATGGACGGCTCGCAGTCCCCGCAGCACTCCATCGAGTTCATTGTGGAGGAGACCATTTGAGCACGAGGCGCCACTCAGGTTCACGGCGGGTGAAGTTTCACTGTTAGTTTTTTTCCCTCCTTTCCTCCTCACAAATACATTCCTCAGAAAAAAAAAAACAGATATTCAACTTGGGGCGGGGAATTCTGAATCAATCTAAAATGCTTTCGAATGGATGTCATTGATTTGACCTTCACTAAACATTTGATGACCCGGCCAACCGTTCGATGTTTCAGTGCCTTTTGCACAACTTGGTGCTCTCCAAAAATGAGCTGAACGGCAAAATTCACAGCGGGAGTGAAACAGCCGATGCATTTCGTGGTACATTGACAGTCCTCGTCGCCATGCTCTTCTTCGCATTTTTCCCCTCTGACCAAAAACGCCAGCGAACAGTTGATGAACAAAGTGGGATTTTCTCAGAGGGCAGCGGCCACTGAGTTCAGAGTTTGCGTTATCAGCCCGTTACGACGCAGATTCCGGCGGAGTGGAAAAGTCACAGGCGGGCATCGAAATGGACTTTTGTCATTGTTCGACAACCTCTTGCAAATTTTGCTGTGCGACAACTCGTGAAACAACGACCAACTCGTCGTGAGCATTGACAAGTTCATGAAGGTCAAACGGAGGGCATCTTTAAGGTCATAATGCATTTTAGAATCATCCCTAAAATTTACTTTTCGGGTGTAGTTTCTGATCACTTTTTTTAAGCCAGGTACTTTTGCAGCTTTACTCACCATTCCTTCAGATACATTTTATCCTTTAAAGATCCTTTCAGTGTCCACCATAAAATGTTTCCCCCAAATGTGATAGTTTCCCAAAACCGGTGTAGAAAGATTTAGTATTATTTTAAAATATTCAGCCGAAATTAAGGCAGGGGCGGCGGGGTTAAACCTTGATTTAGTCGAGAACACAGAATGTGGACTTTGAAGAGGAAAGACTGATGATTGTCATGACTATTATCCAACAGTCACTTTTTGTTTCAGTCGTGAGGCACCCTTGATAGTGGGGCAGATTACAGAACAATCGTGCAAATGGTGATACAAGCACCACATTTGGCATGATGAATGTCTATAGGTTACTTATCAAATCTGCCCGATTGGCCATTTGAAAATCCAAGATGGCGGCCATTTTTCAAGATGGCCGCCAAAATGACCTTCCGGAGCTAATGATTTTCATAGAATTGCTTCTAGTTGATCGATTTGAATGATCTCGGTGTCAAATTATATGTTTTCTGGCATGCTGAATCTGATTTTGATAGTTTGAGCAGCATAAAATGAATATTATACCACTTTAGGAGCTATATAACATCATTTTTCTACATTTTTGCAGTCCGTTATCTGTGTTTCTAAGGGATCCATTTACTGCGATCATAATGTAAGATAATAAGACTATTACTGGCAGAATCAAAGCAACAAGACACAACTTTGAATGACCAAAGACATTTAATTGTAAACTTGTATGGTAAACAACATGCTTACAATATAGCACTCATGGAATATCAGCAAATTACTCTGCACAAAACATACTAAAACTTAATAAAACTTAATATGGAAATAAAACTTAATAAAACTTAATATGAAAATAAACCTTAATAAAACTTAATATGAAAATAAAACTTAATAAAACTTAATATGAAAATAAAACTTAATAAGACTTAATATGAACATAATGAAAGTGAAAACTATCATATGGATATGGATTGGTTTGTCCATTACATGGATATGGATTGGATTGTCCTTGCATATGGATTGTCCTAATAACATACTTGCATGTAGCATGATAGTAGAGGTATTCATGTTAACCAAGTTCATAATCACTTAATGCTGACAAACACAGTTGCAGAGTGCAGTACAAGAAAGTCCCGAGCGAGAGCAACTACATCTCTTGTTGCAGCCTTTCTGGCACGAACACTTTGTCAGTTCTTGACAGCTTGCAGCAATTGGTGGAAGTGTTGACCAACAGATTTGCCACACATCTCCTTGTTGTGTCCATCCCCAGTCAGCAGGACTGGTGAATTCTGGGTTGGATACAAGTGCCTGACCCCAGATGATACCAGCCTGGTATGCAGCACGCTTTGCATGTTCCATGAGGGCTCCTCTGGTTGGTGGGATGGCATCGTATGACCTCTGCTTCCGGGCAAAGAGTTCCAACCTTGCCTTGCCTTGTTGAGCTTCATAGTCATCGCTTCTCTGAGGTCATCTAAATCTCCTACCTCATCGCAGATGAAACATTCAAGGCGTTTGGCATCAGAAATTCTGCGAGGTATCTTGCTGCTACTCATACAGCTGCTATCATCATCTGTTGCAGAAAGCAATCGTTTCTCTGCTCTCTGCAGCTTGGTATTATTGAACATGAGCTTACAACTCTCATGGTATAGAGCTTGTTTCATTCTGATAGTTGATTCTATCCCAGAGCCATCATCAAGTCTCCTGGGGTCAAATTTGATAGGCATCTGGTTTATAGACTGAAATTTGGGAATATTCCTCCCTAGGAGGCTATAGCCATCCTCTGCCCTTCTTGCTGGATTTGCCATTGGGGAGGTAAGACATTCTTTTGACTGTTTGGCAGAGACAACACTTGGTCCAGTCAGTCTGCGAAGATGGACTTGAAGATATGGTGTTTGAAGCCATGTTGACCAGGGTCGAGGGATTATCCTTTTACCACCCTGTGTCATGGGCACTTTCTGTATGGGATACAACTAGGTTCATGCAAACATGCTGCCCTACACCTAGCCCGATCGTTCATCCAATGCCGTTAATCCCGTCCGATCTGTACACCATCCGGACATTTTCCATCCCCATTGTCCTTGGCTCGGCTCTCCCGCTGGCACGTCCTGTCAATTCAGGTGCGTCCGCTTAACTGATACATGTATGGGGAAGATTAAGCAGAATTTGGGACACTATATAATAGTCGACATTGAACCCCATGCTGAGTTTACAGCAGCAATTGTCACCAGTGTGCCCTGGCAGTGCCCGACAATCACTCGTTGAATTTGTGGATGAATCAAGAATAAATCTGTGGTTGTTGACTTCATGCACTTTGCCAGTTTGGAGCTAGACGCACTCCATCACACACAGAGGCCCTCTGTGTGCTACCCTCACCTAGTTTAGCCTGTGAGCCAACACAGTGTACCGGGTGTGGCCGTTGCCGTGCACTAGCAACTTCTTGGAGCCATAGGTGAGAGTTTAGGTGAGAAGTGAGGACCAGTGTCAGGAGTCCATCCAGGGGATGTGGCTGCCCGCTGAACAAAGGTACTACCTCTACTACTACACCCTACACCCCACAAAACAAGAGGTTGATACAAACTAGCAAAACACTTATCAGACATATAGTAACATATGAAAATAATGCTAAAAAGTGGAAAAATACTTATGTTATGCTGCTCAAACTATCAAAATCAGATTCAGCATGCCAGAAAACATATAATTTGACACCGAGATCATTCAAATCGATCAACTAGAAGCAATTCTATGAAAATCATTAGCTCCGGAAGGTCATTTTGCCATCTTGAAAAATGGCCGCCATCTTGATTTTCAAATGGCCAATCGGGCAGATTTGATAAGTAACCTATAGACATTCATCATGCCAAATGTGGTGCTTGTATCACCATTTGCATGATTCCTGTGAAAAATTACTTTTATCCGCTCCACTATGAAGAAAAACGTCAAATTTATGCTTGTGCGTGCTTTCAATGCAAAATGTCGGCGTACAAATAGAAAAGTAAAAGCGAAACCGGCGACCCAAATTGAACATGAAGGACTGCATTAGAGTGATTTGGGGGCAAAAAGAGTTTTTAATGGGACATGGAATTTTTATTTTATGTTTTGTGTGTTTCCATTTTGAGCTCATATTAACGGGCTGAGGACAATTAAAAGTATACATCCCCTGGCAGTTGCATTCGATGCTCATTCATCACGGCCAAAATGATTTCAAAATGGGTGGGGGGGGGGTGTAGCACGCAATTTCCCTCGGCTAACTCAAGGGGTAACTGAAATGACTTTGTACAGGCTTGTTTGTTAAGGGGAGACCTGTTCATCGAAATGTCTCCTATAAAACTCCTCAGCTGCAGATCATCCAGTGGAGAAGCCTTTGGCGGCCCCCCGTTGTCACCCGCCTCTTCTGGCGAACAAGTGCGGGAGTGAAATAGCAGCACCCGCCTCAGCAGCAGTAGAAGTCAGAGTGCATCTTCCATCATCTTCCCACCATTTTCCAATCCGCTTTATCCTCACAAGGGTCGCGGGGCATGCTCGAGCCAATCCCAGCCGTCTACGGGCAGTAGTCGGGGGACACCCTAAACCGGTTGCCAGCCAATCGCAGAGCACCCAGAGATGTGGGTTCACACTCACCCCTAGGGGCAATTTTAGACATGCATTAACCTGACATGCATGTTTTTGGAACGTGTGAGGAAACCAGAGTACCCGGAGAAAACCCATGCAGGCACGGGGAGAACATACAAACTCCACACAGGAAGGCCAGAACCAGGATCGAACCCACGACTGCTGCGTTGTGAGCTCGACGCGCTAACCTCTGGACCACCGAGAATTGATTCATTCATTCATTCATTCATCTTCCGAACCGTTTGATCCTCACTAGGGTCGCGGGGGGTGCTGGAGCCTATCCCAGCTATCTCCGGCACCCTTAATCAGTTGCCAGCCAATCGCAGGGCACACAGAGACGAACAACCATCCACTCCCACACTCATACCTATGGACAATGTCGAGTGCTCAATCAGCCTGCCATGCATGTCTTTGGAATGTGGGAGGAAACCGAAGCACCCGGAGAAAACCCACGCAAGCCCGGGGAGAACATGCAAACTCCACACAAGGAGGCCGGAGCTGGAAGCCGACGTGCTAACCGCTGGTCTACCGGGCCGCCCCACCGAGAATTGAGTTTGTGAAAAGATAATCAAACAGAAGAGGCGAAATCACTTTTCAGCCGCCGCCCAGAAATGACGTCGCAACGACAGTCGCTGGTTGCCAGCCGACAGGTTGTAGAAAGCCATGGATTTCATCTTTGGATCTTGTGTACTCCATGGATGAGATGAAGAAGAAGGAAAAAAAAGAACAGCAGCCATCTGAGGAATCACAGCCAAGAGGGAAAATGCTCCACATCAGTGAAAGAGAGCAGCTCACACAGCTCGGTAAGTACCGTACATGAAAATGATATTCATGATCTCGCTTTAAGTTGCTTGTGGACTTGTCATGAAATATGTGAACAGAAACATTTTGAAGATCTTGCATTCAGGTCTCCATTAAGCCATCAAATGTTTCTCAATGCTTCCAAAAAAAAAAAAAAAAAAGCTAGATAAGCTAATAACAGAAAAAAATACTATACCTGGGTGGGTTTAGAATTTTTGACTGCTAGGTGAGGTGTTCAGACACACTGTCCAAGCCCTTTAAGAAATGCCCCCCAACCCTACCACAATCTCCTAGCGTCCCCCTTTGTATATTCTCTTGATGTCATGCGCACTAAAAATACCCAAAGTGACCCTCGTGAGGGGACGCGTGATGTTCAGCTCTCTCAGCAGTAAACAAGCTGACATCACAATGTCCCTTGCAGGTGAAGGACGTCACGCAAGCGCCACTTTGTCCAGGTTGGACCACTTTGGAGATGGAGGAGATGCTGTACAACAGCAAGCCAGCGAGTCAACATCAGGAATATTTTGCGATGTGACGTTCGGGACAAAAGAATACATGACCATGTGGAGCAACTTCATTTCTTGGCAAGTGAGAGGAGAGAATTGCACGGGAGGTTCTGCACAACCTACGTCACAAACCGGAATGGTATCTACATTTTGAAATGAAAAAATATATTGCTAAAAAAAAAAATCAAGGCAACACTTTGAGTCACATTGCGCAGTGTTGCCTTTATTTTTTTTTTGGAGCAGTTTATATAAAACTCACTTTCACAGAAGTAAAAAAAACAACAACAAAAAAACAACCAACAAAACAACATGTTGACAACGTAAACCCTTCACAAGAGTACAAGAAATGTCCCAAAAGTAAAACCAGTAAAAAAAAATTACAAAAAAAGTAAACCCTTATGTGCATAATATAAAAAAATACATTTGCCAAAGTAAAAACAATTTCTCCAAAAGTTAAAACCAATTGACAAAAATGACAAAGTTCTCCCCAAAAGTAAAAAGTAATTGACTGAGCACGTTTTCAAAAATGAAACAACTTAGAAAAAAACATGTTCCCAATTTCAAACCACATCTTTAAAAACTAAAAAAAGAAAGCTTGCAAGACTAAAGATACATTTTGGACAATAGTAAAAATAAATTCAAACGTGAAAAATCTAAAACGTAAAAAGACATTAAAATATTTTGCTACAAACCACTTTATTTGGACAATCTTTGAAATCATGATTGCCAATTGGTACAATTCATGTTTTCCCCAAAAAGTAATTTTCTTTTTTTTTGTTGCTTTTGTTGTTGTTTCAAAGCAATTTTATTTGCTTCTGTAATTGACGTGAATTACATTTTTGATGAAAGTCAGTGCTTCAAAATGTACTCCCCGAATTGCCTAGTTATATTTGATGACATTTTATTCCCCCAACCCCCCCAAAGTGAACCTCATCCGCAATTAGCAACATGTCTTTTATTTGATTTTCTTTTTGAATTTCTTGGAAGGCCTTGGCTCCACTTGTGCGCAATTTCAAAGTCATCCAGCTGCTGTTTGATGTTCTCCAACGCCCCGCGGCTTTTTTTTCTCCTGCCCTCCAGCACTAAGGCAGCCTCTTGACGACAACCATTTCTCCTTCGAGAACAAGAAATACAACCCCCCCCCCCCCCTAAAATCCCGTCTTAATTCCCGGCGACGATTGCAGTTCAATTGTCACCCCCAAAAAGTCTTCCTTGAATAAATTCTGCGTTGTTGTCCCAAATGCATGCAGATCAATGGTCCGAGTGTGAAATCCATTCATGTCTGCGGTGCTCCTGGAGGGGGCGGTGGGGAGGTAGCACGGCTTCAGCGCTTATTGGAAGACAGCTGCTTCAAGCCCCCCCTCGCTCCCGAAGGAGCCGCTTATGATTAGCCGTGCCATTATCGCGCCTCTGTAAAACGTGCAATGGATTGAATAATGTAAACAACGCAAGCCGGCACCGGGGAGACAAAAATACCATAAATCATCTTCCTGTGGATGTAGCGCGTGCGCTCACGTGCTCCGCCCAAACAATATATCCCACTGAAAACAACTGAGACGGCTTTTTGTGAGCAAACACCCCATTTATTAACTTTTCTTCCGTTTTTCGGATCTATCGATTAGTATTCATATTAAAATATCGAATTTCAAGATGCGTCATTGACATTTATTCCGATACTTTGTGTCTTAATGAGCACAGGCGAGGATGGACAAGGATGCCATTCCCACAGAAATACATCCTGTCGGCCATGCGCATCGTTTACTTCCTGACACCCGAATGGCCATATTTAGGCTCCTTAAGTATCAGTTGCCAGTATTGGCGGCGTTGGCGAGTATACGATCCGTTGAATTAGGGCTGGCGTCAGTTCTTGCCCATCCCGACCGATTCAACAGCAAATTTTAATCAGATGGCATCAGGCCCGGCCTCAACGTGTTTTGGAGACTGATTTTAAAAATGTCTTCACTGTTTTTTCTTGGCTATCAGATTTTTGATTTACGTGTTATTGATATCTACAACGTTTCAGAGAAACAAAATCCACCTGTTGCTGAACCTAACCCTTAATTCTTAAATATCACTTGATATATTCAATATTAATCTTGTGACAACCTGATGTGCTAGAATAAAAATGAGGGCAGGTTCAAAATCAACCATCTAGAAATGTTTGTTTTGCATCTCTAATAAAAAACAAATAAAAGTAAAAAAAACATTGACCAGTGTTATTTGAACGCATCATCATAGTTATTCATAATCCGTAAAACTCCTCTGCAGGTTGACCAAACCTTTTGGACCCTTTTAGGCCACCGTAGATCTTACAAACATTTGACAATGCGAAAGGAAGGCAAGCGATGAAATCTAGCAAGTGTGTCTCTCTTGAGTAGATGCACAAAAAAAAAAGACACCATGCCTGAAAAGAAACAGGAAGTCAGCCATTTTGTTTTGAAATTTTAGGGTCATTTTCCAGGCGAGTTTTGCAATTCAGCCCCTGAAACGAATTGTACTGAGCAATGTCGAATTTGATAGACATGTCTATCAGGAGTAGACCCACAAAAAAGTCAAGAAGCCAGGCCAGAAAAGACAATCTGTGCCTATTAATTTATTTATTTTTGTCTTTATAGATGTTCACTTTATTCTTCACAGTCAAGGCAACGCGTAGCCGCCGCCTCCTAATTTCTCCCCAGTCGTCACGGTAACAAAAGCTTCCCTGCACGAGAAGGGAGCAGAGTGAGAAGTGTCCGGTTTTGCAGGAGACAGGACTAGCCCTCTTAAACGCCTTCATGTCACTATTTGCCATTTGGAGAAAATGACAAATTCGGCAGACAGTCACTCGGGGGCACGGCATGAGATCGAAGGACGGCCATTAATTGAGGCAACGGCGCGCCGCGACATCAAATCGTCATAAAGGAGAGCTACGGTGTGACGTTTGAATGCAATTCCTCCGCCCGTCTTCTTCTGTCTGGACTGTATTAACATATTGTAGTTATTAACGGCGGGCGGGGCCGTCGGCGTCATCTGGCGCGTGAATCACTCTCGGCGCTTTGTGGTCGCATTATTCTAATTTATGGCTCCCTGCGCTTGCAGCTCGGTCTACTCTCCTCCACCTTTTCTCGTTCGGCTGCTCTCGCTTGCTCACCATTTTCGAAGCATCCTTTGCGCCTTCTCTCTGCTGAGGCGGCGCTATTGTACCCGCTCTGACTTTGACAAAGTGGGACCTGCGCGCAGACCCTCTGCTTTGTGTGTGTGTGTTGTGTGTGTGTGTGCGTGTGTGTCCTTCCTGCTTGTTGCTCCTTGTTCTTGTAGTTGGTAACGCTGGTGACTTTGTTGTGTGCATTCGGGCGCCAATCAATACAAGTAGCGCAGTGGTTGTCAAACTGGAGTCCACGAGCTGTAGCTGGGATGTGCCTGCAAAATTTGACAAAGGGTCGTTTAATTAATAAAAAATAATAATAAATACGTGCATACCGACTGTACTAGTGGTCCAATTCAAGAAACATCGTAAACCAATGGCGGTCTGAATGCAAACAGTGCCAGAGCTGTCCTCCGGGACCCCCCCCCCTCAAAAAAACCCCAACTGCCACTGATTGGGCTAGCTTCGATATAATTATGATATATATCATTCTAATACATTTGAATGAACTTTCCAACAAAAGGTGGATTAATAAATGTGCAAAGTATTTTTTTTAACAAAAGGAGTTTTTTTGGGGGGGGTGCACATTTATATCGCCTTGTTTTTTTCAATTTGCAACACTGTGGGATGGTTTGTGTGTGTGCATTACTGAAAACTGAAATTCAATTGAACCTACAGGATTTAAAAATACAAATAAAACCCCTTTCTTGTGGTTGCTGAACACTTAGGCCTGCTACGTTACTGTATAATTAATGTTTGCAATGATGGTGCCACTTGTAGAATTTTGTTTCGTTGCTACTCTGCATAGGACGTTTGAGGACTGTTGCCCCATTTAACGTGCCGCGTGAGAGAGTAAGTGAATGCGCTTGTCGCCTTGTTGTTGTCACGCCGTGGGTCTGTTCACTTTGTTGATTGTGTGCATTCGGGAACCTAGAAGGCGCGCGCGGGCGGGCGGGCGGGCGGACGCTGCGCCACGCACGCGCCGCTTGCACGTTCTCTGCTGATATCACACACTCCTCTGTTTTGTCCTCCATTACATCCCTGCTTTCATCCGCTGCTCTGTCGTTCACCTTGTTTCCTCCCCCCCCTCCCTCCTTCTTCCTTCTCTCATTGATAGTGAAGCAAATGTGAGCGGAATGCCAAGGAGCTAATCATTATTCCGGCAACAGAGTGCGCAGCTCGGCCTGAATGTCAATCCCCCGTCCTTCCTCTCTTCCCCCCCCCCTCCCCGCCTCCCTTTTCCTCCCTCCTTCCCAGCATCCGTCCGCATCCTCTTGCGCCATCCCCTCCGTCTGCTTCGCGACCGTCAACGTGGGGTCTGAGAAGAGAGAAGAAGAAGGGAAAAAAAAAAGTGCGACACCAGTTGGCGCAGCACACGCTTGAGTAAAGTTGATGCTGTGCTTGTCGTTTTTGTGTGTGATATGTAGAAAGCGCTTCTCATCAATTGGGCAAGAGCAAAGAGATGTGGGAGGGAGATGGGCGATAGGCTACTTCTGCAGAATATATATTTTGAAATGGGAGGGGCGGGGGGGGGGGGCGAGGCTCCAACAGACAGCGGGCGTTTAGAAGGCTTCGTGTCATTCCAGTCGGATGTGCTTGGTGGCATTATAATCCGACCGTCTCGAAGTTGCGCCGCGACACGACTCCAGCGTCGCCGTCGACGGAACGACCGGCATTGCCGCAAAAATCTGCCATTTGGTCCCGCTGTGACCTTGCGGAGTGCGAGGTCGTCCCATTTTTTTGTGGTCTGCAGCGAGTCGCCGAACTTCACCGCCCAAACGGGATGTTGAAAACTCAAGGTTTTTGCAGTTAAAAAAAAAAAAAAGAAGCTCCGTCTGTCTGTTTGAGATTCCAAAAACGTGCACGGCTAGCTGAATGGGACTCTCTAAATCATAGGTGTCAAACTCAAGGCCCGGGGGCCAGATGCGACCCGCCGGGCCATTTTATGTGGCTCGCGAAAGCAAATCATGTGTGTCAACTTGCTAAAATCTGCACGAAATGTCAAATTGTCACGTGCAATAAATCACTTTTGAGATTTTGCAATAATTTTGGTACCCTGTTTCCGAACCGAGGCTGGACTTCATTATAAATCCAGTTCACTGAGGGAGGCGTAAAACACCGCGGTACATTTGTTCAGTACAATTCAGTTGTATTTAACTTTGAAGTGCAATACGTCCGTATTTAATCTTGGCAAACTGCTTCCAAACAAATTTTTCGGTACAACTTCAACACTCAAGCAATACGTTGTACTTTCCGGTACTTTTGATGAACACTTGGTGTGTGCGTGTGTGTGTGTGTGTTGTGTGTGTGTGTGTGTGTGTGTGTGTGATGGAATGGGAACGGCCACTCATGGAGTCTGCAGCTGGCTTCCTGAAAACTGCAGTTTTTTTTTGTATCCATGTACTGTACTACAACTGCATTCCCAGCTATGCAACCAAAAAAAAAGCGCCCCTTTTTAAACAATGCTAATGTCGTATTCAAACGCACACACGCCCACCCGTGCGTCTACACAAGTAAGACTTGGCCTCAGGCGGCGTGTATGCGTGTCAAGGCCGTGGTGCGTTTGGCTCAAATGTGAGTGAGTCATAGCATAGGTGGCCCAGACTCTGTCCGCCCACCGGACGCAGACATCTTCAGATGTACTTTGTTGCGTGGCATGCAAAGCCGACGACGTGGTGACCATGATGTGCATTCAGGGGAGGCAGGGGAAGCTGTGCCTCCCTTGACATCGTGAGAGGAAAACGAAACGAGAACATAAAATAACATTACCCTTATTTGAGACATGTTTTATTGCAGCTCATAATTGTAGAAAGGCTCTTCTTTTTAGCTTCATTTTTTTTCTACCCCACTCTGCGTAAAGAGTGCCTCACTCGAATCTCACCGCCCGTCACTGGTGGTGACATGATTAACTATCGTCCCTTCTTTCTAGAGTCCCTTTTCCATCGCCTTTTTCCACGTTGAATGTTTGTGATGATGATGATGATGATGGGGTAGGGGTGGGGGCGTATTTGGCTATTTAAATAAGAAATGTGACCTGTTCAGTTTGGGCAGGTGGGGGGGAGCAAATTTTCCTCACGCAAAGTAGGAAGTATTAAATGTCTCACTTTTATTTGGATATAGGAATACCAGTTTAGCTTGTGTGGAACCGCATTTGGTTCCTTACATTGGACATTTTACGTTGAATATTTCTAACTTGAGCAGGCTGGGACGAAGCATTTTTGGTTCCTTAATTAGGTCATTTTAACCTGTATAGTTGCGATTTTGATATAAGAAATCATTTCTAGCTGGTGTGGAGCCATTTTTGGCACCCTATCCACTGCCAAAGCCTCTCAAGTCCAATGCATAGTTGACGTCTATAGGGAGTGAATGTTGAGTAGGACATGCGTTAAATGTTTCATAGGATAATTGCAACTTGAATCGACAGGGACCCAAATTTGTTTCGTTGAATAGGAAATGTCCCACGTTCAATGTGACTATTACAATTTTAGTAAGTGCAGGACAGATTCGGTTACTCAGGCAGGAAACACCACATGTGAAAATGTGATTTTGATATCGTTATTATGGTACCATTTTACAACAGTAGCTGGCGTGGAACCATATTTGGTTCCTCAAGTTGGAACATTTACATGTTAAACTTGATTGTGGCAATTTTAGCAGATGGGAAGAACCACATTTGGTTACTTGAGTAGGAAACACATGTCTGAGTTTGATTTGACTGCAGTTATTATGACACCATTTTACAACAGTAGCTGGCGTGGAACCATATTTGGTTCCTCAAGTCGGAAACGTTTCGGGTAGGCACCATTACACGAATAAATGTGATTTTGACAGCGATACAATTTTCGTCGGCATGAAGGCATATTTGGTTACTGGAGGAGGAAATGTTTTGGGTGAAATGCCTTTCGGACACAATTGTGTGTGACCATATTTGTTCCAGTTCCTTTACCCTTTCAGGGACAGCGGTTACTACAGTGGACATCTTCTCATGTTATCAGGCGACAGGTTATCGTTATTGGTGCATGAAAGGATGAAAGAGGATCTGCTTTTCAGGAAAGTGCCCATTTCAGGAGGATTTATTTGGCAGCAGCTGCCTTTTTCGGTCATCGCCATCTTCAAACGGCAGCCTGTCGCCGAAGCGCTCCACCGAGACGCAACTGTAAGTTAACACCATGTTGTCACTCGCAATTAAGGAGCCACCCTGTGAGCCCAGTGACAAAATCAATGATGCGACACGGTGCGCTGAGTAATACCTCGGGAGGACATGCGCGCTCCTCAGGAGGTATGGGGGGTGGGTTGAAGAGAAAGATCTATATTGAAAGGCTACTCGACGCCTACCGGCGCCTCGGCCGGGCCCGGCGTCCTCGTCTCGCTAGAAGCGATGCGACAGCGTTAGCGTGATAGAAGTTTGTCCCGGCCGATTGGCGAGGCGGAAAGCGGCCTCTCCAGAGAACCGCTGTCTGCTAGCCGTCGCACGAGTATAAAGCCGTCGCGCTTTGTGTGAGTGAGCATTATGAATAGTGAGGAGCATGTCGCCTTCTTTCAAGGAAGTCCGTGACGACATGTCGGGTCTGCTCACGCGGAGATGAGGTGACTTTTAGTAAAGTCCGTGCCGGGCCTGGATGTCGACATGCTTGTTTGTCGCTAGCAGGTGTTTCGTCTCTACATCCGCCGCATGTTAAATGCGATTAGGACACACATTCGTAGTGACTACCCGGAACCATGTTTGCTTGATTAGGTCGGATACATCACATGTGAAATGTGATTAGCAAAAACCGGATCCACATTTGCTGATTTAGGTAGTAAACGTGTGATTATCACACACTTGCAACAATTTCAGCATGTAGGGAACCATAAGTCAGTTTTTTAAGTCAGAATTGTTCCATGTTAAATGTAATTGTGATACAAATATGGCTGACAGCAAGCGTGTTTATTGGGTGACTTGACAGCTATAGAAGTCCAAGATCCATTGTTTTTAACGGGGCTGACAGTGAATGAGGAGGAAAGTACGGAACACATACATGTAGCTGGCTGGAACCATATTGCTTAAGTAGCTAATGTTGTATGTTAATTGTGATTAGTAAACATAGCTGGCTGGATCCACGCTTGCTTACCGTATTTTCCGCACTATAAGGTGCTTCGGAGTGTAAGGCGCACCTTCAACGAATGGCCAATTTGAAAACTGTCTTCATACATAAGGCGCATAGAATAGATGCTACAATAGTGACTGAGGTTGCGCTATGCAGCCACTAGATGGAGCTGTGCTAAGGGGAATACAATACAGTGCAGTACAGCTTTATTTATACCGCGCCTTAACCGTGGCGGCTTTCACAAAGCGCTTTACTGAACATTTAAAATATTATGTCCAAGAAATCTGAATATTTATCCACACATAAGGCGCGTCGGATCATAAGGCACACCGTCGGCTTTTGAGAAAACTGAATGCTTTTAGGTGCGTCTTATAGTGCAGAAAATTCGGTACTCGAGTCGGAAATGTGTTAAATGTGATTATGACACAATTCTTACAATTTCAGCGTGCTGCCATCCATTATCCGAACCGCTTAAACTCTTTACTGCCTCCTACAGGCCTGGAATTGAACATCACCCCAAACTGTTTTTCATGACTCAGCGCACGTACCGTACTCTCAAATATTGTGAGTAGTGGGGGTCGGGGGTGTGGGGTTGCACAAGACCCCACAGCGATGAACTTCCTCAAATGATGCTGAATAAATGTAGAATTTAATTAAAAGACAATTAATGATGTACATTACTCCTTAATTTCCCCTCAGAGAGTTAAGTGCTATAAGACTCGTTTTTTATCGCCATTTCATTGTGATGATGAACTATCATTGCATTTCATTATAATTAAGTGTGTGTGTGTGTGTGTGTGTGTTTCTGGAAATCATGTCGTCTTCTTTTTTTTTTCTATTTCATAATGTGAGGCAGATGCCGTTATGCCCGGCATGGTACCCTGAAAATAAGGAAAATAACACTCTATAACATTGTACTTTAAATAGTACTAGCATATTTAAATACAATGTCAAGAATGAACCCGTTTGTGTATCACGGTAAATTCATTGGGGCACCTTTTGGAATTGCGTTGAGACACAGTCACAATCATGTAGACAGAAAGAAGAGATTCGCAAATACTGGAAGTCGAGCAAGAGGCTGCAGTGATAGTCATTTCTCACAGAGGATAAAGAATATATGCCTGTGAGTATGATGTCTTCGGTCTACAAAGTCTTACATCACGGCCTCATTGATGCTATTCCTTGACCTGTTAGTGGCGTTGCCCATGATGTGTTAGCATGAAGCGAGGGGACTTGAAGGCAGAGCGTTGTGGTTGTGAATGCACAAAATATCATTCGCTTTGTTTTATGTACATTTGAACTGCGAGTGGCAAGAAACAGCTCGGGGCCTCTTTTTGGAAGAATTGCTCACTGCCAAACTGCTGCTTGTTGTCACGTGTGCTGAGGTGAGTTCACAACTACTTGGATCTCAAATTTTCGCTTGCGGGTCCTGCCGCGAGTAATTTTACAACTGGGCTGTAGCTGCTGCGCCCATGTTCAAAAGCTTTGCCCGTACAGTACTTTGAAAAATATTTTTTAGCATTTTAAATCTGCCCGTTTGTATTGTTTGGGGAGTGTGAGATTCCGACAAATTGTGTGTGAAATCATACTCAATACTTGTGAAAACAGGCCAGCGTCCATTTGCGTGTGTGCTCATGTTTTTCATCGTAAAACGTGTGCGTGTGTGTGTGTGTGTTTGTATTCATGACATATCAGGACAATTTTATGATAAATGTGTGTGTGTGTGCGTTTGTATTCATGACATATCAGGACAATTTTATGATAAATGTGTGTGTGTGTGTGTGTTTGTATTCATGACATATTAGGACAATTTTATGATAAATGTGTGTGTGTGTGTTTGTATTCATGACATATCAGGACAATTTTATGATAAATGTGTGTGTGTGTGTGTGTGTGTTTGTATTCATGACATATCAGGACAATTTTATGATAAATGTGTGTGTGTGTTTGTATTCATGACATATCAGGACAATTTTATGATAAATGTGTGTGTGTGTGTTTGTATTCATGACATATCAGGACAATTTTATGATAAATGTGTGTGTGTGTGTGTGTTTGTATTCATGACATATCAGGACAATTTTATGATAAATGTGTGTGTGTGTGTGTGTTTGTATTCATGACATATCAGGACAATTTTATGATAAATGTGTGTGTGTGTGTGTGTGTGTGTGTGTGTGTGTGTACGTCAGGGTGCCAGACATGCTGGTGTGATAGCGTTTATCACACTTGGGCATCAAGTGGTCTCAAACTCTGTCAGAGTAGTTTACCCCGGCTGGGGGTTTGTGTCTAACGTGCGCAGTCAATGTGTGTGCATATATATGTGTTCTTTAAAGCATAAGGATTTTCTGAGTTACCCAAAATTTTGAACAGGAGTGATATGGCTCGCAGCCAGTTCAGGACTACACATCCAATGAAGCAATAACAGTAACACATGGGGTGGGGGTAAAAATACAATCTCACTGTGAAAATATGTCATTTGTGCATTACCCAAACCAATTCTGGTCAGTTTGCAGCATTCCGAATGAGGTGGGAGTGTAAGATGATCGGAATTCGGCAACAGGAATAGCCTTACTCTCCAGACTCCGTGTATCCCATGAACACGTGCTTGGGTTTCTGTATACAGGAACAGAATATGCAACTGTCAATTGTACCTTCAGCAAATTGGGGTACAGGTATTCTAATCTCAAGATTGCCACAGACGTTCGGGCAAATAATCTTCGATTCCTCTCTCATTATTATATACTTACACTCAGTTACACAGTACCAAATAAAAGGCATATGACCAAAATTATTTAATTTTTATCATATTATTCGTAACATTGATTGACACTCATGCAATAGCAACATTTATAGAGACAATAAAATGTGTCAAAGTTAGCTTACCTGCCGTCGGGCGTGCTCTTCTTCGTCTCCGAAAAGTGCTTCTTGTAGCTCGCAATAGGTTATTTTCGTCCATCTGCACCGCCAATTCTCGTCTTGCAACGTCAAGAGCGTTCCAGACGCGATTAATAACTTCACTGAAATCACTTTCGTGACAGATTCAGCTGAATTGCCGCTCATATCTGCAGGAGGCCCGCCAAATAACTTCGCTGCGTATGATACGTCTACTTCCAGCCGATTGGGGTGTTCGACTAATCCGAATAGGAGCGGATCCCACAAACGTATACCAAAAGAAATTCTAATGTAAAAATGCTTTAGTTACAAAATAAGGTCACACAACCGATAAAGTACAACATAAAACGCTGGTAACAAAATTACCAGGAGAAGAATGAGGGTAACAAAAGTTCTTGCAAACGACAAGGGAAATTGCAAATGAAAAATCTTGTCACAAAAAGTCAAGAAAAGCCACGCAACAAGAAAAACTAAAACACAACAAAATGCTTAGTGTCTCTTATTTATTACATATGATAATTGAAAATTTTGGTACATATTTTAGCAAGCAGCCGCCCGGTAGCCCAGTGGTTAGCACGTCGACTTCACAGTGCAGAGGTACCGGTTCAATTCCAGCTCCGCCTCCTGTGTGGAGTTTGCATGTTCTCCCGGGCCTGCGTGGGTTTTCTCCGGCACTCGGTTTCCTCCCATATTCCCCAAAAACATGCATGGCATGCTGATTGAGCACCCTAACGTGCGCAGTCAATGTGTGTGCATATATGTGTGCCTGTGTGTGCTCTGCGATTGGCTGGCAACCAATTCAGGGTGTCCCCGCCTACTGCCCGAAGACGGCTGGGATAGGCTCCAGCACCCCCCCGCGACCCTAGTGAGGATCAAGCTGTTCGGAAAATGGATTTATGGATGGATGGATGGATGGATTTTAGCAAGCATCATGGATGTTGCCATGTTTGATTTGCTTTTGTGGGCCACATAAAATGATGTGGCAGGCCAGATCTGGCCCCTGAGCCTTGACTTTGATACCTGTGCTGTATACAGTAGTATCTACACAGTGTTTATCGATCCAATTTTACGGGTGCAAAATTGGTATACAGTAGTATCACATTGATGAAATTAGTGAAATATTATGAATGTATTTTTAATGTAATATTTAATGACTTTATAATTAATACACGGGTGGCCCAGTAGTCCAGTGGTTAGCGTGTCGACTCCGTGCAATTCCAGCTCTGGCCTTCCTGTGTGGAGTTTTCATGTTCTCTCCAGGCCTGTATGGGTTTTCTCTGGGTACTCCGGTTTCCTCCCACATTCCAAGAACATGCATGGCAGGCTGATTGAACACTCTAAATCATAGGTGTCAAACTCAGGTCCTGAGGGCCAATGCCCTGCATGTTTCCAAGTCTCCCTGTTGCAACACACCTGATTCAAATGATCAGATCATCAGCAAGCTCATGGAAGCCTGACATTGAACCTGTTCATTTGAATCAGGTGTGTTGCAACAGGGAGAGTTGGAAAACATGCAGGGCATTGGCCCTCCAGGACCTGAGTTTGACACCTATGCTCTAAATTGTCCCTGGTGTGAGTGTGAGCGCAGATGGTTTTTCGTCTCTCTGTGCCCTGCAATTGGCTGGCAACCAGTTCAGGTGTTCCCCGCCTTCTGCCCGAAGACGGCTGGGATAGGCTGCAGCACACCCCGCGACACTTGTGTGGATAAAGCGGATCAGAAACTGGATGGATGGATAGTTAATACATTGTGTGTGTGTTTTCTACTTTTGCAACTCTGCACCTATTTTTGCACTCCACTGCAAAAAAAAAAAATATATATATATATATATATATATATATATATATATATACACACGGTATATACAGGTAGATAGATAGATAGACAGAGAGAGAGAGAGAGAGAGAGAGAGAGAGAGAGAGAGAGAGTGTGTGTGTGTGTGTGTGTGTGTGTGTGTGTGTGTGTGTGTGTGTGTGTGTGTGTGTGTGTGTGTTTTCCCCCCTTTCTTGAGCATGTGTGCGCGTGTGTCTGTCCTGCCTTTCCTCTCATTTCAAAGGCTGATCACGCCGACTGACAAAGACCAAGAGAGGGTGGGGGTGCAGTTGATGTTCGTCTTTGAGGAAAAAAAAAAAAAACACCTCACAAGGAAAGCGAGAGTGAGAGGAGTGAGTGCGCGGTGGAGGGGAGGGGGGTGCAGATAGAAAGAGAGAGAGAGAAGAGGCGAAGCAGAGGGGCGAAAGTTGCACGCGCGCAAGCCCTGGTGGATGTTCTTCGCCGGATGGACGTACGGACGGATTGAGCAACACATGGATGTCCGCCGAGCAGCGGCACAGCGAGCGAGTATCTGCAAACCCTCGTGAGAGTGAGCGAGCGAGGGAGCGAGTGAGTGAGTGAGCGAGTGAGCTAGCGCCGCAGTGAGGCGGGCAACTAGCGCGCGGTGGTCGTCAGCCGGCGGAGCGAGCGAGGAACTGTGGATGTGTTTTTGTTCTTTCTTACGTGCCTTGTGGTGTCATGTGTAGTGGTTCACATAGTCCCCCAGACTTGACGCGTGCGCGTGTTGGTTGGCTACATTGGTATTCAGCAAACGGACGCTCCGCGATCTCACTGCGCTTTTGCCCGGGATGGGATCACAGAGCGGGGATTGTGCGCCGCACTGAGAGCCCCCCCCCCCAGCGATGGGTGAGTGTCTGTCCTCCTTCGTTTCCTCTTTCCTCATCCTTCTCTTCGGTCTGCTGCTCTCCCCCGTCCGGTGAAACCCCCCACCCCACCCCCATTCTCTCCACGCGTCAACCGGTGTCTCTGCTTCGAATCCCGCTCCCACCTGTTTGCCTCCACCCCATCCATCCTCGCATCTTCTCCCGGCTTCCTCCGTCCTCAAGTCATGTCCATGATGTCCTCTGTTCAGTTCTTGCAATCCACGTATCCGGTCCCGTCCTCACATATCCGTCCTTATGTCCTTTCTTGATGCAGCCGTCATCGTTTTCTTTCCCGGTGCATCCATCCAAATGTCCTGTCCATTCATCCGAACGTCCTCTTTTCAATCCGGTCTTGTCGTCTGTACTCGCCTCCGTCCAGCACACATCACACATTGTTTTCCTTTCCTTTCATGATGGGTCCAGCCTCGTGTCCACTCCTGATGTGGTCATCCTGGTGGCTTCTGCTGGTGCGTCCACTCTCATGTCCTCTTCTCATTTAGCTATCCTCATGTCCTGTCCTGTCCTGTCCTATCCTGTCCTGACATATTCACGCTCCTGTTCTCTCCTGGCGTATCCATCTTCATATGCTGTCCCAATGTCCACTCCTGGTGCACCCATCCAGATGTCCGACCCCCTTTTGTCCTTACATGTCCTCTGTTCAATCCTTTTTAAGATCCCAAACCCAGCATTCATATTTCCTGAAGTTTTCTTCTGATGCATCCATTCGTATGTCCTATCTTCTCCTCCTCGTGTCATGTTCCATTCCAATCTACTTTCTTCCACCCAGCATTCATTCCATCTTACGTCTTTCCTTTGGCAGCCCTGCTCATGTCCTCTGACAATGTATCCATCTTTACGTCCCTTGTCCTCTCCTTGATGCATTCATCCTCACGTCCTGTTCCTACCCCAAGCGTCTTCTGTTCATCTCCTCTTATACACAACATTCATTCTCCTTCTCCTTGTGTCTTTCCCGGTGCATCCACCCTCGTGTCATCTTCTAATGCATCATCCATCCGCATGTCCTGTCCGTTCCTCCAAATGCATCTGTTCACGTCCTGTCCTCCATCCAGCATCCATCCCTCCTCATGATGCATTCATTCCCAGGCCCTCTGCAAATGTATCCGTCCTAATGCATTCTCCATTTTCGTGATCCGTCCTTACGTATCCATCCTTCCTTCGGTCCTCTGTCCAATCCTTTTATCTTCTCATCTGGCATCCATCCCCGCGTCTGTCCTGTTCTCATGTACTCTCCACCCACATGCGGCCGATGCAACCAGTGGCCGTCCCTCCTCAGGTCGCCCGATCAGACCGTACGCCCTCTCCTCCATCCAGCATTCGCATCTCTTTCGTCCCGTCCAGGCCACAGTTGCCATCCCTCCTCGCCTCTCCTCACTCCTGTTGTCCGCGGAGTTCTCCCCGTCCGCCATCCCAGTTGCCAAATGGGCGAGCTCGGCTTGTCAGGCCACTTTGATGGATCGGCTGGAAATGTCTTTGTGATGCGCTCACCCTTCCCAACCCTGAACCCTCCCTCCCCCATTCTTCCATTTCTTTCTCCGGCTCCATTAGCCTTTCTCCTCTTCTTCCTCCTCCTCATCGTCTTCCTCACCTCCTTGCCTCGTTCTCTTTGAGTGTCATTCTCTCTCTGGATTTCCATTCAAACGGAATATAGACACACCAAAGACCTTGAGGTCGCCAGTGAATGAATAGATGACTGTGCCTCTGCATTGGCTTGTGTACGCGTGTTTTTGTCAAAGTACTGCGATTTCTGAGTGCGTGAAAATCATTTGGCTTGTCTTCCTTGTGTCTGGGCGAGACAATGCAAAGAGGGCAGAGGTGTGTTTTTAACCCCAGCATACGGATCGCAAGATCAACGCGTCTAATCGCCCCAGGCGTGAACAACTGCGACGTACACACGACACACACTGAAACGCACGGTGCACACACTCATGTCTGGCTTTTCATAGAGCTTAGCTTCTGCATGCCAATTCACGCCCACCTCCGTGTTTTCACACCCGCTACGTGATTACATGTTAATCGTGGCGATAAAGGCTGCGCTCGCGAGCCAAGCGCGCGCGCGCGCACACACACACACACACACACACACACACGTGGACTGAAGACTTGTGCAATGTGGATCTCTGCAATGTGATTTTCCCCAGCACGAACGTCTTAATTATCTTTCAAGATGACAATTCTAATTCTCAAATCCGCATTACAGACAGGATAAATAAAGTGGCCATATTTTTGGGCAGAAATCTTTTGGAACCGAGTCTGTAATCACGTTTTTCTTTTATAGTGCATCAAAAATAATCGTGAAAAAGCCACTTTCCCGGTTGGACGTCGAATTTGGTCAGCTCGTCACGAGTCAACTCAATGTTTGACGCCTTGATTTTGAAGGCGACCATTTAACCTTCATAAGTGAACTTCTCCTTGAGTGTTTGTCCAATCGGGACCACATTTTGGACTGCGTAGACTTGATGAATGGTTAATGCTAAATTGCGAGGACATTTGACGTCTTGTCATGAACATGGCGACATGCTTCGGATGTTCGGTTGATTCAATTGCACTTAAAAACGTTTTTTTTCCATTCTGCCCCTAAATTCAATTTCCCTTTGGACCATGAAATTTGGCAGCCATGTTTATCTCGAGTAGAACAATTGGCCATTTTGGAAGCGGCCATTTGAGCTTTTTCCAATCACTACCAAATGCAAAGTCTCATAAACAGATGGGCGACACTTAATTGTGAGCAATTTGACTTTTTGCCATTGCGTTCCATCAGTGCGGGGATTTTGAAGCGAGAAAAATATGTCTGGTTGTCGTCTGTGTAATCTTTCGGGAAAATTCATCCCCGGAATCGAGTTTGCGTTAAGGGACGTTGAAATTTGGGAGCCACGTCAACCTTGGGCAAACCCACGACAAACTTTTACATAGCTACGCCCGCACACACACACACACACACACACACACACACACACACATTCTAGTCATGCCATTTTAAATGGTCCACGGAGAGAAGGGGTCATCTGTGGCAGGGTCACGTATGTCCACACGGCAGTATTGATCGGCGTGCATGTTGAATGGACTCCACTGTTCTCATCCCAAATGGGCCGTCCAATTTACGGGTCACTCACCGCCAGATGATCGAGTCGGTACTGTGTGCGTTTATTTCCTCTGTGCTTCGAGCGCTTGTTGCCGCTCAGACATTCGACACGTGCAAAACTGTTGCATAGTAACAGGAGAGGAGGCAACCTGTTGAGACGCCAGAGGACTTTTGCTTTAAAAGCTCGTGTGAAATAAACCGAGGGGAAGGGCGAATACAAAAAAAAAAAAAAAAGAAAAAGTCACTTTGTGCGCCAAGTCTGTCTAAGCTCACCATCTGTGATCGACTTTCATACCTGTCAGCTTCCCTCTGTGACAATATGTCTTGGCACTTTATAAAAGGGCCACCTGATTTGTGGCAACACCAATTAGGCTGAAAAAATAAAGTCACCATCAAGGCAATAGATTTAATCACAGTACTTTGAGGGGATTCATAACAGCGTCGAAAATAGCGCCTGTTAAATGCTGGGCATCGCCTACTGTGTGGCCATTAAAGTCACAATGTCATGCCAGAAACGTGAAATTAAATTTATTATATGGGCAGTTGAAGGGGATTTCTTTTTTTTTTTCCCTTCAAGGCTCGATTGTGGTCAACAACGAGATGACAGTTGTGTTACGGTGTACAATCCACTTCCACACGACAGCGAATTTGCGCACCCCTCGCCCCAATTTTCCCTGCGTGTTTGTTACTTTTAAAAGCTGTGCCTAATGTCGATCTCGCTCCAACTTTTTAAGCCACGCGCTCCCCTCGACAGAGTTGGCGCACCTCTGTGCACCCCTTTTTAAACCTGTCAGACGTAATGCAAACAATGCAAATGCGTCATATCTTACGCCGCAATGTTAGACTTTAGCTTGTGGTGCTCCCAGATTTTACAAACAGAGATGGTGCACCCCCCCCTCCCCCCTTGTGCACACCCCTGTAAAGAGTTAAAAGCAAGCCCATTTCAAGGCATCATGAGCAGTCATGCAAATGAAAGTTGATATCGCCCAAATGATTGTCCTTGCCCACCATTACTTGCGCGCTCCTGGGGGGTTGCGATATCAAGGGGTGCGCGCACCGTAATATGAGTCCCTGCCTGAAACGCCTGAAATTTCCCAAAGGTTCCAAAGCGTGCAACCCCTTCAACATCCAAACCCAGTGTGTGCACCCCTGTTTGTAGAACGCAGAATTTATAAAGTATTTTTTTTAATTTTGTTATTTTTTAAAGTATTTTTGGATTATTTACAGTAAAAAAAAATAAAAAAAAGAAAATTGTCATGCACCCACTTCAACATTCTAACACAGGTGGCAGTGGACTGGTGCACCCAAAAGTCAAAACAAAAGCAAAACCGCAACACTTCCCCAAGTCTTGTCATATTCATGTCCACTGTGTTACTTTGATACTTGCTTTATTTGGCTATTAAAAAAATAGATAATTCCATTCACGCCCCCATCCCCCTCCCTTTTATTGTTCTTTTGAAAATGAAATCATTTTCACACTCCACCATGCTAACCTGGTGTTTCGTAAGAGAGGAAATGCTTTTTGTTTTAGTGTTAAAAAAAAAAAAAAACCCAAACAAACACTTCCAAAACATTTAATATTCATCTGCAACCGAGGACTGGCTGCAAATGAAAGACAAGAGGTGTAATTATCAGGTGTGAACATATCAAATTCAGTCTGAGGAATTCAAAGGAGGAAGTGACACGGCGGAGTGTTTCCCAAATGAGAGAATTTAAGCGAGAGGAGATGTGGGGAGGAAACGGGTTGGGGTGACAAGGGCAGAGCAGACGAGTTGACTGACACTCACGATAAAGCGGAGCGACACAAAATGTCAGCCTGCTAACCTTTCATCCACTCGTCCGTCCGTCCGTCCTCCATGTGAAGGTGGACGTGAACACGCAGGGCAATGCGGACGCGCCCCACTTTCGACCCCCTAGAACAATGTAATAAGTTTTGAGACAATAAAGGCGGTTGTAAAAAGAAGAAACACAAAGGGGGGTGTAAATGAAATGTGGTTCCGCGCTACCATTATGTTTTTAATCTCACGCACCCCCTGGAGCTCACGCACCCTTAAATGACCCTTTTTCAAACTTGGAATCCAGCCATATTTTTGGTGTGAAAAAGATTTACACTTGAAGGGGGGGGGCGGGGGGGGCAATTAATGTAAACATGTTACTTGAGAATCGCATCCACCCGTAGCGCACACGTGTAACTAGCTAGCAATGAGTTGACTTCAACCCATAAATGTGAATGCGCAGTACTGAAGTAAAGCACTCAAGGAATCTCAAAATGAACTCTGAAATGTTCCAGGGAGCCAGTGAAGGGGGGGGGGCGAGAATTGGATTGACGTGCTCCCTCCGACGAGTTCCATTGAGGAGGTGAGCAGCAGCATTTTGGACCAACTGGAGATGCCAAAAGAAAGCGCATGACAGTAATCCAGCCGAGATGTAGCGAAGGCCTGGATTACCGTTTCTAAATGCGACCGTGAAAGGATTAGTGAAGGCCAGGAGAGGGGGTGGGGGGGGGGGGGGGGTGTCACACTGCGAGGTGGTGGAGGACCCCAAAAAGCAGGCAGGAGGGAGGAGCTTGAAAGATTGTATTAAAACACAGAAAACAAAATCCTAAACAAACAAAAACCATGACGGAAGCTCAAAACGATTAATAACAGAAACATGACCTCAACATGACAAACAAACAAACAAACATGACAGCAACAAAGAAACAAACAAGCAACACTTGGAACAACAAAGCGGGAGTCCATTTATGCCACGAATTACGTAACGACCAACAGGTGTGCAGCTGCAGGGAGAACCCTACAGTGCCACCTGTTGGTCACAAAGAGAATCATGACACAGGAGGGAGGAGCAGGGTGTACTTGAAGAAGCGTATCGATAAAACACCGAAAACAAAATCCTAAACAAACAAAGTGCAAAGTATCAAACAAACACCATGGCGGAAGCTCAAAACTAACAGTAACAGAAACGCGACCTCAACATGACAAAACAAACAAACAATGACCCGACACCGAGTGGCCGTGCCGGAGCAATAATTAGCTAATGACCAACAGGTGTGCAGCTGCAGGCAGAGCCCTACCGCGCCACCTGTTGGTCACAAACCAAAACATGACAGGGGGTCCAAGCCACGCTGCAATTTGTTCCCCCGACAGGCGACCAGGAGCCAAGTGAGCATTCTAACCTTTTCTCCTCTCCTCCATCTGTCCGTCTGCTCCAGATGTGAAGGTGGACTCCGTGTGCAGCGGTAGCGCGCTCCCCCGGGCGACGGCTCGCTAAACCGGTACCAGCACACTCGGGGAAGGAACCCTCGGAAGGAGGCCGTCATCCGTCCGGAGCCGTCGACCCGTCGAGCGGATAATTCGGCTCGTCGGGGATCGTCGCAGAGCAAATAGGCCGCGGTGATGTCCCAGCGAGGCGGCGCAGCCTTCGCACACGTCTGGAACCATCCCTCGGATATCCCGTTGAGATTGCAACATCTGGCGGCGGATCTTCTCTTCCACAAGCAGTGATTGAAAATCCACACCTCTTCCTCCCGAGAAGACCCCGTCCGCTCGCTTGTCAGGGGCAGAAGGAGCGCTCATTTTTAGAAGGGACAATTTGATCCCGCCCCTCCGCCCGCCCCTTTTCTCTTCCCCTGTCGTTTTCTTGTGAGCGGGGTAAAGCACACAGCAATTGTTTTTCATCCTGATGGAGTAGACTGGACACAGTAGATAACAAGCAGGTAGAAAAGAAAAATTAACCAGAGTTGATAAAAGCCGCTTTTTTTTTCCGAGTGCCATGGAGCGGCGAGCGAACGGGAGGCTTTAAGAAGGCCGCCGCTGGAAAGATGACTCACTAGACGGACGGACGGACGCACAAGCGAGGCATGCTGCTCATTGTCATTCCGAGCAGCGTGTGAGCGGGGGAGAGGTAAAAAAGGGGAAGGGGGGTGGGGAGACAGCGAGGAGGGGAGATTGCGAGGCGGCGACGGCGGCGGCCTCGTTTTTGCAGCAGGCCTGCAGCCGCGCTCGTGGAACAGGTGCGAGGCAGGAAAGGGAGCAGGTGTGCCCAGCGCTCCCCTTTCGTCTGCTCGCCACCGTTTACTCTTTTATGCCCCGCCGCCATCTTCCATCATTTGGAGAGGGCGATTGCCCCTTTACCTGCACTCTCTGGTGTCACGGCCCGACTGAACCCCCCCCACACACACCCCCCCACGCCCCGCTACCCATCCGACCCGAAGGGATTATTTTTGTTTCCGTCGCGCATCTACACCGAAATTCCTTCGGATTCCTTCAGTGTGTCCCAAGCACCGCCGCACCTCCGCCCGCCCGCCCAGCTAATAAGTGACACGCCGCGCAGCCCCGTGGCTCCCCCAAGGGCCGAGCCCCTTGGCTGAAGCGCTCCAAAGCCTGCAGGTCTCAGATCTCGGTGCCAGGTCTCCCCCCTTTTTCTCCTGCTGCAGCGCTTCTGATTACCGTCTTCATTCCTTCTGTAAGTAACAGCCTTCCTCTTCTCCTTTTGGTGTTCTTTCCACAGTGTGTGTGTGTGTGTGTGTGTGTGTGTGTGTGTGTTTTTGGCAGCGGGGGTTTGCTTTCCTGCGCTTCTTCTGCTCTAAGCAATGTTTTTGTGTGTCCATTTGATACCTGGCTCTTCAGTAGCAAGGATGGCGCTCCACCGGGGCTCAAAGTTGCTACAGCCCCCCCCACCCCCCCCCTCAGAAATCTGTGTAGCCCCCGGTAAGCCCCGCCAGCATTTTATTAGATATTCGAAAATATCTTTATTTTTTTCCCAGCCAATTTATGCATCACTCAAGACCTCCTCCAGTCAGAGGACAGAAAATGTTGATGTCATCGGGGGTGTCGGTTTGAGATCACGTTGAAATCTGATTGGTTCAAGAGCCTCATTCCTTCCTCTGAAGCCCCCCCGGGTAGATTAAATGGACATGGCGACACATAGAGGCTGAAATCGAGGGCCGAAATGTCCCTTTTTTTTACCAGACGTGCGTGTTTGACTTCAAAAAAGCTTTCCTTGGTGAAATTGGAATCTGAGAAGCCCTTGTACAAGGACGGCGATGTTTAGACCATCTGTTTGCATTCATCTTATTGGGTTCTTGAATTAGCCTTTAGCCTTCGGATTAGACCTGAGGTTAATATGGACTAATTAGCGGAATTTCCCCCCCCCCCCCCCTCCCCGCTTCTGTGAGCATTTTTGAAAAACTTTTCTGTCACGGAGGATAGAGGATGAACCAGCTAATGAGAACGACTCCCGATTCCCCGACTCGTACTTTGCCGCCTCCATTTCACGCCCAAGAGCGTCGCGCATTGCTTCCGCCTCCTTTCCTCTCCCAATGCATCTGATGCAACCCCCCCCCCCGTAACATTGCGTCGACCCATCTATCTCCTGGGACACATGCACATCTTTATACACTGTCACAATCGCAGAACCTCCCTAGCCCCCCTCCCTCCTCTCCCAACCACTGTACCGGGAGACGCTCAATCAAGATAGTCCCGTCAAACAGACCAATGAGCTGCGAATAACATTATTACGCCGGCTTGCAGCTCGGAGCGTCACGGCGACGGAAAGGTTGGGAGGGAGAGTAAAAAAGATGGTGTGTGTGTGTGTGTGTGTGTGTGTGTGTGTGTGTGTGGTGTACTGTATTAGAAGGGCCCTAGAGCAGCAAAAGACCTTCCATCCATGGGATCAGCGTGATGGCTTGAACGAGGCCTGGCTTTGTTCTCGCTGCTGGTCAGCCCTTCACAACTGAGATGACCAAATAATACGATTACTGCAGCTGCACATTGATAACACACTGCTACCCCAACAGCTTCTGTTTTGCCAGGGATGAAATGGGGGGTGGAGGTGGGGGGGGGGGGCGGGCAGGGGGTTTGTTGGCGTCAAAGACGTGATTGGCTTCACAACATGGCCTCCGTGTTGCGAAATGAAGTGCAGTGATTCCCCTTCATCTCTGGTGCCAGGTTTGCATTTTTCTTTTTTTTTCGGGGGGGGGGTGGTGGATATAGTTTGTAGCTCAATTTTGTTTTGCCTCCCGGTTATGTTGTGGGAAATTCCACTGGACTGTGGAGCACTTCAGTTTTACACATTGTAAATTTGGAAGACGGGTGCAAGCAGGAAGTAGACCGATTTCAAGCTCAGACTAGATTTTGCTGGAGCTTATTGAATGTGAAATCCTCTTCAATCCTGTTTTTCAGGCCTACAGTGAGTGACGTCTGTCGGTTCATTTTAGGATGCACATCTTTGGACGCAGTGTTTTGAGGGGAAATAATGAAGTGCCGATGCTCCGCCTTATTCGACTGTTGCCAGGTAGATTAGGCAGTGGGTAACAGCAGATCAATATATTAATTAATAAATGCACATATCATAGATAATAGAAAACAGAAAATATATAGGAAATGAATGAATCAATAAGTAACTGTGGAGACGTCTTTTAATTAGCGATTACTTTGATTTCAGGATACATTTGTGTCGATGACGGTAGCGACTATGTCCTGTAAATAAAAAGCGGAAATGTCAAAGACAAGTAAGCTAGCTGCCACGTCACCACACAACATAAAAGCCTCCTAAGTCACATTTTGCCATCAATGTTTTATTTGGTGGGCTTGGATTTTGAAGTCGGCCTTAGCGGCGCGTTACGTTTTCGAGGATGTTTGCCGTTCCTTTGACATTTCTAAACGACATGCCATTTGCTATTGCTATTTCTTTATTTTTATTTTTTTTTGCTATTGCAATATGCTATGTTATCAGTCTGTCTGCTGTCCATCAGCGTTTGTGAGGTCAAAGCAACGACGACCTTTTATATTAAATTTTTGAACAAATATTTATATTGCGCTCCTTCAAATTCCGCCTAGCAACAAATGCGTGACACCGACCCTGAAAAAGACACGTGCAGCTGTTTTGCTAGTTCGGTGTTTTACGATGAAGTAGTGACTGAACGACACTTTTTTTAGTGCGATTTATAACATTGCTCTTGAGAGAGAAATTGGATTTGAAAAAGTATTGCCCTGGCGCGTAGTCTTACCTAAACGATTGGCGTGCCGCCTCTTTTTTGTCCTTTGCTGTATGAAAACGGCACCGCATCCATCTCGCAGTCTAGTACGCCTCACAAACGCTTTGACCTTGCTGTCTAGTAAAAAGTGGAATCGTATCGTATTTGACGAATGCTCCTCCGGCACATCGGGAGCGGCGAAGGCGAGCGGAAAGATCTGCCCCGGGTCATGCGAAAGAAAGCGCGCGGAACCTGCTGCAGCTAATATCGGTGCTTGTTCCCCGGCGCGAGCCCCGTGAAGGCTCTCGCGCTCGCCTCTCAGCAGGACGAAACGCTTCCCTGCTGAGTTGAAGATGAGCTCCGCAAAATCCAAGTGAAAATAATACACATGGGAAGTCTACGTCACAATAAGAGCGCAGGGGATGGTCTCAATTTGAAGGAAAAATATGATGGAAAATTGGAAATTGGAAAATTTTACTTGTTGCATAGTTGACTCCTGCATATTCATGTTTGGGCAGCCACGGATTAGCATATTCACCTTTTTTTTTTTACCTCCCACCATTTCTCTCTTGTTTGTAGAATAAAACGTCCATTGAATGTTTATCAGAGGGTTTTTAAAAATAATTTTGGGGGGGAGGGGTTGTTGTGAAATAAAGAAATAAAATCATTTCAATGGGAATCGGTTCTACGTGGATTTTGGCTTCACGCGGGCTGACCTTATTCCCTGCAAATAGTGGGGGTGCGAGGTAAAAAAATGGTGTTTGGTTTTCTGTCGTGTCCACCCATGTGGTGAACTTGAGCCACACTCCACCATGTCTGCAGACGAATCCATCGGCGCGGCTCAACTCATGCAAGTCGTGCAATGTTGAAGTCACAAAGCAAGACGTGACAATGTCACTTTCTGATTTGTGTCTTCATTCGTAAGCTTTTCATCACGATTTTATGGCGTCCCGTTGTCCCCGTAATTCCCACAAATCAAATCTTCGAAGGTCTGCTCGACTTGTGAAAACAGAATTGTTTGGATGCAGCTTTGTATTGTTTGCGCCACTAATGAGCAGCTGTGCCTCACGTCGTTTTTTTTCCGATGCCGAGAGACGAGTGTTTGCACCTCGTCAAAACAAAATGCGAGACGAGTTCAATTTGTTCGGGGACTTGTGCCTCATCACTTGGATTTCAAACAACCTATCCCCATTGAAATGAATAGAAATGCCATTAATCCGTTCCAGCCACCCTGGCAAAAAAATAAAATAAAAATACAAGAAAAGCTAAATTGTCCCTAGGTGTGAGTGTGAGTGTGGATGGTTGTTTGTCTCTGTGTGCCCTGCGATTGGCTGGCAACCGATTCAGGGTGTCCCCCGCCTACTGCTCAGAGACAGCTGGGATAGACTCCAGCACCCCCCGCGACCCTAGTGAGGATCAAGCGGTTCGGAAGATGAATGAATGAATGAAAAGCAGCACTCGAAAAATGTGTGGTACTTATTTTTAAAACATAAATTAATGACATAATTATATCGAATTAAAAGGAATGTACCATAACTGTTTTTGGGATATTTTGCCTCAATTAAATGGCCACTCTTCTACAACCGGCTTGGCCACCTGGGGGCAATATAAGACAAAAAGAGATGGATATCCGCTACATGGGCATCTGCATCTCAAATCTTTGCAGAAGATAAAGCTAGCGAACAAAGCTGTGCAAAATGCTAACAAGCAATGCATCAAGCTATTGATGATCCACAGAATAGCGATTGTGTTAATCCATCAAGCAGTGGATATTTCAACACAAACGGTGAAGCAGCACACGTGGACAGACAATAAAATAATACTCACAAGCATATATTCTTTATCCTTTGTGTAAAAAGAAACAAAGACTAATATTACAACAGTTTATTGTAAAACCTATACGTGTCTGTTCGTATTATGCTGCCCCTCAGCGTCCGTGGCACAATCACCAGAAGGCACAGCACAATGTTCATTAAAGTCCATCTTTGCATTCGATTCACGATTTTTAGAATTTTTCTTGTACTTTTGAGGCATGAAAATTGAGGTCCGGGTTCATTTGAGGGTGCAGTGCCATCACTGTATTTGTAGCATTTTTTTAGCTCAGTGACAGCTTCTCCCAGCATCCGTCCACTTTCTAGTTCGCGTCCCATGATGCATTTTATCCGGCCCGATCTCCGTAAAGCGCACCCGGGCGGCTTTCGGAAGCTGTTGTCAAGCTGAGGCGAGCGAGCGGCACGTTTGAGCTTCCTCGCTTGCTTGCCGCCTTCAATCCTCAGGTGCTTGACCAGCTTGCACACTAAAGCTCGGCTCATCTTTGCCTAATGGAGCAAAAAATACAGCCCTATTTGCTTAGCTGTTTGTCCACTCCTGCTTGCTTTCGCCCCTCCTCGGCGTGGTTGTGGGGCAAGCGTTTGTGTGTTAGTGACCACGGTGATGGGGGGTGGGGGGTGCACTTGAATGGACTTTTTTTTGGTTTTTTTGTTTTAAATGTTCTCCCGCCAGAGTTGTTTGGTCGCTCATAAAGAGAAGGCCTCTCGGTTAATGGACTCATTAAGATCGAATGGTAAGATGATAAAAGCAATGAGTGTAGCGTGCGCTGAGTACGATCGTCTTTGCTCGTGTGGCGTGGGCGCGCACAACGCCGTGTCAGCGACGCCCGCGACGACACTTGACAGACTATCGTTTTGTGTCATGGCAGTCCTGTACGGGTCCGAGGCGGCGTCCTGACCCGCCTGGTGGTGTGAGGGGGGCGGGGGGGGGGGGGGTGCGTGGCGAGGCAGGCAAAAGGCATTGTGGGTAGCCTCGCGTGTTGGTTCACCACCACTCAAGTCTGTGTGCATTTCTCAATGCTGTCCTGAGGCTTGTTTGCTTGCGTCGGCGGCGGTCGCAGCTGCCGTGTCAGACCACCGGGGTATGGCCATTTGCATAAAAATACGATGGCGAACGAGAATAGCACAAAGTGGAGTGCAGTCTTTCACCAAGGTTGAAAAAAAAAAAACGCTTAAAAAAATATAAGGAAAAACCATGTTTGTATTTGATCGTATTGCGCAATGACGATTGAAGCTTGAAATTGATTAGTGGGCTAATGAAGGCGAGGCAGCTTTATTTATATTGCGCATTTCATACGCAAGGTAACTCACTGCGCTTCACATGATAAACAGCAGAGCTCCCAAAGCCACCCTTTTTCACGGTTCTCAAACTTTGATGCGCCCATCTGCCTCAGACGGGGAAGCACGGCACTGTGTGGACTCCGGTGGTCCCGGGAGAGGAGCTGCATTGCATCATTTACATTAAAAGATACTCGCGACAGAATGTTAATCAATGAAATACTTAGCTCCTCAAACAGTGACTAATAGTCATTTTAGGCGATGATGTGAGGTCGGGAGCAGGAGTGCAAGCGGTCAAAATGACGAGTCATTTTAGAATTCTGGTGGCCCCCCCGTGTTAAAAGTACAACATTGAGAAGCATTTGCAAACAAAACGCTGAAAGACATTTAAAAAGCAAAGTAAAGCAATAAAAGCGAGATGACTAAAATGACAAAGCAAATGTAAAGTGGCGACATTTAAAAGCATTTATCAACAAAAGAGTGAAAGATTTTTCAATGCAAAGTGACAAAATGAAAAGGATCATTTTCTGAAATTACTCAACAAATGAACGAGTGGAATTGACTTTAAAAATGCTGTAAAAGACCTTAATAGGAGGTATGAAGGGCCCCTTTTTATTTGGATTTCAAAGCATTTCTACTAAGGGCTGACTTCACTTCTGTTGGCAGTTGATTCTGTTTGCGTACAGCACAGCAGCTTAATGCTGCTTCACCATGTTTGCTTTGAAGTACAGCCTCTATTAACCCCCCCCCCCCCCCCATTCCGCTCACCTGTGCGCTCAGGTGCTTCCAATTAGCGACCTCTACGGCTAACTGATTCGTTGCCAGATTGCTCACTTTGCTAGCGTGCAAGATTCTCCAGCCCTTGCCTTTGGATTGGCAACCCCGCCTGGCTCACGTCATGTTTGCTTGTCCCCTTGGCTGTGTGGTGGTGATGCGCCGCAATGGCAATACGGTGCAAGTGTTGCGGTTTGCGGGTGTTCAAAGTCACTGCCCATGTGATGTTGACTGGAGGACAGTATTTTTCGGGTTCTATATCTTACCCGTGACGTGTTTATGGCCATCGATGTATGTTTTTAACGGGTGGGCATGGAAGGAATTTCTTTCCCAGCTTGTTGATGCGTTAGCGTAGGTGTGTTTATTTCAGGGCACGTGTCTTAGTTGTCGTTATGCAAATTTTTTTTTTGCCTGCAAAAGGCCTTTTGCAATTTTTTTTTAAATTTTGAGGTGTCACAAAAGCATTTTTGGGTTGGGGAGGAGTCAGAAACTTTATTTGTGGTGAAGCTAACCCATTTTCTACTGGGGGGGGGGAAGCTAGAACTTTTTTTTTCCTTCCCTGGTGAAAGCAGAGCTTCTATGCTTCTATTGTCACAGAAAACAATATTTTCTTTGGGTCTTAAAAGCTCAGCCAGAAAGGTCTCAAACGGGCGGTGTTAGGGGAAGCTTTGCTTTGAAAACAGCTGGCAGTGAATGCGCTTTGATATCTTGTCATAAAAAAATATTTTTGGGTTTAAAGGGCTTCTATACACTGGAGTATACACAAGACAGAAATAAAAATATACCGGTATGTATTACCCATGTTAATTCCCAATGGGACAGCTATAAAACCTATTTTGGAGGCTGGTCTTATGCATTTAAGCAGTCGCTACAGTATGCACAGTCAGTGTTGAAGCCGGACGTCATGAAAACGACTGCCGATGATTCGTGCTACATTTGTGGCACTCACAGAAACAAGTTGAATGTAAAAATAGAGCAAAATTAACTCACGTTCCTTTTGGGGGAGATGTTTCGTTGTTGGTGACTAAAAGCACTTTTGTAACATGAAAACATATATTTACAGACTTTCATTGCCAGCATTGACCATAAACAGGTGAAATTGAGTGATTTTTCAGAATTCAGTACTGCTCCAGATAAAATGGAAATTGGTCATTTGGAAGAAAAAAAAACGCATTTAGAAAGGGACATATCATGGGAAATTGACTTTTGAATTGCTTGTACACAAATTGCTGCATTTCTGGAGTGCTTGCCCACCCGTCAAGTGTGAAATTAAACAACAAAGTGAATCTTTAGTTATCTGCCTATTTCTGAAAATGTGTCTGAGGCAGCCATTTAGCATTTTCCCCTTCTGTTTCCCAACACTGGGGCTAATTTGAATAACCAAGGTCATCAAAAAATGAATGAAGCATTATTTCAGCAGAGCGGCAGACTTCCTGTTGTTTCCCAAGGCTTTTTCTTTTTTCTCTTTTGGTGAGTCTATTCATGATGGGCTTAAGTGTAGCTGGCTTGTGGGGGTCGGGGGGGTGGGGGGTATTTATGTGACCAAATGACTCACTTACTGTACTTTTTAACATCCTGTCCAACCCACCTGACCTTCCTGCCTACCTTCGTAATTTCCAGCTAAACAACCTGGATCCTCTAGCTAACTAGCAGCCTACTGACCTGCTGAGCTTGCCTGCCTACCAACCATCCCATCTTACTTACTGACATACCATCCTCCCTACCAATTTCTTTACCCTCGCTAACTACCGTGTACTAACTACAGTGTCGTGAAAAAATATTTGGCCTCTTCCAGATTTCGGTGTTCTTTGCATTTATCACACACGAGGATTTCACATCATCAAACCAATTTTGATATCACACAGAGCTAACCCAAGCTAACAAAATGCAGTTTCTAAATTCCAATGTAATTTCATTTCATCAAAAAAAAACACTCATCTACTTGACTGACTAATCTACTTCCCTACTGGCTGGCCAGCGACCAGCCAACCGGCCGATTGATCGACAGACCAACCAAACAACCTACATTAGCTAGCACAGTACTGGCTAAGCTAGCAACCAGCTTCCCACTGGTCTAATTAACTTATCTATCCACCTTACCAACTGACTGACCGGTGAATCTAACTAATTTATAACATGATTAAAATAAAAAAATAAAAATATAGAAATATATATTTTCTTAAATGCTTTCATTAGATCTCATTTTATTGAATAGTGGTGATTAGTTAATTTTTCTCTTAGCCGTTAGGTTTGGTGTTGGTTTATGCTTGAGACATAAACAGTCACAGTTTTGGCCGCATTTAAATGTTGTAAATAAATGAAAAAAATAAGCAACGCGCTCTTCATACTGTGTTTGTACGCCTCCTAGCACATTGCGCCGGAGTTTCATTGCAGCTGAGATATTGACAATAAAAGTGTGGCGGCATAAACCTTTTATGTCCTCTCAGGCTGGTAATGAAAGCAGCCACCTGAGAATTATTGTGCCATCCTTGAATAAATAAGAAGGTATTAAGTCAATTCAAGATAAGTCAGTCTGGCTAAGGCAGCATCCCACATTAAACGACGTAATAGCTTGATATCCTTTTTCGCCTCTCCACCGTTTGATTTCATTCTTCAGTCAGAATGTGTGTGCTCGATATGTATTTTTGCTGCCAAATTGCATCACCCTCTCTGTGTTTTTTTTTTTTTCTTTTTGCCCGGCCTTTGCTCAATGTTTTTGGTATTTTTGGAGCGTGAGTCAAGATGCTGCAACGAGCTCCGTCAATCACTGATATATAGCCAGTGAGTCACATCCATCTCGGCCGCCTCCGTCCAAAATGCACAGCTAGCTAAGCAATCCGGACTTTGTTGAACAGTTTTATTGTTCAAGCCATGAATTTTCTGACCGTGGCAGCTAGTGGAGTTTGGAAGATGGGAGTGAGGGGGGCATTTGTAATGCGTGTTCAAGTGGTGAGGAATACAAATGACGAAAAGAATTTTGTGACGTTTTTACCAATTGGTTTAAACACGGATGCTAACCGGTGACCACACTACGTACCCTATGTACAATACATACGTATGTTCTGAACGTTTCTCCACTTGACGCGCGTGTCAAGACGAGTGAGCCGTCGAGGCGGTTTTAGATGGCCCCGAATTTACATATGTGTGGAAAACACGTCACGGTCTTTTTTTTTCTTTTCTTTCTTTTAATAAATCGTGTGTGCTTGTCATGTCTGATAACCACCACAAATATTGTCCAGCTGAGAGGTGAGGATGATTGCAGACTTTTTTTTTTTTTTAAATTCATAGCGAGACCGCCTGCCCTCTGCTGAGCTACGCAGGCAAAATCGGGCCAATTAAGCTTCTGCAGTTTGCCCCCCACACCCCCCACCCCAAATTGTAACCACTAATGCAAAAGTCAGCACATCGTCTGTCTTATCTTGAGAGCCGCTAAGCATCGGGTATTAGCCGGCAAATTGGGTATTTGGTGTCGATTGGCGGTATTACGTAACAGGTGTTACAGCACTTCATTATACTTAAAGCCCCAAATAACTGATTCGCACTTCTTGCCTCCGGCGGAAATGAGCAGTAATTATTACCTCATAAAGGTAAGAGGCAAATACTTGTATATTTTAACACCCAAGGGAATATCGGAATGAATGAAAGTGTTGCTTTTGTCTGTTTTTTTTTAAACCTCTGCAGTCGAGTAAGCCCATTTTTCACCCTTCGTTTAGCTCTGCTTTCATTCTGCGTGCAGATTACTCAATGCCTGCCTGCGCACGGCCTCTGCTATACAGTCGATTCTTAATGGTGCTTTGCTTGATACACCTTTTTTTTTCTCTCTTTTTAAACGGAAATAAAAAGTAGCGAGAGCATAACGTCGCCATCCCATGAAACTATGCGTCCTTTTTGGTTTTCCGGCGCTATAAAAAAAAAAAACAAAGCCTTAACAGCAGTGCATTTCATGAATGCACAACACAAACGACGCGCTTGACGGAAGCGGCAACAAACCTTCCTGTGAAGATCGACGCTATGCTTTGAGGGTTTTATCCTCTGGATCTACCTTCCCGCCTCAGCGTCTGACCTACCGACCGCCGGGATGACTGACAGAAATTCAAGCGGAGTGAAATATCACTTGAGCAACTGATCGGCTAGCTTGCCGACATCGCTAGCGACCCGTTCTTCCTCCTACCACTCCCCTGATCGATATTTTCACCTTGCATCCCTACTACTGCAGCCGTCTTATTTCCTGACCGATCAACCTACCTACCGATTGGTAACCAATCACCATTCCTACCTACTGACAGGAAACCAACCTTCTAAAAAAAAACCTTACTTCCAGCCCCACCTAGCTAGTCCACATAAAACAGCCACCATCTTCATTCTTTTGTTTGTCGCTTTGTTCTTCCAGCTCACAACTGTTTACATGCTTCTCAAGGTTAACTATCGCGACTGCTACATCACGCAAGTATTATTATTATTATTATTATCACAATTATTTATTTATTTATTTTTGCGACATCATGCAAGTATTATTGTTATTATTATTATTATTATTATTATTATGTATTTATTTTCGCGACATCACACAAGTACCGTAAATTCCGGACTATAAGCCGCTACTTTTTTCCCAAACTTTCAACCCTGCGGCTTATACAATGATGCGGCCAATTTGTGTAATTTTTCTAACGGCCGCCAGGGGCGCTCGAGTAGAAAAGGTAAGATTAAGACCGGTGGAATATATGCGTCGAGGAAGACTGCAACTTCTTGTCTTGTGCATAAATCAAATTAGCATGAACATACCCTCATCATGGAAAATGCAAAAAGAAAGGCATATGACGCAGCTTTCAAACTAAAAGCAATCGAGCTGTCTGATAAAGAAGGAAACAGAGCTGCTGCACGTAAACTTGGCATAAAGGACGGCTCATCGTGATTTTTACAAGTACCGGTATGTTCTTTTACCAGACCTGTTATACTGTGTTGCTATTCTGTTGCTAGCGTGTTGTTACCATGTTGCTACCGTTTTACTGCCGCGTCACAGGCACCGTTTGGGAAGAAAGTTATATTATTATTATTGTTAAGTTATATTATTAAAACTTTGAAAACTATCTCTTTCTTTGTAAATATGTTGACATGTTTTAATGTGGACACATGCGGCTTATATACAGGTGCGGCTTGTGTATGTACAAAATTGGTTTTCCTCTAAAAATGTCGTGGGCGTGGCTTATAATCAGGTGCGCTCTATAGTGTGGAAATTACGGTATTGTTATTATTATTATTATTATTTATTTATTTTTGCGACATCACGCAAGTATTATTATTATTATTATTATTATTTATGTAATTTTGTGACATCACGCAAGTATTATTATTATTATTATTATTAGTAGTAGTAGTAGTAGTAGTAGTATTTATTTTTGCGACATCACGCAAGTATTATTATTATTATGATGATGATCATTATTATTATTTATTTATTTTTGCGACATCACGCCAGTATTATTATTATTATTTATTATTATTATTTTTTTTTGTCTGAGGAAGAAAGTGGGAAAAATAAAAAGCCTGCAGCAATTTCACAACGGCGCCGAAGATTCAGTGTTGACTCGACCATGTCAACCTTTCTCTGGCGTGAACAAACGAGGACGAAACCCAAAGCTGTCCTCCACGCCGCTCGAAGATCGCATCATCTCCTTTTTCCAATTCCACCCGCTCGCCTCGCCGCAACATAATGATTCGTTTGCAGTTGGCCGCCGGGCACTCTGGGGAGATATCCCTGTCGACGACAATAACCGCAGCGCGTCGTAAAGGGCTAACTCGCCTTATTGCTCAATGGATTTACATACGGCAGGTAATCGCGGTGGCCGCGGGCGGTCTTTGACTGATGGCGCGTGTCAGCTGTGTACATGCTGCTTGTGTTTTCATTTGCGCTTGCCGGCTTGCCGGGCCATCGACGCGCCGCTTGGCAGGTTGTAATGTATTTGATTGGCCGACTGCTCGTCTCTCTGCGTGTGTCTGCGTGTGTGTATTTTGGAGCCTTTATCTAAATGCTATCTTGGCTTTTCCTTTTTCCTTTTTACGAACCCAATGCAGCCATGACCGTCATTGCATATGGAGAGCAGTCATGTTTCCACGAAGCGCTGCGGATGAGTTTGTCACGGCGCATGTTGAAACCTGAGCAGTGTGATGTCACACCGCACGGATTTTCTGTTTTCATGCCGCGTGGAATTTCTCTGTCAACTGACGGAAGAGTTGTTTCGGCGAAATCGTCCACTTGCATACAGAATGGTACTTTTGTCACCGGCGACAGTTGGGGGTTGGATATTTTGGGAACTCCGTATGTAAGAAGCGCCCTCAAATATGAAGCAAAGTATAGAGCTCGGTGCACACTGATACTCAGCCTTGGAGCGGGTGGTACGCTTCACAATTTACTTGAAGAGCTCCCAAATCTCGAACCGTTTAGTCGCTTGAGTCCTTGAATCGAAGACCGAATTGTTCTCCTATGCCACCCGTGGTAGAAATGCAAGCCGGATCAGGGCCCTGCAGAATTGTACGGTCATGCGCTGCGTCGGGAAAGGCGGAAAAGTCCAAATGTTTTTCTTCAATCGACATTCTTGCCTTCAATGTCCCCTTTTCCAACCGCCGGTGCAGTTTGGATCCGAATCGTACAGACCGACGGACGAATTATTGTTTTCCACCAGGAAATCCGGTTTGGTTCAGCATACTGGCAGTTAGCAGTTTCTTTCTCCTGTGAAGAGTCCCCAAAACCGATTCAATACCTCTTCACCAAGGCCCTTTCAGCGATGGAAAATCACTGAGTTGGTAGTCAGGCGGTCTCGATTGCTCCGCAGTTAAGTTGTGTAACTGGGAGCTGCCAAATGGCAGCTTTTGCAGTCCACGATGAAGGTTCTCATGTTGACTTCGTTGATGCAACTCTACCCGATTCCGCCGCCACGGCCCGCGGCATCGGGGGTTCCTGTTCATGTGGAACTTACAACCGATGCCCATTAGCCACCAAGTCCCAAAAGGTACAATTATGCAGTGTTTTCTTTTCCGATCCAGGCCACACCATTACTAATTCACACTGATTTACTTTCCCACAATGGCTATAATACTAAAACGGCATTGTACAATCATCCCTTTTTAGAAGGAAACCAAAGTCAGAAAGATGCTAATGAGCGGATGTGTGCGTCCTCCGGGGTTTTCCCGTGAGTGGATGTAAAAGCAAAGTGGATGGGGAAGGGAGGGGGGAGGGTTGAGGTAGCGGTGTGCGGGAAAGGCGATAAGAAGCGATAGCTCAGCAGAAAAGGTGTAAACTCCTCCGGCTGTGGGCTAATCTAGCAGGCTTAGGTGCAACCGGGGCTCTCACTCCCAGCGGCACAGGAACTTGAATGGCAAAGTTGACTCGGAGCCTCCGTGGTCTTCTTCTGCCGGGGACCATCAACACATTGATTAGCTGGCGAGAGATAGGAAGCACAGAACACCTTTTTGACCTCCTTCAGCATACAGACACAGGCGGGTGACATCAGAATCAGAATCAGAATCATCTTTATTGGCCAAGTATGTAGAACACACAAGGAATTTGTCTCCGGTATAACACGCTGCATTAGTATCATCATAAACAAGAACATGACAAATAGGTATGGAAGGACATTTCGTAATGTAAGTGAACCGTAGTTTCAAGCAGAGCTAAAGTGATCAGTGGTAGAATACAATACTATTACAGTTTGTACAGTTGGTGCAGAACATCATTGAACCATTTTAGAGTGACCAGTAACAATATTTGTTATACAAGAAGAGTGACTACGTCAGTGACTGTTTAGGGAGTTAATGGCTAGAGGGAAGAAGCTGTTTAAGTGTCTGCTGGATTAGGTGCGCATGGATCTGTAGCGCCTGCCTGAGGGGAGTAGCTGGAAAAGGTGGTGGGCAGGGTGCGGGGGATCCAGGAGGATTTTCCGTGCCCTTGTCTTGATTCTTGCAGTGTGCAAGTCCTCAAGAGTGGGTAGGGCGGTGACAATGATTTTTTCCGCCGTCCTAATTGTCCGTTGAAGTCGGATTTTGTCCTTCTTTGTGGCGGCCCCAAACCAAACCGTGATGGAAGAACACAGGATTGATTCGATGACTGCCGTGTAGAACTGACGTAGCACCTCCTGTGGCAGGCCATGCTTCCTCAGTAGCCTCAGGAAGTACATCCTCTGCTGGGCCTTTTTCAGGATGGAGATGGTGTTGACTTCCCACTTCATGTCCTGGGAGACTGTGATTCCCAGGAACTTGAAGGTTTCAACGGTTGACACAGGGCAGTTGGATAGTGTGAGGGGCAACTCTGGAGAAGGATGTTTCCTGAAGTCCACGATCATCTCGACAGTCTTGAGCGTGTTCAGCCCGAGGTTGTGTCGGCTGCACCAAAGCTCCAGCTGCTCCACTTGTTGTCGGTACGCAGACTCGTCGCCGTCTTTGATGAGACCGATGACCGTGGTGTCGTCTGCGAACTTTATGAGTTTGACAGCTGGACTTGTTGAGGTGCAATCGTTTGTGTAGAGGGAGAAGAGCAGTGGAGAGAGGACACATCCCTGTGGGGCTCCAGTGCTAGTGGTGCGTGTTGATGATGTTGTTCTTCCCAGTCTCACCTGTTGTGTCCGTCCCGTCAGGAAGCTGAGGTGGGTGAGTGTGGGAAATGGGGGTGTCCTTTTCAAATCGGCAGAAAAACATGTTTAGTTCATCAGCAAGACCCTTATTGTTCACTGTTTGGAGGGGATGGCATTCTATAGTTTGTGATTGCTTTCAGGCCATTCCACACAGCTGCAGAGTCGTTAGCAGAGAACTGTTTTTTCAGCCTCTCTGCATAGCTTCTCTTATAGATGTTAATTTCCTTTGTCAATTGGTTTCGGGCGTGTTTGTACAGTGCCCGATCTCCACTTCGAAATACGGCCTCTTTCTCTTTCCTGAGTTGCCTGAGTTTGGGAGTAAACCATGGCTTGTTATTGTTGAAGGAGCGGAAGGACTTCGTTGGTACACACATGTCCTCACAGAAACTGATGTAAGATGTTACAGTGTCTGTGTATTCATCCAGTGTGCCCGTTGAAGTTTCAAAGACGCCCCAATCTGTGCAGTCTAAGCATTCTTGTAGAGCTAGCTTTGCTTCATCTGTCCATTTTTTCACAGTCTTAACAACCGGTTTAGCGCATTTGAGTTTCTGTCTGTATGTAGGTATTAAGTGGATTAAATTGTGGTCAGAAAGACCCAATGCTGCGTGGGCGATCGATCGGTATGCATTTTTGATTGTTGTATAGCAGTGGTCTAGGATGTTGCCTTCTCTGGTGAAACAGTCGATGTGCTGCTTATATCTGGGAAGTTCGCGGTTAAGATGTGCTCTATTAAAATCGCCCAAAATGATCAGGGGTGACTCTGGGTATTTTAGTTCGAGTTTGTTTACTTGTTCAGCTAGCGTTTGTCTCGCCGCGTTAGCATTAGCTTGTGGCGCAATGTAAACACCGACTAGTAAAAAAGAGGTGAACTCACGTGGCGAGTAGAATGGCTTGCAGTTTAAAGACAGCGACTCCAGAGTGACATACGCGCAGTTGGGATGGAGGAAAAAACAAACCAAAAAAATCTACTGCTCGCAATTGGTCTCGCTCTGATCTCAAGCCAAAGTCGGCGGTGGTGCCTGCGCATGCCCGCAGCTGCGGATCTGCGTGAGAGCTTTTGCGGTAAATGAAAAGGGGAGTTCTGGCAGCGAGACAGGTCATAGACGAAAGAGCCAAAGTTCCACTACTGTAACTCGGGAGGGGAGAGAAAGCGAAAGAGAGCAGGTCTTGGACCCTCGTTTGAAGTGGCACATGATGAATAAACATGAGGGGTGTTTGCTTTATGAGCGGAGCACGACGTGAGGCTCATTAGCTGCAGAGTGGCGCGACTGCGCATAAGAAACATCCGATGGCGTCCCCTGTAACGCCGCACGGTCACAAATGGAACTTAACCAGGTCAGCCTGCTACATGTGATCATATAAAGGATGAAGCAGCATGTGGCTCTCAGCTTAAAGTTGCAACAAACCCCGCCCATTTGTGTTTCATTTTTCATGTATTCTTTACGGGAGGCCAGGGGATGCGTTCCACACTCGCCTACAATGGCTGAAAAAAAGCAATTTTGAGAAGGTGAATTTTTAATTTTTGAAACCGTGTAACCCTTCCCACAGGTGGGAGGTTTCTGCCAGGTGAGGCAGACGGTAATCCGCCTCACTGAAGTGTTCGTATGAGAGCAAACAGGTTGCTGCCGTTGTCCGTCCCTGAACCGTACCTCGCTGTAATTCCCGAATCAAGTGCTCACCTGGAAGCTGCTCATTCTAAAATTTTGCTCCAGAAGAAAGCCAAACATGGCAGATGCTACAGTTGCTACAGTTGTTCGGACACTTTTTCCTTTTTTTTTTTTTTTTTTTTAATTTGCAAGGAAAAAACAAAAGATACAAGCTCTGAGAGGTGGTTGCTCAACTCAGCAGCAGTTTGGCACATAGTGAACAATTCTTTGAAAAAGAAGCTTCAGATCATTTATGGCCATGCCCAGTTGAGGTTAACTGTCAAACTAAACATACAACAAGAGAGAAACGATGTGTTATTTAAAACCGCCACATGACTTTTAACTTCGGAAAGGCTTGTTAACTTAATGCGAACAATCAACGCAAAACGCAACAGCTATCTACTGAATAGCATCTGTGTTGTGGCGTTATAACCCTTAACACAACGAATACTTGAATACAAATGCTGGAGCAACACACGTCGACAACAGCATAATGATTATTAGAGTTATGGCTTCAGTGTCCAGACTGAATGCTACTTACACAATTTAGTAGTAGTGAGAGTCTCCATCGATGTTTGTATGTGTCCTACTGCCTGAACTAGTCATGATAAAAAAAAATGTATTGACATATTTTTACTATCCTCTGCTGGATCTAAACAATCCGCTTCAAACGTGAGGTCAGAAAAGACGGCCACTCTTTTCTAACCAACTGGTACACCTGTAAGGACTGGCTGCATATTTAATGTCTGTACGCTGTACGCCACTCTTCGGCTGATGACGTCACTGGCTGCAAGACACCGACAGCAAGCTATCGAATGCCGGCGGCTTTATGGGGGAGGGTCTGTTACACAGAAATGCTTTTCTTAAGCAACCCTCTGCCACGCTTGGAGACCAGCCAGCGCTTTCACCATGAGGGGGCGAAAGTCAATGTATTGTGTAAGCTAGTGATGTGCAAGTACCAATACCAGATATCAGTCTTTGACTGATACCTTATTTTAAGGTATCTGTACTTGTGGAGGCAGCCAGCAATACTTAGAACACCCAAAAAAAAAAAAAAAAACAAATGTCCTCCTTGGCGGTAGTTGGCGCTATCCTGCGGTTATTTGATTCATCAGCGATTCATCAGATCTAAACATCCATTTTTTTTGTCACTTGTGGTGATTGACATTTTATATGTCAAAAGTTCTAAAAGTATCGGTAATTGGTATCGGTCTGCATAATGCAACCTTCCTTCTTCTGTACGGCTAAAGAGTAACACCGAAATAAACACGTAAAAAACAAACAAACCGAAAGCTCGAGTATGAAATTTAAAATAGTTTTTTTTTTTAAAAAAGCCCTTTCAAAATGTAATTTTATTAATGAAAATGTATTTTTCCATTTTTTGTTTATTTCGTGAACTTGCTCCTCACACACGTCTTAATCGATGAATGCAATGAAATCCCCTGTGCATAGCGGGGGTCCACCATCGATGATTAATTTTTCATTTCTTCATCCTCGGCTGCGCCCCCCCCCCCCTTGAATGCGCGTCCCTGCTTTGAGCGCTCCTGCCTCCCAACTGAATGCATACCGGAGCCGCGTTTCGGTTTGAAAGCATTATAACGAATCACTAACAGCCGTTAAGTCTTCCCGAGGCGGTTCGGGGTGGAGATTAAGCGCCGTGGCTTAAAGGGAGATGGCAGGGAGGGGCGCAAATGTTTTTGGGCCATGACAGGCATCCGACACCTCTTCCATAATAGCGGGCTAATCCTTTTTTATACAGTCTTCCTGCCACACAAACGCAGCGGCGACACACACACACACACACACACGCGCGCACGCACGCATGCATTGGCGCTCATTGAAAAGCATTCACGCACTTCAAGGGCACACATTCATAAACACTCATCATCTTTGCACAGCTGATGAATGCGCGTTTCTCAACGGGCGATAATGAATTGAAACGGCGGGTCACGTGACGCCCCAGCCGGCCAAAAAGGAAACGCGGCGCCAAATAAATCCCATCCCCGCGCATCCGTCACCAGCGCTTGCCCCGGCCAGGAGTTATTAGTCAACGCTGCGCTGGCGGGCCAACGCGCCAAAAGAAGACTTTGTGCCGCTGTTGCTCATCCACCAAGTGAAGTCGTTTTAAGTGATAATGACAGATGTCCCTTCACGTTTGCCGTTTGGCTGCCTTGAAATGCCGCCTGAAATGCCCAAGCGCTCGTCGCGCTGAATGCCGGACCGCCCGCCCGTCCGACCGTCCGACTGGCCTTCTACGCATCCATGCGTTCATGTCAGCATCTATTCCTCCACAAGCCCAACCGTTTCTGGAGCCATGTCAATATTCATATCCTCGATCTATTCATCCATGTATGCATACGTCCATCGTACATCCATGTATGCGTTTATCCAGCCGTGGAACTCTCCATCCTGTCCGTCATCCATCTGGCCATCAATCATCCATTTATCAGTCATCTGAATGACTGAGGACCGGAATGTTGGAATATAAGCGGCCCGATGGGCCAGTGGTTAGCGCGTCGACCTCACAGTACAGAGGTTGTGGGTTCGATCCCGGCTCCGGCCTCCCTGTGGGGAGTTTGCACGTTCTCCCCGGGCCTGCGTGGGTTTCCTCCGGCTACTCGACATTCCAAAAACATGCATGTCAGGCTGATTGAACACTCCAAATTGTCCCGAGGTGTGAGTGTGAGTGTGGATGGTTGTTCGTCTCTGCGTGCCCTGCGATTGGCTGGCAACCGGTTCAGGGTGTCCCCCGCATGCCGCCCGAAGACGGCCGGGATAGGCTCCAGCAACCCCCCGCGACCCTTGTGAGGATATTGCGGATCGGAAAATGGATGGATTGATGGAATATAAAGCGTAGCAAGCCAAATCGTGTCAATTAGTGGAGTGCAGATTTCCAAATAAACGTGGTGCATCAGCATTTAACCATTATGCTGCGTGCCAATGGAAGAAGCTGCCAACAAGAGTTTGTCTCAAGTGTGAATGCTTTCAAGTCCAAGTCAATATTGATCGTTACATTCTTTTAAAACATCATTTTTATTTTTCCAAAATCAAGTTATGTAAATTTGCTGTTTTCATCATCCGGTTTGAAAAAGGCACGACTGGGACAGCCGGGTGACGTTTTGTATTGATTTATTTGTATTTTTTCAACAAAAACAAAATGCTCAGGGCAATGACAAGGCGAAAAAGGTTTTGGGGCTGCAAAATATCATCCTGCGGCCGAGTTTGAAAAGCCTTCTCTCCGCAGATCATCCAGCGAAGGTGGCATGCAGCCAGCCCCCGTGTGATTTCACACCACAGCAGGACGTGTCAGGGGTTAAACTTTTCGCCCCCCACCCGTCTTGCTGAAAGTGGTTAGCGAGTCTGCCTGAGGTTGACGATTTGTATCTCTGCTCAGGATCACCTGTGCCCAGTTTGCGTGTTCATAGGTGTGATTACAGCTTGTTGGTCTCCATGTGTCTTGTGTAGAAATTGACGGATGGATATGAAGTCTGATGCAATTCAATCTGTAACCCCCCCAACCCCCCAAAAAAATTCTGGTTTTTAGCCCAAAGCATAAAATAGGAAGGGGGCATTGATTGGGAATCGATCCCCTCTGAGAACGACTGCACTCCCGATGGCTGCGGTCAATTTGACAAACGGGCCCTTTAATGACATGAAATGACATTTGATCACCGTTGTCGAACGGCGTTCACGACTCATTGTTGCCCGTTAGGCTGCATAAAAGATTTGCGTGGCAAGGTGGGGAGGGAGGGGGGGGGGGCACAAATGGGTTGGCGTGAAGTCATTTTGTCCCGGTTGGTTGTCATTATCTTCCTCATTGCGCAGGCCAATTGAAACGGGACCAATCTCACATTCAGCTGAAGCTCTTCCACCACCTGACTGTTGTGTCATTCCCGGAGCGTTGCGGTCCCCGAAAACTCTCTCCTTGCCCCATCCACCTTCTGTCTCTCTCAGGGGGCTGTCCAAAGTGTTTTGCAGTGCGATCATGCAGTGCCAAGCTTCCTTTCGAGTCCGTTTTTATCAAATCCACGCGGTCCCTCTTCATTGTTTATCTCGAGCTGTATCTCAGCAACTGATGCTATCCCACCTTTCTTTGCCGAATTTCTCCTTTACAGAATTTGAGCAACCGCTGCTCCACTACTCCATCTTGCCTCCATTATTTCGCCACTTTTAGCTCTGTCGCAATTCTGCCGCCCGCCTTCGGTTCACACCTGCTTGCGAATGGGAGTCTCCGGACTCCGGGAAGCATCCGGGCGTAGCGGGCTAAATTGGACGGACACACGCATGAGAGAGCATTGAGTTAATGGACTAACTTAGCGCACTTGATCGTTATAGCCGCTAGCGTCATTAAGGCCGTCGCCCCCGCCGCGTGATATTTTCCGTCTTTCTTCTAATGTCATCATTGAGAAGAAAAAAAAAAGGAGAAAGTCAGATGTTTGATCTTCCAACTGAAAAGTCACAGTTTTTGAGGCGCAGTGATGCCATCTGGTAATCAAAAACAAAATGTAGTTTCAGTCCTCCCGTCCTGCCGTATTGTGCTTTACTTTTCGCATCTTGACCGATTATTTCTTATCGTTGTTTATAAGGCAGATTATTCAATGCGAAGATCAGACCACGTCCAAGTGGCAGGCATCCAACTCTCTGAAACATTGTATTATTTTCAAGTCATCTGATTGGACAGCACAACAACGGTGGGGGCGCACGCAAACGTTCGGGGGGTCACTCCTGGCCACCATGTTGAGACTCTAATGCCTGACGAGTGTGTCACATTAAAAGGAATGAAAGGAACTGCTTTGATTAGTTAGTGATTGAGGTCATCTGCGACGACCCCCACAGCAGCGCAGCCTGCCTTCTGATAGTTTCGCGATTGTCTGCGAAATTACAAAACGCATCAAGCCGGATTTACGCAGGTCGTGAAAATCGGAATTGCGTTCGAGGTTTTGTATCGTTGTTGAATGTGGATGTTCTCCCCAAGATTCCTCCCGCATTCCATAAATGTTCGGGTCATTTTACACTCTGCTGTTCATAAAACTGAATGTTGGACCTGCCCGTTGGGGAAGTGCGATAGTTCCCATCGGTCTTGAAATTCAGCATCACGGCCATGCTGCCTTCTTTCACCCCCCCCCTGCCCCCCCTAAAAAAAGACATCCTACAGGCAGAAGCGGCCCAGCCTCGTTCCCTCAGCTTGCCTGTCTGGCTGCCTCCCGTAAATGGTGAAATAATGGCGACGGCGCGCCATAAATCAAGCCAATTGAAAAACATGACCCCTTCCCTTTTTTCCTCCCACCTTTCGCCGCCCTTCACCTTTGTGTCACGAGGGAGGGAAGGCGACCATAGAGAGTTTTGTTCTGGGGATGGGGTGGAGGTTTGGGGGAGGCCGGGGGAGGGCGGGGGGCATCACCATGCCATCCAGACAAGGCGAAAGATGATACAAGCAGGTGCTGTTTCCTGCGTGGTTGCACGTTTCATGTTTTCCTTGAAATGTGAGTCCATCTTTAAGGTCTCGCCTGCATGGTACTTGTGGACTGGAGCATGCTGACTCATCACCGTTCCATTTTTTTTTTTCTTTGCACGTGGAGGCCCATATTACATGGACAATGTATGGTGCAACGATGACATCGGGACGAGTGAGTTAGATTTTTTGTTGTTGTTGTTCAAGCTTTGACGACTGAAGCAGGAGATGCACGAGTACCCTTCAGGCAGGGATTTAGATTAAAAGTGTCATGCTGGGCTGCTATCATAATGACACATTTACAAAATTTCCCCCCAACCACACATTTTCTCAGGTGTGGGGGTCGGGGGTTGCTGATGATTGAAATGGTGAAGGGGGATGGAGGCTTTTTAACTTCCTGAATAAACAGATCCGAGCCATAAACATGCTTTCTTCACAATGTCGAAAGAGGCGCCTGCGTTAATACTTCTGCCCAGTTTTTTTATTTGATTACATTTTTCTCATGGCCAGCGTGCCGTCATTTGCGCAGCCCTGCATTTGTGTCTTATGACGGTGGGGAAGAATATCCTCGCGTCAGCACATCCGGGACACGTTTGCGTGTGCACGCATGTCTCCCGGCCTGAAGGGAGGGAAAAAGGGAGATGCAGATGGGGAGAGAGAGAGACAACGGCGGCGGGCTGAGCGAGCGTCAGAGTTGCTGGTGAGAGAAGCGGTGCGTTAAATGTGATATGACAGCGATGTACATATCATATTCCGTTGTCATCGCAATGCGTCGACGCGCAAATGTCCACGCGGGCATGGATCCAGTCAGTCAAGGCAATTGCGCTGCTCTGTGGCTTTATTGCACCGATAAAGGCCAGTGCCAAGCAGAGGTGCTCTCTGGGTTTCTGGTTGCCATGGCGATGGCTAACCAAACACCAGGGATGGGAAGCAGCGGTGTTTTTTTTTTTTAATGACAAAAATGGTAGTGTGGATTACAGTAGGTTTCAATGTTGTTGGTGGGGGCGGGGGGCTTTCTAGCAACTGAAAAGTGTTTAGTCTGATTATTATATTTGGGATTAGTGTTGCCAATGTTTTAGATTTTGTGTGTGTGCGGCCCGGTGTCCGCGTGGATAGCGAGTCAACCTCACAGTGCAGAGGAACCGGGTTCGATTCCAGCTCCGGCTTCACTGTGTGGGGTTTGCATGTTCTCCTGGTGCCTGCGTGGGTTTTCTCCGGGTACTCCGGTTTCCTCCCACATTCCAAAAACACGCATGGCAGGCTGATTGGACACTCCAAATTGCCCTGAGGTGTGACTGTGAGCGCGAATGGTTGTTCCTCTCTGTGCGCCCTGCGATTGGCTGGCAACCGGTTCAGGGCGTCCCCCGCCTACTGCCCCAAGACAGCTGGGATTGGCTCCAGCACCTCCCGCCACCCTTGCGAGGATAAAGTGGATCAGAAAATGGATGGACGCAAAAAGTTTGACAACCTCAATTTGAGCGCATTCTACTGCTGAAATGCTGCATCAGCTCAATACCGTCTAACGTCCGCGTATTAGCACCATGCTAGTGCCTCGCCGCCATGTGTCGTGAGCCACCGCGACAGACGCACGACTAGTCACGCCGCAAAAAAAGGGCACGTCGCCAGAGGTGCTGATGGCTGTCATGTTAATACGCCGCTGCGGCTGCCCAGGCCTGCTTCCCAGCGCGTAGACGGACGCGTCATTTAATTACAACATGTGGCGGCTCACATGCGCAAGCATTTTAATGAGCAAAGAGATCTGACAGGATCGTAACTCAGATGTGCAACTTTTTTGTTTTGTTTTTGCGTTAGCTCGACTTTTGCTTGACATCAATGGAAAAATATTTGAACCAAAACCCTTTTTTAACCGGTAAACTCGTGTTTCTTCTGATTCTAAAACCCCATATTGATCAAATTTAAGTTCCCCCAATAGGTGCCTCACGCAGTCTGCCGTTGAGTTAATAAGGGGGGCAGTTCAATAAATAAACACCCACACCATCTGCTAGGTCAGGTCAAGTGCTAATTGATTTGAAATGATTTAAACTCAAATAAAACAAGAACAAAAAACGGGCAAATATCCTCATCACCCAGTGCTCTTTGGAGGTGAGTAAACGCCCACTCTTTGAAAATGATATTTTGCTTTGTCCATTCTAAAAATGCGCTTGTCACTTCACTAAAGGCCTCCTGCCGTAAACGTCAAAGTGGCGACAAGACATTTCGTACTGTCCGCAGTTGGAATCAAAAAATATGAACACATACGATCAAGATCAGAATGGCAACGGGTGAATGCTCGTTTATTGTACATTTTTTCATCTAATGGAAAAGTCTTTCATGATTCTGTCTGCCACTTCACGTCGCTGACATTGATCGATGGACAAATGTACGTTTGAAATGAATAAATGATACATTTCCGACAAATGACGTGAAATTGGCCCATTTCCGGCGGCGGCGCCCGGTGATCTCTCACGAGCACCCTGGTGGGCAAACAATGGCCGACAACATTTTTCACCAACTGTGCTGATAAACCCAATCGACGCACTCTCCCCTGCAGGTTAACAAATCGGGGGGGGCTGGCCACTTTAGGGGGAAGTGGGGTATGTATATATTATTCATTGTTGTTCTAAGAATGCCTTTGTAAGACTAAAAGTCCTCACCCGACTAAATCCTTCATGACTAATAGACGCCTTTAGTACTTGGCGGGAGTTGCGGAACGAAATGCCCTCCGCTCACTCGATGCGTAATCATATTTTATTTCATCCATTCATCAAGCATATTTGTACCAATGAAGGCCTCTCACGTCGTTGAAAAATGACAACTGCTTCTGGCACTCCTGGTGGAATAAATAAACACCCCCTCGTCATGACATAAGTTAATGTCACATGCAGTTTTTTTATGGGGGCGGGGGGGTCAAAAATAAATAAATAAATAAACTTTACCCTAATAAATGTCTTACCCTATTGGACACAAAGCACATTCATAAATTAACTCGCCCTGGCCATCACGTGAAGAAATGGTTTACACATCATTTAATATGATCGAAATGCATTTCTGCAAGGAAAAAGGCCACGCCCCAAATAAACGTCTTGTGACTCATCGGTGCTCTGGTGCGCTTGGCAGTTGATTTACATTTTGTTGAGGAGCGCCTCAGCAACTATGAGAGGAAATGTGATATTTGAGTCGATGTCATAAACATGGTTTCATAAAAATAAATAAATAAATAAATAAATAAATAAATAAATAAATAAATAAAACAAAGACCACCCCCTCTAATAAATGCCGTACCACGACTCGACTGCGTCTGCCGCCATTATTTCAGGGTGGGCTTTGTGCGTGCGTGCGTGCGTGCGTGCGTGCGTGTGTGTGTGTGTGTGTGTGTGTGTGTGTGTGTGTGTGTGTGTGTGTGTGTGTGTGTGTGTGCGCTGCAGCATTGTAAATAGCACAGACAGCCTGGGAGCACGAGCGAGATTGCGTTATTGACCTGAGGCTTTTTTCCCCCTCTGTGGATAAACAGGTAAAAAGGGAGGAAGGAAGGTGTAAGGGGGGGGGGCATTCGGTGGAGCCGAGGCCCCTGTGTGCAAAAAAGGAAGATGGTGGTTGATGGGAGGAAGACGAGGGGACTGGAGAGCGAGGGGGAAGCGAGGCAGATGGCGGAGGAGGCGGCGATAAAGGGGGGTGGGGGGTGGGGGGGGTTGGATGTCGGTGATGGAATGGAGACACGTGAGGGAGGCGCTCGGGAAGAAGGATGGATGAGTGGAGGACAAAAAAAAAAGTCAAGCGGAAGGGTTTGGCCTCCATCTAGTGAGGAAGGGAGGTCTCGTCTCGGAGCCCCCGCGGCGCCATGCCTCCCCCAATCTGCGGCCTTTCAATGGAGGAAAGGCATGAAAAGAAAGGCGTCTTGATGGAAAATATCAAAAGGGGGCCAAGGAGAGCGAGAAATAAATAATAAAAGAGAACAGTACAAATATAGGGATGTCCTGCGGGAATCTTTTTATCCATTTTTTTTTATATGATCTACGCACTAGAATAAAGGCCTTCCTCGCATAATCACGTTGTATGAACAAATACATTCATTGGCCCACACACGCATCACGAAGACACATCAATTTTCTCTTTAATATGTCATTGTTAAAAAAAAGAAAGAAAAAAAAGAAATGACTGGAAAAATGCAGAATGAAGGCGTCGCTCTATTGAAATGCCTCCTGACGAATAAACACCTGAAGTTCTGGAAATAAACGCCGCTTTCACGCTATATGGGAAATATGTTTCATCATGCATTTGTAAAAAAAAAAAAAAGAAAGGTCTCCCGTTTATTAAATGCCTTTTCCTTTAGTAAATGCCTTATGACTAATGAACGAGAGAGAGAGAGAGAGAGCTGATTTTAACGTTGAGTGACAGGTGAAAGGTGACACAGGGGGCACGGCGACGAGGACGCGGGCATCGGCATTGTCATCTCTCATCAACTGTCGTGAGCGCCGCCGCGCCGTAATTTGGCGGCCACCCCATGTGGGAAAACAAGCATATTCAAGGCCCCGGTTAATTTGAGGGTGGCACTCGCACGTCGCCGAGGGCGCTTTGAACGAGCCGTCACGTGTCGGCGCTTTGACGGAGGCGTTGAGCTGATGAGTTGCCGAGCTGAATGCGGGGACAGATTTTTGCTTTGAAAATGCCGCAAGCAAAACCGTCATCACGAGTGGCGTCGGCTCTGGGCCACGTTTTGCTTTTTGAAGTTGGCTTTTTTTCCCCCCGTTAACGACTTCATTATTATTATTTTTAAAAGATATTTTATTATTTCTGGTTCTGCATATTTTTTAAAATATTGAACAGAATTTGTTTTAATTTTTAAATTTGAGGGATATTACATGAATAATATTTTGAATATGATTTTTAGTCATCATCATTTTAATCTTTCTCTTTTTTTTGAAGAGTCAAACATTTAAAAAAATTATTTTTTAACTTTTGAAAGTGATCTTTTATTCTAAACATCATTCACCGTTTGACGTGACTTCTGGTGACTGTTCCTCAAAAAGCAACAAATCAATTGCCCTTCTGTGGTGTATTTTTTTTTTCCGATTTCCGGAGACTTCACGTTGAATTAGCCTTCGCTGGCTAATTCAAGCGTATGCAGAAAATCGGAAGAAGAAGAGACGACTTATTTGTATGGCTCTTATTTGCTATTCGGAAACTTGTTTAGAAATGCAAAGAAAGTGGGGGGTTGGGGGGACCAGATGGTGAATCGGCTCATTGGGCCAAGTGTGACTTGGAATGGGAGATGGAAATGTCAATGGGGGAGATTTCATCAAGACTTGTTTTGCACGCGTTTTGGTGGCTGTCAAAACAGTGACTTGGCTGATTAAACAAAGGAAACATAACTTTGATTTGTTTACAAGGAGACACCTCGGGGGGTGGCTTTAAGATTCAGCTGCTGCTCACTTCAATTTATGTGAGCTGAGCTCCTGCGATCTCCGCGCTGACTTTTTTTTTTTTTTTTCTGAAAGAAGAGGGCTCCCCCACGTGCAAAGAGCCCCCTTGGTTCCCGTCCCGGTCGACTTTGTATTCACCAAACACCCACTTCTCTGACTAACGAGGCAATGTCGCCCATTTAATGGCCTAATGAGCGCCACCTCAGGCGGGCGCGCCGCTCCACCGTCAAACTTGACGTCAAGTGCATTTTTGCACCTGCTAATCCCCAGCCCCTTCCCCCGTTCCGCACCCCCTTATCATCCATGTGTTTTACACCAGCTCCCTCCGGTGTGGAATCCAATCAAGTCGTGCACCTGGGTTTGGAGACGAGAGGGCGACAAAATCTCCCTCGTATTCCCCGATTTGACATAACCGTAGGTCGTACAAAGTCATTGCAACTTTTTAAGACACTTCCTCCCTTTTAAGTTGTTGAGTTTCTCGCCCAAACACGTCCTGGAAAAGTCAAAACGGTACAAATCGCAAGAGAGAACGGAGGAAATTATTTTTCGATGAATTGTCTAGGGCACTGGTGTCAAACGCAAGGCCCCGGGGCCAGATGTGGCCCGCCACATCATTTTCAGTGGCCCGCAAAAGCAGATCAAAGATGACAACTTACGTACTCCACGGTACACTAAAATGTGTAGCAAAATTTCAAATCCAACCCCAACCAACAAACCCTAACTCTGCTTTTCACGGAATCATCAACTGCAGGAATGACAAGAAAACACCAATAATTATAATTCTGAGGGGTTTTTTTTCCTTTCTTCTTCCAGGATGTGATGCAAGATATGAGCAATGCCTCCTCCGTGAATTGTCTTTAAAAAAAAAAAAAAAAAAGGCAGCGAGAGAAAGAAATGAATGGATATACTTAAAAAGCAAAGATTTCTTCATCTGGTGATCACGATGGAATAAGCCGAAGGCAAAAGCCAAACCGTTAGTCTTTGAATGCTCTTTGTGTTTGAGGTCATGTAGAATACGGTTGACATACAGCCTCACTTTGTACAGAACGTGAGTTTGAAATAAGGTAAAAAAAGGAAAGCGGAAAAGTGGGCGGCCCGGTGGGCCAGTGATTAGCGTGCAGAGGTACTGGGTTCGATTCCACACACACACACACACACACACACACACAAACTCCTGGCTGCGGCGCCTGATGGCGAAAAATGCAATTAATGCGACTTCAGGGTTTATAAAGCTCTTATCAGACACAGGTTTTTTTTTTTTTGATGGGGGGGGCGCCTTGGTGATGTCACACGTGCTAATCCTTCCATTTTCCAGTCAATGAGCGTGCTATCGGCTAAAACGACGTGGCTCTCTATCCCGCTCTCTTTCCAGCACGAGCGACTTGGCAGGCTGCTAATGCGTCCTGCTGAAAAGAGCACACAATGCAAGTGCCAATCAAAGCTTGTAGGCATGTGTGAGCTCTCATTCCTGCTCTACTCATTTAAATACGCACGACATATTTCTGAATGTAGCGTCCGGGGGTGTTTATTTACTCAAGCGCAGACGGGACGGGCGGGAGGTTGGGGGGGGGGGGCTGTGATGGGTGCTCGTCTATCTATGAGTGCTAGACCTTTTCTTACTTGCACGTTAGATATGCCCGTTTGCACATTATGGGTCCGAATAAACAATCTTTAAAAAATATAGTACTGGCCAAAGGTAAGTGATGATTTTTGAAATTGATGTTATCACAACCTAACCAAGGAAGGAAGGAAGGATGAATGTCAGCAAGAAAGTTCAGATGAGGAAAGGGGGAGTGGAAGGAAGGGAGAAAGGATGAATGAAGGGCGGCAGAGAGGCTGCAGGGATTGACAAGGAGGAGAATGATGGTAAAAGAAGTCAACGAGGATGTGTGGAAGATGGCGATGAAGGAAGAAAAATGAGGCAGAGGTATGGAGGAAGAAAGAATATGGAGGAGGCACGGAAGGTCAGAAACCACGCCGAAGGAAAGGAGAAAGGAAGAATGAAGGAGGCAGAAAGGGTTGAAGGATCGAAAGGAAGGACGCGTGAAGGAAGAATGGTTAAAAAGAAGTAAATGAGGACACATGGAAGATGACAATGAAGGAAACGGAAGTCCCAAGGGAAGAAGGAAGGGAGGAAAGGAGATGGTGGGAAGGAAAGGAGAATGGAAGCTAGCCTGAAGGAAATATGAAGGATGGAAAAAAGGATTAATGGAAGAATAGTGTCCCCCCCCCCCTTCGTAAGTGGATGACACAGACGGTGATTAACACATCGCTTATACAAGGAATTACTTGGAAAAAGGTAAGCTGAGCCCAAGCTTTCCTTACACTGGCACGGCACATTTTGCTGAATAATGCCGTGATACTCTTGACATTTCATTGTACTGCCGTATCGTGCCGGTGCTTTGTCGACATCCAGCACATGGTGTCTCCAATCTGTGCACGGCACACTGAAATGTCAGTCGCATCAAGGAATTGTGGGGTGACATATGCTGTCGATAATCAGTGTCGGTTATGTTCTGGGGCTGCTTTGCTCCTCCCGGCGGTGGGTGTCTTCAATCTCCACATGATGTAATGAAATGAATTGTGTGTTTGCGATGTCGAACGCACACACATACTCATCCTTCACCTGGTAAGCGTGTAGAGAGATTCCAACAGCGGGCTCACATGCGCACACACACACACACACACACACATAAGGGAAGCCTTTGAGCCTAACCCACTGGACTGAAGGAGAAAAAAAGGGATCGAGGGGCGGGAAACTACTGTCAGAAAGCTGAAAGAAGAATAATGAAAACTTTTGTTCTCCAGGTGAAGAGCTCGTGACTTACGAGCTGTTGAATTCTCTCTCTGTCATTGAGGCTCACATTCATAATTCAAAACTAGGCAGCTCCAATCGGTCGGAATCGTGACGGCATGCGAAGTCCTCACCTTACGGCGGCTTCAACCTTCAGTGGTCGTACTCGACGGCCTTTTCACATCTGACATTTAAAAAAAAAAAGGAGCATGCGAGCAACCTCACTTGGGCCCACTGGGAGGAATTTTAATAACCTGACCGAGGCCTGGTTTGCACCTTTTCAACCGTTTAGTCATTTCAGTGAAGGCAAGTTGATGATTTTAACATTTTCTTATGTAAAACTGTGCAATTCAACCGAAGATTTCAAAGAAAGTGTGGTCCAAAAGTTGAACAGAATTCAGTAGGCGAAAACATGACCGTTCTTAAGCAGTCATGAGCCGAATCATATTTGTCTTTCGGCATCTGGCGCAGACAATTTCAGCGAAGCACGCATGCGCATAAAGTATGATGTCAAGTGATTTGCACCCCAAAAAAAACAAACATTTTAATAAAAAGTAAATGTGGTCCCACGTGTTGGGCCTCGTTTCATCATCTCATATCGTCAGAGTAGCAAGGTGGGAAGAGGTAGAAATATTTTGGGGGTATGAGGCGGCACTCCTTGTTGATCTCATTTCATGGAGAAATCTACAAAAAAATGACATCACGCAGTTGGCCCGCGTAATAAATGAAGCATCTGCTTGGCGAGATTATTGTTTCGAGTGGGATTAAATTAGAGTCAAATGCAGACTCATTCCTGCCGGTGGGGAGCGCATTTTGGGCTTTGGAAGACGGAGGTCGCGTTGCAAAAAAAAAAAATAAATAAATCAGATTCATATCCGATCTTGTGACCACATATGAAAGTGACCCAGGTCAGATTTTGAAAAAAAAAAAAATTGAATTGTAATGTTTACACACGGATACGTGTCACACAAAAAATTGGAAGTGAGCTGCAGTGTGAGCGTAGCCTTTGTGCGGCCCAAGATTTAACCTCGTTTGTGTTGAACTGTACCGCTCAGTTAAAAGCAACGTCTCCATCCGAGCTCCCGACGCCTCCCGGCGCGTTGCCGTATTGATTCTTAGAGGTCAGCGCGGATGAGTTTATTTGCGGCCATATTAGCAAAAAGACTCTCACGCCGTCCAGCCTGGATGTCAATCAATCAGTCAATTACAGTGGCGGCAATTTCACACGAGCCCGACGGAGCGAGCGATGGGGGCTACGCGGCGGCGGCGGGCCGGCGGCAGCTCCCGGGCCCCGCGGAGGCTGTCGAGTCCCGCTAATGAGGATGGAGAGGGAGGTCAGAGATGATAGCCAATCTAAATAAGGACCTTGATGTGACTTTAACACTGTGTCATACTGCGTCGGCGTCTCTCCGTGCGCGCGCCCGCGTTGGGAGGTAATGTCCTCCCACCTTCCCGCTGCCATGTTATGACTAGCGTCCTCGCTGGGAGCTCGCTGTCACCGCGAGGTGTCGTGCATCAAGCGTCAGCAACGCACCCGCACATTAACATTGCGCGCACGTGCCTGCGCGCGCAGAGTCGTACGACATTCTGACTTGGAACGTCACTTTTGTCTTCTCCTGCCTGTCAGCGCTGGCAGATTTGTGAGGGTTTCCTGACGAGAGTTTTGTTGTGTTTATGATGAAATCGGATGGAAAAGGTGCAAAGCGGAAAGTGTATTTTATCGCGGCTGTCGGCCGTTGCGTTATGGCGTCGGGGGGTAAAGAATTTTTTGGATGAAAATGAAACAGTTGGGTGTCAAAATGCTGGAGTGCATTTTGCTGTCAGAATACAGCATCTCGTTTTGGCGTCAACATCGAAAATAGTGATTTCAGTCCAGAGTGTGCCTTCACGTTTTGGGTGAATTTCTGCCAAGTCAGCCGTTACAAACACACCAAACGCGGTTCCCACAAGTCCTTGTTAGACTTTAAAAATGTCACTTTTTAAATGAAAAAACAAAGAATAAATCCTCCTGGCGGAAAGCTCATTACCATGACGACCGTTTTTCATACTTCCATACTTTCAGCGGAAGGTCGTCTTCTTCATCTTTCATTTCGATGAGGAAGAATGCCAGGGCAACGACCTTGCAATTTTTGGTAACAAATGTTTCTAGTGGTGCATGGACCCCCCACGGTTGTAACATTGGCTTCAATGCTATGCAGGAGTCTGATGAAGGTAAGCCGTTTTAAAGTATAAAGAAAAACTTGATGTTGTCGAAGGCGCCAGGGAACGCTGTATGACATTTCACTATTCAAATACAGGATTTTGCGGTCAGGTTTTGTGTTTTGCTACGAGAATATAGTAGCCTGGTTTGAAAAAAAGTGTCATTTTGTTGTGAGATGGATGTTAGGTGTCAAAAGCTACATTTTGTCTCAGAATTTTGCTTTTGCCAGTGAAAATACAGCATTTAAATGTCAGAAAATAGCATTTATGTCTCAAAATAGAACATTTTATCGACAGAATCTTTTTGCTGTCAGATAATAGCATTTTGGTGTCAGAAGGAGCAGAACGCAACATTTTGGGGTCCACCGCAAGCGGATAACCCGTCGCGCCCATGTAGCTTTAGCGCTTGTTCTAAACTATTAGCTCACCAATGATGAGACATTGGGATTTTATAGGAATGTTGTAGAAGTATTCATTTAAAAATGTAAACCCTGGCTTATAGGAAGATTTATAGAAATAGAGTATTGCATAATTTTTTTTAAAAATCTGTTCCCTAATTACTATAAAAAAATCAGTCAATGTTTCACATAAGCGAATAAAATGAGGAATCAGATACAATACTCACAGTGTAAAAGTTTTATTGAAGCAAAACTGGGAACCCTTCACATTAATCAGTATCCAAAATTGACGAGCCCTTGCTGCAACGTGTTGTGACAGTTGCGCTTTCGGCTATTTTTTTTTTCCCCCTCTTCTGATATTCTCCTCATTTTTATGCCCCGCCAATTTATCGAACACGCGAGGGTATAACAGATCAAACCCCAAACCCTTCCGCCCCCTTCCACCGCCGCGCCCCCCGGAATGGAATTGATCGTCACGACACGTCTTCTCCAGGAAGACTCGCATTTTTGGTGCCGCGGCGGGATTGGAAGTGAACGCGCGCCCGCTTAGAAAGGTAACGTGCTGTGAAGTACATTGGCGCACAATCTACGCTTTAATACACGGCTTAGCCGCCACTGTGGAATTGTCTGGCTGCATTCTAGCTGAATATTAACCAGCAGCGCTAAGCCAGTAGGCCTTGTTATGAGCGGAGGCAGCAGCCAAAGGAAAGCCATCCAACATTCGGGGGGTTTGTTGTGTTTGAAGCCGTATTGCCATTTCATGAAGCCGCTGCGTTGTCTGCCGCGATAAAAAACGGCTGCTAATGCAACATCCAAACCCTACCTTGAAGCCCTATCGCCTGGCTCGTGACACTAATTGGGAACCTCGAACCCCAGCACGGAGCTTTTTTGTCGATCTCTGTTGCTCTGTGTCGGCGATTTAAAAAAAAAAAAACGCCCTGAGGTTCTCAAAAGATACTCTTTGGTCCCTTCTTTTTGTTGACCACTCCTCAAAACTGGATGTGAGAACAGTTCCCCGCGATGCTCTCTTCTTTCCTGTTTTAAAAGCTTTTGATGCTAATGTCTCCATTTATGTTCCATAAAGCAAGCTCTGCTCTGGCGCGCCGGCGTTTATAGTCGGCGGGGGACGAGGCGTGGACTTGCATTCAGTGGATATCAAATGTCGACACGACCCGGTTCAAATGCCATCTTTTGTGATTTCAAGACATGACGCCAAGGTCCGTCAATTCTAAACTCGTGTTGTCATGAATATGACCGATCACATGCACAACTCCACAACCGAAATGGAATGTTTTTGAGAGGGGAATCAAAATAAACCACGGAGATAATGTAGTTGCACAAGTGTGCACACCCTCTTATAACTGAGATACGGCTGTGTTCAGAAGGAAGCAGCTGTGTTCAAAGTCACGTTAAATAAGAGTCTGCGCACACGACTGGAAGCATTCAAATGGCTTTTGATCGACAACCAAATAAATTTGAGATGGTCTAGTAGGCTTTCCCTGACTTTGACTTTCCCGAGAACGACTCTGATCCATCCAAAACGGTTGTTTCTTCTTATGCTGTCGTAGCCACGCCCACTTAGGGGCGTGACTTCACCAAACTCGTGTGACAATGTGTGACTCCGCGGATTCGATTGGTCAGTGCGCGCCATCGAGAAGCAAGGCCAGAGCAAGTCGAAAGGGCACAGCAAAACGACCCAAAGAGGCCTAATCGAACGGCAGCCTTACTCATCGGAAAAGAGAGCCCTGTGCACGTAATAAACAGCCTTTACTTGCCAGAAATTCCTTCAGCTTCTTCATCGTTGTTGGTTTCTTCGTAATATCTCTTGGAAATTCATTTGGTTCATTCTGAAGGCAGCCGCATCTCCAATGATGAGAACCACGTGTACACTTCTGCTACCACATCATCTCAACTGTTCATTTTGACTTCCACTTGGTGAAAAAAAAGACTGGATTTCCATTTGAGTTGTACAGGTGATGGGTCACGTGAATGTTGGAAAGTGTTTTCCAAAGTTGTTTCATCTCCGTCTCCTCTTTTTGACGTCGCAAACTCGCTGTCTATCTTGCGAGCACTCCTGCTTTTTAAGCAGGAGTGCCTCCCCGACAATCCTGACACCTCCTTTTCAGAGACCCACCTCACTCATCGCCGTGTGTGTGTGTCTTTCAAGCTGTAGACGAGTACAGTGCGGTGTCGGAGTGCGGCTGCAGGAACGTGCTTGTTATGCCGCTCGTGTCGCAGGAGCAACGCCGAGAGAGGCTCCCTTGTTCTGAAGCACCGCGTCTCATTTAATGGCATAATTCAGGCGGGAATGGAATCCGCTGTGTGCGTGTGTGTGTGTGCGTGTGTGAGCCGGTGGTCAGTCATGGCAACCGGCATAGCAACAGGGACCTGTGAAGGACATCTGGAATAAATGAGTTAGATGGGTGGCAGCGAGCGCTTCTTGGTGCTACAGTCCTGCCAGGATGATGACATTGTGTTTGTTTTTCCCGAAATGAACGTGCGTCATTTTTTGGACCGTTTGTCAGCTCAACGTTGAAACGGCGTAGGATTTCTTCAACGGGGTCGTTCCAACGTACTCATTTTCTATCAGGAAAGTGTCTGTTGAAAAAAGTGCTGCCTCCATCCTGTCGAGGGGATCCGGCGCTTTCGAAATAGCGGCGAGGCGCTGCATTGAATTGCTCCCAATATTATCCCAATATAACTGTCGACGTGCAGTTGTGTCGGCAATGGTCACGTTGTACTTAAGCTTTTTTTTTTCTTTCTTTCTTTCAAAAAGTGTGAATTGATCTCAAAGTTTGGAGATTCTCTTTGGCGCACTCTTTCGTCCTGTCTTACACTTGCTTGCACATCAGTCTGCAGTCACAGTCTACGTGAATCAATGCCAAACCCTGCGATATCGTCCCAGATAAAATGACAATAAAACAATCGAAACTGCAGTAAAGATGGGGGGGGAAAAAAGTGAACTGTGATAAAGTGAGGGCAGACGAATCCCTTTGCATGGCGCCGCTTGCTGCTCGTGCATTCAGATGTCGCGACCTGAGGTCATTGACCCGACCGCATGGTTGGCTTATCATGTTTTGCTCGTTAACGCCTACAAAGCCTTGAGCTAAACCTGAGGCAGGTCCTTATTCGGTGTCTCCCTGAGAACAATAGTGTAGCCTGCCGCTTACATCACTCGTATCCGGGAAAAGGGGGGGGGGGTAGCTCAAAAGCGATGCATTTTGTCCCCTTTGACCATATATGGCTCTTCCTGTGTCATCCGAGTGGCGCTTCAGACCGTTAGGGAAAGTAGGACAGAGCTGATGACCATATTTGGCCAAGGGAGGGTGAGGGGCGGCCCCCCCCTGCAGCCATCTTGCCTGCCAGGCGACTGATGCTCTGACTTGCTCCCTCGGCCTCTCGCGTTGTCGTCATCCACCCCTGTTGCTTCGCTCTCCTCGTTGTCTCACTTCCATCTCCCTTCATCTCTTTCGTGATACCGCCTCCAAGCACAATGATGTTTTCGTTTGAGTTTTTTCCCATGTGGATACAAAACCAGATGCAACGGAAAACCAATCCACTTTGTCTGTGCTAACATTTGATGTCATTCAACATGGATGAACCAATTCTTTGGTCTGTTACTTTGTGATTGATTTCTCATGAACTGTTTCCCCACTGCCTCAGAGTGGAAATAGTCAAGTTCAGTCGATTCCTAATGTCTTTGGTCATCCCCCTCAAACAAGAAAGTCGTTTGCTAAATCCAGTAGCTAGCTAGCTGCTAGCTGACAAACAAATCGACAGGCAAACAAATGAAAAGAGTTGAGTTACCCCAACCCTTGTTTGAATCCCTTTGAAACGCAAACCTGGCTTAAAACCCTAATTTGAAACCAAATCACTGTCTCGTAACCCTACTTCAAAATGCTAACGCTCGGTTGAAGCCTAACCCCTTGAAACTTGAACTTGTAATCATAATGATAGTTTTAATCCTTACTTTGACATTCTGACGCCTGGCTTTAAACCCTAACCCGAATTTTGTTTGAATAGCGACCCCTGGATCGAAACCTTAACATTTGTTTTAAAGCCTTACTAGAAGCCCTTGTTTGAAACCCCAACCCTGTTTTGCCACCCAAAATCCAGACATGAATCACCCTAATTTTACTTTTTAAAAGCCATATTTGGAAACCCTAAAACTGGCTTGAAAACACATTCTGATCTTGAAAGTCAGATTTTCTTTCTTTTTGACAGTTGCCCGAAACAGAGCGCTTTGAAATCACCTCATGAATGAGCCACATGCTGCTTCACGACTTCTCCCTAATGTTTAATCCCCTGGTTGTGTTCCCTAATCAGTACAGCCTCATGACCTGTTTGCTAATTCATGAATGCGCGCAAAGTGTTCCCTAAACGTGCGTCGCCACCTTTTTAGCGACCGCCCGGTCGGATGCGTTTAGTTCACCGGCGCATACGCACATTAGCATAATTTGCTGGAGCCTGTTAGCGCTGGCGCGCGCTCGTTTTGCTTCCTGGCAGCAGGTTGGATGAATAGTGAAATGCGGGGGTGGGGGGGGGGGGGACAAAATGGCCGGCAGGGATCACCTGAGCCACGCGCCTGCTGCTCTCCCAGTAGAGAGCTCGACTCTGATCCAGATCGAGTCAAGAGGTGGTGAAGGAATATCATTGCCCCGTTCCGTGGCACTTTCGGAGAGTTCCATCCCCTGCCCCGGCTGTAACATCCCCAGCGAGCCGGCCTCCACCGTCTTTCTCCGACTGGCGCAAGGCGCAAGGTCACAAGAATGCGCCGCGTTCTGCCATAGAAAGCTCCGATTTTCCCGTCGCTGGGTATCAAAGGAAACTCGGGAGCGAGCCGTCTGGGAACGTCTCTTCCTGAGGTGCTTGGATTCCACTTAACTTTTCATAATGACTTCCCTTGGAATGTATCCATCTTATCTTAATTAGCTAACCGTGTTTAGCTCATCAGAGGGTTTGATTTTCCGTCTAGTTTTTGATGTTGTTGCATACGATGGCTTCATCATTTTGTCACAAAAGTCCAAAGTGCCCGATGAGAAGCGATGGCGGACCGGTTCCTTTCTGTCTGGCTCTCAACAGTTCTTTCACGGGGAAAGGCGAGATCGAGCGGGCTAACCACATATTTTCACGCGTTGAACAATCTGTCAAGGGCCGTTTCGAAATATTTGTTCACATTTAAATGCGGCAGAAGATTTGCCCGCGGAGGAAACGCTGATTTTGAGAGCATGCAAATTGTGGTGAAGAGCGAATATTTGTTCAGGGTGTTTGGGATTTGCGTATGTATTTCAACAGGCATCTCACACGCACACATACACACACACACACAGTGGATGCATATAGCGTCCAGATGAATTTGTGATGGCAGGTGGCTGGTTGGGGACCAGTTGGTCCAGACAGCAGATGGTCTCGTGGCAGGAAGGGGCGGGCCTGGAGAATTTCCAGATTTTTTTTTTTTCCTCTTCGATATCACAAGGCGCAATTCTCTTTTCCACGCAGCGTTTTACCATTTCAACCCACTTAATGACATGACAAGAATAGAAGTGGGTGACTCTTGAGGTTTCACTTCATTGGTGACATTGTGCTTACGACTCACCATGCATACCACAACTCACACTCTCCCCTCCAGTAGATTTATTCACTTGCGCCTTTCCCAAAGTCTGTATTACTGGTGGATCGTTCCAGTTTCCTGCCCCAAATTTTGACGCCCCGCCCCAAAAATTGACAGTCTTTACTAAAAAAAGAAAAAAAAACTTTTTTATCTGAAAAACTAAAAGCAAAGATGAGAAAAACCTGTCTTACAGTCATGGCAAGATGTAGCAAAGAGGCACACCAGCAAGATGCAAAAACTCATGAAAACCCAGGTTATCATAGTTTGGGATTTTTCCTTATAGTTCGTTTTTATTGTATTTTATGTTTTGATTTTCATTTCAATTCGTTTTAATTGGAGCAAGTTTATTTATTTTTTAAAGCTAAATCTTTGTGTAGTTTGTATGATAATTATTATTTTATTGATTTATTTTTAAAACTCATTCAATGCCAGCGATGTTTTTATACTGTCCCGCACAGGTGGCAGATGTCACGTTGCGAGGTGGTGGTGGTGGACCCCAAAAAGCAGGCAGGAGGGAGGAGCAGGGTGTACTTGAAGAAAGTGTATTGATAAAACACCGAAAACTAAATCCTAAACAAACAAAGTCCTAACAACAAAACGAATCCAAAGTAAACAAAACCATGACTAAAGTTAAAAGTACATAACAGTGACCGAAACATGACTAGAAACAAACCTGACAGTGGCAAACAATAACCCAACAACGATCGGTCGGGCGGGAGTCCTTTTATACTACTAATTACCTAACGACCAACAGGTGTGCAGCTGCAGGGGGAGCCCTACAGTGCCACCTGTTGGTCACAAACAGAATCATGACAGCAAATCCAGGCCCAGAAAGTAAAAAAAGCTGGCATGGTTCGGCGCACAGGTGCTTCCACTCAACCAGCAGCTCGCCGAGCTCCCCAGTTGCCGGTTGAAGCAGAAGCAACTGTGGCTAAAGCGAAACTGTGGCAGGGTTTTGATTTTCTGGACCTGGATTTGCCATCTGCGACTGTACGGCAAAAACTTTCATGACAACCCTCCAAGGTAATGATCCTTCTTTCCGATTTCGCCACTTTTCATGCATGTATTGCGTATTGGTATCGACAGCATTTACTTGGTATGGTATCCGTACGAAATGTTGCTGTACTCAAACACACGCAGAGCCGCACCTTCTTCATCTGTTCAATTAAAATAGGCGCCAACAAGTGGAGAAAAAACCAGCCATGGACGGAATTGTGTCTTTGTTGGAGGGGGCGAGACAGTGGCCGGCATCCAAGGCGGCCTGTCCACATGTGCGTGTGTTTTGACTTGATTATTGCCCATCTTTTTATGTTTGCCAGACGTTTTCGAGTGTTTGGCTTTTTTGTTGTTAGTGTTGTATTATTGTTTTTTTTTTTTTTTTATGCTCGCCGTTATCACGGCGGCCCAGACCAACGAAGCCCTTCAGTGGCACGTTCGCTGCATTTAGCATGAAGATTGGTGGGCCTTGTGTGTCAACCCGCCATTCTTCATGCCATTACGTTTTGCCATATATGTGTGTGTGTGTGCTTTCAATCAGCATGTGCCTGCCGTCGCATTTGCAGACGTGAGCCGTTAGGTAATCACAAATCACTCTGATCTATTCCCGAACCTGCGCCATTATAAATAGCATTATCCACTCTGCCACCCACTCGCCCTTCTCTCTTTCACGCTCTCTCATTTTCTTCTTCCCGGCACACTTACTCTATTTTCTGCCCCTCATCCGGTCCTCCAGCTCCCGCACTCCCACACTCACTCCATCGGCCCGTGTTCGCTTCGGCCGTATATATATTACCGCTTCCTTGTTGTTTGTCTCTGCTCTCTCTCGACATTTCGCTTGTCATCTCTCGTCTCCTTCCGTCGCCAAAAGTTCCACCCCACCGGTGTTTTACTGAACCCCCAACCGCCTCAACACATCTGGTCTTTTCCTGTGCCCCCCATACCTCTGTTTTGCCTTCCGTCATGTGTGATCACAGTATTGATCGCATGCTCTGGTGACAGGCACAGAAATGGACGGCTCTAAGTGTGTGTGGGAGTGCGGGAGTGTGGCAGCGTGTGTGGGGGGAGACAGAGGGGGGATGCCGATAACTCACCTGAGCAAGCGGAGGCCCGCCGGGGTGGGAGGGGCAGGCAGAGTAAGAGATAGCGAAGCTTGACAGGCTGCATTTTAAAGCCAGTGAGCCAAATGTAGGGCAACTTTCAAATCACAAGCCCCTGGCACCTCGGGGAAGGCGACCAGCTACGGAAAGACAGACGCCCCCACCTCCCCTCCACACACACACCCACACACACATCCCGCCGCCTGCCTGCCCGCCAGGCGATAAAACAAATGAGTAAACCCCCGAGATGGTGACTGACTGATGTGGTTGGCATTTGTTCTTGCCAAATAGTGAGCTCCTCAATAACCGAGTGGCAATGCGCCGCAATTTAAATGCTAATTCAATTAAATCAATCGCTTTTCTATCACCCGTGATGTTCAGTGGCTACTTTTCCATGGATTCTTGTGGAAAAGTTGGTTTCTTGAGGACATAGTTATGATGATGGAATCCTTGGAGACCGCAAAACCTATTAGATGAAGATGTACAGATGGTTGCTGTTCCCCACCACATTTGAGAACTACAAAAAGCTTCTTTCCTTAAAAAAAATGTCCGGGACTTTTTTACTTGGGCTGTGCATGAGTCGGCGGTGATTTGAACAGAGAAGCGAATGGCCCATTATTTAAAAACAAACGCCAAATCTGAATTTTCAGATTTGAGTCATAACAAGTTCACGGCAAAACGAAAACGTGAACCGGTGCGTAGCTTAGAGTGGTTTCTCCCTTCCTTCCCCCACCAGACGGTAGGAAACCACAGAACTTGAGAAGGTTGCTCCAATATGTCTGCGGGCAGTGCAATGTTATTTGTGAAAGTGCGCCGCATTCAAACGAGAATGAAATTCAATGCTCAAGCCGTCAGACAATAAAGCCCAGCAGGGCAGTGTATCACCAGCTTTGTTTATTCGCTGTTAGACTCTCACGCTCTCCAAGGAAGAATATGCAAATACCCAAGCTAGCTTAGCGCTAGCTAGCAGCTTGTAAGAGACAAGGGGCTGAATTTAAAAAGTGGTCCAAAAGAAGACCCTGTGTCAAAACGTCCAGCGTCCGCAGTTGCATGAATATCGTAAAAAAGGTTTCAGTTGCCATTTGCGTCATCATTCGTATTGTTTATTTTTTGGCCCTGTGGTCTACGTTAACATGTTCATCTAATAACCAATTTAGCACGTCACAGCTAATCATATTTTAATATAATCAACATATGGTTTTGTATTAGTCATGCTGTTTAAAAGCCAGTCTGAGCCCCTTGGAGGTGTGCCAACAATTTGATTATTTCATACAATATGTTCACAATGTATTTTATTAATGGAGCATACTGTAAAATGCCATCGTGTCACATCTGATTCCCTTCGCCGGCTTTCGGTTGCTTATATAGAGCTTCATTTCATGGTCATTCGAATGGAATCGCATTGCACGTTCCGGTTTCTTCAACTCATTCAATATGGCTTTCGAAATGTGAAAGAAAAAAAAAAAAAAGCAGGCAGAAAAAGGTGCGCTATGTATAGCAAGGAAACTCAACCTGACCCACGCGGCATTGACTCTGAATAAGCGATGCTAATGAAAGATGCGCTCGTTTTCCTAATTTTCTGGCTTCAATCTTGCCAGGCCTAATGTGGCGCCCACGAAACGGGGGAGCATTATGCATGCGTTTGTTCAGCCAGGGTAACTCGTTTCGCCAACAATGGGACAAAACAAATGCTAATTCCTATTAAAATACGGCCGCGCCGCATAAATGTTCCGGCAGATGTTTGCTGCTAGCATATGCTATTGCCTATTAGCATAGAGCGGGCATGGAAAAAAAGATGGGAGGGAAGCCCGATTTGACCCACTCATGCTGTAGGTGCACGCAAATATGGGGATAAAAAATAAAAAGTAAAATGTTTGACTTAATATATGTGATGCAGTGGTTAGCGTGTCGGCCTCAGAGTGCAGAGGTCGTGAGTTCGATCACGGCTCCGGCCTTCCTGTGTGGAGTTTGCATGTTCTCCCCGGGGCCTGCGTGGGTTTTCTCCGGGTAGTCGGGTTTCCTCCCACATTCCAAAAACATGCGTGGCAGGCTAATTGAGCACTCGACATTGTCCCTAGGATGTGAGTGTGAGCGTGGATGGTTGTTCATCTCTGTGTGCCCTGCGATTGGCTGGCGACCGGTTCAGGGTGTCCCCCGCCTACTGCCCGAAGACAGCTGGGTTAGGCTCCAGCACCGCCCGGATAAAGCGTATCGGAGGATGGATGGATGGATGGATGCTTGTTTGTCTCTGAGTGCCCTGCAATTGGCTGGCAACCAGTTCAGGGTCCCCCTTGAGGGGGCTAAAAAAACCCCATCTTGATGAATTGCAACCAACGTTGCACTCATCAACCCAACTTGTAATTGGGGTGGCTTGTTTGTCACATAGTCTTCAAAGGAAGGCAAATAATCCCGCGCTAAATACCAAAATGTAGACAAACACACATTTCTGCGTTTTGCTGCCCTCCTCGTGCCCTCTGCAGTCAGCTCCTCTCAGCTTCATTAGCCCCGCGTCTCCATGTGACCAATTTCAGCAACGTCTCGCAGTATTTTCACACCAGCTAAACGACGGGGATGAAATTCGTGAATGTGAATATCGATCATTAGCGCCCCCCCCTTCCTCCTTCTCCTCACCTCCTCTCGTAGAAAAAAAAAATGTAATTATGAGACTAATTTGATCTCGTTTAATGTGTTGCGACTCAAGTGACTACTGTCAGCATTGGACAAACTATTGCCAGTGAATTGAATTCACTGTGAATTCAACTTTTAATCCATTATATACAATTACAATCTACAAGGGCCATAAAAGCAGCCCGGGTGGGAGATATACAGCGCCTCGGGATTAGCATAATAAAATACGCTCTTATAGAAGCCCCCCTTTTTTTTTTTCCATTTAACGTTTGCTGTAGTGTAATAGAGTTATGGCGAGTAGGCAGTTCAATTGAAAAAGCACAGTTAAAACTGATGAAATCATTTCGCCTTAGCAGAGGAAGAAAAGTCATTTCCCACTGCGCGGCCTCCTCCAGCAGTGTGACAAACTACACGGTTAAAAATAAAGTCTGCCGTAGAAGAAACGCCACAGCACCAAGGTCATGAACCGCACGTTCGGCTCAAACGCCCGACAGCAACAGAATATCAATCGGCAATCCATCACGTCCCAGACCGGCACCAATAGCATTGATGGTCTTGCTTGTGGTTGCAGGCGTACCTCATGTTGTGTCCAAAGAGTATGCATGTACACGCTCAGTGGTTTTATCATTTGCATGAACAAATGAACACTTTATATTTTCACCAATATTTATTCACTTATTTATGGATTTATTACATTGTCCATATATTTAACACATTTCTAGTTTTTTTAGATGTATTTGTATGTTCGAATGCATTTGTGAAAGACTAATATATTTTATTGTAATATTATTGATCTTTTTTAAATTAAAATCATGCGTGTGACAACTAAATGCAATGTAAACCATTTGTGCCACTTTTATTTTATTTTATTTGTTTCAATTCAGTGGACATTGCGCTGCTCCTTCTGGTGTGTGCAGCTTTTTCTGTCTAATACGCGCATGCAGCTATACCGTACACTGAGCCGGCCTCCGCTCTTTGTGGAGGATAAAGAATATATGCCTACGTGTATTCTCATATTGGCTGTCTTGGTGTGTTGCCCCTCCTTTGGGTTCAAATGTGTGGTGCTTAAATGTTTTACCCGAATGCTTAGTTTGTCTGTTGAAAACAAAACAAAACAAAAGGCCGGAAAACCTGAAAAGCTAGATTATAATTGCATTAAAAAAATTATATGCTGTATTTTTATCCCCAATTTTTGCAGGGGTGTACCATTTTGCTTTTCACGTGACCATCCGCTACTTCAAGATGCCTTTAGAGTATCACAGAAGGCATAACCTTGACTCACTGCCCATTCAAACGGCGCATCAAAATGGCAAGCTCACTATATGGGCCATCAAAGCCGTGTCTCGCCCATTTTCGAGGGTGCTAAAGCACCCCATAAGTAAATCCAAGCACCCCCAAACATTCTAGAGGTGTTTGTGTGGTGCTAATATTAAAGGCAAGGTGCCACTGACGACACGCTCATGATCTTTGAAACTTCCATTGCACAGGTCTCAAACTCTGGTCCTCGAGGGCCGCTATCCTGCATGATTCAGAGTATCCCCTCCTCCTCCACGCCCGTTTCAAAGGATCAGATTCATTATCAGAGTCATGCAGAGTTTGCTGATGTGCCCGTCTTTTGATACAGGGGTGTGGGGGATAGTGGCCCTCGAGGACCAGAGTTTGTGTGGCATGTTGTGTGTGTGCAAGGATGGATGTCTGCGTGCATGTTTTTTTTTTTTTTTTTTTAAAGCAGAAAAAACGTGAATCCCCTGACAGACTTAAATGACGAATCCCAGAATTGTCCCTCTAGGGCACGAAATTGCGTAGCGCAGGGTGGCCCAAGTCCGCTCTTCGAGAGGCCCGATTCAGCCTTTTTTAGATGTCTCCCCCATTCAAATGATCAGCTCATCGGTCAGTTTGGCAGAAACCTGAGAGTGGTCCTGATCATTTCAATCAGGTGTTAGAGGAGGGGGACATCAAAATCAGGCTGGATAGAGGGCTCTCGTCGCCCAAACATGGGCACACCTGGCATAGTGCCTCGGGAATGATTCCGAACACGGCCACAGTTACTGGTAGTTTTGAATTTGACTTGTTCTCGGTTATTTTTGCAACAGCATCAAAAGTCAAATTCCGCCCACAGAGACGAACAACCGTCCGCGCTCACACTCACACCTAGGGATAATTTGGAATGTTCAGTCAGCCTGCCACGCGTGTTTTTGAAATGTGGGAGGAAACTGGAGTACCCAGAGAAAACCCACGCAGAGAACATGCAAACTCCACACAGGAAGGCCGGAGCTGGAATCGAACCCACGACCTCTGCACTGTGAGCTCGTGGCGCTAACCACTGGACTGCGAGGCCGCCCGCCAGGAACATTCAAAAATTAAACGAAAGGAGACAATCACAACATTTGCCTTGATTTCTCTAAATGTTTTTTTGTGTGTGTGTGTGTGTTTTGTTTCTTTTGCTTTGTAGCACTTTTAGTGTTCAAATGAAGCCATTCTCCAAAAGCAAGAAAGCTGTCGCATCAGCCGAAGAGGTTGAAAAGAGGACACCACTTAGCAAAAAAAAAAAACAATAAAAAAGGCACGCTTGTACAAATCTAACGTCGGATCGTTTCAATTAAAGTAAGTGAAGTCGCGCGACTGTCGTGAGTGGGGAAAAAAAAGCCATTCAACGGAATGCGCGAGAGAATTCCGTCGTACCGGCAAGTCGACTTAATCCAACACGGGTCTGATTAAAGGCTTCGTTTGTTGCGCCTCGATTTGTGCGCGAAAAGCTCAGCCGCCGCCACCGAATCCCCCCCCCCCGCCGCCATCGAGAGACAGCATCAGCCGCCGGCTTCCTTCCTCCGATCGACACCGCGTAAGAGTTGATGTGAAAAGGGCCGTTCCCGCGCCCGACATTAATACTCGGCTAATTACCGACAGGCAGCGCCATCGCTGCCGACGCTCGACGACAAGAGAGCGTCTCGTCCTACTTATTGTGCCGACTTTGCGCCGCAGTCGCGATGGATTTGTCTCTCGCTCGCGGCGTGCTGAAAACAAAGACGAAATGAGCGTGCTGCTTTTCCGCGCGGGCAAATTAGAGGAGATGAGAACACGGGCGCAGAGAGCCTCGCTCTCAGTCAGCACTAATACAAACACCATCCCGTCGTGAAGTTGATCCTTTTGGCTTTTTCGCTAGTCTTGCTCACAGAAATGACGCCGGAAACGCTGACGTGTGCAACGGCGCTGGCCAGGAACAAAGTGCAAATACTTGGTTGCTGCGCTTGAGTAGATTTTTCAGGTACAGTGATACCTCTACTGATGAAATGAATTGGTTTTGGAAGAAATTTTCTCTCCCAGAAAAGATTGCAAGTCAAGACGCATTTTCCATGTAAATGCCCTAATTCGTTCCAAGCCCCCCAAAAATTCAGACATAAATGTTTTCTAAAGCATAATGTATCAAAATATGTAACAAATACACATCACAATTAGATTATCGCACAATAATTGAGAGTTGTGCACAAAGAAAAGAGTAAAGAATAAAAATGATGGCCATTGAACTTTTAACTGCATCCTCATCGGTTTTTTTTTGCCCTCTTGAGTCCATGTTCTCTCTTAGAAGTGTTTTTTGTCTGGCGTTTTGTCAAGAACTCATCCAAGGATGTTTGCTTTTGTCGGCTTTTAACAATCCTTCAAAAATGTCCGAGGCAGAAATCAGCATAGTGAGCGATCGCCCGACCGACCGGTGAACATTTTTTTCTGGGTGATTCACACTTACGTAAAACTTTCGAAATGTCTCATGGCCCGAAGGGCGAATGATGAGGCCGCTGCATAGTTGCAGATCTCTCTATCGACACACAGAGACATATTCAGTAGAGGTCACGCTTAGCCAATGGGACGCCAGCATGATGCTTGGGAATAGCCAATGGCAGAGCTGCTATAAGCATGTTGTGTTCAGGAAAACTCGGAGCTGCGAGTAGCGGGCCACACTGTATTTTTACCTTTCGTATCTCGAAATTTCTTCGGTAACAAGAGGCAATATTTTCCTGTTGAGACGTTTCGTAACTTGAAAATTTCGTATGAAGAGACGTTCAGAAGTAGAGGTAACACCGTATCTGTATTTCAGGATTTACTTTCCAGATGATAGTTTTATCTTGACTTTTATTCTTTATTTACTGTGTGCACCTTTTTACTTGCAGTTTCTTACTGACTTTTGTTCTACCTCCCATTCATTTTGCGAATAATTCCACTTTTGAGTTTGACATTCAATTTGGAAGAAGAGTAAAAACAGGAAGTCGGCCTAAATTCAACATCCGCCGGGGTCGCCAGATTTCTTAGGTAAAAAAATGGTGAAAACATGGAGTATGAGGAGGTGGGAGACCTTCTAAAGTCTTCTAAAGAACTTCTAAATCATGCTCCCACTGGGGCACAGTGTGTGATCTCGAAAACAAAACAAAAAACAATTTGGTACATAGTGACATCAAAAACAACAACAACACCAACTGCTCTAAACGTCTCACTACCGTGCCACTTGGACCACCTCCACAGATTCCCTAAAATGAAGTCCTCCCTCCCCGCTAACCATTTCGTCACATGCTCCAATTTTTTTTAATGGTTTCTTAGCAACAAGGGGTGGCTCAATTTAAAATGATCAGTTTACCTCCTTCTCTCCTGATAATTAGGAGAGCAGTGTGTGGGATGTCCGTCCAATGTGAAAATGTTTCATGACACCAGCCGAGGGTTTCATTCTTCGGCTACATTTGCATGACGACTGAGGACATCAACAGCACTTTCGGGATATAATTACTTGTGTACCTGTGCCAGCACCTTCCCCTCCACCTCTATCCGTCATCCTCGACTCTGTTGCCACGGCAGCGCAAACATGACGAGAGATGGACCAAATCTGTGTGTGTGTGTGTGTGTGTGTGTAGAGGTTCTGTGAGAAGACCTCACTTGTGTTTGGTGGCCACGGCCAACCCGCCAAAACAAGCAGAACATCGCACACCCGTTGATGCGTACTTAGCCTCTCCCAGGAAAACGCAATCTCCAGTCGCCATTTGCGTCCGTTGTGGACGTTGCGTCCACTGTCGATCCCGCTGCCCGTCATGGCTGCCGTCTTGTTCCCATCCAAGGCAATTACCAGCCGGAATAGAAGCGAGCCAGCGGTGAAAGGATGCTCATTGATTGTCAATTTGGACAGTTTTCATCGCGCGCCGCTGTTCACTGCCACTCCAGCGGTTCATTTTCCTTTCCGGGGTGGATGAGCAGATATCTGCGATGGACAGCCACAGTATATCCTGGACCGATGGGCAATCTTTATCGCAGGGGTCACCAGGAGCTAGGGAGCTACTGTTTGTACTTCTTGGGGACAGATTCATGCGAAGGGCGACCAGCGGTGTGCAGTGGACCTTCACATATTCACGGATCGGCATTTACGAATGGAACCTTTTTTTTTTTTTTAACTCATTTGTTTCACCCGGTCTCAAGCCATACAGGCTATTTCTTTGTACATCTCCAAAATATTTCTCTTTTTCATTCACGGTTGCAGGGGGGTGGGGGGGGGGGCACATTGAGCCTGCCTCGCCCTCAATAGACGCTGCCCCCTACCTGCAATTAAGTAAACAAACACACCCCTGCCAGTCCAGTGCATGAAATCGGGCTCACGGCATAGTACAGATGCTCCTGAACGGCTTCGCCGTTTCACAACACAAGTGCGAGACTCTCGAAGAAGTCACTCGCCTGCCCGTTCCTCCAAAGGGAAAAAAAAAAAAAGGAAGTAGCAGAAACCTCAGGAGAGATGGTTCAAAAGAAGTAGAAGAAAAAAAAAGAAAAAATCTCATTCTTGCATGGCCGGCTTTTGCAGGGGGTCGGCATGAGGGGTGTGGAAGAGGTGGGCGGCGGGCGGGCGGGGGGTGTGGGAGGGGGACAAGTGCAAAGAAAGCAGAAAGTAATACTGCGGTGTAATATCCTGTAACAAGGCTCGCACCCTCCCCCAGAGAAAATATTCCACATCCGCTGCGACACAGCTCTCATCTCTCCCGCCACCATTTTTTTTTTCTTCTTGCAACACTTGCTGCACAATGTAATCATAACATTTGATGTATGACATCTTGTTGTTTTTTTTTTCCTCCCTAAACCGTATTCGAATAGTTCAAATCTGCAAAGAAGCCAAGGGGCGGCTGCTGGGTTTGAGGAGAGCATCCTAATTGTGATTAAAACACTTGAGCCCCACCCCCACAATCCCCTCAACTGCTGCTTCCACATCGTGGGGGGACAAAAACCAAAAAAACACACTCACTTCCTTTTGTGCGTCATCAGCGTTTTGATTGTTTTTACTCAATCCTGCGCTGCCTTGAAGAGGAAAATGCACTCCAGTAAAAAAAGCTGTTTTGTACCCAATGCGAGCACAAATCCGCATTTTATTTATACCTGTTCATGAATCAAAGGTCCATTTATCAAAGTCAGTCGATCAGATTGAAAATAAAATGTCTTTTTTGTTGCAATTCAAACCACCCAAAATTGGACCTGAATGGAATTTCATTTGGACCAATTCAAATAAACAAAACGTGACCCATGCCATGAATCTAAAAAACAAACATTGTCAGGACATGCTGAAGTGTACAGATGGGGGGGGGGGGGGTTCTCAGAAAGCAAAGAATGAGTCTGATGGGGATGGATTTTTTTTTTTTTGTATGTCCTGTTTTCCAAGTAAGTGCACATTATGGTGCTTCGTGCAATTTCTCCTCTTCTATAATTTAGTTTTCTTGCAAGAGTTAGATACTGGCAAATATTACGACAACTATGGTGGTACAAGTAGAATGGATACAGAAAAGCATGCACACACACACACACACACACACACACACACACACACACACACACACACGGCGAGTGGAGGGAACGAAGTGGAGACAAAGCGGAAGAGAGGATGAGAGATGGCGGAGTCAGACGGTCAGACGTGGGCAAGATGAAAGAGGAAGTGGGTGGGAGGAAGGCTCGGGTACCGTTAACATCCGCTTGACTGGTTTTCCAGCCGCACCGTGATTCCGATATAGGGCGCAACAAAAAGTTCCACTTCGATTGCACTCATCGAACGTGGTTTCTTCTTGGCAATGCTCAAAGATGTCCTCGTGCGACAAACATTCTCATCAGGCTTCTTTCCTTCCTTCCTACCTTTCATGACTTGATTCCTTTGTCCCCACTTCCTCCCTTCCTTTCTCACTTGAAAAGTTCATTTCCAAAGCGTCTCCCACTTTTGTTGTGACAGTTACACAGTAATTTCCCAAGGCCCATTTTATAGGTGGTTGTCGCACCAGGCGAGGTAGTAATCGAATCCTTTGCGGCGATACGACAGTGATCATTTATCTTGGTGGGGTACACAACATGGGCAAAAGTTTCGGGATGCCATGTCACTCTGATTTGCTTTGTGTGTGTGTGTGTGTGTGTGTATTTGGCATCCATTTTGACTCCGGTAAGCTAGCTCATTGCCTGCTTCAAATAAATGTAAAGTAAATGTGAAAAACATTTTTTTTTTTCAAAGCAAAGCATAAAAATGTAGCCCCGCCCAAAATAACCCAGACAAAGATGAACGCTATATGTCAACTATTCATGCAGTGGACAGTCTTTGCACGTTTTCAGACTTTATTTTCAAACATAGTGTATTTCATTTTTGGAAACGAATCACTGAAATGACCTCTGCTTGAACTGAAACAATAAAACTTGTATAAAATAAAATTCAGGTGAATTCTTGCTGTCTCGTGGGGTAAGCAAAACAAAACAAAACAACAAAACATTGCGTCTCAGTGAGGCCGCGGAGAGCGGTCATGTGACCCACCTTGCTCCTTCTGATTTGTCAATTGGAGTCAAAGGTCACCGTGGACACAAAGTCTCTCTGACAAGCTGAAACAAAGACCGCAGAAGCAATAATTGGTTAATAAAAATAAAAATTCTGTCTGTCTCTCAATGTACTTTGGAATAGAAAATACAAAATTAAAAAGTATACTCTGACAAGTGCAATTTATCCTTTCAAATTACTGGAGTAAATGTCATGGAGAAAATGTAAGCAAGCTGCTAGCCACCTTTTGCCGCGCCTTAATTCATGGTGATTGTTATTTATTTATTTATTGTTTTTACATTTTAGACAACATTTGTGATGCAATTACTTGTGGCCACAGTGAAGTGGTGCTGCCTTCATGTCGTGGAAGGAAAAAAAAAAAAAGTCTGCTCCTTTCATGGCTTTGCCTTCTTTTATTGTACGGCCTTTATCAAGCGGTAGAAATGGAAGTGTTTCTTCTCTTCTCTTGTCTGCATGGAGTCCCAAGAAAGACACAGAAGGGTTTTTCCTTTGTTGTGTTGCCGTCACGAAACAAGGGAATAGACAGGAAGCACTTCAAGTTTCACGCGGTTAGCCTCTTGTCCCTTAATGTAGCCCTGGAAAAGACGGCGTTCTCCTTTCATCACGTCGCCTTTCAAGTTGTGAAAGTAAGTCGAGCACTTCCTTCGTCGCCTTGCCTTCATACAGGTTAGGGAAAGAAATCTTCAATCATACGAACAGGTACCGTGAAACTCCTCTAAATGAAATGTTTGCAGCAAGAATTTTTCACAACAGGAGACTTTTCACTGGAGCACATTTGATCTCAGACGCAAACACGAACATACACAAACGTATATGTGCACTTTTTAATTTTTATTCCAATAGTGCATAAGTGTGAGCATACACTTATTCGACACTTCATATAGCCAGCATAGAGAGGAAAAAAAGAGAAATTGCAAAATTTACAATTAGCATTTATTTTCGCCTACATCAATTTCTTGCATCATGTCTTTTATTTAGCTTCCTCCATCTTTCATTTTTATTACCTTTATCCTGTCTTTTTTTCGCATAACGGAACATGGGGACGTTTTAGTTGCAGGGGGGGCAGGAAAGTTGCTTTCATGCATGAACATTTTTTCACACTGGTGGGTATTTTCACCCATGTAGGTTTTTGTTGTAGAGGAGTTTCACTGTACTTCCATTGACTGTTATATGTCAAATTGCCATTACACAGTAGAGGGGAAGTGATCCACATTGCTAGCGTTGGGTTGCCTTTAACCCTTTCTGTCCACTGTAGTAACATTGTAGTGCCTTCACACGGCGGAGGAAAAGAACCTGTTCTCCTTTCCTGGTGTATCCTTCGTAAAGTTATGAAACAGACCCTGGCGTATCTTCCCCGTCCAGCACTTAGCATTGTGTTGCCTCGGAGTCCCCAGAAGCACACTGTGGAAGTCAAGATGAAACGATGGCGACATGAAACGTTCGCCGTATCTCTTTTATTGCAGTCCAGAGTTTCTGTTCGGTTTTTCTTGTGATGTAAGAGCTTTTTCCATTCAACATGTTATCATTTCAAATACACCCCCCCCCCCCCATCCCCATTTCTCCCGACCCCCAGCTGCCGCGTCGGATGATAAAATATCAGACGAGAGCTACGTTGGCAGACGTCGTCCCTGCCCAGATTTCATCCGATTTGCATGAGACGGTATAATCAACGTCGCCGTTCATGCTATTACCGCGTCGGCCCTCCATTTGAATCTGCTCTGCATTTTTACGTGATGGTGATTTATTCTATACGCCCAGGCTAAGATGGCATTTTACCTCCACCGCGCTCAAGTAAACATCGCCGAAACGAAATGTAATTCAAGGCAGGCTGCGTGCCGGCCAGCTTCCAGGTACAGATCCAGATCAAATGAATAAATCAACGTCTGCTCCAAATGTTCTCGCTCCCCTTCAAGTCTGGGACAGAAAGGCTTCCGAACGCCGGGCGTGACTGTGGGGGGGGGATTGGGATACAAATCTGCCGCAAAGTTAGACAAAAAGGGATAAAAAGGAACAAAGAGCCGGAAAATGTCAGAGCCAAGAGACGTGCAGTGATGGCGAGATTAGAAAAGTGAGTGTCAAAAGGGGAGGTGGAGGATTAAGGGATGAAAATTCACGGCAACAACATGACAAATGGGCAAAATTGGAGAACAGGAAAGGGAAACACGTCCGATGTCCAGGATTCTCGAACAACGACTGCCAGTAGTCAGGAAGGCAGCGACTGTTGCGTTCTTGTCGGAGTTCGTTCAAGGGCACCGGACGTTTGCCAACCCCCCCGTTTGGTGAACATTCGCAACCTTGAGCCAACCCTGACGAATTCCGACGTGGCATTGGCTGCCTCGAAACCATGCGCACTTGTTCACTGACGTAGGGGAAACGTATCCGGGCAATTGTTTCATTGACGGCGCGTCCATCTTCTCTCCAACTGTCCTCGAGTGTCATTGGCAGGCCTCGAATCTTCACTAGCCATCCATTTCTCTTCATTTGGCTCTCCGGCGCATCCAACCTCCCTCATCGACCCCTCCATCGTCACACTCCTTCCATCTCTCATCGGCATGGATGCGTGATACGATGGGACGACGATTCGATGATGGTTCGGGTGAGTTCGATGAGGGCACGAGGCAATGAATGTCTTCACAAGACGATGACAAGAAAAATACGCTCCTATCTACTTGTATGGAAACGAAGGAATGAGTTTTGAAAAGTCATGCACTTGAGTGGCGCCAGCGTCGCCGTGTGCGCCGAGAGAGTCCGAGCAGTGCGCAATTGCGCGCAGCTTCGAGGGAACGCAAATGATTCGCCAGGACCCCTCTACACCCCTACCCCCTTCCGCGGCACCCTCCCTCCTCCATCAGACTTGTTTTTGTCTCTCCGTTTCCCTCATCCAATTCTTCTTCACCTTAGTCTTCATTCATCCACTGCTCATCTCCTGCGGGTACAAGGCCAGATAGCCTTTCGGATTTCCTCCGAGTTGCCCCCCCCCACCCCCACCCTCCCCCACACACACATAAACAAGAACACAACCCACCCCACTCCCATCGAACTTGTCCTCCTTGGAATCCTCCTATTCCTCCACTGTCCTTCGCCAACCGCACTCCCACCTCTTCTCCTCTCTCTCTCTCGAGATAATTAGGATCTCTGATTTTCTGCTTCGCTCTTTCAAAATTGACACGGCAGACGCAGCATGCGGGCGGCCAACTCCGCACACACAGACGAACACGCCTATGCAAACACACACACGCCGCATGATGATTGCACCCCCGACCCCGATGTCTCTTCTATTCTCTGCTGCATTCACAGCCGGGCAAGAAGTGAGAATATTTCTGCGCTTTTGCCTTTCGTGTGTTTGTCGGCGGCATGCGGGTTGACGTGCGCCATGAAAGGCCCGCGCGTGCTCGTGTGGAGAACAAGTGTGATGCGGGAGTGCCGTTTGCACTCCGGGGGGTTTGCAACTCTCCGCAGACTGACAGACACACACACACACACACACACACACACACACACACACACACACACACACACACACACACACACACACACACTCACACAGCCTCCTCGAAACAACAGGTTAGCACTTTGCTTGGTGCTGTGGCTGGGTTATACTTTACCTGTGGAATATCAAATGAGCATTTTAGGGAGTTTGTCAAAAAGAAAAATACCAATTGAATTATTTTTTTGCGACATGTGAGCAATTGTCTGACTCCCCACAAATGGTGATGCAACAACAAAGTTGCAATACTCACCGGCATGTATTCTTAATCCTCTGCGAAGAATGACTTATATTGCTGAATACGTCGTGCCTGTCTCCATGTTTATCTGTATTTCTGTGTTATAACTGCCCCCAGGCGGCTGAGGCACACAGACATGATTACGTTAGGACAAGCCAAGTCACAGCAAGTGGAGTGTTGTAGATGTTGTTTTAAGGAGCTTCCTCATGTATTTTGGCACATTTGTCAGAGAGTGTGGCTCTCCTTGCCCACAAAGGAGGGCATCGCAGTCCCTTAATTGCACCAATTTGTTTTCACTTTGCTCAAGCGGCGACATATCGGAAGCTTGCTCGCAATGAAACGTTTGACGTTCGTTGCGAGCATCAACTGCGTGACAACTCTTTGGACCTTATAACATTTAATCAAGCGTTCCTCCATATAGATCCCAATCAATCCATCCATCCAACCAGCCTTCCCTTCATTCATCCATCCATCTGGTATCCTTCCGACCAATTTCCCCGTCCCTCTGACATGCATGAAGAGTACAATAATCGAGTATTTGTCAGTGTCCCAGTCTGCCACAATATAATTTCCTCTTTGGCCGAGAGGCTTGACGTCAAACAAGATGCAATGCAGGAGATATAGACTCATTACTTATCTACTTTTATCCCAACCGACTCGCCAAAATCACCTCGAGTGTAATTTGGATGTCTTGAATATATTAGAATTAGAACAAGATAAAATAAGTGCCGCGTTTCCAAGTGGAAATGATGACATGGGCGTGCGGGGACACCGCAGATACATCTAGTAATTTTATATCCGCATCAATTACAGCTCACGATGGGAGTGTGGCTGCACAATGAGTTAGTGGTTGCCATGTCTTCCTTTGAATTTGTGGGTTCAAATCCCAGCTCAGACCGAACATTTTTTCTTTTAATTGCAATTTCAACTGGTATTGACACACAGATATCGCCCGAAGTCATTTAGGATAGAGACTCCATCACCGGCTTAGACTCTAATGAAGACAAGCTCTGTAGAAAATGAATAGCGGTGAGTGAATGTGGGATTTTTTTTTTCTTATTGCATTTTCAATGGCTCTTAATGGGACAATTTTGTTGCTGAGTGGCTTTTGTGTCATCATTTTGGACGACTATACTTTGTCATATAGTATGGTTCATGCTGTGAGGGGGTGCGGTGGGGGTGGGAGATCAGTGGAAGGAGACACCATGTTTTCTTTCGATGGAATGCAGGGGCCCCAAAATTGAACCCTGTGGAACACCATACGACAGAAGGGCAGCAAAGGTGAACACAAAAAGTCTGGCCTGCCAAGTAGGATCAAAACCACTCTCGCCCTACGTGCCCTTTGGAAAACGGATGGATATGAGAACATACTGTACTCTCATACAATGCGAATGAATGTCAAGTTGCCTTGTTCTTGGCTTGTGAGGCTCCTGAGAAGGAAACGATACAGACGTGCTGCAGATCTTTGGCGATGAATACCAAAGGAGGAGGATTTGGATGAATCAATACGGCAACTTGTACCTGTAGATTGAAGAGGAGCTGCCGCTTGGCGGGAGCTTAAATTGCGACAATGCATCCTGCCGTCTCGCTTGATCACAACTCTGGGCGGCGGCATACATGGAAATTATGTAAACACAGTGGCATCCACAGAGTCTGTAAATGTGCTTTTTCTCCCGCGCCTCCTCCCACTCAATCCTCTCTCTCATTCCACCCAAACACTTTCCAATCTCCTCAGCCCGCGCATTCAATTTAGCTTCTTCTATTCCCTCGCCGTCCTCGGTCAATTCCCCCAGCTTCACTTTCCTCACTCATCCTCCTTCGATTCCACGCCACCCTCCCTCACTCCTCTTCCTCCTCTTGGGAGTACAGATGCTGTTATTCCCCCCCCCCCCCCGTCTCATGTCGTGAATAGCGCTCAATAATAATCAAATAACGCCCATCTTCCATCCCCGTTGATTGATTGATAAAGGCGTTGAGGTCTCACTCGGAGGGCTCTTATTTGTCATCCGTTTCTCTGTAGTAACCAATCAGAAGGCACGGCTTAAACGCTAGCCCCACCCTCCCTTCATGATAGCCCCCCACCACAATGTTTTTATTGAGTGCACCTGATGGTCCCTCATTTAGGCCCCCCTGTGAGCCCACGATCGATACGCCATGCGGTGGACATAGATGGTGTAGGCCACACAGGTTGTGATTCTGCAACCCGCTTGAGAACATCTTTGAAGGAAAGGCGCAGATTTCACATGAACCCAACTCAAATGTATTTTGCGCATTCACATCAGCCGGACCAAAGCGATATACACAAAACATGATATAATTAGAATAACAATTCAATCATAAATAACCAGCCAAATCAAATGTGCTCTAATCACAAGACGTGCACCGTTTGATTCCCTTTTAATCAAAGGCAAATGAACCATGAATTAAGATGAAACTTTATCTACTTAATTTAGAGTTGTTAACTGATATGAATCACGGGCACACACACACACACACACACACACACACACACACACACACTCAAGTGATCTCACGATGTGGTCCAACTAATCATCAGTTGTGAAACTCCTGTTGTTTTGTGACAGCATCATTCCATTTGGTTTCACAATCATTATGCGCGTATGTTTACACACACACACACACACACACACACACACACACACGCCGCCTCGACTCAAAACAATGACTCCCACAGCGCGGCCATTTTTCGACGCCATGTCGCGCGTGTGCAGATGGCGGCCGCGCTCGGCCCGTCCTCCATTCACTTTGAGCAGGGCAAAGCGTAATGAGGCCACCGCGGCCATCTGCACAGTATGGTGCATAGCCATTAGTGTTAGCGCCATGTTTGCTCACACATGTTTTCAGCTATCTTGTAACATAATCATGCTCTGATGCAGTGTGTTGATATTATTTGGAGAAAATGCAGCAATTGTAAAAAAAGTCAGAGGCGGAGCTAGACCTTTATACTGGGGGGGGGGGGGGGGCATGGGGTGGCCATGCAAGGCCATCTCACACACATAAACAGAAGACAGAGAAATGTGGAAACACATTTCTGGAAAAATTTGGAAAACCCCCAAATTCAACTATCTGGCCTGGCACCTAGGGGGTCCAAGCATATTTTTGGGGTCAGCGCCCCCTCACAGCTCCTCTAGCTACGCCAGTACCCTCAGTAGAGGCAGTGATGAAATGCTTTCATTCTGTCATTCATTACTTCCCCTCCACCCCCTCCCCGCTCTTGTCCTTTGTCCCCAATGTGGGACAAATAAAGTTATCTTATCTTATCTTATCTTTCCTCCCCACATGCATACGTCAGGGTCCCGCACCGCCCCGTGACTCTCTGCTGGGTTTAAACGGTGGTGGTGATGTGATGCAACTCTTTCAGCTTGTCCATCTGCACTTCCACGTCCACCTACCTGCCCCTCCGTCTGCATCCCCGCCATCCTTTCTCGCCGCGTCATCAGTCGGGGCCAGGCTGTGTCGCCCTGTCTGAAGGCAGCCTGCTTAGCAGCTCTTGTGTTGTAAATGTCTTACAAATGAACTTAGGAAGCTCCTGTTGGGTTCTTGAAAACGCGTGTCGGGACATCGAGTGGAAGAGTGAGGAAGATGTCTCAGAGAGCCTCTTGCGTGTGTGTGTTGTCTTTGAACTGCCTCTGGAGATCTCTTCAAGGCTGAGGCCTGTCACTTCCAAAAGACCGACTCTCTGCAGGAGATCTGGCGAGGGAATGCGCGTCGCATATTTCACCGCCAGTCAGGCGGGCTCGCGTGCCTCACTGACACCACAGTAAATCTCGCCTTCAGAGCGCTACAATGAAAGTGAGGTATAGTGAGAGCGAGGCGCTATACTTGTTACGACGATACACGATTGAAATCAGCAGTGGGAACCTTTTTCTTCCCAAGGGCCCTTTGTGTTACCCGGGCGGACCATACTGCTACCGCCGTGAAAAACCAAATAAAAATAAACAAATCGCATTTTTTTCCTCCCACGCTAACACCCTTATCATTTCACAATACTGTATACATCAATAATTGCATCCAAATATGTATCTAATAAAATTAACCTTCACCCGTCACTTTCTGTCGGCGTAAAAAGCAGGATTGAAGAGGATTTCACATTCAATAATCATCAGCAAAAACTCGCCTGAGTCACAATACTTTGTTTTCTTCTTCTTTCAGATTTGCATTGTCAAAGAAAATTGTGTGCTGCCATCTAGTGGTTGACCACAAGCTGGCGCTATGAACTGTACAAAAAAAGACTTTGGACTTTTTGATTTGTGTTCATCATGGTTCACAGCAACAAACAAGATGCATGTTCAATGAAATCAATGTCTCGTGATTTTGATGCTTGTTTCAAACCGGTGATTAAATTGGAGGCATTTCTACAAACACATTTTTCAACAAACACATTTTTGAACCATATTTATCTAAACATGAACTAATTTTAGTTTTCAAATCTTTTTTTTTTAATTGACTGCTTTTAATGGTTTTTTTGTTGTTGTTTTTTTAACAGTATACTTACTGTATATGTGTGTGTGTGTGTGAATGTATGTAGTCCAAATGTTCGTAGTAAAAACGAACACGAGAAGTACGGGGCTAACGGTTGCTGAAAGTGCAATGTGTCCTCCGTTCCTGCAGGTGGTGGTACAGGCAGCCAGCAGACCATTCTCCATGAGGAGCAGTAGAAGATGCCGGCTCTGCCAGCACTGCTGCTGTCAATACACTTCCTGTTGTTCCTGCTGCTAGCCAACATGCCGCCACGCTCGCAGTGTCAGACTCCCGTACTCTCTGCCGTCCGCATGGGTGAGTTTCCGACAATAATCTGTCAATTGATGATTTGATGGCAGGTGTCATCAATGCTGTGTGACATCCTCTCAGGGAAGTCTCAGGTACATCCATTTTTTTTCAAGTCAGTTCTGTTTAATTATTGTTAACTTAGCCAGGACAGAGATGTGTGTACTACTGTCATACATCGCAGTCAATTCGTTAGACCCTCTCCGACATCATAGTGTCAGAGCGGGCGCAAAGTGCATTTATACCGGCGAGCTGCAAGATTGCCCCATGCGGATGACGCAGTTGGCCGCGCGTGCCACGTGAGTACAGTAATTGGAGACCGCCTTGCACCCGCGAGCGTGTAACACCTCCTCCCTCCCCAAATAGTGCGTTCAGGGGTGTGTTATTAAAATATTTTTAAGATGATAATGATCGGAATTTGTTCAATGAATAGATTTTTACAGTGATTCAGAGGGATCGTCTCACAAAACTAGGGCCCTTTGTGCAAACTGGTCACCGTATAGTACAGTTTAAAATACAGTAGTAACGGTGAAACGGAGAATCTCAGGGTGAGTTGTAGTTTTTATCATTTGTTTTTGCGCCGGTCCGTCAGAATGTCTTACTTTGAAAACGGTCTGTGGCGCAAAATCAGTCGGAGACCACCGTCCTGTGCTGGAAATGTATTGATATCAATGATAAATCAACTTCCACTTGACTTTCATCACATGGTCAACCGCAAAAAATCTTGAATCTTTCAAGCCCTAACCTGCACCGGGGTAGCATGAGCTTTTGTTTTTCAATCGTTAAAAGTTCTTCAAGAGCGTACTGGAATTCAGCACGTTGAAAATAGGGCCCGGGCAGAGCAATTACAATCAATAATGCTGCTGCTCAAGCAACGCAAAGCAGCATGTAATTATTTCACCTGTGCCATTATTTAAAATCAGTGAGATTCCCGCAAAGACAACAATTGCTCGACTTACCTCGCGATGAAGTAATCCAGAAAGGTTCTGAGGAGAAAGAAAAAAAAAATGGCCGCTGGAGCGCTATTAAAAGAGGCATGTCAGGATTTCACCGTAGACTGAATGTACCTTGTTTTGTCTTTATGTAAAATCAGTCAGCTTCACGCTTTGATAAAAGGGAAGAATAGAATTTGTATAGTTGAAAATTGGATCCTGCCAGACTGCCTGGAGTGAAATTTGTGGCTGCTCAAGTGCTGTAAAAGGTCGTGCAGTTATTTCACTTTTGACTTCTTATACAACATGTCTTGATTTTAAAACCAAGACGGTCCGTATTTTGATAACAATAAAGAAATTTGTAACGCTGAAAATTGAGCTCTGCCAGAGCGCTGAGAATGAAATTTGTGGCTGCTCAAGCGCCATAAAAGGTTGTGTCATTATTTCACTTTTGACTTGCTCGCCAATACATCATCTTGTTATTTCATTTAAAAGCACTTAGCTTTGTGTTTGGATAACAATAAAGACATTTGGAAAGTTGAAAATTGGGTCCTGGCGGTGTTCTGAGAATGAAATTTCTGGCTGCTCGAGCCCCATAGAAGAAAAAAAAACAACAACTGAATAGTGAGACTAGCAAACGGGTTCACTCAGCACCTTTGGGGTTTCTCAGTACTTAAGCTGCAGCACAGTGGGGTCTTCAATGAGACAAAAGGCATCTTCACTTTGGCGGTTCTAGACTTGTTGGTGAGAGATAATGTGGCAGGTTCAATATCGGAATCAGCGTTAATGACATAGCTGCCCGTGTTGCAACTGCTCTTGTGAAAGCACCCTTGCAAAATGTCAGCGCAAACAGGAGCAGGGAGGAGAGTTACTTCAGGTCCTCGGTGCTATTTCAGGCGATCAGTATCATTCCTCAATCTGGTTGGGGGAACGCGTCAGTGCCTGAGGCAACGCAAGTGAAAGGAGGCAAACAAAAAACAAACAAAAAACAACCCCCAAAAAAGTTCAAGCAAGAGGCAATAATGAAAACGGTCCAAAATACAAATTGAGTCTCGACTGGGGATGGCAACATCAAAGTTGGAGGGGGGGTGGCACAATTTTTCATCAGTGCTACTCGGGGCCACATAAATCTTCCTAACCTCATGCAGGACAGAAATGCCACCTTAAATACAGACAAAATACGTGTATGCGTGCAAAATACTTGGTCTTCATATATTTTATTTTGGATCATACAGTTTTCAATACATGGATAAAAGATCTACACCCCCAAACCAATAACAAAGGGGTTGAAACAAACAACCAAATAACACATATCTTACAAATATATTAAAAAAAACCTTTGGTGCAAAACCTCATTTTGCATGTTTTCCACAAAAATCATCTCACTCCAAATTGAAATATTAATGAGATACTATGTTTGTCATAAATGGCATTCCAAACCTTCCAAAACAAAAAACAAAAAAAAAGAAATTAGACCTCGGCGGCCCGGTAGTCCAGTGGTTAGCACGTCGGCTTCACAGTGCAGAGGTACCGGGTTCAATTCCAGCTCCGGCCTGCCTGTGTGGAGTTTGCATGTTCTCCCCAGGCTTGTGTGGGTTTTTTCCGGGTACTCCAATTTCCTCCCACATTCCAAAAACATGCATGGCAGGCTGATTGAGCACTCTAAATTGTCCCTGGGTATGAATGTGGTCATGGATGGTTGTTCGTTTCTGTGTGCCCTGCAATTGGCTGGCAACCGATTCAGGGTGTCCCCCGCCTACTGCCCAGAGAAAGCTGGGATAGGCTCCAGCACCCCTTGCAACCCTAGTGAGGATCAAGCTGTTCGGAAGATGAATGAATGAATGAAAATTAGACCTAGTCATGTCTTAATATCGGGAAAGTGAAAGTGAAATCACTGCCATCTAATGGTGATTGATGGTATTGCCACTTAAAGGGAGCATATCATGCTAACATTTTGAGCTTTGAGCCATGTTAAAATGCGAACACCAAAAGAATCCCACGAAAATGGCGTCTTCTTCCATTTCCTCTGTAAGCAACAGATATACACACACACTCGCACACACACGCACAAGCACAACAAAAAGATTTTGAGTGAAGCTGTTCTTGACTGTCTCCCCAGCGGCCATTTTGGATGACCAGTCTGTGTGTGGGCGCGGCGAGCGTCTGGCGCTGTCACTGGCCAGGGAAAACATCAACAGCCTGATGGAGGTCCCGGCCCGAGCTCGAGTGGAGGTGGACATCTACGAGCTACAGAAAGATTCCCAGTATGACACCACTGACACGAGTGAGTGAGGCTCTCATTCATGCGCGGAAACGCTGAAAATCCACAAATATGGCTTATAACTTGCTTGAAAGGATTATTTTTGGGACGGGTCAAGCGCCGTAAGGTGACTTGTTTAACCACACCAAGATCATCTTGTTTCATTATTTGAAATCACTTCAGTTTAAATAAAATTTGGAAATAATAGACTGGCAGAGCGCCCAGAATGAAATTTGTGTTTGCTCGAGAGCAAAAAATGGGCATGTAAGAATTTGACATTTATGTTAATCGACACCATCTTGGGCCATTATTTGAAATCAGTAAATTTCTTGCTTTGTTAAAGCAGAATAATGAAATTCAGAAAGTTGGGGCCCCGGCAGAGCGCTGGAATCAAATTTGTGGCTGCTCAAGGGCACGTTGGACTTGACACCATCTTTTGAAGTCAGTCATGTTTATGCTTTGCTACAGAACAATAAGCGCTGGATTGACCTTCAGCTAAAATAAGAATCCATAAAGACTCAATAATTCCGCCTTCAACCACATCGATGCTATTTTGAGTCATGATTCAAAATCCTTATGTTTCTTACTATGTGACCTGAACTGAAGGCGATAAGGCAACTGTGGTTTTGCAAAACGCTTTAAAAAAATGAACTCCTTATTACTCCTGCCTTTTTTACTGCAGCCACTTCCACTCTTTCTTCCAAAAAAAAAAAAAAAAGGCTGAACATTACACTGGGAGCATTAAAAGTGCCCGAGCTTTTTTTTCTTCTTCTTTTATGAGCTTATGCTAATGAGTTTACATGTTCATTGGAGAGTGCCAATGACCCGCCCAGCCGGTCTCATTAAGAGCCGTGGTCCAGTGGCCTCCAGGAACAGCTGCTTGTGTCCACCACTGCGCCCAATAGAAATGATAATAATAATAAATAAATAAATAACCTTGATCCTGCAATGCAAACTAAGGAACCAGTTCAGGCCTGAGACTCCCTCGCTCCGATTTGGATACTGGAGGTCTGTGACGCTGCCATCAGCCTCTGGCAAAATGTCCAGTTGTCCATGAGAAGGCGAGTGTACTTCTGCGACTTTGTGTTGGTGTGTTTGTGTTTGTGTGTCCTTGACCGATGGGCAGGAGACTCTGACAAGCTTGTTTGCTCAAAGCCATTTTTTTTTTTCGGTTGGGTCTTTGGATCAGAGAGCTTGTCGTCTTACAGCTACAGCTGTCTGTGGAGCACACACAAACACATACACACATGCGCGCAAAAACATGCGCCCAAATCCAGGACACGCAGACAAAAAGCATTCCCCTGCGTCACTATGTGATACACAGACATGCATTAGCCGTGTCTTAGCACGGACTGAAGAATGCCAAGGCTTTTCGAGAGACTTTTAGCACCCTTTCAAGCTTTATGCTAAATAACGATTTTGAAATGTCATGTAGTTCTTCAGAGAGCCCCTTTGGGTGTGGCATGGTTCAAATCAGGCAATGCTTCCGGAGAATAACATACTCACAACTGGTATGTTTTTTTTTTTTGTTTTTTTCTTTGAGGTCAGCACACATTTAACCTCAACCTCCAAACTCATCACATTGATTGCATTCTTTGCTGGCTGACTCCTGAGTCTGATAAGCTCTCGAAGAAGTCATTAGCGGAGGGTTCAACTATTTTTTTGGTGCATCCTGCTATGACTGTTTACATGCGAGTTCAACATGGAAACAAACTGCCGGTAATTGTTTTTTATTTTATTTTTTTTAATCATCTAGATTTGTCAGTGTTGCTAACGCTCTTGTCTTTGAGGTGTCAAATTTACAAGACATACTATATATACATATATATATATATATATATACATATATATATATATATATATATATATATATATATATATATACATATATATATATATATATTAGTGCAGACAGGAGATTAAAAAATTGTGAGATTAATTAATTGTGACCTGTAATTGATCTAATTATTTGATCTATATTTTAATCTCATCTAAAAATGGCAGAGAAACCACCTATTTTCATTTTAAATCCATTACATTATTGAGGCAGATCAAAAGATTGACAACACAAAAAAAGCGGCATGATAAATTCCTTTATTGTTTTTCAACAGACTTGAACAGATGCAGTCATAGCCATTTACTTTCTGCTGTATTTGAGACTAGTCCCAAGTTCTACCTGTAAACTTTAGTTTTGATCATTGGGGGGGAATATCACTGTTTTTTTTTTAAATCTCCAAAATAATAAAAAATATAACATCAGGTCCATAAAAAGTGCCGAGGTTAACACATCAAAAACAGTAAGAACACTTTTCTGACCAATACAAGCACTGAACTTGCTTCAGATAATAAAAAGTAAATAAAACAGACCCTTAAATCGCAGTGCTGTAGGTTAGCTCTTCAGAAATAACACGTTTCTTTGAATAGTGTTTGTCAGGTGGACATGTGAGCGAGTGTGTTCCTGCAATTGATCGATGGGCGGCACAGCGAGTGCTGCTCAATACGTTTTTTTTTCCTTCGTTGCCAATTCTACCACTTGCCATGCGCGGAAAAACGGCAGAGCGGAAAGAGCTGTCAAGGCCAAACATGTCGGGTCCTTATTTTGAATCGCACTGAGTTGATGTTATTCAATTGCGAAGAGGACCAGAGCTCATTTATTAAGAGGGAAGCATTTCATTTTGCAAAATAGAAGGTAAGAAATTGTAGTGGGTCATGACAAGACAAGTATATGCCTGCTTTGTGTAGACTTCAATGATCCACCGACTATTTCGAGTACCGGGCATTTCTGGAGAATAAAGCCTTTGGCTTATTCATTTGTCACCTACTCAGGACAAATTAAAAACCTCCCTTTTCCCATGAGTGGGCAAGGGAGCTTGTTTACACAACGACAAAGAGGACGGGGGTGGGGTGTGGTGGGGGGCGTCTTAGGGGTGCAGTGTTTATCAGCAGGTAGGATTTTTTTTTTTAATATCATAAGAATGCATTTGCTGCAACATCCACTTAACACCAATAAACGCCGCCATTAAAGCGATACTTCCTTTTCCCGTGAGTGGCCAAGAGACTTCATTTATTCAACCAAAGTCCTCCCTTCCTAGCCAAGGGAGTTTATCTACTTACTCGCAGAGACTGCCATTTTTCTATGAGGTGTTTATTTCAACAAAAGTATTTTTCCAAATAAAACACTTTTGGCGCATCATCCACTTGAGAAGAACCCCCCCACCCCCCAAAAATGGAGGCATGGTATCTGTTAAGATGGAGGCAGTTATTTGAGGAAATACATTCTTTCTTGTGACGTGACATCTGACAGTGTTTTAACTTTGGTGTCAGCATACTGGCAGATGTTAATGTTTCACCCCTCATTTAAAGAGAGTGGCCTTTATTTCAATACATTTTAAAGAATGTACTGTATATTTTTAAAAATCCATGAGTAAATGAAACTTTGACACTATATCACGTATTAGAAAAATATATAAATTAAGGCAAAATGTGTTTTTTTTTATTTTTATTTCTGACAGATTTTATTTCTGACAAAAATGAGTTTGACACCCCTGCTTTAAAACAACGTATTACGAAAAGATATTAACCGAGGCAGGATGTCTATTGAAACTGCTATGTGAGGAAATTTTCCATAGTTTGCTTCACCTCCCAGAAGAAATGAGGAATTCATTGTTTCACTTGGGCTCCGTCCTTCTTTAATGTTGCCCCTCTCATGATCTCCAAATGAATGGATCCATTGTTGATTAGGTACCTCTCTGTGAAAGAGGCTTTTTGGATGCAGCTCTTATGTTGGATCTCATTACTGGTGTGCTCGCTCCGTGTATTTTACTTGAGTTGTTAGAGATTTTTAAATGGAAATCATTTCAGGAGCAGCAGCAGCAGCAGCAACAGCAGGCAACACTACTGGTGCCCTCGGAGGCAACCCTCCTCTCAAATAAATCAGATTAGAGCCGGTCGGATTTCATTGCTCCACTGGGATCAAGGGGATGAACTAAACTACTGAAACTCTGCCTGAATGTAGTATGTCATTTATGTGTGTGTCTCCCCCCCCAGTGTGTCAGATTCTACCCAAAGGTGTTGTTTCGGTGATAGGCCCTGCGTCCAGCCCCGCCTCTGGCTCCACTGTTAGTCACATATGCGGCGAGAAAGAGGTGAGTGAGTTTGTCACGTTGCGTACATGGGGGGACATTTTGGAATGAGCTTAAAGTGCACGTCGCCATTTACAGGTGGACTTGTCTCAACTTTTGAATGGCCACCACAACTTTCTCTTCTCTAACAAGGCGCTGAATGGCGAAATTCACAACAGGTGTTTGATGCATGAAAAAAAAAAACTAGGGAGGTCCACCTCTGGGCCTTTCTGTGATTCTTCCGGTGAACTTTTTTACATGTGAGGTGATCTATTCAAATGCCGCTACAAGACCGCCTCCACCGCACGTTCCAGGTTAGCTAATTTCGCAGATTCTTTTTTTTTTTTTTTTGTTACAGTTCATAACTCGAATTTGTTCCGCCTCCCATTTATTTTGCGTGTAATTCTACCGTTGACCACTAGGTGGTGGTGCACCATTTAGTTTGACTAGGTCAATTTATGGATGTTCAGTGCACTAGTTGTTGCTTTAGATTATTGAATGTTTTCTTCAATCCTGCTTTTTATGCTGACAGAACATCACTGCTGTCAGTTAGTTTTATCATGTACATCTTTTGGCATGATTATTGATGTATTTTATGATGTATTTAAGTGCTGTAAATACGATGAAAATAACAATGTTAGGTCAAGAAAGCATGCGGAGACAGAGACCAGCCTGGCAACATTTCCGCGTGGGTAAAAGCAATAGTTCACCTCTGTGAAAATGAACAAAGTTCCTTCCGGTTTCGGCCTCATTATTTTGATCAAACTGCTCAAATGGAGAGCATTTTCATTTGGTTTGGGCTTCTAACCTAACGCAAACAGAATATAAGATTCCAAACACCTGTTGTGAGATTTGCAGTTGAGCTACGTCACAGAACTTCAAAAGTTAAGTTTGCTTGTAAAAGTTGTTGTGCGTTTTAGGTTCAACCTGAAACTTCACCATGAGGGTCTATTATCGTTTGTTTTATTTTTGTTTTTATTTTTCTACTGCCTTGGCTCTTGAATGGGTCTTCTTGATTATTGGCATCAGTTGCTGTAAGCTCCTCTTTGCAGATCCCGCATGTGAAGATCGGTCCGGAGGAGACACCCCGCCTGCCGTACCTTCGCTTTGCCTCTGTCACCTTGTACCCCAGCAACGAGGACCTGAGCCTTGCCATCGGGGCTATCCTGCGCTCCTTCAGCTACCCCTCGGCCAGCCTTGTCTGTGCCAAAGCCGAATGTGAGTCATATGCTGAAAAGAAATGATTCTATTTTATTCTATTCTATTCTTCCCACCTTCTTTCACATTTCTTGACCAATTCAAACCATTTCCAAATCCAAAAATTCCATATTGTTTCACATTCAATTCCATGCGATTTCAATTCACCCTCAGCTTTTCAAAACTCACACATAATTTCCTCAGGAATTCAGTTGTCTAGTTGATTGTACAGTCTGCAAAAAAAAATTACCTTCAAACCCATAATTAGTTATAGCAAAGCAAGGCAGCTTTATTTATGTAGCACAATTCATAGAAAGGGACACAAGGCAACTCGTACCTCACACAAGCAAAGCCCCAAGGCCTAAAAAGCAGCTCATGACAAGTCAAAAACATAGCAGAGGAAGTAAAAGTAGACTGAGTAGTACCAAAACTAATTGACAACATTTATACACATTAAAACCTTTAAAAGTAAATAAATTAATCTAGGTTTCAAGTAACACTGACGAGTAAGTCATGCCTCCAACGTAGCAGCTAGGCTAATGTGAGCTTACATATCATACTAATGCTAGTTACATCATGTTGCTAGCACTGCTATTTTGTTGAAACCGGCTACATAATTCATCATTTTGTTCCAGAACGTTAACCTGCTATTTAAAACTGTCTGGTCAGGTATATGATGGCAGAAGTGTCTCTAGAATCTATTATTTAGCTAGCAGGCAACACTTGGTCTGCCATACTGTTGTACTGTTGTGTTGTTAATGCTGTAAGTGATTGATTCTTAAAACGTGTGTGTTTTTAACTGCTTTTTGCAGTTTGGACAGCCATCATAAAGTTGTACTCATGCTGCAGGCCCCCCCCCCCCCCCCGCCCCCTCTTTTATTTATTATGCTCGTGCGCACATCTTCCTGGGAGGCTAGTCAGGCTGTGCTCATCCAATAATAAAAATGATGTTGGAATGCTTTGCATTTTTTTTGGAAGGGAAAAATGACGAAGCTTTCAGGCAGCGTCGGGGAATTAATTATAAAGCCATATTTTCCTTTTTGAAAGAGCACATTATTGATTGATTATGCAGTGGCTTATTGGGAGGCAGAAGAATTCAAGGAGGGACGGCGCGCGGCGCGGGGGTGGCCACGGAAGTCTGGGGAGGCCTCGTGAAAAGCACAAATAAAAGCGTCACACAGAGCCGATCGTTATCCTCGGGCTTGAATGGAGGGAGCCCACGAGGCCTCCCCGCGGCGTTTTCGGATTCCTTATCCGACCCGTCGCTTCATTGACTTCCGAAAGCTTTTCTCCAGGCTTCAGATCTTTGGATGATGGCTGAACCGAAGAAAGGCGGATGGGTTCCAAACCGAATAGGAGTGCGGAAGTTTACCGCTTGTGATAAAAGTCACGTAAAATAGAACGAGGGCAGCACAGACGCATGGCGGTCGACACGTTGGCCTCTCACTTCAGAGGTTCTGGGTTTGAGCCTCTGTTTGAATATTCTCTCCGTGCTGCTAATAGTACAAATGTTACAATATTCCAGTAATTTGTATTTTTGTAAAATTGTTCACTTTAACAACCCATGTCTGCTAATTTTATTTTCTTATTTATAATTCATTTATTCCTCATTATTTAGTCAATGAGTTGATTTTTAAAAATCCATATTCTGCAACCTTTTTACATCTTATGTAAGATTGTTGATTTTGCCAAAAAATAAATAAAATGTTTTATATGTTGTTCTTCAATTTATATAATTATAATTGTAATTAGCCAATGTTTTATATTATAATGCAATGGTAAAGTTGTTTAGGTACCAATAGTGGTTAAAATAAAAAAAAATGTTTTGCCAATGTACTGCTTTATTTTCTGTCAAATACATGATCTAAATCTTATTCATTATTATTATTATTAATCAGTTTATTTTAATTATTTCCATTTTTTTTTACAATGATATCAGTTTACGTTATTTTCAAATGAGATGATGAAAAATGAATACATTTGAATTTGACCAAAAAAAGCATCAGTAAATTCTTGGCTGAAAGACTGGAGCAGGCCGTACATGACCCACGGGCTCTAATTTGCCCACCCCTGCCTTATTGGAACCGTGAACTGAGGTCTTTCGCTCCTTTCCCTCGTTTCGGGAGTGCATTGCAGATAAAAAAAAAAAAAATATGTAATCACATAACAATTGCATGCCGATACATTCAATGTGCTGAAATTTCCAGCCCTTTTCTACCATTTTGTACCCCCCTCTCCGAACCCCCTCCACAAGGTTATCACACTGCAAGACGGTGACCCACTTGGCTGTGCTATCTTATCGCCATGGCGCCAGTTGCCATGGCTGCGGGAAAGGTGCTAACTGCCATTCAGCTATCTTATTGCACGTTCACACAACCGCCGTGTGGGCTAACGTGCGCTTTCATTGTCTTGCTGCGTGCTGCACTGTTCATTTATTTGTTTGCTTGGTTCCTTGCTCCCTTTGCGTTAGGATGCGCGTGCGCACACACACTATGCGCACATGCGATCCCGACAACCTCTTGTTTTCATCCTGTTGTGGTCAGGCTCCAGTTATGAGGATGAGCGTTGTAGACAATGGAAAATACACAGAGAGTGGCATGTTGGCTTGCAGTCGAATGTTCTGGGTTCGAATGGGTTCTCATAGCAAAGACAGAGGTTTATTCAAGGCTGTAAATTGGCCGCAGATTTGAATGTGGGTGTTGGTCAACATCAGTCTCGCCCAAGTTTCCTTTCTGCTGAGATGGCGGTCAGCCATTTTGCTTTCATTGTGTGTGTGTGTGTGTGTGTGTGTGTGTGCGTGTTTTCTTTACGTCCAGTGTGGTGTGTCACTTTGGATGAAAGCGTCATTGGCCGTTTGTTAGGCTGCCATTTGAGTCGTTTGAGCTGCATGGGGCGGTGCTCCTTTTTTGGGCAGGCGGCTATTATAAATGCAGACGGCGACCCTGAATCGTCCTCGCGAGTGTCTTCAAGTGAGGCCAAGAACGCAGCTGACATTACGCTGACGACTTGACATGTGTCATTTCTTGTTCTATGGTTAGCATTACATTTGTCCTTTTTGCTATTATTGGATTGCCTGTCTTGCTCTATGCTTATCACATTTCCTTGTCCCCCCTTTTTTCAATTCCTGTTCTATGGTTACCATCACGTTTTTTCCCCCTCACCCTTTCCTATTCTGTAGGCGTCATCACATTTTTACCATTCACTATTTCCTGCTTCATCACATTTCCCTTTTTTGCCATTTCCTGTTCCATGGATATCATCACATTTCCTGTTCCCATGTCCTGTTTTATGGTTGCCATCATATTTTCCTCTACCAATCGCCTGTTCTATGGTGATACTCACATTTTTCCTCCGCTCACTTCCTGTTCTATGGTTATGACTACTGTACATTGTCCCATTTTCTGTCATTGGCTTTCGCGACCTGTTTCTTTTTTTCCTTTTGGTCATCACCGATGCATATTTCTTTTGTTCTATGGTTATCATCTCATCATCCGTCGTACCCATCCCAGTGCCCATTACAGTCATTTAAGCCTTTGTGCTCCTTTTTAAACATACTCGCCCCCGGGCAGGAATTAATCCTGGCGCGCTCCGTCAAATGTGAGCGAGAGCCCTTGACTATTTTCGGGTCATTTCCGACGCATCTTTTCTCTCGCCGTGGCCGGCTAACGACGCGCTATCGTGAGACTAATTCCATTAAGCAGTCGTCAGCGGATGGATGAGGTTGAGGACGGCGAGAGGGCAAGGTGTTGAATGCAGGGGAAAAAAAAGAAAGATAAAAAAAAAAAAAAGAAAGAGGCTGAAAGACAGCCGAAAAAAAAAACATGTGACACAAGCAGGCTGAAGGAAGAGAAGAGGCTGTAAAGTGCATTGATTTTACTCCCCTCCGTGCTCAAACTAATTAAAGTTTTGGCGTGCTTCAGTGATTACCCCTCTGCTTACAGAGGCTTTCTCCCGCTGAAGGGCTGTATCAACTACCTCTCCATCCAGATGCATGATGGCGCCGCCCCCCCCCCCTCTGCCACTTATTTACATCGCCGGGGGGTGCTTTACTATAGCGTTACAATTGGGCAGTGGCAACAGTCGACTTTCCGGTTCGGGCGCATTCCACGCACAGTGTCAAGTGACTTTGGACCGCCACTGGTTATGCTCATTACATAAAGCAAGAAGTTTGCGTGAAGAGCGGGGGAATCTGCTCAAGTGCATGAATTTCTGTCTTTGGGCTCCTTTCTTGTAGTCGCCTTTCGTTTTTCCAATTTGCCTTTCCAAAATAATAGTCACAGCGGCGCTCAGAGAAATGGAAAGTGTAATTGAGCTGTGACACAAACAGTGAATTGCAGCGGGCCGAAAGGCCTCCTCCAAGATAAACTACAGTATTGTTTTGTTTTTTTCCCCCTCCTGTTGGAAATAATAGAAATGGTAATTGCTGCCATCATATAAACTGTGTTCTCTGTTCAGACCACATTCAAGCCGAGTGCCCATTTGCGCTTGATTGAATCCAAAGGAATTGTATTGATGCGGTGCAGCATATCATCGAAACGTGCATGAAACTATGCGGCACGCTAGGTTTGAAGCCGTTTGGCAGATCATGAACCATTTGACAAATAAAGAGGCTCCGAGATGATTCCTGCCAGAGAAGATTACTGTCAATTCAAACGTGAATACAAATACACTTTGTGTATTTAAAACCACCACACAAATTTGCCTTCTGGTCGCTTAACGAGACGCGAACGAGACGCCGTGCAAAAAACGCCATAAACAGGCCGTCGATGGTCACGTTGTTTTACGCAACGGATAGTTGAGCACTGACGGTGGGGCATGCGCGCAAAGACAGTAAAACAATATTCACAGGCAAATATTTTCTTCAGCTAGTAAAACAAATTGTCTTGTTGCAAAATAATTTATTCATGAACCAATGGTTGACGTTTTGTAATGTAGACAAAATGTACATGGAAAAAAAATATTTCAATTTACTTGACAAGGAAGGAAGACAAGAACGAAATGACATGAATTCATAATTCGGAAACAACTGAAAAATGCAAATATTAAAGAGCTTTTGATTTGTTCTGAAAAAAAAAAACTATCAAGGGCTTTTCCGCCTTTTAATTTTGAGATGAAGAGCCCTGTGCTTACAGAACTCTTGATTTTTGTTTTCAAATGCATATTAAAGTCAAGAGTTCTATAATATATGTCGCGCGAAACTCACCATTTTTCCATCCACTTGACCTATTCCTGGCATCCCTGCCGTTGCCACGGCGACCCCAGATCCCTACGGTCACGCTTGGCAACAACAAACAACCAAAACAAAACAATGAGCACTCGATCCTCGTCTCAAATAAATCCTTCCAAAGGAATAAAATATTGACTATTTTTCACAACAGCTCGCAAATCTGTTTCCCGGTCCTGACACCAACAAACGCTTATTTTCACTGAGCGGGGTTTTGAACACACATAAGCACTCAACCCAGTGATATTTCACCATTTGAACGGTCGCTGCGAGGCAGCCACCAGTCTGCCTGGCGTGCGCTGATAGAGACATTGATATGCAGCCTGACATGCCGTGTCGCTCTGCCTCAGGCCTGCTGAGATTGGAGGAACTGGTGCGGCGCTTCCTCATCTCCCGCGAGACGCTGTCAGTCAGGATGCTGGATGACAACCTGGACCCGACCCCGCTGCTGAAGGAGATCCGCGACGACAAAGTCGCCACCATCATCATCGACGCCAACGCCTCCCTCTCCTACCTCATCCTCAAGAAGGTCAGAGAGTACGCACACGCCCCCGCACATACAAACAGTGTACGTTATTGACTCTTTTCATCGCAGGCCTCGCATTTGCACTTCTAAATAGAAACTCAGAGGGAGGGAGGTGGGGGCAACATGCTAAAAATGGTATTGTATTCAAGTCAAAGCAATAAAAGTGTTGTTTCGCCGCCATCTCGTGACGTCTTGGTCTCAAGGAACCATGTTGAAGTGAATTGAGGAGCTTCGCCTAATGCTTTGCTTCTATCGTGTGGCACCTTGGTGCCAAAGGACTCTGTTGATGTTGAGGCGAGGAGCTCCGTGTTGTGTTTTGCCTACATCTGGTGGCGTCTTGGTGCAAAGGAACTATGTTAAAATTGCATGAGGAGCTTCGTTTCAATGCTTTGCCGCCATTTTGTGGCATCTCGGTGCCGAGGGACTAAGTTGATGTTGAGGCGAGGAGCTTCGTCTTGTGTTTTGCCGACATCTGGTGGCGTCTTGGTGCAAAGGAACTATGTTAAAATTGTATGAGGAGCTTCGTTTCAATGCTTTGCCGCCATTTTGTGGCATCTCGGTGCCGAGGGACTAAGTTGATGTTGAGGCGAGGAGCTTCGTCTTGTGTTTTGCCGACATCTGGTGGCGTCTTGATGCTAAGGAACTATGTTAAAATTTGACGAGGAGCTTCGTGTGATGCTTTGCTGTCATTTTGTGGCATCTGGGTGCCAAGGCACTATGGTGGTATTGAGGTGAGGAGCTTCATATAGTGCTTCGTCTGCCTCTTGCGGCATTTTTTTTGGTGCAAAGGCACTTTGTTGCAAACGTATGAGACTCATGTGTTTGCGTGTGTTTGTCTCCTCAGTGGGAATGCCAGATCATCAAGTGAGCTTATTATCCACAGAATAGTCAAAGTTTTAAATTCCCTGCAAACTTCCGCGGGCTACACGCTTGCCCCAGTAAGCCGACGGAGGTCTATTTTTACCTTGGCAGGCCCCGCGGGCCCAATGTGAGAGACAATAACGACAATGGGACATCCTCGCTTGGACACACAATACTTGCGAGCGGGAAATTGTTCCGGAGCTCCGTGAGGACTCACTCGGGGCGCATAGGAGGGCCGTTGCGCCCTTGGAGAGGCCGTATGTTTCCCGTGATGGAAAAATAATGATTAACGTACGCTCCCTATTCCTCATCCTCTCCTGCCTTGTTCGCCAAACATCACTTCCTTTTGCCCCCGATCTCTCCTCTTCTCACCCACCTGTCTCTTTGTTATTGTCTTTTTTTTCTCTCCCTCTTGTGCCGCAGGCGTCAGAGCTGGGGATGACATCACCGTTCTACAAGTACATCCTCACCACCATGGTAAGGGAACAGACTCTTCTTTTTTTATGCATCCGTCTGTTTTCCATAGCGCTTGTTCTTATTTGGTTCACTACTTGGTGACATGAAGCCTGTCTCAGCCTAAAACTGGCTCTTAAAAAAAAAAAAAAAAAGAGGAGGGGGGGGAATAGTTAAAAACCCTGTAAAGTCAATTTTGAGAATTGTTTATGAATGCGTCATACATGTTAGAAGGTCATTTGTGATGTCATGTGCAAACCACCATTACAGTTTTCTTGATTTGCTAAAACCGGACCCAGTGATGCATTTTGTAGTCCGGCATGAGGCGCCCGCTCCTCCGATTTGAAGAACTAGTAGCCTTCATTGGCATCAGGCAGTTATATGGCGCAACAGTGATGCATGCATCTGGCATGTCCTCTTTAGAGTGCCCTGTCGTCAACATTGAGTGAATGCATATCAGGCAGAGAAAGATGGTAAGTTGAGGACAGGTGAAAAAGAAGAAAAGGGAATTTAAAAAGTCTTTGACAGGTAACGCCTGAATTGGGGTTGTTCTGGATGGCCAATTTAGAGTGCCTCGTTGTCGTCCGCAAATGAACACATCTCACACAGACAAAGGAGCACAGTAAGGCAGGGGCAACATTTAATTTGTCCAACTTGACAGCCAGTATGTAGACTGGGGCGTCGTCGCGCTGGTGCGGCTGCTTTGGAGCGCCTCATTGTCCCTCTGTGGAAATCCACTCTGTGGAATACAGTCCAGCCACTGGAGGCTCTTAGCGGAATATTTTCACAGATCAATCATGTAGTCGTCATAAGATGCTAGACGATCATTTTTCCGGGTCATAGTCGAGATGTTTGATTGACGATTCCTTGGTGAGCGGGACGTAATGCAGTCAGGGTGTGAATTTTTCTCTATTCTGAAACCTTATATAACGTACTTTTTTTGTTAATCATTCAAATGTAGCTGGAGTGTTAACAACACTCTTCTGTGTGGTGTGTCAGAATGAGAAGACTTGTTCGTTTTCACTCTACAGAGACTTTAAAGTCAACTGTAATAGCTCCTATGAGTATTATTCATGTTATTCATATCACCTCGTGTGACAAGTGCAACGCCCCAGTGCAGTTTTGACATGTACAATTACACAAGTGCAATATTACCAAAGTAATATAATATCTTCGCATTGCTCACCAGAATCGAACCTGACAGGAGCACGACTGGTTGCTCTGGACCAGACCATCTCTCTTCATTTATTATTTCTATTTTTCTTCTCGTTTCTTCTGCATTTTGCACATCCTTGCTTATGCTTCCATTCCAGTTTCGTTTTGCACGACAAGGATGGCTAATTCTCTTCGAACTCTGAGACCCTTTACGAGCGCACAAAAAAAGGAGAAAGCGATGCAAAGCACGCCATCCATCCATCCATCCATTTTCTACCGCTTATCCGGGGTCGGGTCGCGGGGGCAGCAGCTCTAGGAGGGAAGCCCAGACTTCCCTCTCCCCAGCCACTTCTTCGAGCTCTTCCTGGAGGATCCCGAGGCGTTCCCAGGCCAGCTGGGTAACATAGTCCCTCCAGCGTGTCCTGGGTCGTCCCCGGGGTCTCCTGCCAGTGGGACATGCCCGGTACACCTCACCAGGGAGGCGTCCGGGAGGCATCCTAATTAGATGCCCGAGCCACCTCATCTGGCTCCTCTCGATGTGAAGGAGAAGCGGCTCTACTCTGAGCCCCTCCCGGATGACCGAGCTTCTCACCTTATCTCTAAGGAGAGCCGGACACCTGCGGAGAAAACTCATTTCGATCGCTTGTATCCGGGATCTCGTTCTTTCGGTCACGACCCATAGCTCGTGACCATAGATGAGGTTGGGGCGTAGATCGACCGGTAAATTGAGAGCTTTGCCCTTTGGCTCAGCTCCTTCTTCACCACGACAGACCGATACAGCGTCCGCATCACAGCAGGCGCTGCACCGATCCGCCTGTCGATCTCTCGTTCCCTTCTGCCCTCACTCGTGAACAAGACCCCAAGATACTTAAACTCCTCCACTTGGGGCAAGATCTCCTCCCCGACCCGGAGAGGGCACGCCACCCTTTTCCGACTGAGGACCATGGTTTCAGATTTGGAGGTGCTGATCCTCATCCCAACCGCTTCACACTCGGCTGCGAACGCTCCAGTGAGAGTTGGAGAGCCCTGCTTGAAGGAGCCAACAGTACTACATCATCTGCAAAAGCAGAGATGTAACACTGAGGCCACCAAAACGGACCCCCTCAACGCTTCGGCTGCGCCTAGAAATTCTGTCCATAAAGGTGATGAACAGAATCGGCGACAAAGGGCAGCCTTGGCGGAGTCCAACCCTCACTGGAAACGATTCCGACTTATTGCCGGCAATGCGAACCAAGCTCTGACATCGGCAGTATAAGGACCGGACAGCCCGTATCAGGGGCTCGGTACCCCATACTCAAGCACCCCACAGAACTCCCGAGGACACGGTCAAACGCCTTCTCCAAGTCCACAAAACACATGTAGACTGGTTGGGCGAATTCCCACGTACCCTCGAGGACCCTGCTAAGGGTGTAGAGCTGGTCCAATGTTCCACGGCCGGGACGAAAACCACACTGCTCCTCCTCAATCTGAGGCTCGACTTCCCGACGGACCCTCCTCTCTAGCACCCCTGAATAGACCTTACCAGGAGGCTGAGGAGTGTGATTCCTCTGTAGTTGGAACACACCCTCCGGTCCCCCTTTTAAAAGAGGGACCACCACCCCGGTCTGCCAATCCATAGGCACTCTCCCGATGACCACGCAATGCTGCAGAGGCGTGTCAACCAGGACAGCCCCACAACATCCAGAGCCTTGAGGAACTCCGGGCGGATCTCATCCACCCTGGGGCCTTGCCACCGAGGAGCTTTTAACCACATCGGTGACTTCAACCACAGAGATAGGAGAGCCCGCCTCAGAGTCCCCAGACTCTGCTTCCTCAGGAAGGCGTGCTGGTGGAGTTGAGGAGGTCTTGAAGTACTCTGCCCACCGGTTCTAACGTCCGAGTCGAAGTCAGCAGCGCCCCATCTCCACTGTACACAGTGTTAGTGGTGCACTGCTTCCCCTCCTGAGGCGTCGAATGGTGGACCAGAATTTCCTCGAAGCCGTCCGGAAGTTGGCTTCCATGGCCTCACCGAACTCCTCCCATGTCCGAGTTTTTGCCTCGGCGACCACGGCCGCATTCCGCTTGGCCAGTCGATACCCGTCAGCTGCCTCTGGGGTCCCACAGGCCATAAAGGCCCGATAGGACTCCTTCTTCAGCTTGACGGCATCCCTTACCGCTGGTGTCCACCAGCGGGCACGGGGTTGCCGCCACGACAGGCACCAACCACCTTACGGCCACAACTCAGGTCGGCCGCCTCAACAATAGAGGCGCGGAACATGGTCCATTCGGACTCAATGTCCCCGCCTCCCCGGGACATGGGAAAAGCTCTGCCGGAGGTGGGAGTTGAAACTCTTTCTGACAGGGGATTCCGCCAGACGCTCCCAGCAAACCCTCACAATACGTTTGGGTCTGCCAGGACGGACGGCGTCCTCCCCACCATCGGAGCCTACTCACCACCAGGTGGTGATCAGTTGACAGCTCCGCCCCTCTCTTCACCAGTGTCCAAAACATGTGGCGCAAATCCGATGATACAACCACAAAGTCAATCATCGAACTGCGCCTAAGGTGTCCTGGTGCCAAGTGCACATATGGACACCCTTATGTTTGAACAAGGTGTTCGTTATGGACAATCCGTGACGAGCACAGAAGTCCAATAACAAAACACCACTCGAGTTCTGATCGGGGGGGCCGTTCCTCCCAATCACGCCCCTCCAGGTCTCACTGTCGTTGCCCACATGAGCATTGAAGTCCCCCAGCAGAACGAGGGGGTCCCCAGCAGGAGTACTCTCTAGCACACCCTCCAAGGACTCCAAAAAGGGTGGGTACGCTGAGCTGCTGTTTGGTGCATATGCACGCTTTGGGGGGAAAAGTGTGCGAGGCGGGAAAGTGCAGAGGACGGGCCAAGCCACGCTGACGCCTCCCCCCTCCTTTTTAGCATTTCGATTAATGTGTCGCTTCATGCAGCCTTCACTTCGCCGCCGCTTTTCATTCCCTCCCTCGTACGCCCTCCGTACGTGCCTCACATGCTATTTAGATTTTGATGTGCGGCGGCGCGGCGCAAACGTCACTATTAAAGAAGCAAAGCTATGACGATTTTATGCCGACAAGCGTCTAAAGATAAACTTCAAAAGGCGGATCTGTTTGAAATACTGGTTGCTGGTCAACCTTCATTTTGTTTTTTTGTTTTTTTTTTGCGATCTGTTCCAGGGTTCGCTAAACTGTCGAAACGGAAACGGGCAAGCTTTTAAGTCACATTTGTAACAGTTGCTGTGTTTTTTTATTAATTGAATGAAAGTACCCGGCATCTGCTGAACTTGTATCCACAGTAATTTTATGATCTTAAACTGAAGTTTTCGATCCCCAAAATATATATTTTTTAAAAGCAAATGGTTCCGAATTTTAATGATGTTTTCCTCTTTATCTTTCAAATTGGGTTTCCTTAGTGACCAAATCTTTATATTGGCTAATGGGCGAAGTTAGCTAGCGCATATTAGCTTGGCCGTCGCGCAACCTCTCCTGGCCTCAATACAGAAGGAGCAATGGAGCGTGTTTGTTTTATTGTTTTATTGTTCATTGTTATATATATGACTACTTAGTCCATGTATACAGCGGTGGTTGTTTGAAAGTGCTCTATAAATACAGTTGAGTTGAGTCAGGAATTACTCCTAACCCCCTAGCCTAGCGGCTAACTGTAATTCCTTAGCGCTAAACCACAGGTCTGAAACTCTTGGTCCTCAAGGGCCTCCATCCATCCCAGTTTAAATGTTTCCCTCCTCCAACACATCCAAGTCAAACAATCTGCTCATCAGCAACTTCAGCAAGCTTTGCAGAAGCCTGAAAATGATCCCGCTCATTTGAATCTGATGCGTTGAGAGGAGGGAGACATCTTAAAACAGGCCGGACAGCGGCTCTCACAGACCGGAGGCCGCTACCCCTGGCTTGACTGATAGCGAAATGAGTACTGTCAGCAAGGTCACACCGATAACACAGCTCGAGATTGTTGAAGAATATAACGACACAGTTTGAGTCAGCAACTGGAGTTGTCGTCTCACTCGGTTGCCACTCTTCTCCTCTCCTTGTTGTCAAGCCTCTTCTAAGATTAGACGCTGTCACTCGCTCGCGTCCTCGTCACACTTGATTCTGCACTGTTTTACTCCTGCGCTGCCACACGGCGCGCTGTCAGCGCCGTCACTTCAAAGTGTCGCTGGCTTCTCGTAGGACTTCCCTCTCATGAGGCTGGACGACATCGTGGACGAGCAGTCCAACGTGGTGGGCTTCTCCATGTTCAACACCACCCATCCCTTCTACCTGGAGTTTATCCGCAGCCTCAACCTGTCGTGGAACGAGGGCTGCCACCTGTCCTACCCCGGCCCAGCGGTCAGTGAAGCATCAAATGGATTCGCGCTCGACTGCGGGTCTTCGCAAGTCGGAAAAATCATCGGCCTCGCCCTTGAGCTGACACATATAGGCCGGCTTTTCCCGACAGTTTCAAGCCAAATACTCCCAACTGAGTTGTGAAGAATATTTTATAGTAATAATAATCACTTGTAAAAAAACAAACAAACAAAAACCGCAATTTATAGCCATTGAAGGTATCTTGTTTCACTCATTCGCTGCCGTGGACGTTTATATTCGTCAATTGGAATTCAACTGTTTACTGTCACTAGCAAGCATGCTTACAATTCAGCAAAAAAAAATAAAAATCACTCAAAAAGTTTTCAATAATGATATGCATAGATATCATACCTTATATTGCTATCATAACACCAACGTAACACTACCTCAAAATCAGGTTGCTAATAGATTCCGCTGTCATTGGTTAAAATGTTAGAAAGCCTTCAATATTGAGTGGACGATGTCATCTTCTCAAACTCTTTTTGCGTTTTACGGCACCCACTTTGCTGAATAGATGACACACTTCATTTCCTACCAAACCATGACAGCGAAACTTTTTTTTTTTCTTTCAACAAAGCAGCCGTATTAAAATGTCGCTGACCTAAAGATTTTCACTTTTTATGGTTATTGAAAATAAGTTTTAAAAAACATCAAGACCCGAATCTTGAGGCAGCTGGACGACTCCGTAGAGCGGTAGTAGAGGCTAAAGTTGTACTTTTCACATTTTTCAAATCTATTGGGAAAAAAAAATCATTTACATGGACATTTTAAAACACATCAAAAATGTTTCAGCTCTTTTCAACACTAAGTACGCCTATTCCGATCATACTAGTCTCATACTAGCCCATGTTTCGGCACCCCCAGGCACCATCTTTAATATTCTGACAGCTGGCGCAGGCGCACTCCCTCTCCCTCGCACACACCTGAAAAAAAAGGTCCAACCAAAGCTAATGAACAGCCACTGACGGCATTTGCGCTTCACGATGATGCAAACATGCCACGTAATGTCTTTTACTTGTATGTGAAAAATACTATTGATCTATCCATCTGTATCCCCCCCCCCTCCCCCATCCATCCATTTCCTCCCCCTGACCACGTGCCTTTTCCTCCCCGCTCTCCAACCAATTACCGCCCCCACGCCGCACTCCCACTCTTGCTCCTGCAGCTGTCGTCAGCGCTGATGTTTGATGCGGTGCACGTGGTGGTGGGGGCGGTGAGAGAACTCAACCGCAGCCAGGAGATCGGCGTGAAGCCGCTCAGCTGTACCTCGCCTCAGATCTGGCAACACGGGACCAGTCTTATGAACTACCTGCGCATGGTACGCACACGTGCAGACGCGCATTCTCGCAACATGCACGCGTTGCTTGTGGGGATTTTGCCAGATTTGATGGGAAAATCAATGCACATGAACCATGTCACTGGCAAATTACCGTGTGGAATCTCAGCAGGTTATAGATGAGAAGCATTCCAGTAGACGCTGGCATTTTTTTTTTTTGCTCCACAATATTGAGTGTGTCCATTTCAAAAAATTCTTGTTTTGTTTTGTTTTGTTTTGTTTTTGGGGGGGAGACGGTCAAAAAAAGGTCTTCCACCTTTGTGGTGTGTTTTCCAGTTGGAAAAAAAGGAATGTCGTACAGTGGTACCTCCACTTATGAAATTAATCAATTGTGGAAGAAATTTCTTTGCAAGAAAATTTTGTAAGTAGAGATACGTTTTCCATGTAAATGCCCTAATCAGTTCCAAGCCCGGCCCAAAATTCAAAATAAATGTTTTCTGAAGCATAAAAATGCATCAAAATATGTAACAAATACATGTTATAATCAGATTATTGCGCAATAATTGAGAGTTATACGTAATGTAAAAAACAATGAATTGAGTAAAGAATAAAAATGACGGTCATTTCATTTTTAACTGTGTCCTCGTCGTTTTTTTGCCCTCTTTAGTCCATGTTCTCTCTCAAGTTGTTTTGGCCTGGCGTTTTGGTACATTTACGTAAATCTATCGGAACGCCTCGTGGCCCGAGGGGTGAATGACGAGGACGCTGCATCGACACACGCCTATCGATCTACACGCATAGACACATACGGTAGAGGTCCCTCTTAACCAATGGGATGCCAGGAAGATGCTCGGTAATAGCCAATCACAGAGCAGCTAGAAGTAAGTTGCGTTCAGGAAACTCAGAGTAAGTAGAGGTACCACTGTACCTAACCTAATTTTTTTTCTCCTATTAAATCCTGGAGAGGACATGTTGCATGCTGTCATGATTCTGAGGATTTGTGACCACTTGTCTCTTGCTGGCTGATTAATGAGAATGAATGGCAGCTTCATTATCATCCTCATCTCATGTTGCATGTGGCCTCGGCCTTGTGTGTGTATGTGTGTGTGTGTGTGTGTGTGTGTGAGAGGGAGAGAGAAAATGACGGCGTGTTGTCAAAGCGGCTGGAGCGCCATCCCTCATTGCCTGTTTTCTCCCCCCCCACCAGCCAGACATCTGTCCATGTTAGTCAACATCACGGTGAGCTCCATCCTCGACATTCCTCATACAATTCGCCGGCTTTGAAGTTCATACGCGGGAGGTGCGCCGCTCTATCTTCTCTGGTTACTTGTTTGTCATCGTCGAACCGAAGCTGCCGATCCATGTCCCGGATCCCTCGCTCTTTACTCTTTCATTCTCACAGGACGGGATAAAATATCGATCCTCGATGATGATAATTCTTCCCTTGATAAGCTATTGATGTACTGCAGGCAAATATTGATGCGTGTGTTAAGCGGCCACGACAAACACATTGTCTTGTTTACCTGAGTGAATTGAAATCCTGATTGTCACGATGATGTCTGCATCTGCAGAAGTTTGTGTATGGTTGGGGGGGGTGGGGGTAAGACCACATAGGAGCAAAATAACAATTTAAGCTTTTCATTTCCAGTATAGTACAAGAATCAAAGTACAATTTGGAAAATTGGAGAAAAATTGGAGAAAAAAGATGGAGAAAAAAGATTTTTCACGATTCATTTGCTTTATTTGTGCAGTTACAATTCAAAATTTTTTTTCTTGTTCACATCCCAAAAATAAATAAAAGGAAAAGGCTCCAAAATTCATTTTCCTGGTTGCATCACATTCTTGTTGCTAGGCAGAATTCAGGGTGTGCATGCATTTTCACTATATTAATCAATGAAAAAAAATGAAAGGGGTGAATGTTGCGTCTGCTCATTTTTTTATTTCCCTTTATAAAAAAAGATTAATATGTAAAATTAAATCACTGCTCTGTATTAAATTTAAACTTTAAAAAAAACTAGCCAAAAAATGCAGTATTTTCACAACTGGCTGAAAGAATGACGACATTTTCTTGGTTTTCCTTTCCTTTCCTCCCTCATGGTGTTGTTTCTGCCAGGTGGAGTACGACGGCCTGACGGGGCACGTGGAGTTCAACAGCAAAGGTCAGAGGACCAACTATACCCTGCGGATCCTGGAGAAACACCGAGGAGGCCACAAGGAGGTCAGACTGCTTTTTTTTTTTCCCGCCAAAGAGCACCGCCGGCTCTTTGGCGGGAATTTGCAGGTCGCCTGTGTACTTTCCAAAATGCAACGAGAGTGGCTTTATTGGGGTCGGCAACCTGAAATACTCTGAGCCATTAATTTAAAAAAAAAAACAAAAAAACACACACAGGGCGCCATTAAAGCCCTTTTGACATTTAAAGTGAGAATAAAAATGCATATTTTTTTCTTATACGGGTATATATGAAAAAACTATAGTGTTGCATATATGTATATATATGAATGCAAAATGGTATCTCTGCGTGCAACAAAAAGGTTTTGAACTCTTTAAAAAAAAAAAAAAAGACACTTGGTTGAAGCTTACTTTCAAATAAAATAGTTTATCTATTGGAGTCTTCCTTGTATTCATGAAATGAAAGCCAAACTGTAATTATCGACCTGTAGCAAACCACAAATGCCATTTTCTTCGGTGTTTCATCGTTTTCTCCCGTCTGGAGCGTGTCGTCAGTCGTCAACTGGAACTAAAAAGGCTTATTATCAAGTGACATTGTGAAATATGGCAAAATAATTGCCAATTAGAATATTTGTTTGAACTGGTTAAGGTGATTTTTATTTTTCAGGGCACAGTATAGATGTTACACTGGAAAAAAAAAAATATGGGATGTTAAATTTACTCCGTTTTATTCCATTAAGTGGTTGTGCAAAATCAGATAAAATTTTTTAATTGAGATGTAATCTAATTTTTTTTTAAAAATCTCGATGGCGAATATTTGACTTTGTACATCCACTTGATGAAATTGAGTACTCAACTCAACTCAAGTCAACTGTATTTATAGAGCACTTTCGAACAGCCATCGCTGCATACAAAGTGCTGTACATGGAGCAATTCAACATATACAACAAATAGAAAGCAAATCGGCAATAAAGACCGAAAGAAAGCACCGAAACAGCAGAGCCAAGAACAAATCTAAGTCATACTGAGTCAAATGCCAAAGAATACAAGTGAGTTTTGAGGCGGGTTTTGAAGATGGGCAGCGAGGAGGCTTGCCGAATGTTCAGTGGGAGGTCATTCCAGAGAGAGGGACCAGCAACGGAAAAGGCTCCATCCCGTCTGAGCCTCCGTTTAGTTCTTGGTACTTCTAATAATGTCTGGTCCGCAGACCTGAGGCGCCGGGCAGGTGTGTAGGGGCGGATGAGCTCAGAGAGGTAAGGTGGCGCGAGGTCATTTAGAGTACATTCCAACCGAACAAAAAAAAAACGGTTTTATTTTAATGTTACGTGTTTGTGTTATTTGGGGGGAAAAAAGAAAGATGTCAGACTCAATGAAATATTTATTAACCAATTGAATCAAATCTTTCGCAAGTTTGACATTGAAGGACGCCTGTAAATGGCCAAAATGAGCCTGAATTGGCTGCTTCAACCCCAAATTGTCCAAATTTCCAGACACGGCCGCGTGAGACTTTTTTGCGAGTCCACTCGTGATCGACATGTCTCCCAAATTTCTATTGCCAAGTGAACATTCCAAGGGGAGTCCGCAGCGCCTATTAGACATAAATATTGACCGGGATGAAATTTGCCACTATTTGGCCTCAGAATAATATCGCTGAAGAAAAGAAGCAATTTCAAGTCAGCCTTTGAACCGTCTCACTTCTGTCTGGACAAAAGGCCATCGCGAAGGCAATTTCATTACAATAAGGGGCTTTTTATTTATTTATTTTTTTTTATCATGCAACACTTTTGTAACGATTCCCTGCAGTTTCTTCGTTTCACTAACGACTTTAGGGAGCTGTGGATGAGCTGGAGCCGCATTCAGGGCTGGCTAATAAATCTGAATAATCATTATCATCCACTCCTCGACTGGTATTAATGTTTTTGTGTCTTGTGTGTGTGAATGTGTGTTTTTAAAGAGATAATCCCCCATGACCTTCAACAAAAGAGGCTTGTTTTTTTGTTTTTTTTTAAATGTTTGATCTGCTGGCCCGGAGCCCAAAATATATTTGTCAAGCCAGCGTGCCGCCAAACTGACCAGCCGCGTCCTTTCATAGGCGGGATTAAATGACGCCCGAGCGCTCACGCGGGTGCCGCGCTTCATTGACCGGATGAGGCCACTTTTCTCCCCGCTCGATGGGGCCGCTCATTTACGCGGCGCCCCCGCGTTTAGCGCCAAATGCCAGCTGATAAAACGCCGCTGTTCTTTAATTTGGCGTCTCACTTGTCACAATTAACGTTCCAGCTCGGCGGCAGGGTGAAATGTCAGAGTGGGATGAAATGAACGAAAAACTGGGGTTTTCATTTTTTGTGGGTTTTTTTTTTTTGTTGCAAGGAATCGTGGAACGACTGGCTGATATATCGCAAAAACAATGGCTTTTGTTCACCGCCGTTGCACACCGCTGCAGCCGGTTGGATTGTAAGGGCATACTTGTGTACTTAAGTGACTTGAGTGTCACATAAAAGTGAAATACGCCCAAAGACGCTAGTGGTGAGAAAGATATTGCAGCCCGTGAATTGATTTGTTTGGAATGCCGCATAGCCGCATGTTTGGCGGAGGCCCCCATTGGGGTCAATTAAAGCTATTGCGCGCGTGTACTGTTTATGATGGCTGACAAAGTGGTTAGCATTGCAAAGGTTCTCTGTTTAGTAGCCCAAGAGAGTCAACAAAGGCTACTAATGATGTTACACGTTCGACAAGATTCGCAAATCACACCTCAGTTCGACCTTTCGGCACGTTCGTCTCGCCCGCTGGTGCGGCCGCCTTTGGAGTGCCCCGTTGTACGCTGTGAGCGCGTGCATTGCACGCATAAAAAGCTGGAGAAGCGAGGAGTGAAGAGTTACTTTTTTTCAATTAACGTCATGATAACAACAGAAAAAAAAAATGTGAACGCCAGACGGGAAGCTCGTGGGGAATTTTCAGGGCTAGCACAAGGCAACGCACGTTCATTCTTGTCAAACAATTCTCTCAATCGAGGCCATCGATGGAATTGCTGGAATAAATCTTGCTTCTCCAAATATTTTGTCATGCTTGTTCACAGCCACTGGTTCGTTCGTGTTCCTCGAATCACATGCCCAAGTCCCAAGACTTGAAAGGACTGGCATCTGTTTCCAAGCGTAGCAAGTGAAAGAGTGGTCAGAAACAGAAGTACTCTAGTAAAGTGCAAACGCCCGAAGGGAATTTTCGACTCAAGTACGGGGACCAGGGTTGGACTTACTTGCTTGCTTACATCCGACCACTGCAATTTTGATATCCAATATGTTCATGTTCCGAGAACACCAGCCGGCTTGACGCTCACAGCGCCGCACCTTAAATCTCTTTGTCCTCACTTTGCTCCCCTGCGTGCTAACGTCCCCTTCATTTATTTTCAATGATTTCTCAGTGTCACATTGATATGGTGGCTGTAACCTTCTACAACTGAATCATATTTCTCGGGGGGGGGGGGGGGGGGGAGCGTCGGTTTGCTGATATGAAGCTTGAAGGACATTTTCTCTCTCCCAAATCTCCACCGGTTAGATTGGCATCTGGTACTCCAACAACACCCTGGCGATGAACTCCACCAGCCTGGATATTAACGTGTCGGAGACGCTCGCCAACAAGACCCTCATCGTCACCACCATTCTGGTAAGGTCGCACCTTCCTTCAAGGGGGCTGCGACAAAGCGTGCGCTGGTTTGTTTGTTTCTGGGTGTGTGTGTGTGTGGTCCCTTTTATGCTTTTCACTTACGGCTTCCGCTAGCGTTATCGGAACCGGCAATATTGACAGAGTAATATTCTTCAACGTTCCCCTTGTGATTGTTGAGTGGATGTGGAGAACAAATGATAATAGAAGCCTCGCTAAAATTAGCCTGTTGTGAAGGGTTGGTCGCATGTCATGGAAAAGAGCCCCCGGCTGTGCTCCTTATTTATTGAACATAATAAATGTTCAATAACAACTTGGGGCACAGCGTCGGGGTTGCAAGAAAACTACGACGAGCCCAGAGTGTGAAGAAAGTATTTTCACTCACGGAGGTAGAACTTCGCAACTGCACCACTGAGCTGCACTAACACCCCCACTCCCCCACTCGCCCCACCCCACCCTCCCGATGCGTCGACAACGTCAATTGCGAATGCAATTTTGACATGATCATGCTTCTCTGGATCCTGGCTCGGCTTGACACCGACCCGTGGCTTTGGATCTTCTCCCAGCCTACCTTTCAAGTTACGGGCAGAAAAGCTCCAATTTAGCCCCACTGTCACATTCCGCAGTCCGGCGGAATTGAGACGGGCTTTCTCACAGACAGGTTTTGGTTACTAGGCGGCGAACAAAAGATTTGATGACTTTGTGTTTTATTATCCTTGATAAAGACCCGACCTTTTTCTTGGCAAGTCAATTTTCCGTCATATGTTGAATCGAATCAAATCCATTCTGGTTGTCGTTTTGTCACAGTCCGTTGACAATCTCACACATGCTCTTATTTTTTATTCTCCCATCATGTCTTATCCAGTGGCCACCCCTACTGTCCCGACTGAAACACGCACCCCCAACCCCCACCCCCTTCCACTTTTGTCGGAAACAAAATGCCCGATTAAAAAAAAAAAAAAAAAAAAAAAAAAGCTCCGTTCTGAGAATTGGAAATACTGAGAAATGCTTTACAGGAATAAAAGAGTGACGGTACATCCAACACCTCAGTACACCCACCTAGCATGACACCCACTTTGTGTCAAGTAGAGCAGATATGAAAAGTCAACAGCACACGCGCGCGCGCACACACACACACGCAAACACACACACACGACCACATCATTTGTGCTTTGAGAAACTAGATGTAGCTTACTAGCTCTCACTGTACAAGCAGCTGTCCCGATGTAAAAGTGTGGCCACGTCCGTTAGCTCGCCTTATTGGCGACGTTTCTTGCCAGTGTATTCCATGCCCGTTTATAGTGGCCGTGGTTTAAAAAAAAAAAAAAAAAAGCGGGTGTCGTGCTGTTGCCGCATTAAATCAAATGCTCCCTGGAAATCTTTGACTTGCACTTGCGTGGCAGACAGATGTGCTTTGATAGCGTGTTTTGTAATGTGCTTACAAAGCACCGTGATCACTGTAACCGCACTTTGAACAGCGCTCGCCGGGGAGCCGCGGTGTTGACAGGGTTGCAGCTACCTTCGGTGACGTTTGCCACTGCAGTGTGCACGCGCGTCCTTTACGGTCTGCGCTAGAGCGCTCATTCAGATGAATTCCGACCATTCCCAGCGGTACCTCGATTCGGAGTGTGAAGTGCGTGTTGAGAATACAACACTTAAGAAAGAAAAAAATAATAAAGCTCACACACACACACACACACACACACATTTAAAATCATTTCATCAAAATGTTGAGGCTAGCTTTTTGTCCTTGCTTTGCGATACGTGTTCTCCCCCAGCTTGTCCTCTCACTGCGGAAAAGACTACTACCTGTTTGGAATGCAAAGGAATTGATGTTTTAGCTTGCATCTGCAGCCAGAATGCATCGTCGCTGCCATTTTCTTTCCTTCAAAAAACAAAACAAAACAAAACAAAACAAAAGGCTAATTGGCTATTGGAATCGAGTCAGACTGTGAGGGTCTCATGGGAGAGAGATGCAAATGTGGTCTGCGGCGACCCAACAAGCTCCAGACATATCTTGCAAATGCACACCACTACATCATCAGATTCGTTGGCCCTTGAGCTTGAAAAAAAACATTGTTGGGGGTCACTGGAGGACGACACGAGCTGTATCAAATCTGCTGCATTACTAAATGGGATAATTGCAAGTCGTATTAATTTGGATATGTCTTGTGGTTTTAGTTTGCAGCGGTTTAAAACTTGACTGCGTTATCAGAACAGTTATTTCTAAGGCTTATCAATGCATTTCATATTGAAGAAAATGGGCAGCACGCTGAATTGATGGTTAGCACAATAGCCTCGCAGTTGGGAGATTCCGGGTTCAAAAAAGATTTCACGAAAAGGCTAGAGATTAAAAAGAAAAGAAAGCATTTTTTTAAATCCAGTGGTGTCTTGAGGTGTGAGTTTTGCAAGATGGAAGCGGTCATTCTTTTTGCTTTGACTTGCGGGCATAAACTGGGAAAATGCTGAACAATTCTTCCAAAAGAGTCCTAAAGCTGCTTATTTGCTTCTCCCTTTTGAAGTTGACTGTGAAACACGCACATTGTACTCAATATTCAGACCAACAACATACACTAGTTTTAATTCGGACTGTTTAGCTTAATGCTAACCAACCATAGACAGGCTAGGCTACCGAATAGCATCAGTGTCGGAGTGTTGTAAACCTTCGAGTAACTGATTATTCAACACAACACCAGTATTTGTTTTCAAATAGTAGTAGTAGTAACAAAATAGTTGAGGAATTAGAAGGACACAGTTGAACGATTCAGAGAAAGAATTTGTGACAGTCTTTAGCAACAATTAGCATTTCACTATACAGTGAACTGTGGTAGTGTGTGACTTAAATCGTTTCGCCTAGTCTAACAGTAGATACAGCTTGTAGCATCGCAAGCCTAGAAAGTAACTTTTTTTGGGGGTCAACTATACCCTAAAAAAGATTTTTGAATTTGGAAGAGACTGTAATGCGATGTGGGAGCTTCCACAAGCTCTCGTTTCTGTCTCTCTGGAGGATTACACAAAACCGTTCCCAAGTGGAAGTCGAATAGGGAAAGTAGCTGCCGAGGAACCCGCAGTCATTCTAAACAAGAGGGGAAGGAAGAAAAACAAGCCCAGAGGAGTTTGATGTGATGAGACGCAGACGCCGCGCAACAAAGAGCATTTGTGTGCCAACTGTGTGCTAGTTGCGACTTTCCCCTCTCAATAAACTCCCATCTTATTTCCGTCCGTCAGGGAGTCAAATAAACACGAAGAAACGTTGATCTGACTTTCTGCAGGATGCAAGTGTAGGACGCCTGTCAGAGACGCTGCGCAAGTGATAACATTTTCAGGAAGAACATTTGCGAGGCCGTTTAACAAGCGGCGCGATTACAGGAGCAGTAACGGGTCACATTATGTTGCAGCAACTCAAATGGACAGATATAACCATGTTCACTGGCATATATTCTTTATCCTCTATGTAAATTTACTAACGCCATCGCAGCTTACTGAGTCCCTTCGAGTAGTCGTAGAAGTAGTCCTATTTTTCTTTCTTTGTCTGCATGATTGTATTTATTAACTACCACCCAAATGGCCAAGGCAGGCCCACCGCCGCAAGGAGCAGCTCAATAAATTGGATTACAGCATTGAATCAAGCTGCGCAAACTGTTTCATTCATTACATTCTGTTTAGTTATGTCATTAGTCTGTTTTTGTAACAGACAATTTTATCCAGTACTATTTTTCCTTTATTTAAAAAAAAAAAAAAAAATGTCCGGAACAGATTAATGACTTTTGTATTTGTTTCGATGGGTATAGCTGATTTGCCATTGTTTTGGGCGTGATCACGGAACAAATGAAACGCAAAGTGGCACGCTCTGGTCTCAGTTAACGTCATCATGAATAAATGACCCATTCCCGGCCGGTATTCGCCCCTTCACAACCCCTTCACATTGCCTGCCTTTCTCGTCTATTCAGGAAAACCCGTATGTGATGCGCAAGGACAACTACCAGGACTTCCAGGGCAACGACCAGTATGAGGGCTTCTGCGTGGACATGTTGAGGGAACTGGCGGACATCCTCAAGTTCTCCTTCAAGCTCAAGCTGGTGGACGACGGGCTGTACGGCGCCCCCGAGCCCAACGGCTCCTGGACGGGCATGGTGGGAGAGCTTATAAACAGGGTGAGTCCTCGTCCAGCGGAACCTCTAAAGACAATGGGCGGTCTCTGTTTGGATTGGGAAACCATTTTTACAATGCCCGGCCAGAGTCTGGCGATAAATAAAGCAACGGAAGTAGCTATAAATTTTCAGAACAGCTTCATTGTTATGCAGGGCAGCGAGTGGAGAATTGCAGCAAACCGGCTAACAAACAAATGTGCCTGTCTGTGGCTGGGCTGTCGACCAAGATTTTGGAATGAGTGTCATATAATAACTAGATGGCGCAGTGACAGGTTATGGAATGTGACGGATGGATCTCCTTAAAGTGGAACTTTCTTCTTTCGTCGCATTTTTTGCTCAACATCGGAACTTGAGAAGACAAGTTCTAAGCGTTTTGTGTTTCATGGTGACATGTTGATCGATAGTTTCATGGAACAGTAAAAACTCCCAATTAGCGCATTTCGCATCGCCCATCTGTCTAGTTTACCCGTTTCTAAATTGGCGGCGATTGGTCGAAGGCCCTCGGAGGATTTCGTTCAGGTACTAACTTGGAATGGTCCGATCCAATCCACTACATGCATATAAAGCCCGATATAAGCCAACATTTGTGAATTGGTACGAGAGCGTTTATTAGAACCCGCCATATCCAATCCATAAACCCAAACTATATCATGCACTAGATCACAGGTGTCAAAATCAAGGCCCGGGGGGCCAGATCTGGCCCTCCGCGTCATATTATGTGGCCCGGGAAAGCAAATCGTGTGCGCCAACTTCTACGGTCCTTGCTAAAATTTGTACCAGAATGTCAAATTGCCGTGTAATAAATACCTTTTATAGTAAATTTGTTACCCTGTTTACACTCAACAAATAGTTGACTGATTTCAAAGCTAGTTATCCATCAATTGATTGTGTACAAGTAATAATACGATTTCCTGATGAAACATTCATTCGGTTTCGCTGTCATAACGGGGAAGCCGTATCTCCAACGTGGCTCGCGACAAAAAGGAGTTTGACGCCCCTGCCGGTTTATATCCTCCACTTCATTTTGCGCGACATGCTATCAGGCGTCAAAGGTAAACAAGAGCCAGCTTCCAATATCTGCTGTGACCAAATCTCTGAATTCACTTTGCAAAAGGTCTTGAAAACCAAATCGACACAGTGCCCATGTGTAGCATAGCTTCTTCATTTGATGTCTCCACTGTATGCATCACACACGCATTCACACAAACTCTGCCGTTCCTTCTTTCCGCAGTGGGGGGGGTATCAGGGGGGGAGCAAGGGAGGGGGGGGGCTTATCTGGGACACACGCTGACTTAATAGTCCCTTCAAAGTCAGTGCTTACATGGCCCAAAATTGCGCATGTCGTTTTTTTTAGTTTTTTTTTTAAATAATATATTTCACCCCACCACGTTCGCCCCTTGGAAGCCATTTTTGGGGTGGTCTCGGCAGGTTAATAAGAGCGCCCAATCGGCCTGTTCTGCTTAATTACCATACGCCGGTGCACTTCAATTACCAGACTGCTGCCCCCGTGGGGTCTGCCACTCTGGCGCTCCCACCAGCTCTCCACGCGCTGCGATCAACCGACGCCACTAGCGCCTGATTACTCAGCTCTAATTAGCGACCCATGTTCATCAATTAGCTTCTAATGGAGGAGGAGGGTGGGGGAGAAAGCATGCAAGAGGGGCTACAGAGGTGGAAAAACCTGCGCTTCCTCACAATTAGCCTCATTTTAGTTGAGGGATAGAATTTTTTTTTTCTTTTTCTCCAAATGTCTACCCGAGTGCATTCGAGCACTTGTGGCTGCTCTGCCTCTGTCGTCAAATACGTGCGGTTCTATTTTTTTACACCCACCTGAACACTTGTGTCGCTCGGATTCTGGCTCTCCATCCTCCATCGTTGATCTATTTTCATCTGTCCGTCCCCGCAGAAAGCCGACCTGGCCGTGGCGGGCTTCACCATCACGTCGGAGCGCGAGAAGGTGATCGACTTCTCCAAGCCCTTTATGACCTTGGGGATCAGCATCCTGTACAGGGTTCATCTGGTAAGAATGTTTTTAGGGCACATCTCATCCTGGATTTCGTTTATTTTATTTATTTTTTTGCCATCCTTTTTAATCCTTTTGAAAGATTATCGGCCATGAGAGAATAAAAGACATCATTCTCTAGAAGAGAGAAAACAGAATGCAGCTCACCGTTTTGTTTTGTTTTGTTTGGTTTTTTTAATGGATCCCATCCAGATTTCCTGTTTTGACAACAGGTATCTCTTCAGGCAATTTGAAAATGTGAAATTTCCAATATATGCATGTTGTGTTCATTGTGAACATAAATGTTTATGCTGAGGTTTTGGCAATGACAAAAGAATAGTCGAGTCACACTGCAGCGTAAAGACATGAGCAACGAGTCACACTTTCACAAGGACATCATTTGTCTTTTTGTTGTTTCTATTCCCTTTTCTATTGTAGTCAAAGCACACTTCTGTCTTGTAAATGATGCATGTGCTTATCTAGGATATTAGATTAGATTCCATTTTTCTTGTAACATTGCAGCCTCTGCATCAGCGCAGTCACGCAAAAACTGGCAGATCCCGATTTTTGGATCAGTGCGAGGCTCGCTATGCGTTTGCCGATTTGGCAGAGCCGTCGGCCACCACGCTGGTCGGGCCGGCACAGCAACGGGAGTGTCTTGGAGACGTGCCGGGCAAAGGGACAATTTGGTGGCAGAAACCGATCACCTCGAAATGAGGGTGCAGGGTAGACAACTGATCTCACGCGTCGTACTAGTATTTTATTCAGAAATACGTGAACGGTGGGCAAAAAAAATCCTCTGAATTGTTTTTCAAATCATCCCACTGGGCGACATTAACACGGCAGATAACACGGAAAAAATCTGTGCCATTCCCACTGTGGCGCATTCTTCCCTTTTCTGTGACCAACATCGGTCCAAACCCGCCTACGCACGGTTACCTTTTTTTTTTATTTTTTTTTTTGTCTTTCGCCAACTCTATTCTGCTCGCGTTTTGTTTTTTTTCTTTTCAATTTGCCATACATAAGATCTTTTTTTTTTAAGCATTTGTGGTCCCAGGGGAGCAAATGAAATGCTTCATTTGAGTGCTGCGCGATTGCTATAGCTAGCGTAATTCGGCCTAAACAGTCCCACGCTGTGTAACGCTCTGACTTAGCAGCTTTACATCTCTAATGAGCTTTGGAGCCGTGGACACTGCGAAACGGAGCACGTATTGGACGGAGGCGTCGAACATGCAGAGCGCCCCGCTGTGTTGCATGCTGGGAGTTTTCTCTCAAACTGCAGAGACCTGACCTCTTTTTGTACCTTGCCGTCTGTCTGTCCCACGCGGATCCCATTTCCTCTTCAGGGTCGCAAGCCGGGTTACTTCTCCTTCCTGGACCCTTTCTCGCCGGCCGTATGGCTCTTCATGCTGCTCGCCTACCTGGCTGTGAGCTGCGTGCTCTTCCTGGCTGCAAGGTCACTCGCTGCATTACATTAGTGCCGGTCACTTGCCGGCGGTGCATTTAGCCCCGTTGCGTCTATCGATCAAACGGCGGATTCCCGCCGTGACTTGCGTTCTCTCTACCAGGCTGAGCCCTTACGAGTGGTACAACCCTCACCCGTGTCTGCGAGAGCGCCGGGACATGCTGGAGAACCAGTACACGTTGGGAAACAGCTTGTGGTTCCCCGTCGGCGGCTTCATGCAGCAGGGATCCGAAATCATGCCCAGGGCCTTGTCCACCAGATGCGTCAGTGGCGTGTGGTGAGTCTTCGCATCGGGGCGCCACGCAAACACAAGCTAACAACCGGGGGGATGCTGTCAAACGAAAAAGAAGCTTGATGTCCGTCCGCTTCTGATGCCTGATTGAATATTGAGCTTAGTTGGATGTTTGGTGAGGTTTTTATTGTGACATGCGAGACAGACCAAAGCTGGCAAAGTCGCTCGCACGAGGCAACGACTCGGGTGCATATCATTAGTCCTCTGAATAAACGCGCGCATTTTGATGACATGTAAATTGCAAACGGGGTGTAAAATCAAATTTCCCCTTGTGGGATATTAAAAGATTGTTCCTCTTCCTGTACCATGAATTATTAATCCGCCAATCCTCCAAACAAACTCGAGGACCAGGATTAGATTGTGAGAGCAGATCAGACAGATTTCGTCTTTCGGCGGACGCGTGGCTCGGTTCTCTTCCCTTGCCGCAAGATTCGGGACTAACCGATAAACACGCGCTCAGAGCAAAACTCATCCGAGGGCATTCCTGAGGCTGCAGAAGGACTGGAAGTTATTTGCTGAGCTAATCAATGCCGGGAGCCGAAACAGATCTTTGAGACAAAGACGGGTAGATGCGATGGAGGAACTCGGGCACCGGAAATTGATGCCATACGACTCACAATATGGCAGCCAATCAGTGTTGAAGGGTACCTAGATGGAAAAAAAAAAGATTTAATTATGACAGTACACTACAGTAGAGCTATTCAGCTTTTTTTCCCCTTTTTTTTTCGCACCAGTCACTGAAGTGGACCGCTAATTGGAAGCTGTTTTCTTCTCTGCGTGAGTGTCGGGGTCACGCGTGCACATCAGTCACTCCGGTGGGCATCTGTTCAAAAGCCATTTCATATCCTGTCGTCTTTGATGTCAAAGTTGACATCAAGTTCCACTACACTTCACACGCAGACACGCGACACAATTATCACGGCGGTGGGAGTGTACCACTCCCGCCGGAATGGCTCGCTAGCAACCATTGTAGTGACTGAAGCACAGCCTTGCCATCAAAATTCTTGTGCTAGAAGAAGACTGTTTTTGGATACTGTCCACGAGAGTGACTGATGCGCATTTTGACATTCAGAAATTCTGGGGACTCGCTATTACTAACGGTAACTGCCCAAAGACCGGATATTCTCAATTGAACTATACAAGCGATACCAGAAATGATACCAATACCAATACCAAACGATGCCTGTTCTTATACTCCCTTGGCCTCAATGGTCTTAAAATGGATTCAACTACTTCCAAGGCTGTCAGACTCATTTTTGTCGCCGGCGCATCGTAGCTAGCTTTGAATTCAGAGGCCAGTAAACTCTTTGTTCAAATATTGTGACGTTGATTGTGAAAATGTTTGCAATAGCTAAAGGTTTTCAAAACTGACGACAATTTGCAGTATTTGATCAGGAAGCATGACGTCGATGCACATCATTTGCTTTTTGCGCGTCCCATGAAACGATCCGGCGGGGCCAGATCTGAACCCGGGCTTCAGGTTTGACACCTATGAACTACTACGGTGGCCAAGAGCGCTCTGGATGTTAGCGCCACGCATCCTACAAAGTACTACACCAAATGTAAGGCAGCATCGGAAATGCGTCGCGACTTTGTGTCAACGGCGGCACACTTGCAACGGCAGACGGCCGTTGTGCGGCGGTGCCGCAACGAGGGGTGGTCAAAGAACGCTCTGTTGACAAAAAATAAAATTAAAAATTAAAAAAGCCGAGAGAAATCAAGTCGGAGGTCACAGCAGATACAATAAACAAACGGCTTTTGAAGAGCTTTCCACCATCGCGACAGATGCACAATTGCGTCCTCCCGGAGAGATTTCAAAGGACGCAAATTAGCCACTTTGCGCACCCTGATTGCCGTTGCTCTCGCCCCGCCGTCCAGGTGGGCGTTCACCCTCATCATCATCTCGTCCTACACGGCCAACCTGGCCGCTTTCCTGACCGTGCAGAGGATGGAGGCCCCCATCGAGTCCCCCGACGACTTGGCCGACCAGACCAACATCGAGTACGGGACCATCCACGGCGGGAGCACCATGACTTTCTTCATGGTACGCGCGGGGTTTGGGGTTTTGTTGTGTTTGTTACTCTCTCGGCGCTTTGGTCTAATGCGCCGTGACGCATTTTGTCTTAATGTTTGTCCTCACATCTGCCACTTCATCTCCATTGGCTGTGGCATGCATTGAGGTGGCTTTTGTTTGCTTACAAGAGCGCCTCGGGGCATCTGTGTTGGCATCTGTGTTTGTGTAACTCGAGCGCGCGCCCGCGTATGTTGTGTTTTTTCTGTGTAGGTGCGTTTACATATGGGAACGTGAGTAGGTGAGCGTATTTGTTTATTTGTGAGGGAATGGCCATTAGCCAGTTTGTGAGCGTTTGTATTCCCTTGGTCTTGTTGATCTTCCGGGAAGGGGGTGGGGGGCTTAATGGTTTGAATAGTTTTTGGGATGACATGCAACACAGATGGGAAACTGTTTCCTACACTGATACAAAGGAAACTCGAATTATATTCCAAATCAGCACACAAAAGTAGAATTGATCAAATATATTGTCGCTGTCAAGTTGGTGGACGTCATGCATCACGTTTGAAGCAGTTGTTCCAACGTGTTGCCGCTTTGGAATTGGCCAACTCAATCAACACAGAGGTGAAGCAGCCCTCTGTTGCAAATCAGAATTAAAAAAAAAAAAAAAAAAGCAAGCAAGATCTGTTTTGAATTGAATCTCAGTCGTTCTCAGCGTAACTTTTTTTTTTTTTAAAGACACCGCAGCCTATTATTTAGTCTTGGCTGCTGCGACGCATTTGCCCTTCCTCACAAGCCCGCAATGCACCCTGATAAAATATGTCATGGCACACTCCAGACACTTAATCCCGTTGCCGTGTTTTTCCCTAAATGCAAGACCCGCCCACCTGTAGCGCGGCTGATGATGCATCGACCCGACGCCAACGCCAAATAATGTCTCCCCTAAAGTCACCCCGCTTTTTCTCACCCACGTTATTATTCGCACTGGATTTTTCAGCCGCGCGTGCATCTTTTCTTATCGCTTCATGTCTTTGCCTATCTGAGCCCGCATGTCCTTTAGTCATTTTGCAGATTCACAATGCTTCTGTTGTCACCCGCGTAGTTATGTTTTGGTGACGTGCGATAATGCCTTTCTTCATCCCTCACGGAGATTGTGCAAGAATTAAGCAAAGCAAAAGACAACAAACACAGAGCAGTTCACTTCGAGTGAGGAGAGGTTGGCTTTAGTCCGGGACTGCCCACCTGTCAATCATCCGACTGGCACTTTCCAACCCAGGGAGCAAATTGGAGACGCCGGTGAAAGTCAACACAACTCTTACAAAATAGGGGAAAAAAAAATAAGTTCACAAAAATATTTACATTTTTAATGATGTCTGTTTACTGTGTGATTCATTAGGGGTCAAATTAGATCGATTTTCTAAAATGAATAATAAAATGCATTCAAGAAAAATCTATTTAGTGAGGAATTCTGTTGTTTTCTTTTTTTTTTATATGTATCTAATCTTTATTTCACCATGATAAAAAAGATATTAAAATATGAATTTTATTTAGGAATATCCATCCATCCATCCATTATCCGAACCGCTTGATCCTCAATAGGGTCGCGAGGGGTGCTGGAGCCTATATATATATATATATATATATATATATATATATATATATACACAGAGAGAGAGAGAAAGAGAGAGAGAGAGTGTGAGAATGTGAGAGAGAGTGAGAGAGTGATTTGCGTGCTAGGCAGACTACACCCTGAACTGATCGCCAGTCAGTAGCTGGGCACATCTGACCATTCACACCCACATTCACACCGTGGGTATACTAAGTATACAAGTCTAGCGTGTGTACCACTACACCATCTCACATATGTACATATCTTTTACAATCCGTTTGCCTCCGCAGAACTCTCGCTACCAGACGTACCAGCGCATGTGGAACTACATGAACTCCAAGCAGCCCGGCGTGTTCGTCAAGAGCACGGAGGAGGGCATCGCCCGCGTGGTCAATTCCAAGTACGCCTTCCTGATGGAGAGCACAATGAACGAGTACCACCGCGGCCTCAACTGCAACCTGACGCAGATCGGAGGCCTGCTGGACACCAAGGGATACGGCATCGGCATGCCGCTGGGTACGCGCTAACGCCGACGCTCTCTCCTTTGCGCCGCACTTGTTACGGCCTCGTGAGCAAAGTAGGTCAACTCATCGCCTGTGCGCTCCCGATCCATTTATCTCCACGCTCGGATCTTAATCAACAAAAAGAATCTTCAAGTGCGCCACGATATGTAATAGGCGCTGGTGTTTTTAATTAGCACCGCGCCGCCAATTTATGTCTCCTTCTTAAGTTTTGAACATCATTGAGTCACCAAGAATTGTGTGTGTGTGTGTGTGTGTGTGTGTGTGTGTGTGTGTGTGTGTATATATATATATATATATATATATATATATATATATATATTAGAGCTGTCAAACGATAAATATTTAATCTAATTAAAAACTCATCTGTCATAATTAACTCAAATTAACTAAAAATTAATCATGATAACTCACGCATTTTTTATCGTTTCTGAATTTCCTTTTATATTTTTTGCCCTATTTTCCCCCATTTTAATGCTCTCATCAACATGGAATCATGAATCAGTTTTCTATGTCCAAAATGCAAATATTTACTGAAATAACAATTTCGATTTTCAATTATACATGAACATTTTTCACTTGGAGCAGTTATTCACACATTATCTCTCACACACTATTACTGTCCATCAACAACAGTGAAAAAATATTTTGTCACACAACAGCTGCTTGAACAGCTCTTTTTATGGAATCAAAACAGCGCAATATAACATTATAAAGTGCACATCTAAGGTAAACTAGTACTCGTGCTGGCATAGTCTACCGAAACATCTGTGCGGAGTATGGACTGGAAACCCCAAGGTCAAAATGGGAAACACCTCCAAAGGTGGTGGAGAATGACCAAGCGAAGATCCTGTGGGACTTCAAGATCCAGACTGACAAGATGGTAATGGCGAACCAACCGGATATCGTGATCATTGATAAAGGGCAGAGGAAAGCCGTTGTAGTGGATGTAGCGGTCCCAAGTGATGGAAACATCAGAAAGAAGGAACACGAGAAACTCGAGAAATACCAAGGGCTCAGAGAGGAGCTGGAGAGAGCCTGGAAGGTAAAGGTGACAGTCGTGCCTGTGGTGGTCGGAGCACTCGGGACAGTGACCTCCAAACTAGTTGAGTGGTTGCAACAGATCCCGGGAACAACATTGGACATCTCAGTCCAGAAATGTGCAGTGCTGGGAACAGCAAGGATACTGCGCAGAACCCTCAAGCTTCCTGGCCTCTGGTAGAGGACCCGAGCTGAATGGGGTACGGACACCACCCGAGGGGTGAGATGAGGACTTTTCTATATAGTGCCCTCTAATCAACAGCTTCCCCACAATTTGTATTGTAAGCACGCCCGGCCTACTGAAGCCCATCATTTTTGTCAGCCGCTTTCTCTAAGGGTCTTCTTAATCCGCCACCGATCGCCTTTCGTCCTCCCCCAGGTTCGCCCTTTCGAGACGAGATCACGCTGGCCATCCTCCAGCTGCAAGAGAACAACAGGCTGGAGATCCTGAAGAGGAGGTGGTGGGAGGGGGGGCAGTGTCCCAAAGAGGAGGACCACCGGGCCAAAGGTCAGTCCACTCAAAAGGACTTTATGCACTTCTGCTCAAGTCATGATCAGATCGCCAGCATTGGGCCGAAACAACCTGTGTCACAATTTGATCAATGTATTTATTTTTTTTTCCACAAATCTAGACTGTTGGTCAATCCAAATGTCTTTTTTTTTTTTTTAAACAAATTATTGACCAATCTCAAGTGTTGAAAATGGCTTGCTCTCTCCAGAAAAGTGCTGATTTTGGTGGTACAAGGAGTCCGCCCGATGCCGGGCATATGTTGGATCATAAATATCATAACCAAGCTTGTGCTTATAAAATGACAAAATGTTCTCAAACATTTTTTTAGAATTAGATATTTTTTTTCCTCATGCAGTGACCACATTATTATAATTTTTTTAAATAGACGGGTTTTTTTCCATCTTCTTTGAAAATGAAAATGCTTTGACGAGCATTTTCTCATGAAAAATTTCCCTCGTGAAATAATTATTCTCTCAAACACATCAAACTTAAATGTATACAATGTTTTTTTTGTCATTTCATCAAATGATGACCTTTTCATTTTTTGTCCAGACAAATGACACCCTTCTTGTGACTAATTTACGCTCATAAAATGAAATTTTTACCTTTTGAAATGATGATCTTTTTTGTCATATTAAAGCTTTACGCTTTTGACTTCCTTATTGAGCTGTAAAATTGTAACTTTATTTTTGTCATTAAATATTATTTTTCCAGGAGCCTTTTTTGGAGCTCAACTGACATTTTTCTTGCAATATTAAAACTTCATTTTGGTAAATGTATGACTTTCTCTTGTAAAATTGCTCCGTCATTCTTGCAAGATTTGTTTTTCGAAGAACACGACTTTTCCCTCATTGCGTTTTTTTTGTTTCGAACGCATCGAGCATTTTTTTCTCGCAATAGTAACTCTATTCAAATTCTAACTTTCTCTCATAATATTTACTCTTTCCTGTAAATAACATGTTTTTCTTTTTTTCCAGGCAAACTGACAACTTTGAAAAAAACCCCAAAACGTTTCTCACAAACATGATAAATGTCTCCGCAAAATATGATATATTTATTCTCACTGGATCATTAGAGACGGTTTTGTACACGTGTTTTTTTTTGTTTTTCCTCGTTATAGCTCAATTATAACTGGAAGTTAAAAAAATCCATCAACCTTGTCCAACCATGCATGACGGGACCGAGCATTTGTTTTCCCGTTGAGAATTTGGTGGCCCTTCTGTGTGTGCGTCAGGTCTGGGCATGGAGAACATCGGGGGCATCTTTGTGGTGCTCATCTGCGGCCTGATCATCGCCGTATTTGTGGCCATTATGGAGTTTGTATGGTCGACGCGCCGCTCGGCAGAGACCGATGAGGTATGCCCCCATACCTGTCCTCGCCGAACCCACCGACACACCCCAGTAGGTTCCCATGGCGACCCGCCAACCTTTTTCTCTCTTATGCTTGTCTTGTGTTTGCGCCCGTGTGCTTGTTACGTGAGAGTGGTTCGATTGTTTTCCGGATTTGTCTCTCATTTGTGCATTTGTGCTCTACCACTTTATTTGGGGTTCATGTCTGTTACGTGCACGCGAGAGAAGATATTGAAATTCAAATGTTAATGTCATATAGTTTGAAGTTTGTATCTGTTTTTCAAATTGTCAACTTTTAAATTTCTACGGCATTTAAGGGAGCATGTTTGTTGTTTATATGGTGCAAGGATTATGTTGAAGGTCCTTGGACAAATGTGTCCCCTTTAAGAGGTCCCTGGACCCAAAGAGTTTGAGAACTCCTGCCACGCATTACGCTAGTATTCTTCGTCTTCCATCTTTTGGATTACTTCTTGTTCTTCTTCTTCTTCTTCTTCTTTTTTCTCCCCCATCTCACCGTGGCTGTCTCTCTCCGTCCGCCATCTTTGCCATCAGTCTGCGTTCTCTGACAAAGAGTACTGTTTCTGTTTATGTGAGCCCACATGACCTTTTCTTTTGAATGCTCTTTGTAAGTGTCGAAGTTTGGATGAGAAGCGTGCCTGTTGCTGGCCTGCCTGAGCGTCCATGTTGCCATAATGAAGCGTCCATGAACGAAAACAGCGGTCCCCAACCGCTCAGCTCAACACAACAGGTGTGTTGCAACAGGGAGAGTTGGAACACACCTGTTGTTGTGTTGCAACAGGGAGAGTTGGAAAACATGCAGGGCATTGGCCCTCCAGGACCTGAGTTTGACACCTATGAGTTAACTCATTCAGTGCCAGCCATTTTCAGACCATGAAAAGAAAAATGAGAAAAACAAAAGCAACATAAAGACGTACCTGGGATGGAATGCCTGGTTTCTGAAAAAAAAAAATCATTCATAAAAGCAATAAACAACATCCTTGGCGTTGAATGAGTTAAAAACCCCCAATGACGTGTTTTTATTTTTATTATTTTTTTTCACGTATGCTCTCTGACGATTGGCTCATTTTGAAGTGCGTTTGCTGAGGTCTGCCCTGCCTCGGAAATGCGCTTGATGAGCAGATTCCATAGCTGGATGCATTTCTTGGCAAATAGACAACATGTTGTCCACATTTTACGCTTGCAGTTGGTTTGTTTGTGTTTGTGATCAAATACATCCACATTGTGTTTATAGAATGTGTTTCGATTCGCTTTTGAAATGACAAAAGAATGATTGTTTTTATTTGATTTGATTTTTTTTTATCTGATCTCTCGAGATCACAGATATTGATCTGGAACATAGGCGCCGCCATCAAAGAGCTTTCATTGACTCGTATCTGTGCTGGTCCTTTAAAATCAAACTTTGGTGAAAAAAATACAATATTCAACAAAATGTTGGGGACCGCTGAACTAAACAGACATTGGGTGTTGCCGTCTCTCTGGATTGTAATAACTCTCTCTGCTCTTTGCAAACTTTTCCCATCCCGAAATCCATTTCCCCCTCATTTCCTTTCTTTCCACCGCCACTGCTCCCGCACCTTTTTTTTTTTGCATTGTGTCCATGTCCACCTTTTTCTGTCGCTTTTCCCATTCACGTGGCGTCTCGTTCCGCCGCCTGCCTACTCTTTGTCTTTCTTTTCCCTCCCCCCTCGTCTTTACTTGACCACGCCTTCCCATCCCTCGTCCTCACCTCCCTTCCTTTTAGGTGTCTGTCTGTCAGGAGATGATCACCGAGTTCCGAAACGCCGTTTCCTGTAAGAAGAGTGCCCGCCTCCGCCGCCGCCGCCCGCACAGCAGCTCGGCGGCGGCGGCGGCGCGGCGCTGCGCCACCCCAACCGCATCGCCCTGGGGGCCCCGCGGCCCTTGCGCCTGGTCCGAGAGATGCGCCTGAGCAACGGCAAACTCTACAGCGGAGCCGGCCCCCTCACCGGCGGGGCCGGAGGAGGCGGCGCGGGGTCGCCCGATTTGGGCCCGGGTCCCCAGCGGCTCCTCGAAGATCCCCTCGGAGCGAACGCCGCCCCCCCTCCGCCGGCGCCCACCCCGGTGATGCTGCCCAGCCGCAGTTGCAGCCACGTGAGGATCTGCCAGGAGTGCCGCCGCATCCAGAGCCTGAGATCGGACGGCAGCTTGGGCTCGACCGTCACGAGGATACCGCCGTCGTCGGCGCCCCTGCCGCGGCTGCCCCCGCCGCCGCCGCCGTCCTCCTCCAACACGGACAGCGAGGGCGGAGGGGGTCCCAGTCCCAGGCGGCTGCACAGTCCCCCGCACCACACGGCCAGGCCCATCCCGCTTCAACAGAACCTGAACAAAGCAGACTTACTGGGGGACCAGGCCTAAGAGTGGAGCTGAGGTACTGCTTGATCCTGAAACGAGGAGTGTGGGGGTGGGGGGGGGGGGGGTCATAATTAAAAAAAAAAAGGATGGGCAGATAAAGGAATTTAAAAAAAAAACACACACAAGCTGGATACAAAAACACAGAAATTTGAACCCACTACCCCAGTGACCTTGAAGCCTGCCTCGCATGCGCTTTTGAATATTTCCGTTTGGACTAAAACGTAAGGAAGAGCCCATGGCCAGACCGTGCTTTTGACTCTTTCCCTTCTTTTACGTGAGCGAGGCAATTTTTCCTTTTTTTTTTTTTTTTTTGCAGACACTTCTCAGAAGCTAAACAATCCTGCTCACCGGAGGACATGTTGTACCTGTATGCCGTTTTAAACTCAACCTGAAAGACTTCCTAAGGATGATGACATGTTTTATCCTTTTTTTTTGGGTCTTGTTTTGTTACCATTTGTTCCAAGTGGGAGTCCAATCAAAAACCTTTCTGTGACAATTGCGGTGGATTACGACGACGAGAAACCTGACGGCGGCTCATTGTGTTTGAGAGTTTTGTGTCCCTCCCTTTGTGGCGATTCGGATGAATGGAAGTCAACATTGTGCAAAGAATTGCGAGAGTCCGGTCTGTCGTTCGTCCTTTTCGTAATTCGTGTGTGTGTGAGGATTCAAAAGTGCGCAGAACCCGTGGTGACCAGCACAGCACCTTTCTATTACAGTCTTGCGGGAGGCTTTCAAATGGGAAAGGAATGTCCCTCGTTATCCCAGGAGATAGAAGGTATGGCAGAAAGAAGCTTTAAAAAAAAAAAAAAAAGCGGTGAGGAGTTTGTGCTCTGTGATTAAATGGGTCCTGATCCTTTAATTCCGGGCATCTTTTTAAAGGGATTTGTTCATGCGCCAGCAAGCTGTGACTGCAGCTCCAGACTTGGCTGTCCGGCACGAAGGCCTTGTGCCAGAATGATAGACTCGACACAGCCTCGTCAATACGGTCTCAAGCTTTTGATTGCCTAATTACTCCCCTCGCCTGGCCGAGGGGGAGCGCTTTCGGAACGGAGCACTTTCATGGCATACCGATGACAGCACCGAGAGGAAATACATGTTTTGGCTTGGGTAAAATGACAATCTCTCTCTCTCTCTCTCTTTTTTAATTGCAAGTCGTTAATGTTAAGCGGTGCTGTCGTTTCGAGCAAAACACTCAGGCGGTCGATGCGCTTGAAAGTTTGTGACGCCGACCTGAACACTCGGTCGATGGTTCAAAGCAGAACGAACGGCCTTTCCCCCAATCCGGACCATAAAAATCAATTTGCTTGGCTTGACTTTCACTCGCAGTGACATTTTTTATTTATTTACAGCTGTCAATGTCCTTTTTTTCTTTTGCTAAATAGACGTGCAGTTGCCATGGTCACCGATTCACTGGTGGTCACCCTTTTTTTTTTAATTGGGGTGAACTGTTCAGCTACAAAAAAAAACAACTATGAATGGTTTACGTGTGACAAAAGACGCTAACCTCTCCTCGTCTTAGTCTTGCTAGCCTAACCTGAACCACCCTTTATACCCTAAAACCACCTGAGCACCACGATGCTAAACCACAAACACTAATCACCAAAAGCCCTTTTAAATTTGTCCCTCAACCCCGAAAACATATCCACATGACCACCAACACAAATTCATACCCCGAAACCTCGAGGCATAATCGCCAGAACCTTCAAACTTTACTGCCTAACCTCTAAAATGTTCGCCAAACCGCCTCGCCACCGACTCTGACCGATCCCCCTTATCATTTAACCCAGAACGTCTATTCACCTCCTTAACTCATCCAATACCAGCCAATTCTGGACCAAGTCTGAAAAGACGTTTAAAAACGTCTTTGGGAGTGAATGAGTTAATAATGACCTCCAAAATCTTCCCCAAATTCGCCTAAACCTGAATCACTTGACCACTAAGACGAGGGGATCTCGCTGTTATTTGTCAATTGTGGGTATGTGAAGCCCTCGGAGACTCTTTTGGGTATATTTGAATGAATATGGATAAAACATTTCAGTCCAGTCATGTCGAGCTCAGTGGAAACGTCGATGTCTGGTTCGTCCTTCAGTTCAGTCCTTTTAGTAGCTCCCGAGATATTCCTAGCTGATTGCCCAGAGGAAACTAAATGAAGGCAATTGTTGGATGTTGTAAAATTTCCCGGCTCGCTTGTTCGGCGTCAGTGTTCGTTTGTGTCCCGTCTTTGAAGTTGCTAATGCTATAACATCAGTACAGTTTGGGGGGTTCCGAGCAATTTCCAATGACACTATGAGCGATTTTGTTAAGTGGGTGTCGGGGGGTACACACGAACTGACAATTGCACCAAATTTCAGCTTTTTTTTTCTCCACCATCCTCACAACAAAAGCCTGTTTTGTATTTACGATCGCAAAACCTTCTGCTTGCAGTCAACATTAAGTTTAGCCGAGCCACGGACTCCGCAATTGACATACAGTACGCTAACAGTTAGCCTCGCTTCTCTTATTCTTATTCTTCTACTAATACTACAATTACTCTTCTTTGTATTTTGGTTCCGTTTGGATGCCCTATGTGACTCTGTGCTGCGGAATGCAGGTCAGTCTTGGTACTACAACAATCGTCAATTCTGTGCGTTGTGTGCCGTTTTCCTCATTGTCAGTACACCACTCGCTAACAGTTTTAAGTACATCATGTCGGTCTCAAGCATCAGCCAAACACCATTCAGTGCAACAGGTGATGTTAAAATAAGGAAAGCAACAAAATAAACCACTGTCCGGAACGCTCAGCAATCAAACGTGTTGTGTCCAAGAGCATTTTGCCCACACTGTGTTCATTGTGTAGGTTTGCGGAGGTTTTTTTTTTTCTTTCTTTCCATTTCTGTGCCTGCTTCAAACAAACACTTTTATGAGGTTATCAATCAGATCAGACATCCTGTCTTTGAACTACGGCCTCGGTCTGAAAATCAACGGAAAGGGAGGGTCACAAAACAAATAGGTTGTCTCAAGTGGTCGCACACGCAAAAAGCAGGGGTCAGTGGGACTCTTGTTTTTGTTCCATTCTTTTGGACGGACCTGGGTTTATTTTTTTCAGATTTCTATACTAGTGTTAAATGGATTATTGAAAATGTCATAAGTATTCTGATTACATTGTTGCTATTATTCCTGTTGCTGAACATGAGCATCTTTATTGTGCGTGTGGGTGACGGCGTCAAGAGGGAGGAGAGAGTCCGGTCACCCTGTTGTGCAAATCTCATAGACAGATCAAACTTGTTTTGGAATAAAAATATTCAAACAGATGCCAGCGCCACACGTCTTGTCACTGGGAAGAGGGTCCCCCTTGTATTTGTTGTATTTGTTCATTTAGTGTCATGATTCGGTTTGGGACCAACAGGTGGCACTGCTGGGCTCCCCCTGCAGCTGCACACCTGTTGCTCGTTTGGCAATTAGTGCTTTAAAGGACTCCCACCCCGAGCATTCAGTGTCGGGTCATTGTTGCAGTTGGCTACTGTCATGATTGTTTGTTGCCGTTTGTCTGCTGCTGTCAGGTTTGTTTCTGTTATTGAGTTTTTATCTTCAGTCATGATTTTTGTTTGCTACTTTGGACCAGGTTTGTTTTGGATTTTGTTTTCTCTGTTTAAATACAATTCTTCAAGTACACCCTGCTCCTCTCTCCTGCCTGCTTCTTGGGGTCCACCACCACCACCACCACGCAACGTGACAGAATGACCCGACCACCTGGACCCCGCAGGTATAAAGGACTGGTTCCAATTCCACCATGTGCCTGGCGGAGCACGTCTGCGGCCGACACCCTTTTCCCCTTCAGGCAGCGCTGGTGATGCAGCTGTCCTGTTTTCGTCTCGTCAAGCCGCGTCTACGGTGGGCCGAGCCCCGTCCGCGTCCACGTTGAGCTGAGGCTCGTCACGTGTCTGTTCGAGCCGAGTCACATTCACGTCGACGACGAGCCGGGCCACGTCGACGCCCACGTCAGGACGAGCCCCTGTTCACGTCCGGCAGTCCCATGTCCCCCGCTACGTCGAGCTCCGTCCACGTCAGGCCAAGCCCAGCCAAAAGTTCGCCGTCGCTTTTGTTCCTGTTCTCCGGCGAGGCGAAGGTCGCCGTCGCTTTTAGTTCCCGTTCCCCGGCGAGGCAAGGGTTGCCATCGCTTTTCGCTCCTGTTCACTGGCGAGGCAAGGGTTGCCGTCGCTTTTGTTCCTGTTCCCTGGCGAGGCGAATGTCTCCGTCGCTTTTGTTCCTGTTCTTCGGCGAGGCAAGGGTTGCCGTCGCTTTTAGTTCCTGATCTCCGGCGAGGCAGCCTTTTGGACAACTTTGGGACGTCTGGGATCCGTCCCTTGAGGGTGTGGTACTGTCATGATTCGGTTTGGGACCAACAGGTGGCACTGCTGGGCTCCCCCTGCAGCTGCACACCTGTTGCTCATTTGGCAATTAGTGCTTTAAAAGGACTCCCACCCCGAGCATTCAGTGTCGGGTCATTGTTGCAGTTGGCTACTGTCATGATTGTTGCCGTTTGTCTGCTGCTGTCAGGGTTGTTTCTGTCATGTTTCTGTTATTGAGTTTTTAATCTTCAGTCATGTGTTTTGTTTGCTACTTTGGACTAGGCTTGTTTTGGATTTAGTTTTCTGTTTAAATACAATTCTTCAAGTACACCCTGCTCCTCTCTCCTGCCTGCTTCTTGGGGTCCACCACCACCACGCAACGTGACATTTAGAATAAAAAGTGGCACAACTTGAATCGTTTGTGAAACAAATATCACCCCAAGCAGTGCACGGTTTAACTTGGCCCTCATTGTTACGAAAGGACAACTAAGAGACACAGGCTGAATCAAGTTGTACTGTTTTCCAGTAAAAAGCTGAAAGTAAAACATACAAAAATAGTAATAATTTATTGGGGGTGGGGAAATCACTTATCTCAAGTCGTTACTTTTTTAGTGAATTGTTTGACTAAAATTCATTTATTTGACTCAATAGACTTATCTTAAAATTGGGGGGAAATAGGGGGGGGGGGAGTCACGCGGGGAGTGACGTTTGTGCGCGCGCGTTCTGGTATTTTTACTTATGCAACAGCGACACCGTGCGGTCAAGTTGAGATCTAAACCACACGCGGGGCAAGGGACATTTCATTACGTACCTTGAGACAGATTGACAGACAGACACTACGCTCCACTTGGCGACAGCTAAGACGACACTCGAGGCCACGCCCTTTAAAGGCACACATCCAAGAACCCAACGTGCACACGGTGATTCGACTAAAACAAGTCGATTTCTTTACATTTTCTTTTTGTGATGTGTTTATCCCGCACCGTGCGCTTTTCTTTTCCCCATGACATGAATCAACATTTAATAACAGTTTCAATTATTTAAAAATAAGGGTGGTGGGTTTCTTTCTCCTTCAACTCTTCTCCGCTCCACTGGGATGATTTTCCTCGCGCCAATTGTATTTGCCCAGCCCCGACCTCGTACACGCGCAGTTAGTGTAGAAGCCTCGAATCGAAGAAAAAATTACCAGTTTTTAGGATATATTTCGGTGCCCCGGCCAATTGTTTGTGTTTCCATCCTGGTAAATCCGCCCCCTGTTGATGCCAGAAGGAGTCATTCAAAAGGGGCCGCCTCCATTTCCGCATTCATTTGAATGACTCCCTCAATTGGACGCCCAATTACGAGAGTTGTGTGAAGACAGCCGCTAAAGTACCTGTAGCAATACGGCGCGTTTATTAAAAGGCTCTTCTCGGCAGTGGCCCCGCTGTTAAGACCGCCCACCCCCGACGCCTGAGGGAAAAGCGCCGCTAAATAATTCTCTGGCTGGCTAAAAGAGCCGCAGGTGTCGAGCAAGCTAATCAGGTCAGTGATGCAAAGCCTTTCATTTGCTTCCAATCAGCTTGTTGCCCCGCGTGTAAATCGCTGGTGTAAAAAGGCTTGACGGGGGGGCAAGTCATGTGGCATTTGGCGCAGTCGGGGAGAGGAGACTTTAGGGCCGTTCACACGGGCAGATTTATTTCGGACTTACTCCGAACCTGCTCCCCTCGAGCGTTCATACGTGCAACTTTGTTCCAGCATAGCGCCCGAAAACAGCTTGTTTCGGATCAAATTTATCTGAGGTGGTTTAAAAGTTTGCTCCGGAACAAATGCTCGTTTGCGGGGGAGTGGCCTCGCTTCGCGTCAGAGGAGTCCATCCGGGTACTTGCCAACATGCATCCTGGGTATTTTGCGCTTCAAAACATGGCGGGTCTTTTCTCTCTCTCCTGCGGCGTCTGATTATCGACCACATCGTTGATTTCTCCGGAGAAGAAGCCATTTTTGTCACAAAGAAGGAGGGAAAATGGTACTTCCTTTTCCCCGCCTTCTTCTTTCTTTACGCATGCGCATGTTTTACTTCCGCATTCCTGTCGTTTTGTTCCGCAACAGGAACTGCCTGTGTGAAAGCAAGTGGAGCTGCGTCGATGCTGTTGCGCTCAGCGGCTTTGTACGCGTGAACGCTCCACAAAATTTGTTCCGGTGCAAAATTATATCGCAACAAAATACTCCGGTGCAGCGCCGAAATATATCTGCCCGTGTGAACAGGGCTTTTTATACAAATGTGTTCCTGCAACGTAAGGCGTAGAAAAAAAAGTAGTGTGTTTCCGGTAACCCGACCGACCGAGAATTTCTACCTCGAAAAAAAACTTTACGGTCGGCATTTTTTTTTCAAACCTTCTATATTTTTGTGTAATAATAATAATGTACATTTCATTTATGCGCGCCTTTCAAAACACTCAAGGACGCTTTACAATCAAAACAAGAACAATAAAACCACAGACAAAATTATAAATAATAAAAGGAAAGATGAATTTAGAGCAGTGGTCCTCAACTAGAAATGCTGTAGGTCCACTTTTTTTTGTTGTTTTTTTTTAATAAGACCAAGGTCCGGTCCCATGCACGGCGGTCATGGGGAGCAGGGCTATATGCCCATTTAGTATGGTCAAGCCAAGCTTATACAAATCAACACTCCTCACAACCAACCAATAATGGGGTGCGTGAAAATAACAATTAATCACTTTGCCAGTGCACAGCAAATCATGAGGTATTGTATTGAGGCACAGGAACTCTTTTATTTTGTTAAGTTGTGCCTGCTTAATAATAGAAATAGCCCTATTAGGGAAATAAGACATTTTTACTTTAACTTTGTTCAACAGTAGTTGTCTTTTTCCCCCTTAATTTAACAAAAACAAAACAAAATACTAATTTTACCAAAATAAATACTAAACATGAAAACAAAAATATCCTTTTCATTTGTACAATTCCCCTTTTCACATCCCCTCTGAAATCACTGAAAAATATATCAGAAGAGGAGTTAAGAACCATTTTAAATACTGACACAAGGGAGCACAGGAATGTGCAGTGCTGTTCTTCCCCTAAAGGTGAATGCGATGTCTGAGGCATGCAAATATTATTTGAGGACGCCATTGTGATGTTCATTTACCATGTTGCGGTGTTATGCTGTTAAACAGCTGCAAAGATCCCCGGGGTAGACGGGAGCAAAACTGCACACAATCGAAACCTCCCGCGATTCGTCTTGTCTAATTGTGCGCGGCTCTCCTGGACTGAAGCTGTGAGCACGCTGTGGCGTCGCGCATGCGTCTGTTTCCTGACACAATCATCCATTTTGAATGCGTGTGTATTGGGATAGACGCGTGCTGACGCTTATGTATGGGCACACCTTAAATTCAGAGGAGCCAATCAGCGCATCGTTTTCGCCGTCATGCCCTGCTCAGACACGGTCTCCAGTTAGTCAATTTAGTCAAACATTATACATACAGTCGCGCTGCCGCGGTCCTCTGCAATACATCTGTTCGTGCACGCAAAGAATACAACGGATAATTTTTAAAAGCGATCGCGGTAATGCGCAGATTAAAGTCCACAAATATAAAATGTATAACGTAAAAATCACTTTATAATTTATTATTTTATACAATTTGCCGAGGGTCCGGACAGAGGAGGTCGGCGGTCCGGTCGTGGATCGCGGTCCGCCAGTTGAGGAAGGCTGATTTAGAGCGTTTACATTGGTGCAAACTCTCGCGATATTCACGTTGCGTCGTTTGCCCTGTCGTCTGTCAACAACATTGAATCATGGCGGCGGCCACGATCTCCGACAACAGTTTAAACCGCGTTTTGTGTGTTGCAGTCACATGCTCGCACCCTAATATTAAGAAAATAGCATCCAATCGAAAAGATTCAGCGAACTATTTGACGAACACCACGGGCCGTCTAGGACGCGGGACGCAGAGGTAACGAGATGGCTGTAACACCCAGCCGCTGGGTACCCAACTCTCTCGCCAAAGAGCGGGGGTTTCAATCAGCGGCGATTGCTCTCGGACTGCAAGGGAAGCTCGGCTTCCCCTAAAATGTCAAAGAATAAGTGATCAAATATATGAATGTAAATTTCATTGTGTGTACAACGTGCTCAACTTTTGCTCCGAATCAGCTCCTTCTTACTGGTTACGACGCGACTCCCTTCTCATTCATCCCGCAGCTTCGCTGTGCTTTAAACGGTAGTGAGTTCAGGGTAGGTTGTCCCAATGCGTTGAACGGAGACGAGTCATTGGATACAAACTGGTTTTTGTCCCGCCCACGGAGTTCGGCGTCTCTGGGACTGGATGGCAGTGGGAGGGTACCGGACGCCAGGCTTTTCTGCATCCGATTGGATGATCTGTCTGAGTCTGCGTGCCAGTTCGATTGACATTGAAATGAGCCAATCACCGAGCTTTTAGTGATTGACATTGAAATGAGCCAATCACCGAGCTTTTAGTGTCGACGTCCGTCGCGAGCATTTTTTTCAACTCGCATTCTGTTCCGAGTTGAGCTGGAGACTTCTCCTAATCATTTTAGCGACACTCTTTGTTGTAAACAAACAACTAGCGACAAATTAATCTTTTATTTCTGGTGGGTTTTATTGTAGTTCCTATAGTTGTAGGACGCTAATTAAGTACCGGGAAAAGACGCTTTGTTGGTTTTACAGGGTCACAGATCATTTTCTTGAAAAGGAACGGAGCTAGAGTAGAATTTGCGTATAAATAAACGGACACATTTTATGATGTCGACCAAAATTGAGCTTACCCTCTTTGACAGACGAGCATCCGGCACTGGTTTCAATGTCTCCTTGTTTTATGTTTTATGGTTATTTTGTTTACGTTTTTGATGGGGGAGGGAGGGAGAAAAAAAGATTAGAAAAAAAAACTTTGTCCAACCTACCGACCCTATGCTGAAATTTCATGTTACCGAAACACACTACTTATTTTTCTATGCCTAAGGTGTTAAAAATGCACTCACTTATTGTAATAAAAACTTTTTTTCCCATTGAGGATAAAAAAATATGCAGCTATTTCAAAAATAATGATGATTAAGTCAGGGTATGGTGAAGCACATGGTGAAGCTGGAATCGAACCCTGCACTGTGAGGCCGATGTGCTAACCAATCGCCCGCCCTGTTACTTTATTACTATATACTATATATACTACTATATTTGAAATGAAATTACACAAAGGTTGAAGCCCGACAAGTGCTGGAGCTCATCCAATATTTCCGCACAAGTATACGTAATGTTATAAGGTAAGATAAGAAAACCTTTATTTGTCTCATCATGAAGAAATTCCCAAACATTAAAAGAAAATAATGGAGATGAGCAGAAATGAAGATGCCCATTACCTCCGTAGCTTTGGGGTACAAAAACACACAAAACAAAGGAGGAAGAAGAGATAACAGGGATAGGAGCTGATGAAAAGGCAGCCACTCTTGCGGCGCCATTTTTATGGACGTTGAGGCTAACAAGTGTTGTGGAGTAGCAGCACAATGCCAGCGGAATTCACCCCACCCCCCCAAAATAAAAAAATTATGGAAACATCTTTCTTGCGTGCATAATAAGCACATTTATTTTAGACAAGATTAATAAGTACAGCATTGGTGCAACTGATATTCACAGTGGCAAATGTGAATCCTTGAGCCAAATGCAATGTTGGCAGCACTGTAGATTGTTCAAATTCATTACCGTAAATTCCGGACTATAAGCCGCTACTTTTTTCCCAAACTTTCAACCCTGCGGCTTATACAGTGATGCGGCCTATTTGTGTAATTTTTCTAACGGCCGCCAGGGGCGCTCGAGTAGAAAAGCTAAGATTAAGACCGGTCTTTATGACACTGTTTAATTCTGACACTGAGGACGGTGACTTCGATGGCTTCAGTTCACAGGAGGAAGATGAAGACTGCTCACCGTGATTTTTACAAGTACCGGTATGTTCTTTTACCAGACCTGTTATACTGTGTTGCTATTCTGTTGCTAGCGTGTTGTTACCATGTTGCTACCGTTTTACTGCCGCGTCACAGGCACCGTTTGGGAAGAAAGTTATATTATTATTATTATTGTTAAGTTATATTATTAAAACTTTGAAAACTCTCTCTGTGTACCGTCTTTCTTTGTAAATATGTTTACATGTTTTAATGTGGGCACTTATATACGGGTGCGGCTTGTGTATGTACAAAATTGGTTTTCCTCTAAAAATGTCGTGGGTGCGGCTTATAATCAGGTGCGCTCTATAGTGCGGAAATTACGGTAATTGTGTCTCCATGGCAACACTTCCCGCAAAGTCTTTTTAATAAAGATCCTCCGTCCTGAGCCGACTCATCGATTCTAAGAGAGAGAGAGAGAGAGGAAAAAAAAATCTTATTGATGAATCTTTTTTTTTTTAAGACATTCGTAGCCTGACTGTGTTTTTTTTAGGCTAAATTCGAGACCTCGCGGCAGCCTGGCCTCGATGTTGTACGACAATCTTTTCAGATGAGTATTTAATGTGAGCTGATTTAATGTGATGATATTTTGCTCTGGTGTGTTACACCCAATTCCGAAAAGACAACAATGTCATTTGTGTCTGTGGGTGGCGTGTTTAAAGGAGACAATTATTACAGCTTTGCCCCAAGAGAGTCTGCTAGCTTAATGCTAACACACAATGCAAAACGCTATTGATGGGCTAGCGAATGGCATCGGCGGTGTTACGACCCTTCAAGCAATGTTTACTGTCTTATCTTTCTCCTCGGTGAAAAATGACTAATATTATTGAAGCATTTAGTCGTGAAAGTCTTCTTTGTGTATTATGTATGTCCCTTAATGGCAACAATAATAATGATACGATTAACACAGGGATGGCAATTTTCCGCGGATACCGTAAATTCCGGACTATAAGCCGCTACTTTTTCCCCAAACTTTCAACCCTGCGGCTTATTCAGTGATGCGCCCAATTTATGTCATTTTTCTAACGACCGACAGGGGCGCTCGAGTAGAAAAGGTAAGATTAAGACTGCCGCGTCACAGGCAACGTTTGGGAAGAAAGTTATTATTATTGTTAAGTTATATTATTAAAACTGAAAACTCTCTGTGTACCGTCTTTCTTTGTAAATACGTTTACATGTTTTAATGTGGGCACATGCGGCTTATATACAGGTGCGGCTTGTGTATGTACAAAATTGGTTTTCCTCTAAAAATTTAGTGGGTGCGGCTTATAATCAGATGCGCTCTATAGTGCAGAAATTACGGTACGTGGAAATCCGCCGTTTTATTTCTTAAATTGATCATTTTTGTGAATCGTCTAAATCCGTTGAGAAAATTTTAGGGGGGGTCAGGTACCTTATCGCCGAGTTTTCACGAGCTCTCCCGATCAGTCTTTCCATCTTACGATTGTAAACAGCCCTGCGATTTGACGTGTATGAAAGCTTCAACTAATCAGATCACTGGAAGCATTATTTGTTGCGGAAGTCTTAGCTCGATTGTATACGGCCCAGCGATTGGTTAACTACAAGCGATTGGACCAATCAAATTGCGTGTAACATATTTTTTTACCTAATTCATGGCGGCCTGTTCGTCTCGCAAATGAATTGTCCTGGGAACGTTTTGAGTGGAATTATGAGATTTTTGACGAAAGATCAGGAGTCTTCAATCCTCGAAATTGACTCAAATGTCAAGAATAAATTCCGATGGCACTGGCTTGAGAGAAAAGTCACTGTAAAGGTTAAAATTGGTTCCAAGTTCGACGAAGTTACAGAAGCTCTTGGACAATTTTTGAAGAAACTAGACGTAGCGGGCAAAGCTTATTGTGTGTATTGTCGTGACTTAATTAACTCTGGCTCCTGTGGATGCGTGGCACTGACAGATCATACAACAAAATTGAAAAAATATGCCGACAAAATCGCCATTCGACGGAGCAATTATTCTTTGGAATCGACATTTTCCAAACAAACTTCGTCAGCGGATACAACGAAAGACGTTACGCAACTGGGGTACTTTGGAGAAAAAAAGTGAGTTAGTTATATTAAATTTGCCGATTAATGTTATTCCACAATTTCATTTTTCTGTCCTTATTTGCATTAAATTGTACTTTCATTTCACTGCAAACCTCTCAGCTTCAGGGGGGGCGGGGGCTGCCCCCCCCCAGTCAATCGTTACATTTCCGCCGAAAAACAAAATCTGTGTTGCCATCCCTGTTAACAGGCAGAACATTTTACCTTTTACATTCTCGTACTTTGTGTTATATTTCTGCCGATTTTTTTTTTTTTAGGTGCATGGCGGGGCGGAATGTTTGAAATTCATTATCTTTGTCTTCATTAGTACGTGTTTGTGTGTACAGACACAAAACAAAACAAAAACACAATCAGCCTTTTGCCTATTACCGGACGATGAAGTCAGCCATAGTTCTAACTCACCTGGTTATCTTCTAGTACGCTACATAAAGCACCTAAGGCTGGTTGCACTCAGCAGCATCACTGAAACCGACCAGCAGGGGGTGACGCAGGATGCTTCGTGACGTCGGCAAAAGAGCAACAATGGCACGTGTCAGGCAAGAAAATAAGAAATTTCCACAAGTGTCGCTCCAAATGGATTGGTACCTCTCAGGTACAGAATGGTGGACTTTTCACGGTGAGTCACCGCATTTCTCGCCGTACACGTGTAGTTGCCCTCACTTTGCTCATCCAGGTGCTGGACCACATACGAGGAGCCGTTGACGCTGGTGCCGTTGAACTCCCAGCTGAAGTCGGCCGGCGGCAACGAGTGCGCCGTGCAACGCAGTGTCACCGTGCGGCCCGGCGGAGCCGTCGGGGTCCCGCAATCGATACGTTATACGGTCCAACTGCGCAAAATCACAAGAAGAGATTATCATCTTCGATAGCGCTCATCCTGTTTGCGGCTGTCCCACGCTAGTGACGCCAAAACGGCTACAGCTATACAATCTGAGACAGGGGTAGGCAACCTTAAAATACTAGGGCTAGGGTTTCAAATTAGGGTTTTAGATTTGGGTTGGGTTTCAAAAGTAGGGTTTGAAACTAGGGTGAGGGTTTCACAATTGGGTTTCAGACTCAGAATGGAGATTTTTATGAAATTATTATTTCAAACTAGGGAAAAGGTTTTAAACTCGGGTTAGGATTTCAAAGTAGGTTTTCAAACCAGGGTTTAGGTTTCAAATTAAGTGTTCAGGTTCCTAAGTAGGGTTTCAAACTAGTGCTAGGGTTTTAAAGTAGGCTTTTAAACTTGGTTTAGGGTTTCAAATCGGGTTAGGGTTTCAAAGGCGGATTTTCAAGACAGGTTCGGGTTTCAGATTATGGTTTTCAACTAGGGTTAGGTTTTAAAACTCGATTTAGGGTTTCAAAATAGGATTTTAAACTCGGGTTATCTTTTCAGAGTTGGGTTTCAAACTCCGGTTAGGGTTTTAAAAGCAGGGTCATGCACAGGGTGGTACATGTGATCGATGGGCATCAAGTGAGGCAAAGTTCCGTCAAGAAACGATTTCCCGCGGGGGGCATCGTTGGAGGCGGTGGGACGTACTCACAGTTGACGGTGAGGTTGAAGGCGGCCGTGGCGGAGCTGACGGGGTTGCTGACGCGACAGCGGTAGACTCCGCCGTCGTGGCTGCGGACGGGTTGAATGGAGATGGTCACGTTGTCCGGAGAGAAGGTGACGGTGGGCCCGGCACGGACGGGACGCCCGTCCTTGGTCCACGCTCGGACGCTGACCGAGCCCGAGGCCTCGCACGTGACGCTGGCCGAGTGCTGGTCTTCGATCAGGATGCTTGCCGGACCTCGCACCATCACGCCCGAGACCGGCACTGGCGGAACACGGCAAGTGATGCTTTTAAAGGGGCGGGGCCTCTCCAACCTTTTGAGTCCAAGGACTTACGCAGGACGACCTTGCCCAGCGGTCAAATCTACGTACCCCTTGATGCCACAGGCATTAAAATGTCTGTTTTATGTTTTTTTATTTATGTACCAGTACTGGTAATAAGTTACCATAAAAAAGAAGAAAAGAAAAAAAGTCATCACATTACATGAGATTAACGTCATATTTTTTTTTTAGGATAAAGTCTGAATATTATGCCATAAGAATTTAAATGTAGCCTGTTTTTGAGGGTATATAAGTCATATTGATAGCAGTTACATTTTTTAAGAGGAAAGATGTACTTTGTTGGGAAATAAAATCATCATCGTACAAAAATAAAATCATATTTTTGACATTTTCCCAAGATTCTGACCTCTGAATGAAGTTGCCCTCCCCAAAAATCTGAATCTTATGATATCGTCATATATTTTGAAGAAGAAGAAAAAAGGCGTGACTCTTAAACGGGGAAAAATAATTTGTTGGGACAAAAACTTGGAACCTTGCTGCAAGAATAATGTCATTTTTCCAAGATAGTTATAAAAAAAAAAGTCAATGGTACAATTTCAGTCATATTTTTGGAAGGAAAAAAGTCATCTTTAAAAGAGCAAAAAACATAATTTCTTGGACAAAAAGTTGTAATCTTACAAGAATAGTCACATTTTTCCAAATTAAAGTCATAATATGATTCCCCCCAAAAAAGAACAATAAAAAATCGGAATGGTACGATTTCAGTGACATTTTTTGAAGGAAAAAGGTTGTAACCTTTCAAAAAGCAAAGATGTAATTTGTCAAAGGTAAATGTCAAAGTCCTACGAGCCGAAAGTTGTATTTTTCCTTCGATAAAGTTGCCTCATTTTGAGAAAAAAGTTACAATACAGTATTGGGATATTTTGAAGACAAAATATCGTAACCTGGACAAGAGCACAGCATCGGCACAGTCAAGTTGGCGATAAGCTTTCTTTGCCCAACGTCCAACCCACCGTAAACGTTGAGCACGATCTTGCCCTGTTTCTGGCTCTCCCCCTGCGGTATGATGGTGACCACATACTCCCCGCTGTCAGCCGCCGTCAGCCCGCTGAGCTGCAGGCTCCCGGTGGTCCGCTCCAGGCTGATCCGGTCGCCGTAACCGTCCCCGGGCAGGTCTTCGTTGGCGGTTGAGGTGATGACGTTGGCGCCTTTGAAGGTCCAGCTGACGGAGAGGAAGGGGCGCTCGGGAGGTCGCAGGGCGGTGCTGAAGGTCACGCTGCCGGACACGGCGCCGCTCAACGGGCCCGGCGGGAGCACGTTCTGCGCCGTGTACGCGCCTGACGTAACCAGATAAGTGCTTGAGTACTAGTACAGATACTTAGCAACAGATACGATTACAATTTTAAAAAAATGTTTAAAAAGCATTTTCAAAACAATTAAAAAAAAAAACAATGAACTTACCAACCAGCTGCAAAAACAAATAAACAAAAATGGGGCTATGGTCTTCCTGTTGACATAATCTACCCATACCTGTGTGGGTTTTTTTAGATAAATGGATGGGTGATTTTTGGATTGTTGAACGCCAGAAGCTGGTTAGTTTGAGTATTAACATTTTTCACTAACAATTTTCTTAAATAAACCCATGGATGAGGAATGTCTCAAATCTCCAGATATATTGCATCATGGTCGTTCCATGATATCAATAAATAATAATAATAATACATTTTATTTATAAGCGCCTTTTCATCAAGACCTCAACGGAGTCTTGAGTCCATTTTTAGGTTGATAGAAGTTTTTTAAAAGTCTATTTAGACAATATAAGGAGAAGAAAGGTGTCAGTTTTAAAATGTGCAGAGTAAAAGTTATGTGTAGTCTTACAAGTAGATACACGAACAATATCCTTCGGCACATCATTAAAATACATCAACTTTGTTACTTCCCAGAACCGCAGAAAAGGAAGGAAGGGGTGTCAGGAGAGCACCCGAAGGGGACGTGTACCTGCTAGAATCAAGACGACGGAGGCGCTCCACAGTAGCCTGCTGTCCATGGCCACGCGGCACGTCAAGTCACAAACAAGAGGAGGCCGCTCGCTTCGTCCTCTTTTATGCTCAACAAGCCCTCCACCCCCTTCTCATAAAAACCTGGCAAAGACAACACAATTTAGAGAGGACGAACAACACACACACCGAGGAGAAACATTGAAAACACGCAGGATAGGCGCCCCCGAGGACCGGAGTTGGTGAACCCCTGGTTTACATGGCTCCTGGCTTCCAACATGCATGTTCGATTCACTGAAGAACTGAATTTGCCCTGAGGTGTGAACCTGAGTGTGAACGCTTGTTGCTTGCCTCCATTATATGTACTCGATGATTGACAGGCGACCAATCAAGGGTGTACCCGCACAAAGCCCACTGGGATAGACTCCAGCTCACCCTATAGCGAAGTTTGTTTTATTTTTACAGGTTTTTACAGTTCACAAGAATGAACAAAATCGCAAACTAAAACAAAAATGTCAACAAATAATTTTCAGTCATGAAATCAAAGACAAAAATCCTCTTTAGAACTCACTTATGTTTAGAAAGCTAACGCTATAAAAGTAACTCGAAATGTCCTTCGTTTTTCATCTTTGTCAGTTAATATCATATTTTTCTTTGGTATTGCTGTACATTTTTACAAAATAAGGGACGCCAAACAGTTGTGTGAGAAAGCAGTTTATTGTACTTTATCAGTACCTTTTATTTTTTCTAATATTGCATTTGACAAATACTATTTGAAACAAGACCAAACAAAAACAAACCTAAACCGAAGCGTTTTCGACAAAGTAAAAACGAACAAACGTGCTCGGAAAAGTAATTCAAACACACTGAATTGAAAAAAAACAAAAGTCAGAACAAAACAAAAGCCAACTCTAATGCAAAATCCAAAGCGATTGTAACCCTGCCTGACACAAGATGTCACGTTATTTTTTTTTCCGCTATTTTAGTTAATGAATAGGAGGTGACACGGACGGCGTCACATTTCAGGAGCTTTGCGACTGTTTGCGCATCCGTTTTACGAGCTTTTGGCAAAGTCGAGTTTGTTTGAGCAGCAGCAGTCAGCCGTTTCGGTCCTTGACGGGAGGACGATCAAAGACTTGATGGAGACACTCTAGCTTCCTCTGTGAGCGTAAGTCATTTTGGAAGGAATTTCAGGCCAATGAATCGCAAATGAGGTCACGTGAATCGAGTGGGAGAGGGAGGGGGGGCGTAGGCGCCTGAAACTGCGCCTTGGAATGACAAAATGACTTGTAACAACAGGTGGACTCCGCGTAACAATGAGTCTCTGTCCTCGACACTGGAGCGCAAATACAAAGTTACCAAACAGTTTCAGGACCCCACCTGCTTGAAGGGATGTTGTCTTCATTCCCACAGTTGTCATATGTTTTGCTTTGATTTCCATTAAGCTGTTTAGTCATTGGTGCGCTGATATTTTTTTGCTCCGGACAATTTTTTTTTGGGGGGCGGGGGGGGGGCTGGAAGTTCTTCGTGACTGAAATCGTGCAACATTTGTAAGGCACATTTAGTAGCTTAGTAGAAAGCTTTGGCTTTTAGAGGCGCCAAATGTGACCAACCAAAAGTCACAGATTAGCGTCCCTTGAAAGTTACAAGAAAAACAAATACTGTAATCAATGACCGACATAAAAGTCGTTGTACACTTGTATCATGACAGGACGTGTGAAAAAAAATCTCACGGATAAATCGAACAGGAAGTCAGCCATTTTGGTTTGAAGCAGCCATGTCAAAGTGTGGAACGTGAGCTCCCTCTAGTGGTACAGAAAATAGTGAATTAATTGCTTAAACTCAGCATACGTTACAGTGGTGTAATTTTTTTTTTTAATTTGTTGAATACAGTTGAAGTACAACACATTTGGATGAAATCATTTAGTTGTACTGAGCTAAATTGAACGTTTTTTATTCCAAAGGTTTATATATTTTTTCCATCCATCCATTATCTGAAACCGCTTAATCCTCATAAGGGTCGCGGGCGTGCTGGAGCCTGTCCCAGCTGTAGGCGGGTACACCCTGAACTGGTTGCCAGCCAATCACAATAAAAATATCGATTGTTGTCAATAGAAATGATTATATATGTTTTTATTTTTATGACAATGACATTTAATGTGATTCGGAGTGATCACGTCCCCTTCCATAATCAAAATATGAATTGATTTTGTCCTTGGCATCACCTGCTTGAACCCTCAAGTTTAATTATTGATTTTGTGTCAAAATATCAGTTTAATATTAATACAAGAGCAGATAAGGTCCCAGGTGACGATGGGTCAGAGTATCCTCTTAATGTTGTCGAGTGATGCTTTCGCGATGGCGAGACAAGAAGAGCCGCAGGGCGGCTGTCTGTTATCAATCACAAAGTCCATTTAGTTGGACACAACAAGTCTCATAAAATTAGTCACCATTCTAACCTCAGTGACACCGCTCACCATATTATTCAATGGGGGTTCACAAGTAATTTACGCTGTCACACTGTATTAAAAAAATAACTGTTCCACTACTTTTTAAGCCTGGATAACAGCAAACCTGCCAACCAACCTAATAACTCGGGGGGGGGGGAAAAAAAAATAAATAGCACCACAGTTGATACATCTCATCCCTTTTATCTCATTCTTCTCACCTACTTTAGGCACTTTAAAGATAAGAACAGAGTCAATATGAAACCCAATAAAGATTTTACGGTCCTCTTGTATTAATTGTATAATTTTAACGCAACACGCGTACAGTGATTACCTTGAAGCAGGTAGGACAATAGCGATGACGATAAAGTGTACCTGCAGACACCCACACACACACACACACACACACTACAAAATGAAGACATATTGCATTTATTATTTTATTGCCACCTGGACATGGATGAGATTAGCAAAGTACAATAACATTCGGGTAATAAACATTTCATATCGTCACAAATACAATATGTACACAACAGAAAACAGCAAGCCGTATTATGTTCAAATATTTTACAGTTTTGTACAGACGCTTGCAAAAATAAGTGTTTGCCACATTTCATTGAAATATTCCATTTTGTAGATATTGTAAGTAAATGTCTTCTTCAAACCGACGCTGCGCTGTCTAATTGTTTGCGTTTCTCAGACCGAGAGTGGGAAAACACAAAGAGCTTTATTTTTGTGAGCAATGTAATATTTGACGCAGCGCGTGCCGTATCTCAGCACGGCGGCAGGTCAGACCCACTGTTGCAACTTTCGCAAGGAAGCAAATAAAAAAGACTGACGTTCTGTTTTGATTCGAGGACTTTTGAGGTGTGCTCATCTTTTGCAGAAATAAAACAAATCTGTTAAATAAAAAAAATCAACTTTTGTATCCGGATTTGGACAAAATTCTCAAACTCACCTAGAAAGGAAGCAGCCTAATGGTCGATCTGAGTTCTATTTGAGATCCGATACATATCGGAGTGCTTCACCTTCACACTTTTTCTCCCTAGGAATGAAGACAATTTTGTCTTAATTGATGGAGTGGTGTGTCCCAAAATAAAACATTTTTGACAAAATAAGACATGAAGACTAACCTCTTTTGAGCGTTGGATATTTGCTGCTGTGCCTGTGAGGTAAAACGAGGTTCAAATTTTGGTGAAGTAGTAAAGTCGCCACCTACATGTTTGCCTGTCTCTCTCGTTTGACATCGGGTCCAAATTCGAGCCCTCAAGTCTTCTTTTAGGCGTAATAATATGAGCATATTCACCTTTTCCTTTTCCTGAGCCCATAGACGATCAACCCGATCAGGATGACACTGAGGATGCAGCAGCCGACCGCGATGGCGGCAGCGACCCCGATGGCTGCCCAGCAGTCGCATTCGGGCAAGGCTGGAAAAAAGGCGGACCTTTGTTGTTCACAACGAATCGCATTTTTAAAAGTACAATGCAAATATATATTTGAAAATTATTTAGGCCATTTTGTACCTAAATTCCTTATCCAAAATAATTTCAATTTTCTTTTGTAATATACACATTTCTTAAAGGTGATTTTTTTTTTTAAGTGTTGAGCTGTAGTCATCAAAATGATAAACAATTAAAATCATCAAATATTTCACGGTGTGTGCCGAATGTTTATGTGTGTCACTTTTAAATTTGATCTACTGTAAAGAAGTTTTCTTTTGCCTCACGTACCCAAAACGGCCAGCTTGTGGCTTCCTGTAGCGCTCTGTCCTGTGACAGCATTCCGGGCTGTGCAGACGTACTTCCCTGCATCCGAACTTCGACTTGCAAGGACGACGTATGCGGCTGTGCGCACGCCGGTGGGCTTTCCGTTAAAAAGCCAGGAGAAGCTCGCCGTCGGCACAGACGAGGCAGAGCAGAGAAGCATTGCATGTCGTCCAACGTAAACCGAATCTGGGCCCTCGATGGTCAGGCTGTCTGGTCCATCTGTCAATCAACAGATGTTTTTAAAAAAAGTTCAAGAAGAAACATCTGGCAGTTATGCCAACAGAAAAAAAATGAACACACATTATGACAATAAGCAGCACTTTGTAAGTAGTGAACAATTCTTTCCTTTTTCACTCCCAGTTGAATTAAAATAAACATCAAACAATTTCGGTCCACTGGCTTAATGCTAAATAGCATCTATGTTATGTATGCGGTGTTGTAACACATGTCGAAAGACAGCACGGTATTTGTAGTCATATGTGATTTATCCTCTGTGTAGAGCAATTAATATTAGTGACGTACTGAGGAGCTGAGAGGAATTGAGACATCTCAATAAACTGTCTGTCCATCTCATTCTGTCCCCTGGTGGCCAAGGTGGGCACAACAGAAAAAAATGACCTGAGTCGGTGAGTCTCCGCTTCAAACTCACGCTGAATGAAAAGATGCAGCGGCCGGCTGAGTGCCTCGCTGATCCCATTTGACACGTTGCAGCTGAACGGTCCTTGGTCGTAGCGCGTCACGTTGACAACGGTGAGCGTGGAGCCTCCGGCAGTGAGATGAACTCTGTGACTGGCCGTGACCTCCGAGCTGCCGTTCAACCACCGAAAGGAAAGTCCCGAGCCGCCAGAGGAGCAGGACATCGTGACGGAGCTGAACTCAAACATGACTGTGAGGTTGGAGGTAAGGCCCACGTTGGAAACTGGTGCTGCGGATGATGATGATGGAAACGGCAACCTTCAGTTCACGTGTTGAAAGCAGCGACGCAACGTACGCGCCTGCACTCGTCAAAGCCCCGACGGCTGATGCTAGTTCATTTTTGTGAAGCGGCTCCGAGGAGAAAGGGAATCGGGGCTAGGGGTGCAAATAATGCTAAAGTGGCAGCGGCACGGGGGAATGTCCTCATTATGTTACAAAATTATATTTTTAAGGAACATAATAAATATACTGATAGAATAGAATAGGAATTTTAATCAAATCGTGTATCCCAAATCGTGATCGAAAGCAAAATTTAAACTTGTAGATGTAATCTTGCGTATCACAAGAGAGAACTAGCATGCGAGAAAAACGATACAGTGTGATATTCATATTTTGTCACAAGTCAAGGTATGACTTAGACATGGGATAGCCAAAATATTTATACCTTTGATTACGTAATACGTACGTTCAAGACTATATCCGAGTCGAAAGCTATACATAGCGGTATCGACAAATTTGTGCGAAAAATGATGCTCGCGTAATAACTCCGCAACGAAACAAAATTATGTTTTTCCCCTTCTTCCGGGTCGAGGGGCCCTCATTTAGTAAATCCCGACTTACATTGAATAAAGATGGCCGACGGCTTTGTCGTTTGAGATTTTGCGGTTTTGATGTTAACGGCCCGGCAGCTGTAGTTCCCGCTCTGGTTCTCCAAAACGTTGACTAGATTGAGGTCCGGTCCTGTGCGGGACAGCGACTCTCCATTGAAGAACCACTCAAACCGGGCCGAAGGCCTGCATGCGGCTGAGCAAGACAGGCTGATGTTGGATCCTCTCGCAAAGTATTCCCCTGACGGAAATTGCTTTAAATGAATGCTTTCCGGTCCATCTGTGGCAAACACACACACACACATACCAAAAATCATTTTCAAAAACACCAATGGGCATGCCAAAAACGTTTGCGGGACTCACAGCTGATGGAGAGTTTGAGCGGGCGGCTGGTGGCGTTGCTGAAATTATTGAAGACGTGACAGGTGTAGGGACCCTCGTCGTAGCGGCTCACGTTCAGGATGGTGACGACGGCGCCTTTGCCGTCGATCTGGACGCCATCGCCGGCCGCCAGCTCGGCGCTGCCGTTCCGCCAAACAAACTTTGGAAACGAACCGGCCGAGGAACAGGACAGCCTGACTGAGCCGCCGAGCTCTTCCACGTCCGCGCTGCTGGCCGCGATCACAACGTTGGAGATTTCCGCTGGAGACCGCGGTACAAAACAGCTGCTTTACGGACACTTCCGCTGCACGCGGCGACTCAGTTCCGCACCGCTTGCCTCCGATTCACATTTCGGCCGTAAATTCGATCAAACTTACATCGTTTCACAGAAATGGCCACGGGCTCCGAAGTCACGTTCCTCATTGTTTTGTCATTAAAAGCCTGACAGCTGTAGTTTCCACTCTGATGGAAATGAATGTTCAGCAGCTTGAGCTCCGATCCGGCGTGGGACAGAAGATCTCCGTTTCGGAACCAACGGAGTTGCGGCGGAGGGCCCGAGGCCACCGAGCAGGTGAGGCTGACGTCCGAACCTTCGTCGTAGTCTTCTTGCGACGGCGAGCTCGTCAGGTTCATATTCTCCGGTCCAACTATTGTGGGGAAAATGATCAGCACTGATAAGCGACGTTCTTGTCAAGTCGATATTATTCCGATAGCGCCAACCGACAACAGAAATGTTCATAGTGGGCACGGCAAGAAGTTGATTTGTGACTGACAGTGGACGGACAGCACCACGGGACCGCTGGTGCCATTGCTGATCAGGTTGAACACGTGACACCGAAACGGTCCCGGATCGTAGCGGGTCACGTTGAGGACGGTGAGTTTGGAGCCGCCGCCCGTGATCTGAACTCTCTCGCTTTCAGTGACTTTGGAACTGCCGTTCAGCCAGCGAAAGGAGGGCGAGGTCCCGGTTGAGGAGCAGGACAGATGGACGGGACCACTGAATTCAAACATTTCTGTGGCGTTAGTCTTGACCACCACTCTGGAAACCGGTGCTGCCGACAAAAATTAAAAATAAAAGGGATCACAAAATAGTTTTGACAATCGCAGCGCAATCGTGGTTCGAGGCCAAACAGCCATCAAATCTATTGCGCAATATTTCATGAAAGACATAAAACAGCATATCGACTTTCACGAACATGGCACCTGAGCTAAAGCACAAGATACTTTGAGTCTGCTATCGGTACGAGATCCATCCATCCATTGTCTACCGCTTATCGGGGTTTGGGCCGCAGGGGGCAACAGCTTGTTCAGGTCAGCCCAGACTTCCCTCTCCCCAGCCACTTCTTCCAGCCCTTCCCGGGGGATCCCGAGGCGTTCCCAAGCCAGCTGGATGACGGTCTCTCCAGCGTGTCCTGGGTCGTCCCCGGGGCCTCCTCCGGGTGGAACATGCCCGGAACCCTTCACCATCCTAATGAGATGCCCGAGCCACCTCGTCTGGCTCTTCTCGACGCGGAGGAGAAGCGGCTCGACTCTGAGCCCGTCCCCGGATGACCGAGCTTCTTACCAAATCTCTAAGGGCGAGCCCAGACACCCTGCGGAGGAAACTCATTTCGGACGTTTTTATCCGGGATCTTGTTCTTTCGGTCACGACCCATAGCTCGTGACCAGAGGGGAGGGCAGGAACGTAGACTGACCGGTAAATCGAGAGCTTTTGGGCTCAGCCTCTTCTTCACCATGACGGACCGATACGAAGCCCGCATCACAGCAGATGCTGCACAGATGCCTGTCGATCTCCCGCTTCCTTGCAAGATGAGGTCTGTATTTATGGGCAAGGCCACCTTGGAAACAGGAGTTGGCCCAGTGCTGCGCAGATTTTTTTTGTGTGGGGTGCCATATGCATCTGCCAGATGTGATTTTCCTCAATGTTCACTTGAACTAAATTAGCTTTAATTAAAGATGATGAAAATGGAGTTCGCCCACTCCAATTCTAAGTGGCTCATTGGCAACATGATCATTAGCTTGCCCGCAGCTTCCAGAAGACATATTGGTGAGCAGCTGTCAAATTAAAACTGCAGCATACTCTAACCGAGGCAACCGGTTTTGATCGCACACATACCCAGTATAGTTACAGTCGAGCGGCGAGTTTTGGACTTTGTTGTCTTGTTGTTAAAGGCTTCACAGCGGTAGCTCCCGCTCTGACTGTCTAGAACGTTCCTCAGTCTGAGCTCAGGTCCAGAAGCGGGCAACGGGTCTCCGTTCAAGAACCACAGGAAGACTGCAGGAGGTCGAGATCCAGCAGAGCAGGACAGGTTGATGTTGGACCCTTCCGTGTGGTATTCCAGTGACGGCGACGTGGTCAAACGGATGTTTTCGGGGCCATCTGCAGCGCGGGAGTCGCGTGGAGACAAAAGGCAGCGCAACATGAAGGTCATCCATGGTGATGGAAAGCAAGACGGTATCTAGAACCTCTACTCAAATACTGATTGTGAGTACTTTTGCCACCAGTGGCAATCAGAGGCGCTCACAGCTGATGAAGAGATTGACCGGGTCGCTGGTGCCGTCACTGATCACGTTAAACACGTGACACCTGAACGGTCTCTGGTCGTAGCGGATCACGCGGGTTAAGGTCAGCTTGGCGCCTCCGTCGGTGATCCGAACCCTGCCGCCAGCTTTGATCTCAGAACTGCCGTTCAGCCAGAGGAAAGAAAGTCCGGAACCGGCCGCGGTGGAGCAGGACATCGTGACCGGGTTGTTGGACTCTAACAAATCTGTGGCGCTCGGGATTAAAACCACGCCGCTGATCCGTTCTATGAATGAAAAAAGAAATCACAGTTTAACGGAGCAACGTTAACGTTCACGATTGAAAGTTTGGAACTGTTCATAATTCCCTTAAACAGCGGCAACACTGCAGCGTATGTAAAAATGGCCAATCTGTGTATGAGCGTACCATGGACGTCCAGTTTACAGTTCCCTCTCTGCTGAGCTCCACCAGCCGGTATCACAGTGACCGTGAAATCTCCGGCGTCTCTCAGGCTCACGTTCCTCAGTTCCAGCGATCCCGTGTGGCGGAAGAGGGTGATCCTGTCCCGGTACTCTGGCACGGTCTCGTTGACGCTAGTGGACGTTATGATATTCGTGAGGGTGCCATGGACATCTGTAACACTCCAGGTGACCACCAGGAACGGTGTCGCCGACGGAGTCACCGTTGTGGCGAACGTCACCGTTTCTCCCGCGATTGCCACCAGGCTGTCGGGCAGCACACCGGCTGCACGGCTGCAGCCTGAGGATGGAATTGACTCGTCATATGATTATGTTTTTAATTGAATATTCAAAAAAGGAATTACAGTACGGCACCTGATTCATATGCTGTACCGACAGCAAAACGTTTTTTTACATTTAAAAAATATATATTATGATAATGATGTATTCATACTTCCTGAAATTATAATGCCGCACAGTGCGGCGTACTGATACCGGTAAGTGACATTCTAAAATAATTTGACAGATGTAAACTACTGTCGAGTTCTCCAATGACATCAGATTTAAAATCCTAACGACACTCATGAGCTCATGAGGATGAGAACAAATCCAACAATGACAATAATCTCATCATCGCAACAAATATTGCGACTAAAAATGACAAGGCTTAAGAACATTAGAACGCAATATTTTTTTTTATTTTATTCACATTAAAATGCGCAACGTGATAATGTCCATTTAACAACAAAATTCTCAAAAAGATCAAACGTGCCAATAAATTAGCATAATTGTGTCGTCCTTTTCTAACTAATACAATAAAGTACCAAATTAGCATAATTGTGTCGTCCTTTTCTAACTAATACAATAAAGTATGAATAGCATTCGCACATTGTAATGACTTAATAATCAATGGATGCGAAATGAACATTTGAGATTCGTATTAAAAAAAAAAAGTAAACTAGAGCAAGCAAAGCACGATTTTTGTCATTTCAAGAGTCGGAGCTGACCTGAGAGGGCCGCCAGCAGCAGCAGCAGTCGTGTCGTCATATTTGCAGGCTCCAGTCATCAATAAGCAGTTCCAGAGCGGAGGTGCAGTTAATACGCCGGTTGGAGGGGAGGAGCGTGAATCTACTTGAACCTTTATCGAACTTCAATCGCTCGTTGAGTCTCTCCGTACATTTTTTCCCAATATGTACTCATCCCACGCGTTATAAAATGAAGCTTTCAGGTGCACGACAGTAAATTAGTTCATTTACGGCAACGGTTCAATGCAAAATGGCGGCACACGGGAAACGACTTTAGAACGACAATTTTTGATTAAAGATCATCCCCCGCCTACTGCCCGGAGACAGCTGGGATGGGCTCCAGCACCCCCCCGCGACCCTAGTGAGGATCAAGCGGTTCGGAAGATGAATGAATGAATGGATTCTTTTGAATGAATTTATTGACGCTGTTGTTAGCTTTAAACTAAAATCATCCGAATGATATCAAAATAAACTTCCGATATAGTTTTCTCTTTACCCGAAGTGAATCCACACCATGCACGTGTATTGTATCACTTTTTGAATTGAACCATTAATGTGAATTAAGTTCCCCCGCTGTACCATACGTCACTGGTGCACATTCATTATTAAAAATAAAAAAAAATATTGCCTGTAACAACAAGTAGAGCAAGAAAAGATTTCTTTATTTATGGAGAGCACAGTAAAGAGTACGTTTTCATATTCGACTTTCAATGCCCAAAGCCGTGAATTGTTTATCCAAGAAACGTGGAGGCGTGAAGCCCAATGCGCTGTCCGAGTCCTTGCGATGAACACATGCAACAACCAACCAACCTTGATACACGACATGACTTTTGATAAACGTTTATGGACCTGAGCATCCCGATAAGGCATTATCAGAAATCCATCAGAATGATGATCGCTCTATCACAACACTTTGGGAGGAGGGCGGATAATAAAAGAACAAAGTCAACGTGGCCGAAAGGTCAATCGAGTTTGAGATTGATGCGTTTAATGTGACTAAGCGACACAAACATAAATTCGCATTAACGGCGGTTGAACTGAAGTCAAATTAAAAGCCGTAAGTCGTTAAATATTACAACAGAATGTCACAACTCCTGATGTCCTTTTTATGATGATGTCGCACGGCGCTTTCGCTAATGGCTGAAATAACATTGGAAAAGGGCTCGAGGGCACGTCAACAAGCTTTCATATGAAGATACAACAAACGCATCGCAATAAAGTGATGCGGTCTTTTAGCTCAGCATGAGTCCCAGTGACGTCAAGACAGCGCAAACCACCACGGACATTCTGACGGGAGCGCAGGAGTCTGCATGGGAAGAAAAACACGTTAGTTGGTTGCCGTTTTGCACACATTACTTGAGCTTCGTCATCTTTCGCTAAGCCACGCCCCAAAGGAGACAAGCTGGCCACTCGCAGTTGGAAAAACATGTTTCCAATATTTGGCTTGCTCGTTTTTTTTTTTTCGAAAGAAACATTGGTTCAATGATGAGTCACTCGTGACCATTTTCAAAATGCCTAAAAATTGCCGGATCCGATGAAGCCATGCGGTCCACCGCAAGGTTATCTCAATCCCTCAAAAATCAACAGCCGTATCGTTTTGTGCGTCAGGGCCATAGCTGGATTGCTGAACGGATGGATCGCGGGTGGAGAAGTGGATGAAAGTACTTGCACTGACGTAGAGTTCTAATCTTTTCCTTGATATTCCTTGACATTTTGGATGGATGGATGTGAAAATAGCCTAGACTAGAGGGATGGATGGATGCATTGATGGATGATAGCTTTTTGGATGGCAAGGTGGATTGATTACATTCCAACTCAGGCTGGCTGGATGGGTGGATAGATGGATGGGTGTAAAAATAGCCTCGAGTAGATGGATGGATGGGTTGGCGGATGATAGCTGGTTGGATGGAAAGGTGGATTGATTACATTCTAATTGAGGCTGGCTGGACGGGTGGATGGATGGATGTGAAAATAGCCTTGAGTAGATGCATGGATGGGTTGATGGATGATAGCTGGTTGGATGGAAAGATGAATTCTATCCCAACTCAGGCTGGCTGGACGGATGGATGGATGTGAAAATAGCCTAGGGTAGATCGATGGATGTGCTGATGTAAGATTGATTACATCCTAACTCAGGCTGGCTGGATGGATGATAGGCAGATGAGATAATGGCCTGGAGTAGATTGGTGGATTGGGTCGATGGACCTACGATTAGAATTTGACGTGGATGGATTTATGACCTCGGTTGCAACAACAGGTCGATGGATGCACGGATGATGGGCGGATAACGACGGAAAGACAGATGGTCGCGCAACACTAGCATCATTAGCTTGCCCCCTGGAAATGTGTTTCATACAAATATCGACAGCAATTCTACCACGACAACCTCCGTGGCACAAGTGACCACAGGACAACTTGCGCACAAAGAAATGGAATCATATTTCACGGGAAAAGCAGACTGAAAGCACCGTCTTGCCTCAGAATCTTAACATTCGTCAAATTTAACAGCCATGACTCAAACAGGGGTGGATGGCTCCTCGTGAAAGGCGAAGAAGCAGTAAGAAAGAGAGCTCAAATACCCTGCAACGTGTGGACGGCGGAGACTTCCAACCCGGTGATTTCGTTGCGAGCCGTGCAGGTGTACTTCCCCAGGTCGCGCTTTTGCATTTCCTCGATGTAGTGCTCGGGCCCGGACATAACCGTGTGCTTGAAGTTCCAGCTGAACTTGGCCTTGGGCAGTGAGTCGGCCGAGCACAGCAGCGTGACGCTCTCCTCGAGTTCAGCGCCGACCGGATCCTGATCTATAAAGGGTTCGTCAGGCCCGTCTAAGCAGAAAGTACGGAGAGGAGGTTATTCTGGATGATTTCATTTCACCGACGTGATCGAAGATGCGGGGCGGAGGACTTACAGAAGACTTTCAGCTTGCATTTGGCTGTCGCAAAGCTGACGGCGTTACTGACGTTACACAGGAAGACTCCGGTGTCCTGCCTGTGCACGGGGCTGACGGACAGCACTCGGCCGCCGTCGTGGAAGGCGAATCGTCCGCCGGGGAGCAGCGGCTTGCCTTTTATCTTCCACGCTCTGTTGGTCACCACACCGACAGCGTCGCAGGTCAGGTTGAGGGAGCTTTGACCTTCGAGCAAGTTTTCCGTGGGACAGGCCATCGCCGGGATGGACACGACACCTGTGCACAAAACGGGAGATTCAGTCATGCAATGGAAAATGGAATTTGGAATCGCTTGGTTACAAACAAGTTTGGTCTAGGGAGTGTTTGAAAACACATCAAGTATTTTTTTTTTTGCTGGCTATTGTATTTGGTTCAATTATGACATCAGTACATGGGGAAAATTGACAGAAGAGTTTCTACCCGTTCCTTGAGCAGGGCAAAGAGTCGCCATTTCCAAGTGACGACACTGTCTGACAAACAGCAAAAAGGTAAGCAGAGCTGCATTGAGTTTTGATAGATGAGCAGATGAGTTTTGGTCAACAACTGTAGCATCAAATTAGCGTTACTGATGTCATTGCCCCGCGAAGATGTCGACGCATTGCATACTTGTGTTTGGGTCTTGGGTCTGCTGCAAGCACCCCAGACACAGATCTGCACAAGTGCATGAAGTGCTGCCGACATGAATGAAAATACTGTCATACAGTTTACATTTTCTTTGTTCACGGTTGATTTTCGGGGGACTCAGAACTCAACATGCAGCCGCCCATCGGTCGTCATGGTGATCAAAATTCGCCATCGGCTGAGCGGTATCGGGTGGACAGCTGCTCACTGGCGTGAGCCATGTCCGCTAATTTCAGCAGGCCAAAAATAGGAGGTGAAAAATAAATACAATTGTGGAGGAAAAAAAATTCAAAGTAAATCTCCATTAAATACACACATTGTACTCTACTTCAAGAATACCTGTACTTAAAGTGACCATCTAAAAAATATATATCAAAGAAAAAAAAATGCAGCGGGCATGTCGTTCTGCTCCCGTCCTGTAGGTGGCGGTAACTGCAAAGTTGACATTTTGGGTATACCGTTTTTTCGCCCAAATCCCCTTTTAATTACGATCAACATCCAAAGCCTGTAGCTATTTTAAAAATCTATTGAAAATCGGTTAAATTTGGCATAAAACTGGAATTGATATGTTCCCATTTGATTGAAGATGTGATTCTTCAACGTAACTGAATCGATATTCCCAATGGGACGTTTCTCCAGATGCCCCACGGCTCAGTCTTACAATGATGTCAGCTCATCCTACTCACTGAGCACTTCCAATTTGACATGTCCCACAATCGGCTGGCCAGCATGCGGGATGACCAGTAACTCGTATTCTCCGCTGTCTTCCTCCGTCAGATTTCCAAGCACCAGCGATCCGGTGGTTTTATCCAGGGTGATCCTGCCCTCGTAGCCTTCTCCCACCACATCCACGCTGGTCGAAGTTATCACACTGGTGGTCGTGTTGAAGCTCCAAGTCAGCGCCAGAAAGGGTTCCAACGTCGGTGTCAGTGACGTGGCAAAGGTCACGCTCTGTCCAGGCGTCCCACGCAGCCAGTCGACCGGGATTATTCCAGCTCCGTGGCAAAGACCTGCAAAAAAATAAAAATATCCGCACCGTTCCCTATTGCCCGAAACATTACGGGCTGTTGATCCATTTGAAAGCATCGTTCCTCATACCTGAAAACAGCAGCGCAAAGACGGCTGCCCGGCAAAGCCTATCGGACGCCATCGCGTTTGATTCTTTCGTCTCCTCTTCGATGATTGTATCACTTGTGCCCGTAGAGTTTGAGCAGCAAATGGAAAGAGTGCCTTGGAGATTATCTGCAATAAAGAAAACTTGATATCAACAAGTTCTACACTCAGCACGCTTAATTATTACCTCCTTTAACACCACCAAAGTTACATAAGCAACAGTCTGATCAATTGTCTCACCCAACGTCTGACTGGACACACGTTATGTAGTAGTGGGGCATAAAATGTAAAAAATATATTTCTTATATTGATCGAGTTCCAAAACCTTCTCCTGTACCCGTTTTAGACAATCACTAAAACATCTGGTACATTTGTTGCATCGCTTTAACAGCTGGGAATGATGCAAAAGTCTTGTTTCGTCCAGTTTTTGAGGTTTGATAGGTGTGAGTCGGTACAGGTATTCCAAAGAGTGTGCTGCACGCAGCATGTTTTTTTTTCCGTGCAACTTGATCTTCTGGACCTGGTGGGTGGCGCCCACACTCAGACCAAATGCAACTGTTCATCCATCCATCCATTTTCTAATCTGCGTCGGCATCACAGTGCAGAAGCGCAGGGTTCGATTCCGGCTTTGGCCTTCCAGTTTGCATCTTCTCCCCGCGTCTATGTGGGTTTTCTCCGGGTACTCCGGTTTCCTTCCACATTCCTAAAACATGCATTGCAGGTTAATGGAACACTAACACCAAATTGTCGCTAGGTGTGATCGTGAGCGTGGATGGTCGTTCGTCTCTGTGTGCCCTGCGATTGGCTGGCAACAAGTTCAGGGTGTCCCCCGCCTACTGCCCGAAGACGGCTGTGATAGGCTTCAGCACCCCCCGCGACCCTTGTGAGGATAAAGCGGATCGGAAAATGGATGGAGGGGCACCGTAACGACAAAGTGGCTCGCGACAACAAAAAAATTATTTATGCAAAGCATACGGTATCATAATTGTAATCGGATTGAATTCCAGCACAACCACAAGAGGGCGCCGCTGCGCCGCGTTTGTGCCCAATGTTGATGCACTGTGGCCAAATACGCAGGTAGGGTGGCTTCTTCCTCTACTTGGACATGTACAATTAGAGCTGGCCCGGTTGAGGCGACATTCTCTGCTGTGCCAACTGCAGGAGGATTAAATGGACACACGAGCAGTGTTGTGTATTGTCTCTGTGGCTCTGACAGGTAAGGCTGCCCAACGTTTCAGCACTGATCAGGCTGACCTGAAAAGTGGAGAGTGTTTGTTCAACTAAATTGTGCTAATCTGTATAAACAACGTGTTTTTTTCTGCGTGTAATAATAATAGAAGTAGTCTTAAAAAGCGACATGAAGTTATATTTGGGGAATTGTTGCTTTGTAGACTGAGCAAGCCTGTCAAAGTGAAACAAATTAAGCCCGGTGTTGGGTGACGATGTACGCCACTAGCATTAGAGTTTAATGTTGGTACTATTTTGTGTGGAGGGATACCATGTTCTGGGGTGTATGTAAATAAAGGGGGTGGAGCTTCCCTGCAGTTCGCTTCTGGCAGTGAAGGTGCACTGTGGCACGCCAGGTGTTTAGCGACTCAGTGATAGCGACCACACAAAGAAAAATAAGAATCGTCTCCTGTCTTGTGCCTCGAACCGAGTGTAGTCACCAGCAATGATGCCTACACATGAACAGCGAGGGACTTCCGCAGCAGAAGGATCAACAGGTTATGGGCCCAGGTGGGTTCCAGGCACAGCGGCGCTCCATGGGAGAGGATTACCGCGCGATTTGACGGAGATGAGGCCCGCTATCACATCTGGGAGGCGAGGTTCCTAGCATACTTGAAAACCATCGGGCTAAAAGATGCTATCCTCGGGTGTGATGTAGCTACGGGATCCAGCGAACAGGCCGCAACAGAAACCGTGTGGAAAAACGAACTGGCATATGCTGAACTGTGCGGCTGCTTGGATGATAAAACACTGACACTCATCCTGTATGAAGCACCAGAAGATGGTAAGAAAAGTCTGGAAATATTGAGACGCCATTTTGAGTCCGAAGAAAAGCCGCGAATTGTCGGGCTGTACACAGAGCTAACCAATATGCTAATTGATAACGGCGAGGAGCTAGCGGCTATCTAGCACGTGTCGAGAAGCTAGTGGCGCGCTACAAAGAGCTAAAGAGAACCTAAGCGATGCACTATTGGTGGCTATGGTGTTGAAAGGACTCACTGATGAGTACAACCCATTTTCTGTGCATGTGACTCAAACGAGGGAAGTGTTAACCTTTGCTGAATTCAAGACTAGGCTGAGAAGTTTTGAATGCACCCTCCGCTACCGAAGCAGGCCCAGACCAGATGAAGTAATGACCGCCAAGTCATTCAAGCCGAAGCCCAAAGAAAAAGACAAGAAATACGTCTTCAATGGAGAATGCTTTATTTGTGAGAAAGTGGGGCATAAAGCAAGAGACTGCACGAGTAAGGATAAGAAACCACACAAGCGAACGACAAAAGCTGATAAAAACAATAAAGTGGCTACAGTTATGGACGATTCGAAAAAGTTTTCCGTGGCAGAGACCAAGCCAAATCTTCGAGGAAGAAGAAGAAACATTATTGCTCGGTGAGTGAATGGCGACCCAAGGAGCGCAGCAATATGGACTACTCGTGGACAGCGGTGCTTCTGCCCACATAATCACCGACAAGACCGCATTCATCCGATTTGATGAAAGTTTCCGCCTAAAGATCACATCATGCAGCTGGCTGATGGAAGACGGATCACCGGAAGTGTCGAGAAGAGGGGGACGCGCAAATCAAGCTGGCCGACAGCAGTGGACGAGTAGTGAGTGTCAAGCTCACAAATGCTCTCCTCATCCCAGAATACCCGCAGAATATCCTTTCTGTGGATGCAGCAACTCGAAAGGAGCAAAGTTCAACTTTGCGAAGAATGACAACAAAATGATTCTTTCAGATGGGACAATATGCAAGATGATTGTAAAGGACCGAATGTACTATCTTGACATTGTCACAGAAAATTCTGAATGCAGTGAGGACTCCTGCAATGCATCTTTAGACATGAAAACATGGCATGAGATAATGGGCCATTGTAACTATGGTGATATTGCTAAGCTTGAAGCTGTGGTAGAAGGTATGAAAATTAGTAACAAAACTAGACCTAACCAGTGTGAAACCTGTATTCAAGGGAAATTCACCCAGAATAGAAACAGGAAAAGTGATGTGAGAGCTAAAGAGCCATTAGGGCTGGTACATACGGATCTAGGTGGGCCTATTGACCCAGAGTCATTCGACGGGTACAAATATGCCATCACTTTTACTGATGACTTTTTCTGGAGCTGTTTTTGTATACTTTCTCAGGAACAAAAACATGGCAGTCGAGGCTACAAAGCAGTTCTTGGCAGACACAGCACCATATGGTAAAGTGAAGCGAATGAGATCGGATAATGGGACAGAGTTTGTTTCAAAAGAGTATCAATCTCTACTTCGAGATAATATGATAAAACATGAGAGATCAGCGCCCTACTCCCACATCAAAATGGGACAGCAGAGAGGAACTGGCGCACATTGTTTGAGATGGTCAGGTGTATGCTGATTGAATCAGGCTTACCCAAAGAGCTATGGCCATATGCAGCCAGAACAGCAGCAGTTATACGGAACAGATGTTACTGCGAAAGAACAGGGGAGACTCCTTATTTCCTTTTCACAGGAAAAAGACCAGATTTGTCAAAAATGAAAAAGTTTGGTTCAGAATGCATGGTGTATGAGCAAAACAGGAGAAAGCTAGATCCAAAGGGCAAAAGGGGATCTTTGTTGGTTTTGACCGTCATTCACCTGCTTATTTGATTTATTTTCCAGAGACAAACAAAGTTCAGAAACACAGACTGGTCCACTTCATCACAAAGACCGTGACTGAGAGTGAGACGCAGACCGAGAAGACCCAACTGGAGGACCACTATGTAGAGTGGGTAACTATGCCTAAAGCAAGTCAGTTACAGACGGAATATGTAGGAAAAGATTCTGACACTGAACCAGAGCTTAAACCTGACTGCGACACGGACTCAACCAATGGTAATGAGACTCCTCGTACTTCTAGTAGAGAAAGGAAGACACCAAAATATTTAGAGGATTATGAATGTGTGATAAAAGGCAATGAGATCACAATTGATTACTGCTATAGAGCAACAGTGGGATTGCCACAAACATTCTACGAGGCAATGGCATCGCCAAAGTCAGAAAAGTGGAGAAAGGCGATGATAGATGAGATGACTTCTTTTAAAGAGAACGACACTTTCACCCTTGTGCCATTACCGGAGGGTAGACAGACAGTGGGGGAAGGTGGGTGTATGCTTTAAAGGAGGATGACAAAGGCAATGAAACATATAAAGCGAGATATGTAGCCAAAGGGTACAGTCAGAGAGAAGGACTTGACTATTCTGAGACATTTTTGCCGACCGCTAATCTGACATCACTGCGACTACTGATGCAGCTTGCTGCACAGTATGAGTTGCTGTTAAACCAAATGGACGTGAAGGCAGCATACTTACATGCACCTATTGACTGCGAACTATACATGGATCAACCTGAAGGTTTTTGTGTGAAACAAAGGGATGGTGTACAACTTGTGTGTAAGTTAAACAAATCCATATATGGCCTCAAACAGTCTGGGAGAAATTGGAACATGATGCTTCATGAGTTTTTACTTGCGAACGAGTTTGTACAGAGTCAAGCAGACCACTGTATTTACACCAAAATGTCTGACAAAGAAAAAGAAATTTTGTTAGTGTGGGTCGATGATATCATTGTGGCTGCCAGCAATGAGAGGTGTTTATGCGAGATCAAAGAGAAACTCAAGAGTAAGTTTAGGATGAAAGATCTCGGATGCCTCACTCATTTCATTGGGATTGATTTCAAGCAAAATGTGGGCTCAATCACATTGAACCAATCCAGATATATTGAGAAAATATCGGAAAGGTTTGGCATGTCTGAATGCAAAGCAAGAGCCACTCCAAGTGAAATCAAATGTGACCTGGCTCCAGAAGGGGACAAAACTGATCAGAGGATATATAGAGCAATGCTGGGCAGCCTCATATACATCATGACCTGCACTAGACCTGATATTAGCTGGATTGTGAGTAGACTATCTCAGTATATGTCTGATCCAAGGGAAAAGCACTTGACAGCCTTGACAGCATTAAAACAGGTGTATAGGTAACTAATGCAATGTTAGTGTATGTGGCGCCATCGAGTGGGGGTGTTGGGTGACGATGTACGCCACTAGCATTAGAGTTTAATGTTGGTACTATTTTGTGTGGAGGGATACCATGTTCTGGGGTGTATGTAAATAAAGGGGTGGAGCTTCCTGCAGTTCGCTTCTGGCAGTGAAGGTGCACTGTGGCACGCCAGGTGTTTAGCGACTCAGTGATAGCGACCACACAAAGAAAAATAAGAATCGTCTCCTGTCTTGTGCCTCGAACCGAGTGTAGTCACCAGCAATGATGCCTACACATGAACAGCGAGGGACTTCCGCAGCAGAAGGATCAACACCCGGCCATAAACTTCATGATCAGGCAACTTTTGAACCTGAACAAACATCCATTGATTTCTCAATGATTTGAAGTTTAAACTTTCACCAAAGAGCGAATAGATTGCGTCACTGGGTCTGCTTTGTTTTTTTTTTTTTTTTCCTATTCCAAATGTGTCCCTCAGGTTTAACCGCAGGATCCGGCGTGTTGCCCGACGGGCCTCTGACCGCAGCCGTGGGAGGCTCGGTGAGGTTCGACACGAAAGTGGCTCCCACGGAGAGGCCGTTCCACGCGGTGATCTGGACATTTATCAGCGGCGGTAAAGAAACATCCGTGGTAACGGCCACGTCGAAAAACGTAACGAGCTCCGAGTATCAAGGCAGGATCACCCTCTTCATCCAGACGGGCTCTCTGGAGCTCAGAAAGCTGGCTCTCAATGACAGCGGCGAATATCGACTTGCCATTGTAACAGACGACGGCAACTCAATCACAGGAACCACCACACTGCAGACGCTTGGTGAGCAGATGTTTCTTGTGTGTCGAATCGAAGATGATGAGCGCACTGTATTGTGTGCATCCTTTTTCATGTTACGTACACACCGAGCTGTGTGTGTTTATCATGAGTGGATTCCTTCTACGATGAAATAATCCGTCCGTTTTCTTTCGCGCTCGTCCACGTTCGGGTCACGCAGGCCCGGAGTGTTTAATCAAGACTTCTGATGATTTCCCGGTGGGCCGGGCCGCTACATACGCTTTTCAGGGCTGCTCCTGCAACCTGCAGAATCATGTTGAAATCAGCAAATATAGCGCATCCTATGTACTTGTCACCTTCTTGGATAAATGTATGAATAACATACACCGGCAGACCATTATATGATACATAAATGCCTCACTCATTTCATTGGGATTGATTTCAAGCAAAATGTGGGCTCAATCACATTGAACCAATCCAGATATATTGAGAAAATATCGGAAAGGTTTGGCATGTCTGAATGCAAAGCAAGAGCCACTCCAAGTGAAATCAAATGTGACCTGGCTCCAGAAGGGGACAAAACTGATCAGAGGATATATAGAGCAATGCTGGGCAGCCTCATATACATCATGACCTGCACTAGACCTGATATTAGCTGGATTGTGAGTAGACTATCTCAGTATATGTCTGATCCAAGGGAAAAGCACTTGACAGCCTTGACAGCATTAAAACAGGTGTATAGGTAACTAATGCAATGTTAGTGTATGTGGCGCCATCGAGTGGGGGTGTTGGGTGACGATGTACGCCACTAGCATTAGAGTTTAATGTTGGTACTATTTTGTGTGGAGGGATACCATGTTCTGGGGTGTATGTAAATAAAGGGGGTGGAGCTTCCCTGCAGTTCGCTTCTGGCAGTGAAGGTGCACTGTGGCACGCCAGGTGTTTAGCGACTCAGTGATAGCGACCACACAAAGAAAAATAAGAATCGTCTCCTGTCTTGTGCCTCGAACCGAGTGTAGTCACCAGCAATGATGCCTACACATGAACAGCGAGGGACTTCCGCAGCAGAAGGATCAACACCCGGCCATAAACTTCATGATCAGGCAACTTTTGAACCTGAACAAACATCCATTGATTTCTCAATGATTTGAAGTTTAAACTTTCACCAAAGAGCGAATAGATTGCGTCACTGGGTCTGCTTTGTTTTTTTTTTTTTTCCTATTCCAAATGTGTCCCTCAGGTTTAACCGCAGGATCCGGCGTGTTGCCCGACGGGCCTCTGACCGCAGCCGTGGGAGGCTCGGTGAGGTTCGACACGAAAGTGGCTCCCACGGAGAGGCCGTTCCACGCGGTGATCTGGACATTTATCAGCGGCGGTAAAGAAACATCCGTGGTAACGGCCACGTCGAAAAACGTAACGAGCTCCGAGTATCAAGGCAGGATCACCCTCTTCATCCAGACGGGCTCTCTGGAGCTCAGAAAGCTGGCTCTCAATGACAGCGGCGAATATCGACTTGCCATTGTAACAGACGACGGCAACTCAATCACAGGAACCACCACACTGCAGACGCTTGGTGAGCAGATGTTTCTTGTGTATCGAATCGAAGATGATGAGCGCACTGTATTGTGTGTATCCCTTTTCATGTTACGTACACACCGAGCTGCGTGTGTTTATCATGAGTGGATTCCTTCTACGATGAAATAATCCGTCCGTTTTCTTTCGCGCTCGTCCGCGTTCGGGTCACGCAGGCCCGGAGTGATTAATCAAGACTTCTGATGATTTCCGGGCGGGCCGGGCCGCTACATACGCTTTTCAGGGCTGCTCCTGCAACCTGCAGAATCATGTTGAAATCAGCAAATATAGCGCATCCTATGTACTTGTCACCTTCTTGGATAAATGTATGAATAACATACACCGGCAGACCATTATATGATACATAACATTGACTGCAGTACCTGTTACTGGAAGAGTCACCAAGTGGCGGTAACTAAATAGCTAAAGAAGCAATAATTTAATAGGCGATGAGCAATGTCACTACTAGAACTATATTACCACTTGTCTGTACAAACTAAGGAGTGCATCGGAAGTGGTGTGAGTAGATTTCAAAATAAGAGCTGTAAAACAAAGTGCACTGTTAATCTTGCTGAGCTTCAAAGTGTTTGATAAATCTGCCTTGTTAAGTAGAAAATGTTTTATCCTGTTGTGTACACTTGTCTTTTGGTCTTTTTTAGTCTTTTTTCCCCATTTTTTTGTTCTTGTTTTTTTTTTAACCCTTTCTTTCATTATTTGCTCACCTATTCTTTCGTCTAGGGGCTCAGGCCATAGCCCTGTCTAATAGAAAGGTACTGCCTTGTCGCTATCTTGGTGGCAGGAAATATCTTGGAGGGGAGGACTTTCATTGGGACAGGCCATTGCCCTGTCTTAGATAAAAGTAGTGCTTTGCCACCATTTTGCCGATAGGGAATTATACATCATTGCGATTAGAACAAAAGTTCTGAATTTGCAAGAAAATGAGTTCATCCTTGGCCCAAATTTCATGACAGATCCGTTTGGTAAAGTTGCATGCTAACGTTCTCGGAAAACATACTATCCTCCGTAACCACCAGCACGATTTCTGAACATTTTGTGTTATTTTGGACCCCCAGTTCCAGTCTCCGAAGTCAAATTAACGGCCAGCAGCACAGACCTGGTGGAGTTCAACAGCACCGTCCGTCTGTTCTGCTCTTCGTTCGGATCGTCCATCACCTTCCGTTGGATGAACGGCAGCGCCGAGATCTTGCCCGGCGACAGAGTTCAGCTCAGCGACGATGGCGCCACGCTCATCGTCACCCCCGTGACCCGCTATGACCAGAGGTCGTTTCGATGTCACGTGGCCAACGTTGTCAGTGAAAGCTCCAGCGATTCGGTGCCCCTTTCCGTCAGCTGTGAGGGCCGCTCTGCAAACATCTCACCGCACCAAAACATTAGATCCACCTGCACAACCAAAACCGATCCAATAGAGAAGCCATATATTTCCACGCATAATGTAAAACGCTAAGTAACTTCTCCAACTATGTTTTCTTCTTCTTTGTGTCAGCCTAGATACCCTTTGCTGCCTCTCACAGGTCAGCCTAGGTACTACAACACCTGGCTTGCGGTAGGGGACTCGTAAATATCGATAGAGATGCGGTTTTTGTGTGCGATGTGTTGGCCATCTCAAATGACACCATACCTTATCCGTTTGAATTTTTCGTTGTCCCGTGTAGGGTCTCAGACGTTTTTAAAAATCAGTTAAACGTTCAAAATTGGTGCGCTTTAGTAGATTTTGCAGGTGTACCAAATTGTTGCGCTCAGTGAATGTCTGACTTATTTGCAAAATAACTTTCCAAAATATGCCGTCTACGCCCCGCGCCTTTCAGATGGCCCGGACGACACGCTTCTGGTGATGTCGCCGTGGCAAGATTACATCGCAGAAGGGACGGACGTTGTCCTTTCCTGCTCGGCCGACTCCAGGCCGGCCGCCGACTTCACCTGGTTTGTGGACGGGAAGGATCTGTCGAACTCGGCATCAGATCTCTCGTTGGCAAACATTCAGCAGAGTCAGAGTGGAAACTACAGCTGCCGGTCCTTTAACGCCAAAACTCTGAGATACAAAGAGTCTCGGCAATGGCCGATTAATGTGCTAAGTATGGGCAACTGCCAGTTTCTTTTTCAATTGACATTGTTATTAATCCCACGGAAAACACAAATCCTTAATTTGTACCTTTATTTTGTGTGCGTGTTATATATTTGCATTCAAATGATGTGTTCAACAGAGAGAATTTCCAACGCCTCTGTCACGCTGTCAACGGATCACCCAATTGAGGGGACGGCGCTGGACGTTACTTGCGACGGCGGCGGGTCGATCTTCTTCAGACAGTGGACGAAGGACGGCTCGGCCTTGGTCCTTGATGAGCGGGTGACGCTCCGCGACGAGAACCGGACCCTGTCCTTCCGTGCCGCCGCGAGATCGGACAGCGCTGCGTATTCCTGTCGGATAAGCAACCCCATCAACGAGGAAGAAGTCGCGTTCGGCGTGCTCGTCAACTGTAAGTGACTGAAATTTTGCACATTTATGCAATTGAGGATGAATTCTGGACAATTGCGTCAGCCTGGGAAGCCGAATTCTTTCGAATCATTCGCACACGGTTCCATTCAAGCTCGGACAGCATTTGCGTGTGGTTTTTTTTTTTTTTCACAGTATTTTTCCCTTGTATCGGACCACCGATTCCAAATATAACGTTGGTGGTTAGCTACCAAACAAACGCTCCAGAACAGATTGCGTTGGACTTCGCAGGTTTCACCGTGCATCCAGAACACACGATTGTACAAACGTCTCCAACATATCACCCTGTCTTGCAGTTGGCCCGGACCAAGTCCAAATCACGGGACCGAGCCAAATTCAGGTGAAGCAGACTTTGACTTTAACCTGCTTCGCCACGTCCGTCCCATCTGCCACGTACACGTGGACGCGACTGAACCACACAGTGGCGCTACATAATCAATCAACGTTCGTCAAAAGCAACGTGGACTTTGCTGACCGCGGGAGCTACGTCTGCAGCGCGACAAACAATATTACCGGGAAAAGCACGTCGAGGGAACACAGTTTGGCTGTGACAGGCAAGTCGAAGCATTGATTCCGAAAAACGTGCATTTGGAACATGCTGGACAGAGCTCGAGAGTGAGACCAATTTGGGTGTCCATGCAACCTAATTTCTCAACGGTGCGCCTAAAAATTTTATTTTTTTTCAATGAGAGTTTGCACTGGTGCAAGCAGACTTTCCAGTGGACGTTTAATATTTGCTTGAGTGGAATTTTGGTCAACAGAGTCCGAGCCTGTTCCTGATCAGAGTCAACAGCTTGATGAGACATAAGGGAAGGTGCTGGGCGGGGCTGTGAAGATGCGCAGCCAATCAGCTCACTGGATAAATCCACTTGTGCTGTCATTGGTCGACGTCCGGGGACCAATCATGCGTACAGCCATGTACAAAACATCTGAGTCATTCGGCATTTTTTTCTGAATACAGAACTGTACTTTGGGGGAAAAAAAACGCTATCACATCAATGCCGTTTATCGGGATATTTTGGGAGAAACTTTGGCGTGCACCAGTGCAAAAATTGAGTCTCGAGCCCTGCTGTAGCATCGCGGCACCACATAGCGAGAGAGAGATTTCTGGTTGTATGCATTCACAGATGAAACCGTTTCTGCGTGTTCGACCGGTTGCATCATTGGCATCGTGGTGGCTTTTTTCGTCATCTGTGCGGCAGCTGCTGGCGGCGGATTCGCCTTTTATCAAAATCGGTAAGTATACCGCATTCTCGCCATTGTCCGCCATTCTCATCATGCCTCGCGAGATGTCAAAAATGAATAAATAAAAGAAAAAAAATATCCGCGCCCAACAGTCAGTCAAAATAAACATTCACGGATGAAAATGTCGCAATACAGGAACAGGAACAAGACAATGAATTGCCCTGACGGAAGCGCCTCCAACGGGACAGGTAAGCGTGGCGTGGGAACCATTCGATCCAGTCTGAGCTTTTATTTCGTTTTTGTTTTATTTCAGTTTTATTCAGTCATGTTCAACTGAGTGACATTTATTGGATTTATGTATTTATTTATTTATTTTTACAGGACAAACAGGCCAGGTCAACACAAAACAAACAAAAACTCAGGTACAAAAATTCAGTTCGTCTGGACCGACTGACAATAAGACAATGTACATCTACTTCAAAATTGTATATGGAGCCAGGCGATTTTATTTTGTTCAACCACTTCTCTCAAGACTGTTGTGTGGCACTGCGCCTACTTCAATAGTGCTCAATATGTATTGGCTCATTTTACACCATCTGTCAAAACAAGAAAAAAAGTGGGTAAAACATCAATCCGCAAAAAAAACGTACTCGTGACGTTGACGCTGATATGAAACAAGTTAGTGTGTAAGGGAATGATTGTGAGGAACTAAAAATCATCTGACACATAAAACCTTTGATCGGCAAAGGAGTGTTTTGACCATAAAGCACAGACAATATCCAACCTTGCTGGGTTTCTGTGTAAAAAGCATAAGGCGGCTAATTGTCAAATCTTTTCCGGCTCTGATGTGGCCATTTTGCGTGATGCGAGTGGCTCAAGTAAAACCACTGATGCCTTTTTGTGGATTCATGAGTCCAGGAAATACTTGACAACGTTGGTTGATGACTGATAAGTCTGCAATCATGTTTGTCAGGCCTGGTTGGACTTTGAACCAGGAAGGAGCTACAACGCTAACCGTTGTATTGAAGGGGGAAGTTTGCGTGGTCTGTGGTTGTGTCTCTTTAGAGAAGTGGTACTCTTAGTTAAGTATTAATCCTTTGCCCGTCTTTCGAGCAGGAGTTGAACTATGCAGACCTGAGTATTCTTCGCGCAAAGAACGGCGGGGAAGTCAAGCTGCAGCACCGGGATAGTGAGACAGAATACGCCGAAGTCCGAGTGAACAACGTGCCTCCTTCCTACGACGCGCACATGCAGCGGATGAAGAGACGAGCCCCTCAGCCGCTCGAAGCCTACGGAGGCCAAGTCGGCCAACAGGTTCACAGCAACGAGTGGTCGCGTCGCGGAAGTGGAGACCACCCAACGGTGTGACAGGCGGTCGCAGGTCTTTAATGGCGGCTAGTGTTTGCGGTCAATGTGTCTGCGCGTTAATCATTGATCTGTTGACTAAGAGTCACAAAAGCACAGCGGTGCTTGATTAGATCCATCGACTTGATTGGATTCGTCGACACAGTGGGCTGAGTACGGACTGCAGGCAGTCTTGCCATGCAACGCTTTGTAGAATTTATTTCACTCGGTTCAAAGTAATAAATAGCAGAATAAACACTTTCACATACACAGTACATTTAACATGGATTTATTGATGTAATCCAATTTCGGAAGCGCAGAACTGCTATTGTGGAGTAAATTTTTTTTTCTAGGAGGCAGCACTTCATCACCAAACCGCCAAATTGTACTATGTGTCCAAACACAAACACCATGCCTCCACCTTGACAACTCTCTCAAACATTTGAGGATGTGGGGTTCACACACGCAAACACTATTAGCTAAAGCGAATCCATGCTCACACTGCAGATCTGCTTACCTTTGTCGTAGCGATAGTGCTTACGTATGGTAGCCAGATTCTGGTTGATGCTTGAAAATAGCTAATTCTCACTGAGTCTTGCTGCTAATTATGACAAGAGACACTGTTAAAGCCCTTTATGGACACAGTTTGGCAGAATGGCTCATTTTCAGAAATAGCCAGCGAACAAAACATTTCACTGCTTTTGTAATTTCCCTCTCTTCCAACTCTTTGTATAGGAGTAATTAAAATGTCAATTTTCCAATTTTCGTGGCTTTAAACCCTGTGAATCCGCCAAATGGTGCAGTTCAGTTCTGTTATTTATGGGATGTCCCTAGAATGCTAAAGCGGATCAAAGTTTTCATCTGACCAACGTGAATGTAGTGCACGTTTAAAATTTTCTAAAATGTAAAATGGACTTAAAGTGTCATGGGAATGTCTCTCAAAGGGACAAATAAAACATTTTTCTCTTGTGGGTTGCTTCCATACTTCTTGAATTTTGATCACATTGTTTAAACGTAAATGTTTATCTAGCCAGGAACTGACGTATTTATGACCTTCAGATACTCTTGGTGTTTCTCTGTGGTTTGGTGTCTTGGTTCTCCTTTCACTTGACTTCAACTTTTCCACTCATCTCTTCCAAAACATGCGTTGAATCGTAATTATAACAACTACTAAAAAAGGGTGTGCCACTAACTCGGCTATATTTTTACTGTCAAATTTTGGCGGATTGAGACATTTTCTTGACGACTAGATCACGTGAGTATTTTAAGGAAACCCATTGGTTCATCACCGTGATTCGTTCTGATGCTTTCACAAACACTTGGGAAAAAATAAGTAGGATATGTTTGTTTACTGTGCAAACTGATCAAATTTGCGTTCAGGTACACTTGGTGAATGGGTAACTCATATAAACACAAAAGGTGTCGAAACTATGCATAACCCCCTCCAAAGAACACAGAGAAGTACTTGTTACAAAATTCGAATCCCAACATATTTTAGTGCGGTAGAAATGTTGCAATAAATCCAAAGTGCAAAGTGGAAATGTTGCAATTAGCAATACAAGGATAAACCAGGAAATCATGTTGCTTCTAATGTCGTTAAAACGCGAAGTTGGTGTGAAATACCCTATTATTGACTTAATTGTCACCAAAATGTTCTGAATTCCTCATAAAATGGTTTGGAAAAAAATAGTCTGTTTACCCCTTCAAGCTCCATTAGGAGATATAGCGCCCTCTGGTGTATGACACCCTGGACGATCTCGTTATAAATTACTCCATCCCGGACGACATTGGTTTCTCAACTCAACTCAACTCGTCACTTCTCGCCTCTGGTAAATTCCACTTTGCACATCCTGTTGCTCCATATCCTCTTGTTGTGAAAGTGAAGGTGTGGCCACTTTTCACATATATCAGGTTTCTTAACATACAAACGACTAATTCCGCTGGAACTCTTCAACACGACGAACAGTCCACAGTGGGAGATAATGGACGCCATCTACATTGTTTTGTTGCTGGTACTGAATGGTAGGAGAGCGTCGAAGAAATTACACATTGTATACTTTAATATGACCTAAGGGCTGGACGATCAATCGGTCTTATTCGATTTATTTTTTTAAGTGTTTTTAAAAAAATCTCTTATTATTATTGTTAACCAAAGTAACATTATGCACTGTTTAAACTTGAACCAATTGTACTTGATGATTCTGTTAGCATGAATCATTATTATTATAATTTAGGTCAATGTGTCTGCGCGTTAATCATTGATCTGTTGACTAAGAGTCACAAAAGCACAGCGGTGCTTGATTAGATCCATCGACTTGATTGGATTAAATCGACACAGTGGGCTGAGTACGGACTGCAGGCAGTCTTGCCATGCAACGCTTTGTAGAATTTATTTCACTCGGTTCAAAGTAATAAATAGCAGAATAAACACTTTCACATACACAGTACATTTAACATGGATTTATTGATGTAATACAATTTCGGAAGCGCAGAACTGCTATTGTGGAGTAACTTTTTTTTTTCTAGGAGGCAGCACTTCATCACCAAACCGCCAAATTGTACTATGTGTCCAAACACAAACACCATGCCTCCACCTTGACAACTCTCTCAAACATTTGAGGATGTGGGGTTCACACACGCAAACACTATTAGCTAAAGCGAATCCATGCTCACACTGCAGCTCTGCTTACCTTTGTCGTAGCGATAGTGCTTACGTATGGTAGCCAGATTCTGGTTGATGCTTGAAAATAGCTCATTCTCACTGAGTCTTGCTGCTAATTACGACAAGAGACACTGTTAAAGCCCTTTATGGACACAGTTTGGCATTATGGCTCATTTTCAGAAATAGCCAGCGAACAAAACATTTCACTGCTTTTGTAATTTCCATCTCTTCCAACTCTTTGTATAGGAGTAATTAAAATGTCAATTTTCCAATTTTCGTGGCTTTAAACCCTGTGAATCCGCCAAATGGTGCAGTTCAGTTCTGTTATTTATGGGATGTCCCTAGAATGCTAAAGCGGATCAAAGTTTTCATCTGACCAACGTGAATGTAGTGCACGTTTAAAATTTTCTAAAATGAAAAAATGGACTTAAAGTGTCATGGGAATGTCTCTCAAAGGGACAAATAAAACATTTTTCTCTTGTGGGTTGCTTCCATACTTCTTGAATTTTGATCACATTGTTTAAACGTAAATGTTTATCTAGCCAGGAACTGACGTATTTATGACCTTCAGATACTCTTGGTGTTTCTCTGTGGTTTGGTGTCTTGGTTCTCCTTTCACTTGACTTCAACTTTTCCACTCATCTCTTCCAAAACATGCGTTGAATCGTAATTATAACAACTACTAAAAGGGTGTGCCACTAACTCGGCTATATTTTTACTGTCAAATTTTGGCGGATTGAGACATTTTCTTGACGACTAGATCACGTGAGTATTTTAAGGAAACCCATTGGTTCATCACCGTGATTCGTTCTGATGCTTTCACAAACACTTGGGAAAAAATAAGTAGGATATGTTTGTTTACTGTGCAAACTGATCAAATTTGCGTTCAGGTACACTTGGTGAATGGGTAACTCATATAAACACAAAAGGTGTCGAAACTATGCATAACCCCCTCCAAAGAACACAGAGAAGTACTTGTTACAAAATTCGAATCCCAACGTATTTTAGTGCGGTAGAAATGTTGCAATAAATCCAAAGTGCAAAGTGGAAATGTTGCAATTAGCAATACAAGGATAAACCAGGAAATCATGTTGCTTCTAATGTCGTTAAAACGCGAAGTTGGTGTGAAATACCCTATTATTTACTTAGTTGTCACCAAAATGTTCTGAATTCCTCATAAAATGGTTTGGGAAAAAATAGTCTGCTTACCCCTTCAAGCTCCATTAGGAGATATAGCGCCCTCTGGTGTATGACACCCTGGACGATCTCGTTATAAATTACTCCATCCCGGACGACATTGGTTTCTCAACTCAACTCAACTCGTCACTTCTCGCCTCTGGTAAATTCCACTTTGCACATCCTGTTGCTCCATATCCTCTTGTTGTGAAAGTGAAGGTGTGGCCACTTTTCACATATATCAGGTTTCTTAACATACAAACGACTAATTCCGCTGGAACTCTTCAACACGACGAACAGTCCACAGTGGGAGATAATGGACGCCATCTACATTGTTTTGTTGCTGGTACTGAATGGTAGGAGAGCGTCGAAGAAACTACACATTGTATACTTTAATATGACCTAAGGGCTGGACGATCAATCGGTCTTATTCGATTTATTTTTTTAAGTGTTTAAAAAAAAATCTCTTATTATTATTGTTAACCAAAGTAACATTATGCACTGTTTAAACTTGAACCAATTGTACTTGATGATTCTGTTAGCATGAATCATTATTATTATAATTTATAAAAGCTATTAATGTTGTATACTTAAAAGTTGCATATAGTGGGGCAGATTACAGAACAATCGTGCAAATGGTGATACAAGCACCACATTTGGCATGATGAATGTCTATAGGTTACTTATCAAATCTGCCCGATTGGCCATTTGAAAATCCAAGATGGCGGCCATTTTTCAAGATGGCCGCCAAAATGACCTTCCGGAGCTAATGATTTTCATAGAATTGCTTCTAGTTGATCGATTTGAATGATCTCGGTGTCAAATTATATGTTTTCTGGCATGCTGAATCTGATTTTGATAGTTTGAGCAGCATAAAATGAATATTATACCACTTTAGGAGCTATATAACATCATTTTTCTACATTTTTTTGCAGTCCGTTATCTGTGTTTCTAAGGGATCCATTTACTGCGATCATAATGTAAGATAATAAGACTATTACTGGCAGAATCAAAGCAACAAGACACAACTTTGAATGACCAAAGACATTTAATTGTAAACTTGTATGGTAAACAACATGCTTACAATATAGCACTCATGGAATATCAGCAAATTACTCTGCACAAAACATACTAAAACTTAATAAAACTTAATATGGAAATAAAACTTAATAAAACTTAATATGAAAATAAACCTTAATAAAACTTAATATGAAAATAAAACTTAATAAAACTTAATATGAAAATAAAACTTAATAAGACTTAATATGAACATAATGAAAGTGAAAACTATCATATGGATATGGATTGGTTTGTCCGTACATGGATATGGATTGGATTGTCCTTGCATATGGATTGTCCTAATAACATACTTGCATGTAGCATGATAGTAGAGGTATTCATGTTAACCAAGTTCATAATCACTTAATGCTGACAAACACAGTTGCAGAGTGCAGTACAAGAAAGTCCCGAACGAGAGCAACTACATCTCTTGTTGCAGCCTTTCTGGCACGAACTCTTTGTCAGTTCTTGACAGCTTGCAGCAATTGGTGGAAGTGTTGACCAACAGATTTGCCACACATCTCCTTGTTGTGTCCATCCCCAGTCAGCAGGACTGGTGAATTCTGGGTTGGATACAAGTGCCTGACCCCAGATGATACCAGCCTGGTATGCAGCACGCTTTGCATGTTCCATGAGGGCTCCTCTGGTTGGTGGGATGGCATCGTATGACCTCTGCTTCCGGGCAAAGAGTTCCAACCTTGCCTTGCCTTGTTGAGCTTCATAGTCATCGCTTCTCTGAGGTCATCTAAATCTCCTACCTCATCGCAGATGAAACATTCAAGGCGTTTGGCATCAGAAATTCTGCGAGGTATCTTGCTGCTACTCATACAGCTGCTATCATCATCTGTTGCAGAAAGCAATCGTTTCTCTGCTCTCTGCAGCTTGGTATTATTGAACATGAGCTTACAACTCTCATGGTATAGAGCTTGTTTCATTCTGATAGTTGATTCTATCCCAGAGCCATCATCAAGTCTCCTGGGGTCAAATTTGATAGGCATCTGGTTTATAGACTGAAATTTGGGAATATTCCTCCTAGGAGGCTATAGCCATCCTCTGCCCTTCTTGCTGGATTTGCCATTGGGGAGGTAAGACATTCTTTTTTGACTGTTTGGCAGAGACAACACTTGGTCCAGTCAGTCTGCGAAGATGGACTTGAAGATATGGTGTTTGAAGCCATGTTGACCAGGGTCGAGGGATTATCCTTTTACCACCCTGTGTCATGGGCACTTTCTGTATGGGATACAACTAGGTTCATGCAAACATGCTGCCCTACACCTAGCCCGATCGTTCATCCAATGCCGTTAATCCCGTCCGATCTGTACACCATCCGGACATTTTCCATCCCCATTGTCCTTGGCTCGGCTCTCCCGCGCTGGCACGTCCTGTCAATTCAGGTGCGTCCGCTTAACTGATACATGTATGGGGAAGATTAAGCAGAATTTGGGACACTATATAATAGTCGACATTGAACCCCATGCTGAGTTTACAGCAGCAATTGTCACCAGTGTGCCCTGGCAGTGCCCGACAATCACTCGTTGAATTTGTGGATGAATCAAGAATAAATCTGTGGTTGTTGACTTCATGCACTTTGCCAGTTTGGAGCTAGACGCACTCCATCACACACAGAGGCCCTCTGTGTGCTACCCTCACCTAGTTTAGCCTGTGAGCCAACACAGTGTACCGGGGTGTGGCCGTTGCCGTGCACTAGCAACTTCTTGGAGCCATAGGTGAGAGTTTAGGTGAGAAGTGAGGACCAGTGTCAGGAGTCCATCCAGGGGATGTGGCTGCCCGCTGAACAAAGGTACTACCTCTACTACTACACCCTACACCCCACAAAACAAGAGGTTGATACAAACTAGCAAAACACTTATCAGACATATAGTAACATATGAAAATAATGCTAAAAAGTGGAAAAATACTTATGTTATGCTGCTCAAACTATCAAAATCAGATTCAGCATGCCAGAAAACATATAATTTGACACCGAGATCATTCAAATCGATCAACTAGAAGCAATTCTATGAAAATCATTAGCTCCGGAAGGTCATTTTGGCGGCCATCTTGAAAAATGGCCGCCATCTTGGATTTTCAAATGGCCAATCGGGCAGATTTGATAAGTAACCTATAGACATTCATCATGCCAAATGTGGTGCTTGTATCACCATTTGCATGATTCCTGTGAAAAATTACTTTTATCCGCTCCACTAATACAGCTAGGTTGTGTTGAACAAATGAACATAACTAGGCTTAAAAAATGTTCCAGCCATGCCATAACACTATCCTCAACAATTTAATTGAGTGATTAATGATTTACATTCTGTGTTCTGTTATATTCTTGTTATTTGATGTAAAATGTTATGTAGAGTGCTTTGTTACAGCTACAGCTGTTTTGTATTGTATATACAGTATCAACTATCAGCTCTAACAGGCCTCTCCGTTTTTTTTATTCCTTGTTATGCAGGTGGACTGGCAGGAGGGCTCAAATTGCAAATTGTTTGGAGTGGTATCGTGACCGCCGGGTCCAGCACAACTTTCACGTGCTCGTCCAACTGCTTGGTAAACTGTACATACTCGTGGTCCTTGCTGGGCCGCACGTTCAATGGGAGCACGCTCACCTGGACGCCGGATGGACTGCAACAATCGGTGGCGCTGCAGTGCACCGGGAGAAAAAATATAGGAGACTCCAGCACTACGAGCGCTATTGTGGATATTGAAAGTAAATACAATACTACAGCCGACTACAACACTCGTGCAAGTACTTGCAGTGCAGAGGAGCCTAATTTATTTTTGACTATGTTCAGCAAAATAATGTCGGGTTCGTCACAAAAGAGGTTTCAAGTGGGTTGATGCCACTCGCAGTTGGTTACTGTCAAAATAAACATCAAACTAAGAGAAAATACACATGGTGTATTTCAAACAACAGCAATGGCTGGGCCGAAATAAAGTCCAGTTAGCTTAATGCTATAATGCTAAAATGACTAAGACTAGTGTGGCCTACAGAGCAGCTGTGGCCATCTCCATCTATGTACGTTTGTATTATTCTGGCCCCCAGTGGTCAAGACATGCACACAAGTAGGAGTAGCACAATGTACGTTGAACCAAAGAAAAATGATCAATTTAGTTAGGTACTGTATTAAACAGCGTTACGTTTCTTATTGAACAACGCATTATCACGATATTTGTTGTTTTGCCACTGTATTTTGAATACTGCTGTTCAAATAAATGATGAATTTCCATTCCAGATCCAGTGTCAGTACAAGTCAGTCCACCCGGCGCTGTCCCATCTCTGAACCAGTCCGTGGATCTCCTCTGCCACGTTGATGGAGCCACACCTTCCACGGTGGTCTGGTACAAAGATGGACAGAAGGTGGTCTGGCGGGATCATATGCACCTGCTCCACAACACGACGCTCCATTTTGACTCGATGCTACCATCAGATGCTGGATTTTACACGTGTGGGGCCGTGCTGAACAAGAGTAGGGTTTTCAGTCTAGGCTACCTGCTAAGCGGTAAGTACATCAAGGGCCCGAGCTCTTAGTAGCGATATTTTTTGGGGGAAGTTTTCAACATACTTACTGTAATGCCGTTTCAGGCGTAAAAAGTATAAACGCAGGGGAGGGACAGGTGCTTCTGTCATCCACAGTTTACTCCAAGACGCTCACGTTGCAGCGCCGCATTGCAAAAGTTGTGCCTGCCAGATTCCGCAGGCCTTATTTCGGCACAGAACATCCGCGTCAAGCATAAACCAAGTTTTTGACTCCTCGACCTGACACACAGAAAATATTTTCCGTTTTTTTTTCTCTGCATTTTGCATTTCCTTTTTTTTTTAACATTGTGTTTAAAAATTATTATTTTATAACTTTAAATGTGGGGCTGAGCGATTAAACAAAAGATCTAATTGTGATTTTTTTGTTGTTCTTCCTGTGTATATTTTAACAAATACAAGCAATATATTAATCTGTATATTACAAAAAAAAATATTAGATTTATGATACAGAAATGTAGTAGAGGTTACACTTACGCTAAAATGTAAATGTATTATATACATATACTGTACGTATATATAAAGCCTACCAATACTAAATAGAGCGTTTTGTTTTTCTTTTTTCAAATTGCAGCCTTTACAATTTGAAACTTACATTCTACCACTTTGCAATTTTGACGAGAATTTGATTAATTGTTCAGCCCTAATTTAAATGGTGCAGGAGAGACAGATTTTTTTTTTTAATCCCTCGTTTATCACTGGGGTTACATTCCACAACAGTCATCCTATATTGGCATCTTTTTTTTTTTATGTCCTTTTTTGTAGGCGATACACCTTGGAACGTCAGCATCAGCGGGCCCAATGAGGTGTTCACGGGGCGACTGAGCACGTTCACGTGCTTGATGACGTGCACTTTGAACGTGGACTGCACCGTCAGGTGGCCGTTCGAGGGCGGTTTCCCACTGGGAAGCTACATCTCTGTGCACGAAGACCAGCTCATGTGGATTCCCGTCGTGCCGGGAACCTTCCAAAATCTGACCTGCCTTGTGGAAAACGTAGCAGCCGGACGCTCGGCCAAGGCCACCAAGATGGTGGAAGTGAAAGGTAATAGCTGCTCTTCAGTGGTTGTGAATTATTGCTACATGACCTCAGATTTTGTTAAAATCAGGCTGTCTTTCTTCTTGGTCTGCAGGCGTTCCTCTTTCTGGATCCTTACAGCTCACTGGATTGTCCACTTTGGTTTTAGGCCTGGCTCTGCTTTCGGTGACTTACTGACAATAACTCACAGTGATTTTTCATTGCTAAATTGACTTATTCTGTATAACATTTCATTCAAAGTGGACATCATTGTGGGATGCTCACCTTTGAAGTGCTTGTTGTATTATGCTGGTGTGCCACCCAAATGTGGAATTAAAGCAATCTTTTGTTCTCTGCCTGTTTCTAAAAAGGTGTGTGGGAGGTGTGTGACCTTTTGTACTTCGACCCTACTGTGATGTAATATTCATTCATTCGTTCATTTTCCAAACCCCTTTATCCTCACTAGGGTCGCGGGGGGTGCTGGAGCCTATTCCAGCTGTCTTCGGGCAGTAGGCGGGGGACACCCTGAACCGGTTGCCAGCCAATCGCAGGGCACACACACAGACGAACCACCATCTGCGCTCACACTCACACGTAGGGACAATTTTGAATGTTCAATCAGCTTGCCATGCATGTTTTTGGAATGTGGGAGGTAACCGGAGTACCCAGAGAAAACCCACGCAGGCCCGGGGAGAACATGCAAACTCCACACAGGGAGGCCGGAGCTGAACCCCTCTGCACTGTGAAGTCAACATGCTCACCACTCGACTACTGGGCCGCTGTGATGTAACAGTGGGGCTAATTCACATATTAACTACCTCCCACAACTTGTTAAAACCGGGTGAAAATCGAGACCCACTTTCAAGCGGCGGCCCAACAATCTTGTCTCGTGCCTTGAAATTTAATTTGCTCTGTAACCATGCTCATGACCCAAAACATTTGTATCTCAAATCATCATTCCCCATTGAAATGAATGGAAATACCATTAATTGTCTCCAGTCCCTACCCCGCTAGCCCCCCAAAAACGTAAATGTTTGTTTTTTGAGAATAAGGGGATTTAGAACAATAAAATAATAAAAGCCGGTCTAAAGAATGAAACAGTTTGTACGATTTACGTTTTTCTGACATGCCCGCCTCAGCCACAGGGAGGCAGTATAACGCCGTCTTCCAAACAAACAGAAGAATAGTACAGTACAGTACCTGTACTTATTTTTCCGCTAAGTGACTCAGTGAGATGCTTTGATATTACTCATCAGTTCTGTTCAAACGTCCATTGCTTCTTCAACTGCGACCATCGATGAACATGCCACATATACACAGCAAATACATATGAAGTGCTATCTTACCGAGTGAAAATATTTGTATTGTCTTTACAGGTGCTTTCGCAAGTAGAATCGACGTCTGGTCGTCATGGCAACAAAAACTTGACTCACTTTTCTCCAGCAGTTTATTGGCTAAGATCCGGACTGATTTCATTTGTGTAGAGACAACAAATAGCGTGTGCAAAGTAGTTTTTGATCTTTTGGCTATTTTGGAAAATAAAAAGATTATTAAGGTACTGTATTAGGCGTAGGAAAAAAAAGTAGTGTGTTTCCGGTAACCCGACCGACCGAGAATTTCTACCTCAAAGAAAAACTTTACGGTCGGAATTTTTTTTCAAACCTTCTACATTTTTGTGTAATAATAATAATAGTACATTTCATTTATAAGCGCCTTTCAAAACACTTAAGGGCGCTTTACAATCAAAACAAGAACAATAAAACCACAGACAAAATTCTAAATAATAAAAGGAAAGATGAATTTAGAGCGTTTACATTGGTGCAAACTCTCGCGATATTCACGTTGCGTCGTTTGCCCTGTCGTCTGTCAACAACATTGAATCATGGCGGCGGCAGCTTCGCTGTGCTTTAAACGGTAGTGAGTTCAGGGTAGGTTGTCCCAATGCGTTGAACGGAGACGAGTCATTGGATACAAGCTGGTTTTTGTCCCGCCCACGGAGTTCGGCGTCTCTGGGACTGGATGGCAGTGGGAGGGTACCGGATGCCAGGCTTTTCTGCATCAGATTGGATGATCTGTCAGAGCCTGTGTGCCAGTTCGATAGACATTGAAAATGAGCCAATCACCGAGCTTTTAGTGATTGACATTGAAATGAGCCAATCACCGAGCTTTTAGTGATTGACATTGAAATGAGCCAATCACCGAGCTTTTAATGATTGACATTGAAATGAGCCAATCACCGAGCTTTTAGTGTAGGCATCCGTGCGAGCATTTTTTTCAACTCGCATTCTGTTCCGAGTTGAGCTGGAGACTTCTCCTAATCATTTTAGCGACACTCTTTGTTGTAAACAAACAACTAGCGACAAATTAATCTATTATTTCTGGTGGGTTTTATTGTAGTTCCTATAGTTGTAGGACACTAATTAAGTACCGGGAAAAGACGCCTTGTTGGTATGACAGGGTCACAGATCATTTTCTTGAAAAGGAACGGAGCTAGAGTAGAATTCGCGTATAAATAAACGGACACATTTTATGATGTCGACCAAAATTGAGCTGCCCCTCTTTGACAGACGAGCACCCGGCACTGGTTTCAATGTCTCCTTGTTTTATGTTTTATGGTTATTTTGTTTACGTTTGTGATGGAGGGGGGAGGGAGAAAAAAAAGATTAAAAAAAAAACTTTGTCCGACTTACCGACCCTATGCTGAAATTTCATGTTACCGGAAACACACTACTTATTTTTCTACGCCTTAAGATTCCAGGAAGTTGTTTCCAAAAAAATGCACGATGTCTCATTCAAAGCAATTTTCTTTCTTTCTGCTTCCGTGGCCTTTTAACATGTTGAGGGAACGATTAACATGAGTGATGTTCGCATGTTGACAATCCAGCACCTGTTCGCCGGCACAAGTGGAGTTAGCATTGTGACGCCTGGTTTGACTCGATGACAACCTTTGACCAGCTTGTGTAATTGATTCACCCAGTAACTGTGGCAAAGTCATCGTGACGTACGTCTGGAAATTTCATTGACGATCCTTCACCTCGCTGACTCTTTTTTTCTTCGTTTGTTTGTTTTGCTTTGTTTTTTACACACTTATTAAATACAAAACGTTTGAATCAGGCAAAGCAAACAGGTGAGGGAGACAAAGGCCTCTGGTGTGTTTTGTCACATGACTAAACTCCTCATGTCTTGTTCTATTTACCTGTTGATTATCTCACCCTGTTTTGTGTGTCCAAAAATGTTTTGGATATTTCATTTGAGTTGGTAAATGCTCATACAGCCACATGGGGAATGAAGATTTGATCACGTAAGCGTCACTGAAAACTGAAAAGACAAAGCAATATATCGTGCCCTCTCTCGCTCTTTGGGAAGAGTAACTGCAAGGCAAATCCAAAGCTCTAATCAGAATCACTGTGATTGCATATTAAGAACACACACGCGCAAGCCCCCTCGTCCCCCTCCGTCTTGATTTGATCTGCGCAGAAAAAGGCCTTAGCCTAAGAAGCCTGAATGCACAGCAATCCCCGGTCGGGGGCCTCCTTCAGTATCTCTAAACATACCGCTTGTCATCATTTGTCATGCAGGAAACGTTACCTGGGATGGCAAACAAAAATTGGAACACAGAAGCCACCTGTAGATAAGAACCAGCAAGTTTGAGGAGATGGGGGTGGCACAAAAGAGGCAGTGGTCGTCAGGCACCTCAAAGCGGAGAGAAAACGGGTTGCTGCTGCTGCTTTCGATACAAGGTGATGCTCAAGTGATGTACTTCTCTTTTCTTATTTTCTGTAACTTCCTGCCTAAAAATAAAACACCCCACCCCCAACTTCAATCACTCATTCAACTTTATTCACCAGACTCATGATCCTTTTAAAAGATTCACACAAAACATATTGTAAAAATACATACAAAAATTATTTTTAAAAATTAAGAAAGGAAAACAAATGGACCAAAATCCCAAACAAAATAAATAATAATTTAAAGTGACAATAAAACAAAGGTGACTGCTACCTCATGGTCCCAAAAGAAGCACCCCCCCCCCCCATTTATGTATGTATGTATGTATGTATGTATTTATTTATTTATTTATTTATTTAATCCGAGGAGAGAATCACTGACAGAAGGACATTTAAATCTTGTGGTTGTTCAAATTACAACATTCTGAACAGTGTTTTAATAAAATGTATTATTATTATTATTATTATTATTGTCTACCTTCATGTTAAATTTAAAATTAATTTAGGATTTTATTACAATGGGAATTTTAATTGGTGAAGTTACATTTCTTGCCCTGTTGCTTTGCGTTCTTTTTTTTTCTTCTTCGGTGTATTCGAAATGTAATATTTCATTTAGAGATTTATTCAAAACAAATTTATCTTGACTTTAATTACTGGTTGTGTTCAGATATTTAGCTGACTTACATATTCAAGGCTTTTTTTATCTGACATTATCATGTTTTATTTAAAGCTACAACTTCATTCAAATGAGACGACCGTGATGCTGCTTCATCTGCGAGGTCTTGTGCGACAAAAATTAGAATTTTTTTCTAATTTTTAAAAAGTTTTTATACACAAAATAATACAAACACATGGCAGGCTTGATTGATAACAAGGAAAAGGTGCGGCTGCTGAAGAGGCATGCCCTCCACTCCGGCCGGTGCTGAAAACCAAAAACATAAGACATAACAAAACCATGACAGGCCGCGAGATGCTTTTGCCTAACCAGGACTTGATTGGCAAAACTCGCAGTGGGTATTTGATCCGGGATGTTTCAAATAAAGCGTCAGTGTCAACAGTATCTCCGAGCATTTACGGGTACCTTTCATGTCAAGCCCTTGAAAAAAGCAACCGCTTTCTGTTGTTGTCATGACAAAAGAGCAATATTGACATAAGAACTTCATGTGATTCAGTATTTGGAGTGAGGAACGGGAAACAAAACACGTTTTTTTTTGTGGTCATGATAGCATGTTTGCGCGTGCGTGTGTTTTGGCAGCCCTTTTCCCGCTTCGTGTGAGACTTTCTGTCGCCAGGCCTAATGGCATCAGCTCCCGTTTGACTTGTCCTGTGTCGTTATGCTCTGTTTGGAGAAACCTTCATCATCACCATCATCATCATCGTCGTCGTCGTCGCTGTGTTGATGTTGTATTGAATTGAGTTGAATTTTTTTTTTTTTGTTATTGGTAAGGCACAGGCGGCCCAGTGGTCCAGTGGTTAGCGCGTCGACCTCACAGTGCAGAGGTCGTGGGTTAGATCCCAGCTCCGGCCTTCCAATGTCGAGTTTGCATGTTCTTCCTGTGCCTGCCTGGGTTTTCTCCGGGTACTCCGATTACCTCCCACATTCCAAAAACAAGAATGGCTGGCTGATTGAACACTCTAAAATTGTCTCTAGGCGTGAGTGTGAGCACGGATGGTTGTTCGTCTCTGTGTGTCCTGCGATTGGCTGGCAACCGGTTCAAGGTGTCACCCGCCTACAAACAACAACAAATATTCACTGAACAGACACAACATTACAGACATCATGAAAAAAAAAGAGACTGCTGGACTATAGTGCACATTCTTACTCTCACGCGTACATTCCTGTCCTTATTTTGCTGCCAAATCTGGTTGAGACACTTGAAAACGAATTTATCCCAGGGTGTCGAGTGGCCGGCAAAGACACTACAGTCCTGTGCAACGATACGAGCGGCACGGAGGAGAATACGACAACAATGGCTGTTTGTGCATTCACAGAAGCTGGCGGCAACACGTCCTTCACGCATGTCCATTATTCGTGCAATCGGACCACTCGTGAAAATCTGCCATGTCCAAACTTCAAATAGCATTTGACACATCTTCATTTTTATTTATTTTTTGGAAGGGGTTTGTCGGGGAAAAACAAAAAGTGTGTATTGCGACAACCGCGATCATGAGAACGTCCGCTACGAATGAATGAGCCACCTAGCTCACACAATTTTTGTCATTGTGCAGAAGAATAATTTTAAATTCTGGGAGGAATTATATCTTGGTGATTCATCGGGCAATGATTCCTGCTTTTGGATAATTGTTTTTAACGAAAATTGTAGATTTCCTCAGATTTCAGTATTCTGCCAAATGGGGGGGGGGGTCATGTAATTTGTTTAATATGAATCATCATTTAACAAAATCGCGCTCCCTGAGTCATCACCCGATTATAATGGAGTAGTTTGTGTGTCGTGGACAGACAATAGAACGGATCTCATTGTCATCTATTCTTTATCTTCTGCATAGAACGGCCGTATTTAGAGCTGTACCTATAAGCCGAAAGGGGTGGGGAGCTTAGTTTTCTGGAGTTTTATTCCCACGGCAGGGTCACCATGGGGAAAACTGACAATGTCGTATTGCTTTTAACGAGTTGTTAAAAATAAATGTCCTGTCAAGCAGCAATTCATGTTTCATCCTAATTCCCTTCTGTTGTAATGTTTGCCCATTGTATCACAATGTTTGCCTTCGTTCCAAGTGATGTCATCCGCTCGTGAAAATAAAATATTTATCTGGTTGGCACGGGCGATTGAAAGTGTGCAGAAAGTCACTCGGCGCCACCACAAACACGGCAAACAGGTGAGGGTGGATCAAGTGTCAACACCAAGCTGTTTCGTTTCACTTTAAAATGCCACACAGCGGAAGAGGCCCCCATGTCCCCCATGTATGGGGCGGACATTCTTTTGAATCTCAGTAACTTCGTCATGCAAAAAATGATTGATTCAAATCCCGTCGAGTGGTGATCATCAATGACAACAAACAAAAGACAATTCGCGTACAGGATGTGAAAGTCATTTAGTGGCCTTTGTTTTTGCGTATCCACTCAGTGGCTTTGTGAACACAGTAAACAAGGAATATTTATTTTAGAACCAACTTATGGTCCATGGGCGCGCTAGAAGAACAACCGTCTTACTCCAAGTTTGTCCTTCAGACAATCCAAGGGCACACGGACAAACGTGCGCAACCCTGCTGTTCACACGGGGCCAATTTCGTGTCTTCAATGACCCTGACATGCATGATTATGGAGCGCGGAAGGAATCCCGAGTCCCCAAATTAAAATGGTTCCTACCACGAAACCTACGGCAAAATGTTTTTAATTATCATGGCTTCCACATCAACCGGTTCAACGAAATTGTATCTTTGTTGGTACAACACCAAAATACTGTTCGCAAGTTTTTGCGTGTGCGTTTGCCTCACTGAAATTGGCTTGCCTCAAAGTGTTCATGACGCAACAAGCTGCTCATTGGAAGTTTGTCGTCCAAGTAAACATAAAACAAAGGCAAAAAAAAAAAACACATCGTCTGCCTTCGGCTAGCTTAAAGCTAGCACGCGATGTGAAACGCCATCGATGGGTTATGTAATACCATCCGTTGTCAAAACGTGATCGCGAAGAGTGAAAATCTCACATAAACAGACAATATAACAATATTTACAGGCATATATTCTTTATCGTAAGGAAAACAATTAATAATACTAGGGCAGTTCACTGAGTTTTGTTAGTATCCCGACTCCAGGGGCCACGTTGCGCACACCAGAAGGAGCTGCAACAAATTAATCATGACGCACAAGCCAATTTGATTATGTTCATTATGATAAGTTTTATCAAGTAAATACTGAGTGTTACTTGTCGGATTAAAAAAAAAAAAGTTATATTTGGGAGGGAGGCTGAAACAGATTACGTAAAAGCATTTGCATTCATATCAATTGGGAAAGATGAGTCAAGTGTTGTGAGTTCAGGCCGCGGTCACAAAACAAACTAAAATCACATCTTCAGGCACGGCTGTACATATGTTTTCGTTTTTTCATAAATGTTGAATAGATCCTCATCAAATTGAAAAAAGATTCCCCATCCCTTAAATAATAATAAGACGTTTTGATGAATTGACTTTGCAAAGTGGCTTTTTGTTAGTTAAGCAAGTTGTCGAATATTGGCACAGTCATTTTCACACAATGGCCGGATGTTTGGTTTGGTTTGGTTTGGTTTTATTGAACATAACATAAAACATATACAGTAATAATAAGGTAAGAGAAATCAGTCATCATTCAGCACAGTCATCATTAAAACAGTTATTATGTTCAAGGGAATAGGTGATGTGAAATCGTTCATTCACCGCTACAAATTCCAGTGTTTATTCAGCATCTGAAGGAATGCCGCCGGGGCTCAAAGGTCCTCATGTTATAAGTTAACGCTGAATGCAAGACGTCAGTGTTGTCACCCCACACACTCCCCGCCTCACCCCACCACTCCCGCGACAAGTGGACGGAAAGTTGCCGGACAAGATGAGAGGTTTACAGTAAATGGACACTCCTGCGGTGTAGCTCCGGGAGGATCAGGGCAAAACAGGGCGTGGTGGCTTTGTGGTGGCACTGCTGAGCATTTGCATCAACAGAAATTTGTGCAGAGCAAATATTTGCTTTCAAGAGAGCAGGCAGGATTGGTCACCGCGCGTAGGATTTCAATTAGTTTCGCTGAGAAGGCCCAAGGGAACGCAGCGATGGAGCCTCCGCTAATGTGTCTGATCATCATATCCGTATTATCCTGCTCGACAGGTAAGACTCGTCACATCTCTTGAAATTGGACCATACCAAGCTTTGCTGAAGAGCGACTGACCCCCTCCTACTGCCCTCGACCCCCACCAGATCGTGCGAGCGGTCAGGCCATATCCGCCTCGGAGAACCCAATCGCCGTGGGGAAAAATGTCACCCTTTTCAGCCAGAACCAAGTCACCACGGGCGCGTGGCTCTTCAACAACAACCTGGTGGTGATCATTATCCCCGGAGGTGCGATCCTCGCCGCCAACTGGACGGACAGGGTGCTGTTCAATTCCACCACGTCGGCGTTGATGGTGATGTCGCTCGGCTTGGGGGAGTCCGGGACGTACACGCTGCAGGACGTGGGTTCCTCCGCTTCCCAGTTGGTGCTGTCGGTTCAAGGTAAGGAAGTGGCTTCCAGAGACGAACTGGAGACGGCAGGCTCAGCAGGCAGCAAATGGATCAAGCGGTCATAAGCTTGGAGTGGTGACTTGACCGAGTCATTCGGTCGAGGTGGTCCGTTAGCTAAAATCCGATCCATCTTCCCCTTGAACCCTAAACGGGATTAAAAATTGAAAATGGACGAGTGTATAAGTAGATAAATAGATGGATGGTTGGATGTGACTTGTGAGTGACTGGCCACCAATTCAGGGCGTTTTAAGTTCCGGCTTCTCCGTGACCCTGAACAGAAGGACGGACGGACGGGTGGGCGGATGGATGGACCGTAGCCCAGGGTTGTCAAACTCATTTTTGTCGCGGGCCACTTTTGAGTTACCATTTTGACAGTGAAACCCCCAAACATGTTTCATCGCATTATTACTTATAAGGGGAACAAAATGATTGCAAAATCGCAACATCATTTATTCCACATGATAATTTGACAATTTCCGTAATTTTCTTTTTTTTTTAGCAAGGATCATGCTAATGATTTTCTTTCGTGGGTGGGGGGGTCCGCATAAAATGATGTGGCAGGCCGGATCTGGCCCCCGGGCCTTGAGTTTGACACCTGTGCTGTTGCCACTTGACAGAAGTGCGACTCCAGTCGCCAATTTTACGACTTCCAACTCTCCTGGGCGAAAAGTTTCGAGACTTGACTCGAACGTAACACAGGTCACATCGAACAAGACGAGCCTTTCCAGTTTACAGTTGAGAAGCGGCACTGTCAACGTATCGTTTTTTTTCTTCTCAAATACAGTATATATTTTTTTGGGGTGGGGCACGCCAAAAACAACCACGCACAGCTTTTCTGTCTCTAACAGCCTGCTGCTATCTTCACATTCGCCGGCATTGGCTGGCAATTTGCTCCTGGGCTTTCTCATCCAATCGCAGTGACGTCAAGCCTCAACATTCACGGCCTTACAAACCTTCAGAATCTGGGGGGGGGTCATCAGGGTGGGGGCTCTCGAGGACCGGACTTGGGCACCCCTGTTCTAAATCTAAACACGAAGTTAAAATGAAATACTGTACAGAAAATGAAGCGGAATGAGAATTGGACTGTCCCAAAAAAAAAAAATCGCACTGTTGAGAATTTTTACTGAGAATATTTACTGTACCAGGTGAAAAATATGTAGGACTTAGAATTACTATGAAAACTTAATTCAACTTCTTGTGCCTGGTAACAGGTATTCAGGCCAGGATGATTTAATAATAGTAGCAAAAAAAAAAAACAACAACAAAACCCCCGATATGAATCGGAAAATCGGGCTTGATTTTAAAGATGAGAGTGCTTTAATTGAAGCAAATCCGGAACCGAGGTGCTGCTCGCTTTCTGCTGATTTTTAGGTCACTGCCATTTCAAGAGCATTTCCTCCTCATCATAATAAGGCAACGTGATCTCTTCAAGTATTTTGATATATGCAAACTAATCCATGATCCCTGGCTTGTGCCAGACGTCACTGTGAGAGAGATATTACCATATCATAACGCACCGCCGTGCTTCCCAGTCGACTCAACTGCTCGAGCACTTTAAAACAACCGCCGTTGTATAACAAGTGCTGTACGTGGAGCAAAAATAATTCACACAAGAAACAATAAATCAATTCATAACAAAGACAGTAGAAAGCACAAAAACAGTCAAACTAAAAATCAAGTCTCGTGCAGAGTCAAAAGTCAAAGAATGAAAACTGAGTTCTCAGGACTTCTAATGGTGTCTGGTCCGCAAGATCTGAGGCACTGGGCAGGTGCGTAGGGTCCAGGCCAGTTGAAAGAATTGATTTAAAAATATATATATAATCTTAAAAAGAACTCTAAAATGTATAGAGAGCCAATGAAGGGACGCCAGAGTAGGAGTTATGCGCTACCTCTTACAAGTACCAGCCAGGAGGCGAGCAGCAGCATTTTGAACCAACTGGAGACGCTTAATGGAGGATTAGCCGACTCCAAAGTCAAGTGTTGTATTTCTGTGGCTTGAATTCAGTGTTCAAAGGGACATCTGACAAACTTGTCTGTGGTTCTTGGACCAGGAAAAACAATCTTACTTTCATTCGTCCCCCAAAAAATGCTTTTTCATTTCTCTTTAGGTCATTCAGTGTGCTCTTTGTAACTTCAGACCGATTTGGATCAACCTGGAGTTGATGATTGGCTCAGTCTTTGTTTAGCAATTCCGACTATTGCTCGGTGCATTCAAGTGGTTGTTGACTCCAAACTTCGGCACCATACTTTTTTTGTTGTTGTTGTCGTTGATACAACTATCTCTTCTCCTCCTTCAATACAGAGCCGATTTCGGGCGTGTCCATGACCACCAACGGCACCCACCTGGTGGAGTTCAACGACACGGTGACGCTCACCTGCGCCGTGGTCACGGGCACTTCCCTTTCCTTCCGGTGGCTCAACGACACGGCCGAGGTGACGCCGGGCGGATACGTCCACTTCGACGCCGACGGCTCCTCGCTCACCCTCGCCAAAGTGACGCGCTACGACGAGGGCCCGTTCAAGTGTAACGTGACCAACGGCATCAGCCAGGGAATCAGTTCGTCTGCACAATTCAACATCAGCTGTGAGTTACGAGCCTCGTTGCGGCACCGGTCGAACGACGAATCGTGATCGTGACGTACTGGAAGCTTTGCTTCTGTCTTGGCGTCAACTTGAAAAGGAAAAAGTAACAACATGATGGAGGCGATGAACTCATCTGTACCTTTGCTACAGTACTTTTGTATTGGGCGAAAATCTGAGAAATAGAGCAGTGTCGTTTTTGGCAGCCATCTTAGTTTTCGTCTTTGGACGATAAAATGCTGATTAGTGTTAAAAACATTTTCGTCATCGATATTTAATAGTTTCAGTTGGCAAAAAGTCCAAATGTCTTGTTAGTCTCGTTTTAGTCACATCATTTTGACAAGATTCTTACATGTTAAGGATATATAATGGCCCTAACTATCAATCAAGCAAAACATAAATACTGCGTGTTTTGATGGGTTCATTGGCTTTGTTCGTTTTGTGTTTTGTTTTTTTGTTTGTGGTTTCTTTTACCCGCACCAATAGCAGGTGAACACGATATTCTGACTCATGCCTTCATACGTGGGGAAAGGAGAAGATGACTACACTCAGAAGCTGCTGTAGGCCACAGTTATCAAACAGACACTCACACACAGGCTCGCTGATGTCACACGCCAGCCCACCAGGGCCCGCCTCTTAAAGGCACATGCACGTTCACAGACCCCACGATGTGTGCAGTACCTCCTGCACACTTTAGGCTTCTTTTTATTTTATTTTATATGTGTGTGTGTGTTTGTGTGGGGGGGGCTTAATAAGTGTAAAATATTTTCATAAGTGTATGTTGAAAGTTGGTGAGGTAAAACTTTAAAAGTTTTATTTTATTTTTTATTTTTTTGCTTTAATATGGTCTCTCCCAAATTTGAGCACCATTGCTGGTGTTTCTGGAACATAACCCCCTCCCCCTCCCTCCCCTCCCTCTCTCTTTTGTCTAGACGGACCCACGGGCGCCGCCGTGTCAGTCACACCGCCGATGCACACCCACATCACGGGCTCACACATCACTCTGTCGTGCTCGGCCGAGTCCAAACCCGCCGCGACGATCCAGTGGACGCTGGACGGGATGAACCTCAACCACACCGGCGCGCAACTTGAGCTACCAATGGTCGAGGAGAGCCATTCGGGCGACTACCGGTGTCACCTGTACAACTCCGTCACATTGAGGTTCAGCAGTGCAAGCGCAGTGATCAGGATCATGGGTAAGGTTGTTTGTCCCGTTGGTATGAGTGCATGAAAACGGATGGTCTGCCTTTCAAGAAGCAGTTGAATAGAGAAATGAGGCACAAATGATTTCCTGTGTCCTTGCACAGGATTAACAGTACAAAATGGTTGCCCATTTTTTTTCTGTTTGTTTTCCCTGCGATGGCAAATAATCCACAGAGTAGTTTGCCTTCCACTCACAGTCAGCTGGTATTGTTTTCCTTGGGCCCGGTGATTGAAAGGCACCAAATCCAGGATGTTGTCAGCCTTATGCAGCGATGGCTGTTTGAAAGTGCTATATAAATACACTTGACTTGACTGGACTTTTGCCCACAGTCACCTGGAATAGGCTTCAGTTACTTGTAACCCATGATTCAGTGCAGCATAAGTTGTTGAAAATAGGTGGACGGATTAATGGGTAGTCGGCTGTCCATATACTGGATGCCCGATGATTGACTGGCGTCCGAGCCAGGGGATTATCTGACTTTCAACAGAATAAGAGGGAGATTGTGGATGGGATGGGCGGATTTTGAAATGGCAGGTTACTGTCCTTAAAATTTGACAATAGCACCCGCACATCACAACACATCTCAAGTTGGTTCTATCCCAAACAAAGTCTTGGTGGTTTCATGCGGGTTTACGTGCCGGACTGGTTTTCATGCTAAGGAATGATGAAGTCAATCTCGTACCATTTGAGATCGAAACTAACAACATAAAATCAGATTTGTATTTTTTTAATGATGTTTTCCAATAAACAAGAATCCTTCCCACAGCACCCATCACCGCCGTGATGGTGAACCACACGGGCGGAGTGGCGGTGGCCGAGGAGCCGTTCACCCTCAACTGTCACGTGGGCGGAGCGGCAGACCTCATCCAGTGGCTGAAGAACGGTCACCTGGTGTCCGCCGGCAACACCACCATCTTTGATGCTGAGAACCGGACGCTGACTCTGAGCCCGGCCCAGCCCGCTGATGCTGGCCAGTATCAGTGTCAGGCTTCCAACGCCGTCAGCAACATGACCAGCATTCCGTACAGCCTGGAAGTCTACTGTAAGTCAAAACTTTGTTCCACTGACAAATAGCACTGACTTAAAAAAAAAAAAAATTGATCTGGAATGCCTTTTCGTCTTGATAGGAATCAATGCTAATCAAACTCGATTAATTTTGATCATTAGCTGACACAAGAACTTAGTGAGGTATAGCCTCAAATAAATATGACATCTCTCTATCGTAGTCATTCTTTATGGCACGCCATGTTATATATCGTAATGGATGAAAATAGCGCTGCTGTATCGATGCTCTATCGTGACAGATGACCATGCTAGCATACGGACATTCATCTGGATATCAAGGATGTAAAAAAAACAAATAATAACAATCCAACAGCATTGCAGAGACAGACTTTTCATAGACACGAGTTAGGTCATCTCAACCATCTTGGGGGATCATTCCAAAATAATCCTGATGTAACCCATGTAATGCTTGCTTTTGAAGACGGCCCAAACACGCCGGTGATCACGGCTCCCTCCTTGGCCCTGATTGGAAACCAGGTGCTCCTCAATTGCTCCAGCAGCTCCCATCCTCCGAGCATGTACAGGTGGAGCTTAAACGGCACCGAAGTGGCAAACACCGCCGAGTACCTGACGGGACCGTTGGCATTCAACATGAGCGGGATGTACACCTGCATGGCTTTCAATCATGTCACGGGAAGAAACAGTACCGCCTCCCACATGCTTACCATTTTTGGTAAGTCAGGGGGGGTGGGGAATACCATATTTCCTCAAATACAGCAGTACCTGTACTTATTAAAATGTATTGGGTCTGGAAGAAATTTCTTAACTAAAAAGTTTGTAAGTAGAGACGTGTTTTCCATGTAAATGCCCTAATTCGTTCCAAGCCCCCAAAAAATTCAAACATAAATGTTTTCCTGAGCAGAAAAATGCATCAAAATATGGTCCATGTTCTCTCTCAGAAGTGGTTTTGCCTGACGTTTGCTTTTGTCGGCTTTTAACAATCCTTCAAAAATGTCCAAGGCAAATATCAGCATAGTAAGCGATCGCCCGACTGGTGAGCACTTTTTCTGGGTGATTCACATTTACGTTAAACTATCGGAACGCCTCATGGCCAGAGGGGCGAATGACGAGGACGCCGCATAGACACATACAGTTGAGGTCCCTCTTAGCCAATGGGATGCCAGGAAGATGCTAGGCAATAGCCAATGGCAGAGCAACTAGAAGTATGTTGCATTCAGGAAACTCGTAGCTGCGACGAGCAGTCCATACTGTATTTTTACTTTTCGTATCTTGAAATTTCTTTCGTAACAACGGGCAATATTTTCCTGTTGAGGCATTTCGTAACTCGAAAATGTAGTGTGAAGAGACGGCCAGTCGAGGTACCACTGTAGTGGATTCTCACAGTCTTGACTGATAATCAACCCAATTTAACCAAAACAACAGCATCGACTGAGTTAGTGTGGAGCTCGTGTATAGCGACCGGTAGTCCCTCCCCAAGATTTTTTTTTTTTAAATACTAGAGGCCCCCGGTCCACTGTATGAGGAATTTTTGTCTGCTTATGTTCTAACCTTTCCACAGCTCCGGTGAGCATGGCCTCGGTAACGGCGGCTGGTGCACATCCAATCCTGAACCACATGTTCAGCCTCACCTGCGAGACCGGAGGAAGCGTCGAGACCATCATCTGGATGCATTACGGCGCCCCACTGTACCCGGACGGCAACACAAGCCTCTCCTTGAATAACGCCACCCTCACTTTTGACCCTGTGTTGATGTCCCACAATGGCAATTACACGTGCGAAGCTTCCAACCCTCTCACCGGCCTCACCAGTGAAAATTATGCCCTCAATGTCATATGTAAGATTTTTTTATTTTTTTTAAATGCCGTATCGTGATAAATGACGAGACCACTTGTATATCTCTGTTGTGTCTTGACAAATGATGAGATGAGACTCAACTCAACTGTATTTACAGAGCACTTTAAAACAACCACTGCTCTATAAAAAGGGCTGTAAACAGAGCAAAAATAATTCATACAACAATAAAACAATAAATGAATTACAAAGACAGCAGAAAGCACAAAAACGGTGAAACTATGAATCAAGTCTTGTGATGAGTCAAAAGCCAAAGAATATGATTATTCAGATTACTGGGTGCATGAAAGGGTTAAAACATGGGCGGTGAAGGGCGAGGCCTTTTCAAGATTAGAAAACAAAGAACAGGATCGTAAAAGAACTCTCAAATGAGCCAGTGAAGGGATGCCAGAGTAGGCGTTATGTGCTCCCTCCTACGAGTACCAGTCAAGAGGCGGCAGCAGCATTCTGGACCAACTGGAGAAACTCAATGGAGGATTGGCTGACTCCAAAATAAACTACATGACAGTAATCCATACAAAACCATGAATTACAGTGCTGTTGGCGAAGGAGAGGCTTGACTTTAGCTTGCTGCCTAAGATGAAAGAAGCCGGATTTAACAACGGTACCAATTTGCCGGCCCACTTTAAAATCACTGTCCTGTTTAAGACCCAAGTTCGAAACTGTTGGCTTGAGATGAGGAGCGAGGGAGACGAAGACGTGAGACCGTTTTTTTCTATGCTGTATCGTGACAGCCGATGATGCAACCGGTGTATCGTCAGTGTCATGACAGACAATGATACTAATATTTATGTTTTAGATGGGCCGGGGATGCCAAACGTCTCGTCACCCATTGTGACGGTGGAAGGAGGCAGCGCCACACTCAACTGCAGTGCCTTGTCATACCCCGCGAGCCAGTACACGTGGTTCTTCAACGGCATCCCTGTGGCCAACACCTCCGCGTACCTAGCGAGTGCTCTCAGCACAAACATGAGCGGCACGTACACTTGCACGGCCCGCAACACCATCACCGGTGACAACAGCTCCGCCGACACCGTGCTGACCGTTCTCGGTGAGACGATGTGAACATTTTCACCATTTTTCAGAATCCCACCACATTTTGGCCTACCTACCTCAACAAGTAGCCATTTTACAGCATCTATATTTCCACTCCTGGAAGTAACTCGTAAACCACCTTTGTGTTTATTTTGTATTCAGAGAAAATCAACCATGTACACATCGAGGTGCCCGTGCATCCTCCTGTGGAGGGATACTCCTACATGATGACATGCAACGTGTCCGGGCCTGCTGACCAAGTGTTGTGGCTAAAGAATGGACAGCCCCTGATCACGGACGCCAGGGTTGTGATGTCCATGGATAATCGGACCGTCACGCTCAACGAGCTGCACCGTAATGATTCCGGGCAGTACCATTGCTGGGCTATGAATCCGGCTCAACAGCTACCGAGCCCTCCTCACCTGCTCCTTGTAAATTGTGAGTATGACGTGGAGATGGTTGCATCCGTCGGGTCAGTCATTTTTTTGCACTTATCACATTTGGTAACATGTGTGTTGAAGTGCAACCAGAATTTCTACCAGCCAATCGGCTAAAGACGGCGCTCTAGTTGAGCACGTCGGCTTCACAGTGCAGAGGTAGCGGGTTCGATTCCAGCTCCGGCCTCCCTGTGTGGAGTTTGCATGTTCTCCCCGGGCTTGCGTGGGTTTTCTCCGGGTGCTCCGGTTTCCTCCCACATTCCATAGACATGCATGGGGAGCTGATTGAACACTCAAAATTGTCCCTAGGTGTGAGTGTGAGCGTGGATGGTTTTTCGTCTCTGTGTGCCCTGCGATTGGCTGGCAACCGATTCAGGGTGTCCCCCGCCTGCTGCCCGGAGACAGCTGGGACAGGCTCCAGCACCCCCCGCGACCCTAGTGAGGATCAAGCGGTTCGGAAGATGAATGAATGAATCAATCAATCAATCGGCCAAAGACAAAAAAATGGTCCATACGATTGGCCGCTTTTGTGAAAGCGGGAGGCCTTTACTTGTACAAATGCATTTCTTGTTTGATATAAAATAGTATCTATATTTTTCACTGCAATTATATATCCATTCATTTTCTGATCCGCTTTATCGTCGCGGGGGTTGCTGGAGCCTCTCCAAGCTGTCTTCAGGCAGTAGGTGGGGGACACCCTGAACTGTTTGCCAGCCAATCACAGGGCACACACAGACTAACAAGCATCCGCGCTCACACTCACACCTAGCGACAATTTGAAGTGTTCAGTCAGCCTGCCATGCATGTTTTTGGAATGTGGGAGGAAACTGGAGTACCCGGAGAAAACCCACACAGAACATGCAAACTCCACACAGGAAGGCCAAAGCCGGGATCGAACCCACGACCTCTGCACTGTGAGGTTGACACGCTAACCACTGGATCACCGGGCCGCCCTGCAATCATATATTTTATTGCATATACAATTTTGCATTTCATATATTTTTTAAATATATTACTATTTGCATTGATAAGCTAGCATTAAGTAAAGCAGGTTTGTCGAAAGAAAATTGTGGGGATTTTTTCAAATCAGAACACGTCTTGTTTTATGTTTGGCTCGACACTAATCATCGTATGTTTTCGTCATATCGTCTCTTTGAGGCGAGGTGTTTATTTATTCAAGTGGAAAGAAATCGTACAGCTTTACCAACACCCCGCGAGGCGCTTAGCCAAACCAACTTTGCGTTTTACGGTTGCAGTTGGACCGGAGACGCCGATGGCTTACGGTCCGTCGACGGCCGTGGAGGGACAGTCGGTAAACTTCAGCTGCTCCGCAGCGTCGCTGCCCGACAGCCACTTCAGCTGGTGGCTCAACATCAGCCTGGTGGCCAACAGCTCCGTGTATGTGACTCCTCCTTTGACGCTCAGCATGAGCGGACAATACACCTGCATGGCCCGCAATCCCGTGTCAGGCAAGAACACCACAAGAGCCCTGATGCTCCATGTTATTGGTAAGAACACGCAGCTGCACGCGACAGATGGGCGACACCATTTTGTGAGACAGGCACCTAAAACATTTTCCAAAATCAATCAATCAATCCAACCATGTGTAATTTATACTTTCACTCATTCACTCCCAAAGACGTTTTTAAACGTCTTTTCAGGCTTGGTCCAGAATTGGCTGGTACTGAATGAGTTAATTAAGTGTAATGTAAGATAGTTTGAAATGATAAAACAGTTTTAGGATCAGTCTGTGGTACATTTCCGGTTTAAAATATTAAAAGTGGCGATTCTCAACTATGACTTGGATTATTCCGCCATTGGCGTTTGGGTTTGGTCCCTATCTTCCTGTACCTTCCTTCAAGTGTGCTGTCATCTTCAGAGAACATCAAGTCAGTGGTGGTGAAAAACTACACGATTCCCATCGATGGCTACAACTTCACGCTCACCTGTGTGGTGGACGGGCCATACACGTCCATCGAGTGGAAGAAGGACGGCACGTACCTGACGGCAACCAATCACTCCCATTACTACATGGAAGAAAATAGGCTTCACTTCGCGCCCTTGACGCGCCATGACGACGGCACGTACGAGTGCACCGCCAGCAATCTGGTTGGTCCTCACCCAAGCCCCCAGTACAAGCTCCTGGCAAACTGTGAGTACTTAAGGAATTGACAAAGTACGGTCGTGTCTTTGCGGTGTTGTTCGTAATTCAGCCACGCAAACGAAAGTTCATTTATTACATGCGGCAATGATGTGATGTCGTCTTTAGTGGACGTCTCCATGAAATAAGATCGAAAAGCCTCGCTTCACTTCCACAAAATATTTCTACCTCCTCCCGCGTGACTCCTCTGTTTGATCTGCCATGATTAAAAGGGTGAACACCTACTTCAGTTAGCACTCCGTTTTGAGTGACGACATCGCTTCTTCGACGGATGCAGGTCACTTTGGGGATGCATTTGCTACACGCCACCAGACTGAGATCGTAATTAATATGAAATGTGAACAATGACACAAACAAAACAAAACAAAATCGGATTTCACAGAAAAAATCAATTAAAAATGGGATTTCACCCCCCAAAAATCAGAATATCTCCAAAATGCTGCTGCTCGCCTCCTAACTGGAGCTCATAAGAGGGAGCACATTACCCTAATTCCGGCTAACGGTAGCATTTTCATCCTCTTGCAGACGGCCCTCTCAGCGTGGCCATCATGGGTCCAGACTTGTCGACAAACGACCTCACCATTTCCATCACGTGCGTGGCCGATTCGCGGCCGCAAAGCGAGTACGAGTGGTTTCTAAATGATGTGCCGTCATCGGTCATCGGCGTCGGCAGCATCATCCAAATCCCGCTGCTGGTGTCCAACTACACGTGCAAGGCGACGAACCCCGTCACCAACGTCACCATGTCTCACACCAAGTCCCTCAACCCTTTCGGTGAATACGACTCTCGTTAAATAGGGACCGCGTCCCGGCCATGAATTGACATTTAAATTGATTGAAAATGGTCTTCTTTCTTTTTCAGGTTCCGCTTCTGCCTTCCATTCGCCATCCCAAAAAGTGCTCGTGATCATAAGCGTTTTTATGATGCAGGTGCTCTTCTACTGAACAGCCCCAAATCATATTTTTTTTTCAATTTGTAGGTGACAAAACACAAGAGGGCCAGGCGTCCTTGGCGTCAGTCATTTTTGGTTGTTTGGAGAAGACGCACGGACATTTATAACTATCTGAGATTTTTCATTTTTAATGACAGCCTGTTGTGATTATCGCTGTCACTGCACAGGAACACACTTTTTCATCCTTTCAAAGTGGCTCCATTTTCTCACTTGATCACAATCAACTCTTGCATTTCTCCCGCCCCCGCCCAAAGTCACATGAGATCAAACAAACTGTATGGAGTGTGTGTGTGTGTGAACTTTATCATGCGTTGATTTGTAGTATTTATTTCTAAATCAGTAAACTTTGGAAGACTGGTTGGCCTCATGCCGTGTTGTCTTATTAGTTTTGAATGGCAGGTATATGGGGGGGGGCATAGGAGGGCAGCAACTCAGCGAATCCGATCGAGGCGCTATCTAATAGTTCTCAGAAGTTGCTCACGTAGCATGCGGCAACTGCATACGGGAGATACCAGGAGGCGGGCCAAGAACACAAAACACACCCAAAAATGCTGCTGTCTCTCTTTTAATTCATTTTCTCAGCTTACGCTGCTCAGAAATGGAAGCAGTGAAACATTCCTAAGGGCCAAATTCAAGCGGGGCCTCCCGACACACGTAACAGCCTCTCATCTGTTGCTCTGAAAGATAATAAGCTGCAGCAAAAAGTGCTTTGAGGACAATGATGACGTCATATACAGAAGGTAAAACACAGGACGAAAACAGGCGGGAGAGCTTTATGGGGACTGAAGCGGGACATTACTCTTTCTCTCTAGCGTTTCACATTTTGTTTCACTAAGCGTTTTGGTCCCGTTACCTGTAACAGTGATTGAAAACCACGACGCCCACGAGCGCCTTATCATCGATTCTTTACATCATCCTTGCTAAGCTAGCAGAGTGTGAAGGACCGGTGCGATTCGTCTGTGTGTGTGTGTGTGTGTGTGTGCGTGTGTGTGTGTGCATGTGTGTGTGCATGTGTGTGTGCATGTGTGCACGCACGCACACATGTCTTCCTCAGTTCTCAGCAGATTTGTCTAGCATGGACTTGAGGTGAGCATGCAGAGGCTCGCACACCGTCTGGTAGGCCTGCGGGCTGAGGTGAAGGTAGTCGTACATGTCCTGGTGGGAGATGCTGCCGTTGGAGTGCACAAAGCCCGGGTCCACGTTCAAGAAGGAGGCGTGAGGCAGGTAGGCGACGGCTTCCTGCACCAACTGGTTCACCTTGGCGTTGCGCTCCCGCAGAGGGTTTGGGGATTTACCTCTCGGTAGGAGTCCCTGCATTGAAGAGGTACGATTGTTTCGGAAGAATCTCTCTTGAGTGTCACTTGAAAGCAATGCATTTCTTTTCCATCTGCTCCAAGGCGATATCTTTTGTTGATGATTCAAAATAGTGACAGACAATAGTAACGGACTGGCAATGACACCGATATTGATTGTATTGTACCAAAATGAAACCAAGTCATACGGTCACCAAAATGCATACTTTAAAAAGGTGTGACTCTTGCAAATCTGATCCAGATAAATTAAGATCCAGGGATCAATGTTAAGATTGGTACTTTATTTTTTTCCTTTACTGATTTGACACACGGGAAATCTACTCTTAAGAAAAAAAAGATCCTTTGTATTTACATAATTCGAACATGTACATCGGTTGCACATGATTAAAATTTAGCAAAAAAATAACAAATAAATCCCATGTTTTCCTCAAAAATAAGTGTTAGCTTAATAGATGTTTATCATGTGCAAACGAAAATCAAGTACTTTTTTTCCGAGTGTCTAGCAAAAAAATGTATTGATTCCCAAACTGGCATCACGGATACCAGTGGCAGTCATTTAAAAAAAAAAAAACAGTTTCTAACCAATATTACACCAAAACATTCGTGTATCCGATTGGCTTCTTCAAAACAGCTTGATTTTCTTCTTGTTATCGCCATCATCCTCATTGTTGTTATTACGTTTGTAGTACTCGCTCTGTACCGGTGCCGTACGGTGAAGGCGCAACGGGCACTTACGAGTACGAGCGTGTGAGCGTGTGGCAGCTTGTTCTTGACCACTTGGACGATTTCCATGATGCCTCCGCAGATCTGCTCTGCGGTATGTCCGCGATTTTGAGTCCCCACCCACAGAACGACGATCTGGAAAGACGAAAGCGAGCCGATGACGTCACGGCATCCTCATGCTGAGAATGGATGAAATGTACTAAATACCTTTGGGCTGATCTGGTCCAGTTCACCGTTGGTCAGTCTCCAGAGCACGTGCTGGGTGGCATCACTGCCCACCCCGAAATTGAGGGCGTGGAGTGGGGAGAAGAGTTGCCGCCACACCTGCAAAAGTCCCACCATTACCCCCCAAAAAAACAAATCAAGCTTAGACATGAGCATACATTTGGGGGAAAATAATGGACGTAAACGATAAGTTTCATACTCCAAACTGATGCATGAGCTGCACCAGAAAGTCGCCAACGAAGAGGACGTCGGGTTCTTTGTCTTTGCTGTCGGACAGGAAGCGGTGGTGCTGCACACACGCAGTAGAACTATCACTGACAGTACTTTGCCACTGTGTCATATCAGTGCCAGGGAACTATGTTGAAGTGAATTGAGGAGCTTCATTTTGAAAAAAAGAAAAGGACTGATTTGCTGCCATCTTGTGGCTTTTACGGGAAATTCTAAAACTTTAGGGAGGTGTCAGTTTAATACTGTCACTATCGAATCAATTATCAATCATTCAATCAACTCATTCAGTAATCGGTTGAAACTGGACTTTCTGCCAATAGAGCGGGCTGATAAGCTGTAAAACAGTCAAAAGCAATTTATCGCAGGACAATGGAGCTTCAGGAAGACTGGAGATGTGTGGCTGCCGTAATATGGTCTGGGCAAACATTTTGGGTCGATCTATTTTTTAGGTTGACTCATTCGGCTCAGTCAACTTTTTTTCTAGCCCCGCATCATTTACTGCACTAGCGGAGGCTAGCGATCCGTTGGGTGAGCGGGGTTTTAGCATGTGGATTTTTTCTCGCATTGACCATATGACTACGATGTCGTCACTAGGGAGATGACGCACATTAAAATGACGTTGGGACACAAACCCACCATCGACATCCATCGTCCGTCTCCTTGGGTATCCTCACAGGGGGTGGGTGTGGCGGCCGGATTTCGCTCGTCGGCGCTCATGGCTCAGCCTCGATCTGTGTCTCAAAGCCGGCACGTATGGCTTCGGCACTTTCTGTTTCACCGATAAGAAAACAACGCACATTAAAGAAAGTGCGAACACGGCGAACCGAACGCTTGTTCTAAACGCCAATTAAATTAGCACTAGCAGCTAGCTTTTCTGTTTTGTGTTTTTTATTTGAAAACAATGTGGCTTGTTTGAATTTTACGCGTTAAAATAATTGTGCGTCAGATTATACATTGGGGTAAACCATCATAAACTTACATGCACGTTGAATATAGATAACTATTTCGTGCAAAATCCCATCGTCTCCCCAAAGAAAATCCGTTTCAGGAAGTCAAGTTTCACGCTCACCACGCGTACCATAGCTCCCCATGGGGGTTAAAGCACAATCCATTTTGAAACATTTCACTCCGTTCGTAGTATTTTGAAACCACGATTCAACATTAGAGAAAAACGAAAAATATGTGGTATGTGAATACTGTGCTTGATTCCCTATAAATGATAAAATGGGAGAAAAGGATGAGCTCCGTTGGCAGACACCCCTTCAAGACTGTCTCAATGGACCGGTCCTATCTCGTTGGGACCACAGCTGCGCTCGCCAGGCGCAGAAACAACTTTGCGTTGGACGCGACGGTTAAAATTTTATAAACGCGCCGTGATGTCGCTCAATCTCTAGGTAATTGTTTTGGAATAGTTTTATTTTAACATTTGTACGAAACGTTCTCTGTTAATTCCGCTGTACTGTCTCTATTTTCCTTTATTTTTATTAAATTATTGTTCAATTCGACTAGGGTTTAAACCTTAGTCGTTAAAATAATTGTGCGTCAGGTTATGTTGGAATAAACTAACGAACACATGCACGTTAATGAAAGATCATGAAGGAGGTTCAAAATTCCATCATCTTCTAAAATGTAATGAAGGTTCGCGGCACGTACTATTGCTCCCCCTGGAGGTAAAATTGAATTGTATTTCGAAAAAAAACTTTCCTCCGTTAGTGGAATTTTACAACTCTTACTCAAAATATGGAAAAATAAATATTACATATTAAACACTGCGTTTTATTTTGTTTAAATAGGGAAATTGCAGAAAAGGGTGAGCTATGATGTGGAACTCCCCTGTTGGAGCGTGTCAATGAACCTGTCCAATGCGACATTTAAGCGCGCCACCGCTGCGCTCCTATGTCGCATCTTAGCGGCGTGTTTGGAGCGACAGTTCAAATTTGTAATAAATCGCCGTGAGGTAAGTCAAACTATCGGAAGTTGTTTTTCAAGTTTTTATATTTAAGATTCTCTGCTAATTCAGCCATACCTAGCTCAAGTTGGTCGTAGCTAACTTGGACAGAGTTTAGTAACTTAATTCAGGTGCGTTTTCAGTTAAAATTGCACCTGTTGGGCATCACCTCTATACGGCTAACGGGCGTGCTCGGCTGCACCGTTTATGATCCCTCGTACAGGGTGATATTTTTTTTGTTTTAAATATGACAAATGTGGATTGGTTTGCAGGTGCCGTGGCCTCCTCGGATCTGATCCGTCTCTTGTTCTGGCTTTGCTGACATCCGATAGATGGCGACCTCGCCAGTCTGTAAGTAACGAGGACGTTTGATCGAATACCTGTAACAGGGCCACAACATAAGCTGCACTTGCTCACAAGAAATCAATGTGCTGTTTTGGTATTTATTGAACGATATATTTTGCATTGGGGTAGAACTGCCTTGCGTCATCTGAGAGTTGTTTTAAATATTTAGCTTGTGTTGCTACAGGAAAAGGTAAAGCCTCAATATTCAAATGTTACAAATTTTACAGCAGTGCAAACTACAATAAAAGCAATTATGAATGAATTATTTGTATTTAAAATCAATGGAGGCTAGTTTTGGAGAAAAAAAAACGTAAACAATTTTTAAGCTTTAGCTGAGTAGCTGCGCTGTCATTCACCTCACAGTAACTTTTGGTAATTCCAGCAAACAGCAACTGAAATTTGAATTGCATGACTCTGCTATTGTGGTCTCTCTGCGTTTACCTCCCAACTTGAAGTTTACGTGCCACCACCCTCACATGCTCTTATTTCTTGTACGGGAAAGTAGATGCTGCATTTGTACAACTATTTAAAAGAGTCCATGGGTAAATGTTGCTCCGCCTCAGTACCTTTGGGCTGTGGTGGTATCCTGAAGACATTCACAACACGGAGACTGTCACAAACCCTCATTAAGCTGCAGTAAGACTAGTCTGGTTTTTTGCAGAGGATAAAGAATCTATGCCTGTGACTATTGTTGTATTATGTCTGTCTTCGTGTGTTGCTACACATTTTGTGTTCAACTATCCATTTTAAAGGATTACACCATGACACAGATGTTATTAATTAGCCTGTCAGTGCAGTTTTGCTACATGGACTTTCCTAAAGCAAATCTGTGTGGTTGTTTCAAACATACAATGTATAATTGGTTTTATTTTATGTTTAGTTTGACAGTAAATGTCAACTGCCGGTTGCAATAAAACTCCTTTGTTGAAAATTGGGAGCTATATACGCTATACAGTATGTGTTTGGCACACGCACATTCTTTTTTTTTCTCCAAAGTCAAGATGAACCACACAGCAGAGGAGCGATCCATCAGCACCTGCAAATGCAAAGCAGGCACGAGCAAGCACAAAACGAAACGGCTGAGGTCGCGCAAGGAGCGCAGTCAGACGAGAGGCAGGAAGGACGGCTGCAAGGTCAAAATGGGCCGCTGCCACCCTGACGGCGGCCTGGATGTCAGGCACCTGCACGGCTGCTGCCGTCACGGCAGGAGGAGGGACGGTGCGTCGCCTGCGCAGGAAGCCAGCGTCATCACGGAGGCCCGCCTCATCGGCCACCGCGGGCTCTTCAACCGCGAGGTGAAGTCCATCGACATTGAGCGGCTGTTGTTCAGGAAGAAGGAGGCAAAGGTCAAGGAGACGTCTTCGCATGTCGTGAGTGACGCCACGGGCCTCGATGAGGAGGTTCATGCCACTGAGGCCCAGGAAGGTTGCGAGATGAAAAGCCAGGCGTCAGACGTGACGCCGAGCCAAAGAGAACAGGAGCATCCTTCATCCGCATGTTCTGCCGACGCCCCGTTGGCAAAGACCTGGAAACCCGATCCACGCCAGAGGCCGCCGCCTTCTGCCGACCGCACAAAGAAGCCCCCTGAGCTTGAGCGAGCACCCAGCCCCATTCTTCGTCGACCCGTCGCTGCGGAAACCGGGGTGAAGGCGCACGGCCAAAGTCAAGGCGCCACCCGGGAGTCCGTCGCCGCGGTGTCTCGGCGCCTGCGCGAGGCCTTGCGCTTCCCTTCAGCGAAAAAGCGGGACCTGGTGGCGGAGAGCAGGGCGGTGCTGCTGCGAGCCCTGCGAGAGCGCACGGCCAGCGCCTGCAGCAGAACCTCCTCCACATGCACTCGGGCACCGGGCCCCGCCCTCACCCCAGGAGGGAGGTGCACAATCGCAAGGCCGCACGGAAAGCCCGGGATAAACGCTTGACGCCAGGTAGGTCCACAAGCTCCAGAAGCCGAAGTACGCTGTGCTTGTATTCTCAGGGCGTTGAAGCGATGGCAACTGGACTATTCCGTTATGTTTCGGGACTGTCGTTAAGGTGCCTCTCAAAGGCTTGATTTACTCCGCTTAGAATATATGCTACCATTTTGATTTCATGCTTCATATGGCGTTTATAATAGCCGTCACTGTCATCACAGCAAACGTTTTGCAGGTACTAGTAAATGTTAGCTTTCTCTCAGGAATAGAAGCTAGCTCTTGACTGACGAGGAGGACAAATCTTAATAATATTAAAACAAAAACAACAAAAAATTAACATTTATTTTAAAGTGTTTTATTTGAGATTCAAATTGGTCATTGGGGGGGAGAAAAACCGCATTCCAGACTTATTTGGTATTTTGAAAATTATTTTCAAGCATTCTTTTTTTTGGTGGTCTTTTTAATTGACGCATAGCTGAAAAAAAAAGCTTAGTTCATATCTAAGTGAATAAACGGCAATGTTTTTTTGTTGCTTTGTTAGACACGTTCCCGTCAGCATTTCAAGCCCACTCATCGGATTCCTTCTTTTTCGGAAGTGAGGACTCTCTGGTTTTGGAAAACACAAGGAAAGGAACGAAGCAGGTTTCCTGGGATCTCGGTGGCTCGCCACTGCAGCACGTCAGCCAGGTATCGTCTTATCTATTTTTTTTTTTTGCCTTTAGCCACTTCAACCTCTCAGTTGTCTCCTGTGAAGATCGGCGCCTGGCTAACAAGCCCAATGGGCAGCTCGGCGGGCTTCTTGGAGGACATCGTCAGACCTCGCATCTCGCCAGAGTTCAGCATGGACTTTGGCTCCCCCAGTTCTCCGTCTGTGGCGGTTCACGGGCTGTTCGCCCCGCCGGACGCCTGGCCAGCGGAACCCCCGGCCAACGACTTCGCCGGCAAAGCCACCATCACGTTGGATCCCTTCGAGGACTGTTTTGCGCAGAGACGGTGGAGTCGGCCGCAGGCGCTCTCCGCGCAACAAGGCCCCAGTCAGGAGCTGGCAGGCCGATATTCACAGGAGAACTTTCCCCCGCAGCGGGATGCCTTATTTGAAAGTCAACAGTACTCCTTTGCCCCCACTTTTTCCTCCGACCCTTTAACGTCCCTCCGCGACCACCATTTCCAGCCACCTTACAGTCTCGAAAGCACTCCATCTTTATTCGCGTCCTTGTCAAGCCCCAAGCAGTGGTCCTTTCACCCCAGGAAACCATACTAACGTGCCACTTAAATTAGAACTCTGGGAAAAAGTCTTCTTGACAAAAACATGCCCGAACGCTGTATCCTGATGGAGATTGCATGATTGGAATACGAATTCTGCAGATTATTCAATTTGTTTTCATCCATCTCAAGCGGCTACCATTTTGTCCTACACCACCCCCTGCTGGCGACCGAAATTTCATGTCTTAGTGCTCCCGGCCCGCACTGCAAATGTGTCGAGACCGAACCCAGATGCATCGGGTGAGCTGCGAACGCGCCCAACGTAAGCTCGAGAGCACGTCGATGTCAATTTCAGTCAAGATAAGAGGGCGCTATATCAGGCCAAAATGGCAGCCGCGTGAAATAGATGAAAACAAATGGAATAATCGGATTCATTCCACGAATGCAATATTCATCAAAATGCCATATTTCGGCTAGTTGGGTGCACGTGGACCATAACGTACATCATGTCCGCTTATTTTTGTTTTTGCTAAACACTCATCATAAGCCATTGAGACTCCTTGAAAAAAAACTGTGAAATTGTGCCGTTTGATTTAGAAATAGTCACAATAAACCCAGAACAAAGTGTGGAATGTCATGACAAATTCAAAACAATCTGCCGAGCGACGGCTTGTCTCTCAAAAACTCGTGAGTCAAGGCTCTCCGATCTCAAGGCACCTCTGTCATGACATGAAGAAAATCGAAGGGAGACGCCTGCATTTGATTTCACAATTTCAAACAGTCCCGGGTGTCTGCGACCTGCGTTCATTCAAATGACCCCCCAAAATATCAAGGGTGAGGGGAGCATGTTTTTTTTAGTTGCGCTACAATTACCCTGTTCTCAATTCACCTTCTGCAGATGAAATGAACCGGATGACTGAGAATCGACACAAACTAATCCGTGTCAACATTTCCATCCGCTATGAGAGTCCGAGTGTCGAATCTCCCAAATCGTCGTCGTCCGGCGCCGCCCAAGTTTGGTCACTCTCCCCCGTCTCCGGTTTGCTCCCCGCCTTGACCGCACGCCGCAGCTGACTCCAGAACAGCTCCCGGGCTCGCTCGGGGTCGACGCAGTCGGAGGCGGGCCACTGCAGGTACGTCTTCTTCAGCATGACCTTCCTCATGCGGTGGTAGGAAGATATTTGGCGCTCCGAGACGGGCTCCAGGAAGACGAGCAGGAGCACGTCGCGGTGCTCGTCGAAGAGCCGGTAGCTGGCCAGCTGGATCTCCAGAGAGCACCACTCGCTCCGGAGGAAATTGCGGCTCACCACGCAGATGGTCTTGCGACTGTTGTACACGGCCGCCACGATGTTGTCCACGATGTCCCGGCCGGGCTCGAAGTCGCGGTGATGCAGGCACAGTTTCAATGACGAGCCTTCGCCCTCCAGCTTGGGCAGCAGCCGCAGCATGACCCAGTCTTCGTCGTTGGAGTTGTACGACACAAAGGCGTCGTACGCGCAATTCTCTTCCTCCTCTCGGAACTTGCGCCACTGCTCGCCGAACCAGGAGCGGAAGGCGTAGTAGCCGTACTTGATTTTCCAGTAGAGTTTGACGTAAAGCAGCGGGACGGCGGCCAGCAGGGCCACGGCGGCGGACGTGCTGAAGAAGAGATACTTGCCGAGGTCGATGTAGCACACGTCGGTTTCAAAGTTGTAGAAGTTGCTCTTCTCGCCCTCCTGGCACGGCAGATTGTAGACGTACACCACTTGGACCCGGTCGTTGTGCACCGTCCAGTTCTGCAGCAAGCTGTTGAGGCAAGTGCAGCTGAGCGGAAGATGGCGCATGTCCAGGTAGCGCAGCCGGGGCAGACCCTTCAGCACGTCCACGTCGAGGCTCTGCAGGCCGTTGTGGGTGAGCTGCAACGTCTGCAAGCGGCTCAGGTTGCCAAACACCTCCCCGGAGAAGGTCTGGATGCCGGCGTTTTCCAGAGTCAACTTGGTCAAGTTGCGCAGGTTCTTAAAAACGCCCGGCGGCAGCCTGATGTTCACGTCGCAGCACTTGTCCAGCGTGAGGAAGCGCAGGTCCGTCAGGTCGTCGAAGGCGTCGGCGGCAAAGTACGAGATTTGGTTGTTGGTGAGGTAAAGGGACGTGAGCTTGCGGAGGCCGCGGAACAGCTTGTGCGGCAGGTGGGTGAGGCCGTACGGGCGCTGGCCTCCCAACTTCAAGTCGCCGAGACTGCTGAGGTTGGCGAAGGGGGAGCCGGCGTTCAGGGTGGAGAAGCGAATGAAGTTCTCCTCCAAATCCAGCACCGTCAGCGTGTGCCGAAACGCGGCGTGGAGGCTCATGTCGATCTGCCTCAGCTTGTTGCCGTCCAGGTACAACTTGGAGAGCCGCACCAGTCCGCGAAACCCCGCCGGGTGGATCCGCACGATTTTGTTCCCTCCGAGGTCCAGCGTGGTCAGATTGCGCAGGCGGTAGAACGTCCGGTCGAAGATGACCGAGATGCGATTGTTGCGCAGGTTGAGAGTCCGCAGCGCCGACAGATCCTCAAAGGTGTGGCTGAACAGGTCGGTGAGGAGGTTGTTGTCCAGGCGCAGCGTCTTGAGCCCGTGCAGCCCCTTGAGAGCTTTCTGGCTGAGGAAGGCGATGATGTTGATGTTTAGATTCAGCGTCGCCACGTTGGGCGTGTGATTGAAGGCGTAGGCGGGCACCATGAGGATGCGGTTGTAACGCAAGCTGAGCTCCTCCAACTCCCGGAACGGACGCACGTGCTTGCAGGAGTAAAGGTTGGTCAGGCGGTTGTGCTCCATGACCAATTTTTTGAAATGCCGGTTGTTGCCGAGAAAACCCAAGCAGTTGACGATTTTGTTTCGGAAGCTCTTCATATTAGTTCGCGACAGATCCAGAGAGGTCGCGATTCTCGGGCAGTGGGACAGCGTGTCGCTTTGCAACTCCCTGAGGCCGTTGCCGGCCAGGCGCAGCGCGTGGAGACTTTTCACCTTTCGCCTCAGCAGCTTGCACAGCGCGAGGAGCATGGAGTTGTTTTTCAACCTCGTCCCGGTGAAGTCCACGTGGCCGGCGCCGATGTTGTTGATGTTCAACAGCGTCGTCACGTCGACCGCCGTCGAGCGCAGGTTGAGGTAGTTGGTCCGCGCCAGGTCCACGCCCAGAAAAGCCTCGGCGGCGAGACGGGGATTGAAGGACAGATCCAAGATCTTGACGGCGGAGAGGAAGGAGCGCTCGCATCCGAACGTGGACAGGTTGTTTCCGCACAGATGCAACTTGGAGAGGGAGCGGGGGAACGGGATGCCGTCGTGGCGCAGGGAGGTGAGGGCGTTGAGGCAGAGGTTGAGTTGGAACAGATGGCTCAAGTTGGACACGGAATGGACGATCTCCGTGAAGTTGGCCAGGAGGTTCTGCTGCAGCATTAGAGCGGAGAGGTTGGGCGTGGCGGAGAAAATTCCTCCCGGTAGCCGCTTGAGTCGATTGGCCCTCAGAGAGAAAGGTCAGATTGCGCAAGCCGGCAAACAGCGAGGGCGTCAGCTCGCGAATGTTGTTGAAGGACAAGTTGAGAGACCCGAGTCGATGCAGCTCCCCGAAAGCCGAGGCCTCGATGGTCATCAGGCGGTTGTTGTCCAACCGAAGCAGTCCAAGGTCCTTGAAGCGGGCGAAGGCTTTGTCGGGAATGTACCTGATGCGGTTGCTCAAAATGCTGAGACTGACGATGTGGCGCGGCAGGTCGTCCATGATGACGGAGATGTTCGTCTCCCTTCGCTGGTTGCATTTGAAGCTGCGTCGATTCGAGTTCTTCACTTCGATGCAGTTCTTAAAGGTATACGCCGCCACCGCCGCCAGGACCAGCCCGAAGGGCAACAGCCGATAGACGAGCGCCGCCATGGACCCGCTTGCTCCCGTCGATGCGCCGCCGCCGCCGCCTTCCGCGTTACTTTTGGACCTTCATCGGGGTCGATCTGAGGGTCGAAACGAGGCATCACATCAAGCAGAAGCCGCGTGCACGGGTTGTCGCCGTCGACCTCCCGCTGCGTCAATCTTTACCGCCCTTCCGAAAACAGCACCTGACAGAATTTGGAACGCGTCGTCACTCTCCGACGAAAACTTCACACGGCAAATCTCGGCACGCAAATTTCATTCGTCTGGAGATTCTGCTCACGAGCTGAAACGCTGAAATTACCGGCAATGCGACGAATGTTCCAGTCCCAGACGGGAAGTTCTTTTGTGTGTACAGACGCTCCCCAGGTTACGAACGAGTTACGTTCCGGACGATTGTTCATAAGGTGAATTTGTTCGTAAGTTGCTTCAGTGCTATATTTTGTCTGGAATGTATGTTTAAGGCTTATATTGACATCCATATAACGGGGAGAGAGCTTTTCGTCACGTTCTTCACGGCTCGATTGTTAGCTGCCCGCTAAGCTAGCAGCGGCTTCAGCGGGGGAGAGTAGACGACCGGTCGTCGACCGGCGCGCCGGACGCCTCCCCGCCCGTTCCACCGTCACACGACCACCCCCCACGCCTCTCTCCGCGGCCGCCTTCGAACGTCGCCGCCTCCGCTGTCCTCCTCCACCCCGTTCGGCACTCGGAAAAATGCGCGCAATACAAAATCTAACTTTTTTTTTTTTCCCGACAGACGCGTGAAAATGTTCGTATGTACCGTTTGTTCATAACTCGGATGTTCGTAACTCGGGAGTGTCTGTAATTAAACCAATATAGAAATAAGCTAACTCGCACTTGCTAGCGAATCACTGTGCAACGTTGTCACCTCTTCGCATATTGTACGGTACCTTTGCTAACGCTATCACCGCCGAGAATCCGTTTTTCCGTCGTCAACACCAACAATCATTTTTCTGCCCTTTTCTTCGAGGTCGAATTTGAGGTTTTGGCTTCGTCAAAAAGGTCACTGCGTAAACCACGCGGACCTCTTTATTTTTACAAAGTGCAGATGGCGGATTTTGCAAAACCAAACCGTGGCGCGAAATGACGCAAAAATCATTTCATGTCTAGCCATCACTTCCCTTTTGTTTGTCCACCGTATTACGATTTGTGGTCGCGAACCAAGGCAAGGTTTTTGGAAGATTTTGTTTGCCAACTGAATTGTTCGTGAACAGAGGTTCCGCTGTGTTGCCACTTCAGGACCTGGACAATTTATTGGAGGTTCTCTGTGCTCCCCTGTGTGATTGTTCACCTCGGCCTAATCACAACTCACCTTTATTGGGTTTTGGGGGGTTTTTTTTGGTCCTCTTTCTGTTAGAACCTCAGTTGCCACATGATGGTAACGAATTCACGGCTAATGGGAAAGTAGTAATTAATCTCAAGGCAGTGATATCGTGAAGTCATACTTGCTGACTGTTCGTTAATCTTTCTATGTGAAGGAGGAGCTCAGTCTTAGTTTGAGAATGAGCTGCTAGTGGAAGATACGTCTTTTTTATTTTTATTTTTAAAAGGATTCACTCCCGGACGTTTCACACTTGGCTGGCCAATCGGACTCCATTTCCTGATGTCGCTCACTACGCCGCATCCCTTCAAGTCAAACATCCAACACGTGTATAGTAAGTACAGAAATGACCATTTATTTTAAATCCACTTTATTTCTTTACATTCCAAGTGCTCATTTTCTTTGACAAAGTGAACAACTTGGCTGTCTTTTTTTGGGGGTTGGGGGCGGGGGGATGATTGGCATTTCAATTAATTTCCATGGGGAAAATGCATTTGATTTTGATGTACGAAAAGAAAATTGTTGCGAGCTCGCTCCGAGAACAAATTGAACGTTTACACACACCAGTCACGCCTCAAGATGGCTGCTGACACGCATTGAATCTCGAGTGTAAATCCTCACCCGAGCGCCTGAGTAAACATTAATGTGAGGCTGACGTTTCCTGGTTAAAAATGGTCATTTCCCTTTTCACATGTTGACAGGACCCAGTTGCACGCGGGAGTTCTTGTTTCGTTTTGTTTTTTTGTTTTTTTTTACAGCTATGTTTTATTACCTATAATTAATCAAATGCATCAATTAATCGTTTAAAGAATTGAAATGAAATTTAAACAATGATTTGACAATACACGCGCACATGCACTGGGCAAATCGAATATTTCTTGGAAGGATGTGATTGGCGTAATAATTACCAAGGCAAAGAGAAAAAAAAAAGTGAGGTTGAAATATGTAAAAGTATTTATTTTAATCTTAAAATATTGGACTCTCATTTTGCATAATGAATATCATCCTAGTTAAAGCACTTAAAGCTTACGGCGCAAAACTGTTCATTTTACTAATATCGTGATATTTCCAGTAATGAGCGAGAAATTACAAATACAATTCCATTCTGCAATTTAATGTGTGTGTGTGTGTGTGTGTGTGTGTGTGTGTTTGAACAACCAAATGACCAAATTCGCTTTGAAAGGTACTTGTCGATCATGTGATTCATAAACTGAGTAACTTCCCCCGCTTCTGCAATCTAATATGTTAGTTTAACATCTTTTAATCATGTGCAACCGCTGCAAATGTTCAAATTATTGGAAGTCAAAGGACTTTTAAAATTTTTTCCCCTTCTGCGCATCGGACTCTTGATCATGTTAAATGTTGGATGGGCCACACTCAACGACGGCGGGCGGCATACAGCCCATGCGCCATATTTTACCCACGGCTACGTGATAGGGATTATATGTAATTCACGAGAGTGAAAATACAGCATAGTGTGTGTTAAAGAATTATTCACTGTCCCAAAAAATTACATAAAAATAAATCTGTGTGAACTTCAACTGTTGTGACAGTTGACATGGACAAAAAAAAAATCTGCTTTCCATTTGTATCGCTGCACTATTTACGCAACATCGTACGTATCGTTCTCTTACGCTCTCCGTTTTTGTGCATTCCAAAATAAGGAATCATCGCAACACTTTGACCACTTCAGGCTCCCTATGACAACACACCCTTTTGCGCACTCGTCACATAACGTCGCACGAACAAAGACAAATGTGAGTATTTGACAAAGAATGAATCAATTGCAGTATTATTTTGTCTCACCCGGTCAAAGGAAATGCGCCTCGTTGCCTTTGCTGCGTCTCGTTCGTCGGAAAGAGGAAGACGACACTGTTGGCCTTTGCGATTGACATGTGCTTTACTGACGTCAAATAAAGATTGAGCGAGACATGCAAATGACAGCTCAAACACACTCGCGGCTAATGGGATGTTTATTGGAAGGATGTGATTGGCAAAATAAATAATGAGTCAAATGCATAAAGACAATTTCATTGCACTTATTAAACTAATCATAAAACATCAACCATATGTATAGATTTTCTTTTTTGGGGGGGGGTCTGAATGAGATTGGGGAGGAACCATACCGTGTGTCTCATGCTAGTCCCGCTAGTCGCTCCCCACCATATGCTGTTGCTATAATCATGTGTGTGTGTTATGTTTGAACGTTTTAGATTAGTGATTCCCAACCACAAATGTACAGCAATGGAGAATATCAGGTGTGCCGCAGAAAATGATCCAATTTCACCCAAGGTTGCCGTAAAGCGAAAAGAAATGTCTTTTAATTTTGGCTCACCACAGCCACATGTGAATGATTCCCCAAAAAAATCATCAAGTGCAGAAGATAAGGTATATAAAAAAAAAAAAGGCAAGCCCTCGTCACCGCTCTCAAATGCTGTGGCCATATTTGCAGAATCCGCTCGCCCTGGGTCATCGCTGGGCTTTTTCACACCCCAGCCCACAATCCAACATGATGACTGTTAAATTGGACCCGTAGAAGCCCTCTTTGGTGGCGTTTTGTGAAATTTTCCGATTGCGCCTTGCCTCGATAAAGGTGGTGAACCTCCGGTTGAGATAACGTCAGTCATTTAGTTCATCTCAGAAAAAGGAGAAGTATTATCATTCATCCTGTTGACTTCTCGTGACTCGAATGTCAATTCATAATGTCACTTCAAACACAGAGTCCTCCAAATTGTGATTGGTTGCCCCCCCCCCACCCCCAACCCCCTCTTCTTATCCTCTCATCTTTTGCTCTCTGGCCATTTGACACAGTCCACATGGCGTCAGGCAGGCCATGACCAACCAATCTTTACACACCGAGCCCTGCGGGAGGAAGCGAGAGGTGCATACGGTTAGATATTTTGACCATACACAATGCAGTATTTCCTCAAAAGAGCGGCCGGTGCTTCTGGTGATAACTGTAAAAACGTATTTCGTGATTGCAGCATGGAGGCTACAATTTCAGCGTACACGTGGGCAATTGTGCGGATAAAAGGAATTACAAAATGTTACTAATTATGTGAATGCTGAAAACATTCAATTCGCCCTGAGAACAATTTTCAACTTGCCAAATTATTGTCCATTTGTGGCCTGCGATTGGCGGGCGACCAGTCTGGGGTGTACCTGCTAGGATGAGCGAGCTTCCGCACAGTGGATGAATGGCTGCAAGTATTAATGGTGGCACATGTAAGGTATTCGTAAAAGAATATACACTCCAAGAAAAAAGATGTTTGGGGGGACAAAAAAAGAAGAAAGGAAAATCCTCTAAAAACCCCAAGCGTATGCTTGCCCCCCCCCCCCCCCAACCCACCACCCAAAAAATACTTATTTTTGCCTGGAGTAAAAAAAAAAAAATCCACTTCACCTAGTTTATTCCATTCGTGTGCAGCATGACAGCTGATTGCTGCTTCACCATGTTTGTTTTGCACTCTGGGATCTCCTTTTTGGCCTGTGAGTCTGCCAACTTTAGAGCCCCACTCAGTTGATAGTTTTTAAATAAACAGATCGAAAAGATTAAAGGCAAACGTGCTCAAAGTTAAAGACAACTGAGCTGCACTTCACAAATATAGCATCTTGGATTAAAAAACAAAAAACAAGCCATTTACTTTTACTGGTCAGTAGCGCCAAATAAGGTGGTTGTCAAGCATTGTAACCTGCCCAAACTTACTTCAATGCGGTACTTGTGGCGAATGCTGGTCCTCAAAGCCACCGAGGAGCCGGGAAGGAAGGCCAGGCAACAGCTTTCCCCGTGGTCCTGAGCCACCTTGCACTCCAAGATGCACGGCAAGAAGGTCCCGCACAGACCTGTGAACCAAAGACAGTGTACAGGTAGAGCGCCACTGGACACCGCTCGATGGTTTCAACGCATACAGATGCCGCAGTCGTCGCAGCAGTCCAGCGTGTTGGAGCTCCAGTCGGACATGGCGTACTGGTGTACGCTGACTTGAGGCTGGGAGCTGATCACGCTGGGCTGGAAAGACATGTCTGCGAGCCGGGTAAGGAAAATGTTCACCGCTACGCACTTTTACCCTCGGGTGGGCTCTTATAACCCCCACATGACCCACCTCGAGTGTTTGATTTCAGGGCGTAGCGCACCAGTCAAAAGGGTGCACCCTACATGATTCATTTGTGTCATATTATTTTTTTTTATCAGCTGGCAATAATTGAAGAGCGAAGAATGAATGAGAATAGAGTGTGTGTTGTGCATACGCACGCACACACTCACGTACACACACCCACCATCTACGGAGCGTGACCCTCGAATGATAAATTGTCAAACGTGTTTGTATTTGGTGAGTGTGTATTATACTCGCCGTCCAAATGAACAAATCACCCATTCATCCATTTTCTATCTCGCTAGTCCTCAGCAGGGTCTCGGCTGAGCTGGAGCCTATCCCAGCTGACTCGGGGCGGGGTACACCCTGGACTTGTCACCAACCAATCACAGGGCACATGTAAACAAGAACCATCCATCCATTTTCTGTAGTATGTTTGTACAGTCTGGACTGTTTGAACACCCTCCCTAGGTACAGTGAATATAAAATGTCGAAATGCCGACTAAATGTTCATCGTCTATTGCTAGGTGTATGTGGTATTAAAAAAAACTAAACCATTGGCGTGTCTAGCCCATTTGGGGGTCGGGGCGGGTGCTGAAGCACCCTGAAAGTAAATCCAAGCACCCCGGATTTTGGGCAATCTTAAGAATTTACTCTATAGTATTTTTTTTTTTTTTTTTTAGAAAAGAGTTAAAACCAGGAAGGACTTAGTAGACATGTCATATTTTATCAACAGAAAGTACGGTACACAGTAAAGCTTTTTAGGGCTGTACCATGAATACATTCATAAATTCATTCCAATGAAAATTGGATTTGGTCGTACGTCAATGCATGCAGCTGTAGCTATACAGCTATCTTTTGCTGAATAAATATAGCACTACTAGGAAATTTGAAAAGAGAACCGTGACAAGTTAACCTCGTTTCACTCTGAAATGCCGACAAGGAAACAAAGGAAGTGAAAGTGTTTTGTTGCCGTTAGGCTGTCTTGGAAAAAAGGCAAACGTTATCCTCTGACATGCCGCCCCACACCAATAGGGGGCAGGATAGTACGGTTAATCGGTCCTCTGCCTTACTTAGTTCAACTTGTTTTTTGGCTAATACAGTGTGTCGCATTCAAGAAACTGAAAGCAAATGTCTTTTGCTTTTGATGGATCGTTGTTTTCTTTAGCCGTGAAAGTTATGTTTTCTTTTTACATTTAAGAAAGTGGTGGCAGGGAATGCAATACTATCTAAATAAATGTTTAGAAGGGCCAAAGCAGTGACCACTACAAGATCCCTGTTGGATTTATTTATTTATTTTTAATAATCTTCTCACAAAACAAGCACATTTGAGGGTCTAACCATGCACAGAAACTCATGAAACTTATCAAGTACATCGGGCCTGGTGAAAAAATTCCTCACACACGATCACAAAGAAATGTGTTGGCAAGCTGTCATGATACTTTTGAAAATTGGGAGGGATGTGTGGCATCCCGAGTATAAAGTCAACAGAAGCCATGTCTTAAAATGAACGGGAAGCGAGCTAGGATTATTTTTGATCATACAATTTTTGCACCTGCATAGGGGGTCATATAACTGCGAAACCTTGGCTATTTAAAAAAATGAACAGGCACTCTAGAGGCCCAAATATTCGCATGAAAGACCTTGAAAAGTCTTACTTTTCGTATAAGTATATAAAGTTCAAATGTCATGCACATGCACCGACTACTTGATTAGAATATGTGCTTTTTTGTCGAAAGTTGCGCCCGTTTCAAACAACTTTGACCGGAGCAGAAGTAAGAGAAACATCTGCGCTATTGTGCAAGTGCAGAGTTAACAGAAGACCCTCAGTCGGGACAAAAGTAACCACAAGATGATTCAGTTCCTCACACTTTTGGCAGAGGAGATGCTTGTGAACATAAATCGGTCAGGAATTTATTTATTTATTTTTTTACCTTTGGCCTAAAATGTGGAAGTGTGAACAACACAGAGCATTCTGGGAGAATGCAACTTAAGTTTATTGTATGTTATTTGTTTTTAATAGGTTGAAGTTCATTCATTCATTCATTCATCTTCCGAACCGCTTGATCCTCACTAGGGTCGCGGGGGGTGCTGGAGCCTATCCCAGCTGTCTCCGGGCAGTAGGCGGGGGACACCCTGAATCGGTTGCCAGCCAATCGCAGTAGGTTGAAGTTAGTTTAAGTAATTGGACAATCACAGTTTGTATTGTGAGTGAAAGTCCGTTAGATATTTAGACAGACAGACAGATAGCTACCTTGCTAGCCAGATAGCCAGCCATATAGCTAGCTAGCTTGACAGACAGACAGACAGACAGACAGACAGACAGACAGACAGACAGACAGACAGACAGACAGACAGACAGACAGACAGACAGATAGCTAAACTTGCTAGCCCGATAGCCAGCCAGATAGCTAGCTAGACAGGCAGACAGACAGACAGACAGACAGACAAATAGCTAGCTAGCAAGAGCTGGACAGACAGACTCTCAGATATAGGTAGCTAGATTGACAGACACACAGACAGACAGCTAGCTAGCGCTAGCTAGACAGACAGTTAGCTCGATAGATGAATAGATATTAGTGTTGGGTTTACAATAAAATTAAATATGTAATTTGAAAATTTTATTATAATATAGTTTATTAAGATGAAGCTGAACAGTTTCTACTTCTACAAGTCATCACTGTCATCTGTTCATTTCCCTCTTTGCTTTCTTCTGTCTTTCTGTATGTTCTACGTTATGTTTGTATCCTGTCATGTTCGCACGTCTTCAGATAGTGAGTCAAACTTGTCTTCCTGTTGGTGTGCACTGCTTATTGTTTTATTTAGAAGATTCATGTATTAGCGTTTGTGATGATATTTTAACATTGAAAAAGAAAAACAACAACTAATGATGGTGCTGTCTAACCTTTTTTCCACAGCATCCACATTAGTCACGCACTGTCTGTCTGCCTTAAATGATCGTTCAAACTTTTTTTGGGGCCCAAACATGTCACAATTTCCTCCAAGGCAAAAATAAGACACTCATCCATTCCAATGGCAAGCTATGTTTGTATCTGTTCTCAAGTGTGTGAGGATTCGGTTCCCGAAATTGTGACTTCTTCTTTATTCTCATCCATCCAGTTGTGGCTGCGAAAAACAGCGTTGCTTGATACACTTTGCAGTCTGCAGGTCACTGTGCTGCCTCCACATCTGCAACAAACATGGATGATTACATGCTAACCACTGAGGACTACTGGGTGAGTTGCTTTGTTTTTGCGCATTAAGGGCCAAATTGCTGGAGAATATTCTTCAATATAACAGATACTATATAATAATATATAAGAGAGCAAATTGGCACTATATCAGAACGTTCCTGTTTTATGTCATCAGATTTGTTTCTCGAGCATAGACAAACAGTAAGTAAATAGAGAGGCATGCAAGTTGTTTCTCCTTAAAATATGATGTTAAGGTGGAAAGAATATGGATTTGTTATTGATAGGTATTATATTACTTTTCTGTGTATCTGTAATGCTGCAAACAAAATTCTTTTCTTTCAATACTGCATTCAGAGAAAGCAAAAATTGACAGCATGACATATTTTTGGACAAATGTTTTGTTTTTTTAAATAAATACGGAAAACTGAAATATCACCTGGATACTACAGTGCTGCCCGTATGTTTAATAGTTGGAACCTCCAGTGTGTCTCGTACCTTTTACAGCATAGCCATGTTCTCTTGCTGTAACAGGTACACATAAACAAAAGCAACTAACTTCAACGTAGTTCCTGTTTCCACAAGATTGCGCCAAAGCACTACATGGACTTCTGTAACTCACTTCAAAGTAGTTCTTTGGCCGCAGGATGTCAGCGGACGCTGGCAACTGGCAATGTGCCACATCAAGCTTCACAGCTCACTTCAACATAGTTCCTAGAACCCAACATGCATCAATTACTTGCAGTTGTTCACAATTGGATTGAGGGCTCCGCCGTATACGATCCATGCCGCTTAAAAGAAACGTTGTTGTGTGTCTTCAGATATTCGACTATGACAACTACACGTTGTCCCCCGAAACCAGTAAGACGTACGCGGCCCCTTGCCCGCACGAAGACATCTACGCTTTTGCGCGGAGGTACCTGCCCGTCGTCTACATCCTGGTCTTTCTCCTGGCCGTGGTGGGCAACGTGCTGGTGCTGTGCGTGATCCGCCGCTATCGCAACTCCCACGGCGGCGGCCCGTGCTCCTTCTCCCTCACCGACACCTTCCTCCTCCACTTGGCCATCTCCGACCTGCTGCTGGCCTTCACGCTGCCGCTGTTCTCCACGCAGTGGGCCCACCAATGGGTGTTCGGCGAGGCCGTCTGCAAGATCTCCGGCGCTCTGTTCTCGTTCAACCGCTACAGCGGCATCCTTTTCCTGGCCTGCATCAGCTTCGACCGCTACCTTGCCATCGTCCACGCCGTCAGCTCCGGCTGGAAGCGCAACACCTGCCAGGCGCAGGTGGCCTGCGCCTTCATCTGGGTGGGCTGCCTGGGCCTGGGCGGCGTGGACATTGTCTTCAAGCAGGTGAGCGAGGTGAAAATCGATGAGGGGCGCGCCCCGCTCCTGTGCCAGGTGTGGTTCACCAACAACGCCGCGCAGTGGCACGCCGGCCTGCAGCTGGTCAGCGTGAGTCTGGGCTTCGGGCTGCCGCTCCTCATCATGCTTTACTGCTACATCCGGATCTTCCGCTCGCTGTGCAACGCCACCCGCCGGCAGAAGCGCAAGTCCCTGCGCCTCATCGTCTCCCTGGTGTCCGTCTTCGTGCTCTGCTGGGCGCCGTACAACGGCTTCCTTTTGGCCGACAGCCTCCAGAGGCTAGAGGTGGTGGCGGGGGGCTGCCGGTTCGGCCGCATTGTGGACATGGGCAAAGTGATCACCGAGAGCGCCGGGCTGTCGCACTGCGCCCTCAACCCGCTGCTGTACGGTTTCGTGGGGGTCAAATTCCGCAGGGAGATGGCGCGCATGTGCAAGGGGCTGCTGGGCCCCAGAGTCGGGCTGGGCGTGGAGGAATGGAGGGAGAGGAAGCGCAAGACCACCGGCTCCTACAGCTCTGCCGAGAGCGAAAACACCTCCTACTCGGTCATGGTGGGAAGATGATTGAGAAGCTCACGTTTGTGAGTGGCTTGTCAAGGGGGCGCCAGAAAAGTGCCACTTTTCCACTGCGCAGCACCGACTCCTCTGGCTCTTGAGCTCTGCACATTTTCAAATGTCTTCGGCTTCAAAAAGAGTACTTCATGAAAAAAGATGCACATTTTTTTAAGAAACAGCAGATCGGCTATACAACATTCTTGAGGAAATAAAAGTTACGTGTCCCACCCAAAACCCCATAAAAAGTTTTCTATTCGAGAAAAAAAAAAAACACAATTACAATGCACCACTGCTGACTCACAGTTAAATACGGCAGCGTTGAGAGCAGGCATCACCAACACGGAATCCGTGAACCAATGAAATAATCATTTGAATCTGTTAATATTTGCAGAGGTTTCCGGAAAGAAAGTATCTGTTTACAAAATCATTGCTGGGAGGAACCACAAACTTGATCTGTGTCTTCCCAAATCTCATCGAATTCAAGACAATGTTCGCAAATTTAAGATTTCAGAAGTGTGTATGAAAGTGGTAGCCCTCGGCATTAATCATTGCTCAAGAAGGAGCTCTCGCTTTCAAAAAGGTCGCTGATCCCTGGTTTGGAGTTTGGACGATGTGTGATTTCTCATGTTTTTGTGTCTTGTGGCAGGAACCCCAACCAACCAGGTGCTAGATATAGTAACCTGTCGCACCGGGTTTTGTCAATAATAATGAATACATTACGAGTTGAGCCAAGTCAGTAAGTACTGCGCAGTAGAAGTCCCCTCATATTTTTACACCTAATAAAAAATGAAATACTAAATTACCAGCCCGAATTAAGAAAGTGAAAGGGGAAAAGGAACGGACACTGAAATAAAAAGTCAGGTGAAGGATAAAGACTGGACAATGTTCTCTATGTCGGTATAGTGCTGCCTCATCCAAAATGTTGTGGCTTTAATTTTTTTTTAATGGCCTATTTTGCTGTTGGATATTTTTCTGTATGGTAATCTTATGAAATAGTACTGTTCTAAACAATCAAATGCAAATATAAGGTAAATCCAACTTATTACTTGTATGGCCACTAAACCAGTAGTCTGGGAATATAAACGTGCCCTTCTCACTGAGCATGAAAACAAAGTGAACATTTTGTAAAAAAGTTGAAGCAATTCTGCTGACTTTGTGTCTTTTTTTTTTTTTTTTGTAGCTCCAAACATCCAGCTGCATGCGTGCGCTCTGTGCCGCAAAAGAAAGAAAAAAAAAGAGGAAATGGTTGGGACTCACATTTGATGTTCAAGGTGGCACACAACCATTAGCATTGGCTGTGTGCTATGATTTGTTTTGAAAGATTTATTGTTGGTGGAATGAAATCAACAGTCTTCTTCTCGTACGCTTCTGCCAAGTGTGTTTTATCGAGGGGAAAAAAGGACATTTTTGTTCATTTTATATTTGCTGTATATATTACGAAAATAAAGTTAAACATCAAAGGAAAAAATGTTTTGTATCGCTAACTTGGTCCATGTTTTGAGAAAGAAAATTAATTACCTCGTGTGTATAGTCATATCAAGTTGGAATTTCAATTTACGGGAAACAATTTTTAAAATATCCCATTCAGATTAGAATCCTGTTTTTGAAGCGAGTCCTGTCCAACCGTCATAAAACACACACCACACACAAGCTGAACCAATGAAAAATGTTTAACACATTTGATGTCAACGTAAGAAGTGGAGGACGTTTGCGTCTCCAAAATTGTTTTGCATGTTTACATGGGAGTTGAACATTACTAAAGAGCGCACTCTATCGGCCGTGTGCTGTCATTGCGCCCGCTTTGTGTTCGTCTTTGTTCACAAGCGTCAAGCCAGAGACTCACGTGTCCGGAAAATTCGAAGCGCGCTTGAGTAGTCTTCAAAATGAAAACAATACAAATCCGCATTCCTTACTAAACAGAGACAATATGTCTGATTGAATTTTATAACACTATAATTAACAATCTAACATGATTTACGCATGATTTTGGCATTTGTCATCGTTTTTTTTCGACTCCTGACTACATTATGATTTTATTTTGAAGCGCACCCATGCATGCCATCGTCGTGTTTGTGGTCTTGCATTGCGTTGGGGAGCTCTTAGGTAACATTTGTTGACTCGAACAAATCCAGACGCGACGACTTAATTAGTCATTCACTCCTGCCGCGATTTAACAAAATTAATCTTTGTTGTGGAGTGTTTCTGTTGTTGTTTTTCCCTCTCCATGTTTTGTTTTCGGTTCTTTCAGTCACCACCGCGCGTTTTGCGTGTCTGAACTGCGACCCCTAGTCAGCATGACAAGAACGGGAAGCTTCTGGGTTTCGTTTTTCTTCTTAATTTGACGTCTTGCAGACACTGTGCATCTCCAACCAAAACTGTTGCACTGCACCGCAGTGGAAGTGTGCGGGGGGGCGAGTGGACTCCTTTTTCCTGTTTTTACATTTGGACCACGAACCCGCTGAACCTTGTGCAGCTGTCATCCTCTGTTTAAGGTGAGCACCTTTGTTGTCATTCTTTTTCTATGTGTGCCTGACAGTTTTCAGTTTTTTGGCTAGAATATCCCAAATACAGAAAATGGCTACTTCGGTCCGATTTGTACACTTTCACGAATTGGTTTACTCACTTTTGTTACCAGTAGTTCAGACGTTAATTTGTGTTTTTTTTAGGGGACGGTAAATTTGTGTTTTATACAAGATACACACTGACATTGTCATATGATCAGTGGTGTCCCAATAAAATATATGATGATAATTCACTCTAGCGAATTCTGTTTCGACTTCTTCGACTGTTATTTCAGACAATGAATAGTAACACAATGGGAAAAAACAGTATCTTCACATGGTGGGCTAGTGGTCAACACGTTTGCCGCATAGTTCTCATGTTCTGCGTTTGAATCTCAATTCAGGGATCCCTGTGTGGAGTTTGCATGTTCTCCTCGTGCTTGCATGGGGTTTTGTGTGTACTTTAGTGAAACGCACACTTGGAAGGGAAAAGGGCAATAGGTTCAGTTTGGACATTTTCACTTTGAGATGTGCTCACTTGTGTGTGTGTGTGTGTGTGTGTGTGTGTGTGTGTGTGTGTGTGTGTGTGTGTGTGTGTGTGTGTGTGTGTGTGTGTGTGTGTGTGTGTGTGTGTGTGTGTGTGTGTGTGTGTGCGCGCGCGCGCGTGTATCTGGTATCATTCAAACTAAACTTGGGAATTTGTGTTTGCCCAACACAGTTTTTCTTAGCCAGAGGCTGAGCTGCACTGTATGTGTTTACTGCATGGACGTGTGCCTTAGGGCACAACCTGATTTGGTCTATATGGGAACTTGGGACTCTGTGATCTCAAACACCCAAACATACTTGTTTGTACATGTTACAACTCAAGTGTAAGGCAAACCCAACTTAGTCGCAATTACTTTGGTGCTTGTGTGACGTTCGCTGTTATCCTTGTCAATATTAGCTTGGAGTGAGCTAAAATGACTCGCTCCCGGTCGGATTATGCTTGAGGGTAAGAAGATAATGTGATATGCAATGTCGTTTTTAAAAATTGTCATGTGGTAGATGTGCTAAATGCACAATCAGGATTCAAACTGCAGGGGAAAATGCCGAATATGTCACATTGAAGACACCCCCCCCCTCCTGTCCCCCTTCTCTAAAATGCCTGGAGAGCTTTCGCTTTCACTGAGCATGTTTACTCCACTCTTTTCCATTTCCCATCAGAGGCCCACAGAAACAATTAGGCGTAGAAAAAAAAGTAGTGTGTTTCCGGTAACCCGACCGACCGAGAATTTCTACCTCGAAAAAAAACTTTACGGTCGGCATTTTTTTCAAACAACCTTCTACATTTTTGTGTAATAATAATAATAATAGTACATTTTATTTACAAGTGCCTTTCAAGACACCCAAGGACACTTTACAATAACAAAAAACACAAAAAAATACGGGTTGAGCAGCGGCAGCCAAATGCGCCAGCGTTCACTCAACCCGGAAGTCAGAAAGAAACCACAAAGGAGGGATGCTCTCACGATATTCACGTTGAGCGTGTGTGTCGTTTGCCCTGTCGTCTGTCCACAACATTGAATCATGGCGGCGGGCACGATCTCCGACAACAGTTTAAACCGCGTTTTGTGTGTTGCAGTCGCATGCTAGCACCCATCAGAGATGAAGGTCCTCGGGATTTTCCCGGAATTACGGATTTTTCAAATTTTTATGAAAATCTCTCCGGAGAATTGAGGAAATTTGCCTAAAATTAATCCGGATATTAGTTGACAACATTGAACGAAGACGCGTTTGAGATCGTTGTTTTGCTTTCACGAGCGTAGCCATGTTGAGACACTAACACTAGAAACAGTAAAGAGATTTTCGTCTCTTTATAAACACACTTGCTAAATCCCATGGGAACGAATAAAAGACACCGTGGACAAGACAGTTGTCGTAAAAAGTATATTTGGACAAAAAGGGAAACACACAGATTGGGAGAAAAACGTGTCCGTCCGACTTCGAGTGTCGTCTCGGCTAGCTTAGCTTAGTTTAGTTGTTGTTGTGTGTGACGTCGGGTGTGTGACGTTGTTGCGTCGGCGCTGATTGGTTGAAATTAAAAGACGCGCTTGCGTACATGTTCGCGCTGAAGCACGCACAGCAGAGAGAGAGCACTAGCAGCGGAGCGGACTATCTATTGCTGAGGCTCGCTTAGCTTAAGTGGCGTCGCCACAACAGTAATAAGCTCGCCTCGCATTCTCATGGCCTCGCCATATCTCAGAGATATTTTGAAATTTCGTCGAGAACGGAAGTCGCAAAGGGTGCAGGTGTGCACACAAAAGGAAGATTAATCATTGAATGTCGAGTATTTGAATAGCGTTTTGTGTAAACTAATTCATGCGTGATCGGCCAGGTGTGTGTGCGGTGCGGATTTTCAGAAAAGTCCACTTTCATCTCTGATCCATTGATGTACTGTATCGAAAAGATTCAGCGAACTATTTGACCAACACCACGGGCCGTCTAGGACGCGGGACGCAGAGGTAGCGGTAACACCCAGCCGCCGGGGAACACAACTCTCTCGCCGCCGTTGGCGGCGATCGGGGGTTTCAATGTCTCCTTGTTATTTTGTTTACCCTTTTGATGGTGGTGGTGGGGGGTAAAATAAAATAAAAAACTTTGTCCGACCTACCGACCCTATGTTGAAATTTCATGTTACCGGAAACGCACTACCTTTTTTTCTACGCCTTAGCGAGAAATGGATGGATTTTTCAATGAGCTCAAACATGACATTTTCTTCTGGAGCAAAATGTTTGGTCAACAGATCACACGTTTTCTAAAATTGAAATTTTTTTAAAAATGTTAAGAGTGTCATTTGAAAAGTTTAAATGCTAACTGGTTCCATTGTATCACACAATGTTTCAAGATTTAAGTCATGAGACACTACATTAAAAAAATGTTTAAAAAAAGTCTATGGTTCAAGGTATTACAACACTCCTTCAAAAAAATGAAAAAGTTCATTGTTAGACGGTATCATACAGCTAAAGATTCGAAAACAGACGTAGACTTTTTTGCGTATTAAGTTTAAATTAAAATCAATGATATATTTTCTCTTTTATTATATTTCATCTTGACCTTTTTGTGTATTGGTTTGAACACGTTTCTTAAAACCTCATTTTTAAAAATGATTATTGACTGCGTTAGAAGTTAGGACACCCCCGCCCTAAGGTGACAAAACACAAAGCACGCTAGTGTGTTGTCATGAGTAAGTCACTAAGACGTTGTCAATCGTGTTACTTGTGAGAAGAAACCATGACTCATGTTAATGTTGAAGTCAACTTAAGTCCAAACTAAGTTTAAAATTATGACAAATAAGATGACACGTGTGTGTGTGTGTGTGTGTGTGGTGACTTCAGCATTTACACAAAACCTGACCTACATTTATATGGGGGAGTAATTTAGGTGGCTGCTATTTATGTATTTGTTTTGCGCCTGCTCTCTATCTTGGTGACAGTCAACACGTTGATGACGTCCTTGAAATGGTCAAAGCTGAACGACTGAAGATGAATATCAGAACTTAAGAGGTTCCTTTTAGTCAAAGTATGAAAAGATCTCAGGAAGCCGTGTTCAAAAAGACTCAGCAAGTCAGACGTTTTGCTTTGCCATGACCATCACATCAGCACATTATTTTCAAAAAAATGTGTTAATATCGCTCAGCTCCATATGTTGCAAATTTTCCCCACTTGCGGGCAACTGTGGAACGTAACCCCGCATCCCGACGCGACTAACGGGGGTTCACTGTTGCGTACGGCACGCACAACGCTTATTGAAAGATCTCTGCCATCATCTCACCGCTCGAAGTAATTCTCATCCCTCTGCCGTATCGTTGCATCGATTACCCATTGACCTTTGTATCTACCTCATGAAAAAGCGGAAGAGCTCTCAGTCGCTGTCAGTCCACATCAGGGGTGTGGTGTTTCCTGACGTGTGCGCGCGCGTGGCCGGGGAACTTCCGATTTGAAGCCACACTGCCCTTGCATCATACGATGACACCCTCCCACGCGAGACCTCGACTGGTGTTCTTTAAAAACATTTTTGCGGTGGACATTCTCCAAACGCAGGGAGGAGTGAACCATTTCATCCGTTCAAGAGCCTTCTGAAGACGGACGGCACTGTTGTCTCGGCAACGGCAGGACCAAGATGGACGTCGACCTGGACGGATTGTTCCGCCTCAACGTCAGCTACGACTACGACGACGACTACGTGTACCAAGATGACGACCCGGAGTCCCGGGGTGGCCGGACGGTGTGGATCCCGCTCGTCTACTCGGTGGTGCTGATCGTGGGCCTTTTCGGCAACGGCCTGCTGCTGGCGGCGCTGGCGCTGAAGAAGCGAGCGTGGAGGACGTCGGACACCTTCATCCTCCACCTGAGCCTTGCCGACGTCCTGCTGCTGTTCACGCTGCCCCTGTGGGCGGCGCAGGCCACCCAGAGTTGCGGATGGTGCCTCGGGCTCGCTCTTTGCAAGATCAGCGCAGTTATTTTTAAGGTTTGGACCATTTTGTTTTTGTTCACCTCCCACTACATTCTATTTACCAATCTTAGGCAAAATTATACAATGTAATATATGGCACTAGTAATGAGAGGTGTCAAATTGACCCACAGTCAGTACTTAAGTACAGAATCTTGTGGGGGAAAAAATAAGATTCAACTCCTGTACTTGCAAAGAAAATAGAACCAGAGAGGGGTGAAGTAGCTAAGAATTGTACAGGCAGTCAAGGAGTCAAGTAAAAGTTGAAAAGTAGTCCTCCCTCCAAATAATATGATTCAATGAAAAACTACTCAAGTACTCAAGAGTCATGTCTGATTATTTTTTTTTGTCAGATCATGAACATCAAATGGGAAAAAAAAAAAAAAAAAAGCAAACTAGGAATGTGCAAATTCATTTTCAGTAAATCCCCCCAAAATATCACCTGAACTGCAACAGTCATATATGTTGTACATTGACGCGACTCCAGACAAATTTGGCCGCAATAAATTGTCTTAACTTTCTTGGTTCGCATTCATCAAACAGTGCAAGAGGCTCACCAGACAGAGGTGACTAATTGCGGTCGACCTGCTGGTTTTTGGTTTGCAGAGTAGAAAGTACACATACGTGTATCAGCTTTCAAACTTAGAGAGGAAAAGGGTTATCAGAAAATAAATATTCAAATTAAGTACAGAACCATACAAAAATATAAATAATTCTGCCTGGTTACAGTAGCGAATAATATTTAGTTTCATACTTCCTGCTACTGCTCATTATTATGACATTTGGCTAACTTGAATACCCCATTAGCGATCCGCAAACCAGTTTAAGAATCATGCAAATATGTTCTTTAAAAAAAACAGAAATGTATCAACATTTTCCTTAATCTCAATTTTTAAAAAATCATCATGAAAGAGGTTTCATGCAAGTGTTTCTTGTCATTTTTATGCTAATCATGAGCCATCATGCAGTCAGCAGCTAGCTAGCATGTTCGCAGCACAGCACATTTTTTTTAATTGTAATGCTTGGATCATACAGAGCAAGCAGCCTTTCCTATGTAGTAAGTTGTCTTGCCGTTACGTAAAGGCCGTTTCACTTTTGAGGCATATTGTCGACCAAACATTTTGCTCCATAAGAAAATGTCATGTTTGAGCTCATTGAAAAATCCATCCATTCCTCTCTAATTGTTTCTGTGGGCCTCTGATGGGAAATGGAAAAGAGTGGAGGAAACGTGCTCAGTTGAAAGCGAAAGCTCTCCAGGCATTTCAGAGAAGGGGGACAAGAGGGAGGGGGAGGGAGGGGAGTGAAAATGTCTTCAATGTGACATATTCGGCATTTTCCCCTACAGTTTGAAATGGACCCTTGGGGGTTTGAACAACACGTCTCTTAGGTGCTTTCAGCGAAATATCCCGAGGATGAAGAATTATTGTACACTTGAGCCAAAAATGTTCAATTCATTTTAGCAGAACTACTCATTGATGATGGGTACTATTTTTCTTGTCCCTTTCAGTGGGACTTGGGGTGACGAATGTAATGTGTTCTACGCACCCGTTCTCAAACCCAAACATTCCGGACCGAGGTTGTTTGAACCATTGAAACAAATGGAAATGCTCTCAATCTGTTTCAGTCACAGCACACACATATTTGAATGTCTTTGCCTTTTTGGGTGCGGTCATAAACTTGCTAAAATCTGTACCGAAATGTCAAATTGTCATGTGTAATAAATAAGGTTGAGATAATTGCAACAACAATTGAACAAACTATTATAATTGACAGGGCGGCCCGGTAGTCCAGTGGTTAGCACGTCGGCTTCACAGTGCAGAGGTACCGGGTTCGATTCCAGCTCCGGCCTCCCTGTGTGGAGTTTGCATGTTCTCCCCGGGCTTGCGTGGGTTTTCTCCGGGTGCTCCGGTTTCCTCCCACATTCCATAGACATGCATGGCAGGCTGATTGAGCACTCTAAATTGTCCATAGGTATGAGTGTGGGCGTGGATGGTTGTTCGTCTCTGTGTGCCCTGCGATTGGCTGGCAACCGATTCAGGGTGTCCCCCGCCTACTGGCCGGAGACAGCTGGGATAGGCTCCAGCACCCCCCGCGACACTAGTGAGGATCAAGCGGTTCGGAAGATGAATGAATGAATATTATAATTGACTTGACTGATCTCAAAACTAGTAATCTATTAATTTGTTGTATACAAGTGATCATTTTGTGGTTTCACTTTCATAACGGCCCGCCGAGGGCCGAATTGGCCCGCGACTAAAACGAGTTTGACACCCCTGATCGAAGGAGTCGGGGACCTCTGCTTTGCCCACTTGAAACAAACAAAATGACGTTGTTTTCCTCTCCCTAGCTCAACTTCTTCTGCGGGATCTTTCTCCTGGCCATCATCTGTGTGGACCGCTACCTATGGATGGTCCAGGCCAAGCAGCTGTACTCCCACAAGAAGCCCATGTTTGCCCACCTCAGCTGCCTAACGGTGTGGCTCGTCTCCCTGCTCCTCACCATCCCCGAGTGGCTCTTCATGGTATTGGAGCGGCATCCGTGGAAGGAGGAGAGGACCCAGTGCGTCCTCGGCCTCTACCCAGCTGACATGCGCCTGGCATCGCGCCTTCCCCACCACGTACTTAGCGCAGCCACCGCTGTCGTCATCGGTTTCTCATGCGCGACACTATGGTTCCAGCGCCCCGCCAAAACATTTCGAAAGAGGGCGGTCACGCTCATCCTGGTCGGGGTCTTCTCGCTCTGCTGGATCCCGTACAACGTCGCGCTCATCGTGGACACATTCGGCGGTGCGAAGAAGACCTCGAAGAGTTCGTCCGGGGTCCAGCAAAGCTCCCCGAGAACCGCGCTGACGGTCACAGCGGCGTTGGGCTGCGTCCACGCCTGCCTCAGGCCGCTCCTCTACCTCGGCCTGAGCGGCGACTTCAGGAAGTGGACGCTGGCGGCGCTGAGTTGCGTCAGAGCGGAACCCAAGGGCTCAGTGTGGGAGCTGGGCGTAGGTGACGACGCCCCGCTCGAGCAAAGTCCCGATACGGAGGAGTTAAAGCAGATCGCCAGTGTGGAGCAACAAGTGCAGCATAAAATTTCCACATAGCTGTGGAATTCCCACATATCACTCCTACATAGGGTGAGTGATATCAGGTCATGTGACTCAGACTCAAGTCAGGTACTAAGGTTAAACTGGCGACTTGCTTGGCTAACTAAGACTTGACTGAGACTCAATCTAATGCGGAACGTGACTTTCGTGTGCCCTCACTTACCTGTTCAAGTTGCTAGTTGTCACTTTGGCAATTTTCATTTTTTTAATTTCACTCCATTAAATTATTTAGTTACATTCTCTTATAGTATATTTAATTATGTTTTTATATTTATATTTTACAATACAGTGCTATATTTTTTCTTTTAAAAAAACAGGTAACAAAAAAATTGTGCCGTTTTTGGGGGGAACCTGAAACAGGTTATCGTTGGACAACCAGTACAAATAAATCTACTTACAGTCTTATTCACGGAATGCATTATCGTCAAAGTCAAGGTGCCACTGTCTTGCCCGTTGACAAGAAAATATATCAGTTTTCCAAGTTTGATTTGTTTAGGAAAGAAATGTTACTTGCTGTGTAGCGCGCACGCAAACTTGGCAACCCACCACAAAGTTACAAAGCGAGACCCAAGCAGGGAGTTCCGAAGATGAATTTTAATTTAAGGCATAGCGGTACGTTTTTGAAAAACAGAAGAGCAACTAGCAAGGTTTGCAATTTAGAGATCAGAGCCACAACTACGTTCTCAACTTAATCCGTGACGACGAAACGGACAAGACGGGCAACGCGAGCTAACTTCAAACTGTAGCCAACCTAAAACCGGTCAATCGTTAACTCCCCTGAAAGTGCGTTAAGTGTTTAATTGAGAAGACAAAGTAATAACACAATGCGGAGACTGGTTCGGGAAGGTTAAGAACTGTGATTGTGAACGTTTTGGTCCGACTAACTAACGCAAACGCAGCTCGGCATTAGCATGTACAGTAGTGTCAACGCTAAGTGTGGTTGGTGTGCGACTGAGCCTGACTCGACTTAATGATCGACTCCTCCACTTGCTTGACATTTCGATCTAACTTTGGACTTGGTTGAAAGTGAAGACTTGCGACTCATGGCTTGTACATCTGTGACTTAGTCCCATCCCAGCCACAAGGGTGGCTTATTCATGATGCCTCGTGGAAGGGAACTTTTGTGTCATGTGCTTCAAGAGCCGAGGAGATGTGCTGACTTTTCATGTCCCAGAGGACATCATTTATTTATTCAACCACTGTTTTTACAGCGTTGCTTTTTGTCACATTGTTTACACGTTTTTAAATGCCTGTGTTTTAAGTGTTGCTGTTGTAGTAAACCTGTGTCGACACTGCCTTCTCTTGACACGACCTCATCAAAGTTGTTATCATCATGATGATTGTTTTTGTTATTGTAACAATAGTATTTTTAGATTGAGTTGATGTTGCTCGTGGGACAGCTTTGAGTGAGAAACAGGAAGTGACGTGTGTCCTCTCCGACGTTACGAACCTGAGTTACGTACTTGTACTTAAAAGTCAAGTAAGCAAGATGCTTGAACCGTCCATTCTGTATGGTCAGCGAGAACGGAACAGAGTGAAGCAGTTATTATGAGTGATGATTTTATTTGATTGATGTTCATATAAGCCGCCACTAGCAGAGTCCAGATTGTAAGAATATTTGTAACGTGCTGAAGAAGGCTTACGGCTGTGACCCAAAACAGCTCAACGTATCCAAACGATGCTGTGCTAAAAATCAAAGTGACAAGGAAATCCAACTTTGTAGTGGAGTGTGTGACTTTTTTTTTTTTTTTTTATGGCTGGGCAGTGTTTTTCTAGTAGTTGTAGTAGCTAAATATTATTATATGTTAGAAGATAAGCTCCTGTCTTTATCAGTGTTTGCGTGATCTTAAACCATGCCAGTCACTTCATAAAGTTGACAATGATAACAAAGACCATTTTACTCCATAAACCAGCAGAGCGAGAACTCCGTCGTTACGCAACATGCGTGTTTTAGTGTATGAAAGGAAATTTCCCCCCTGGGAAAATGCTGCAATTTTTGGAAGAAATTGTTCACTACTACATGTTTGTGCAGGTTGACACAGATACATCGGGTGACATGATCGGTCATGTGCGTCTACGAGACTATTAAAAATGTTTGCGTGTCGACTCCCGGTCTGTTTTGGAGGGTTTGTCTTGCAGAGCCAACCAGACCAACCTGATTTGTCAGTCGAGGTCACGTCAACGCAAAGATGCCTCTTTGTGTTGAACAGGGTGGAGGAACCTTTCTCGGTGTTCACGACGTCTCCTGCGGCCCGATCAAATGCATGAAAACAGTGAACCAAATGTGGATTCTGAGTAACTGCCGCTCAAATGTCGCTTTTGTTTCCTCGCAAATAAACATGTTCATGGTGAGCCACGACAATTAAAAGCCTGAACAATTTGATCAGTCATGCATAGTTGGGTGAAGTTTGCAGGCCTCTGCTCTTCTCCTTATCATCTGATATTTTTTTTCTTGCATAAACTGCACATTGCACAAGAGTTTGAAGCTGCTGTTTGTTTTTCCTTCGTTCGCTTCCTGTCAGAATCCCGCAAGATGATTTTCTTGAAGTGTTGCATACATACCACTGCAGTCATTAAAATTCTATAATGCGGTATCAGGAGAACTTTAATACTTTATTTTTTAATTCATTCCATTACGCAGACACTTTACTTAAGTAGAAGTAGATACTGTACATGTGCCCCTATCAAAAATTGTAAGTAAAACATTTTATTTTTAAATTACAGACTGACGATGCTAAAGCAAAAGTGCAAATGATTTTTTATTTTTTGGGGTATGTCAGTTCCATTTAAAACAATACCTGTTATAATATGACTTCTAAGCACACATAATAATTTCACTCTTTTACAAACGTGAATTTAAAAAAAAAGTTTCCATTTTGTACATTTAAACCAAGAGGGGCGGAGCTTCTTGGCCGAAGCACCGTCTAAGAGCAAAGTAATACTTTTCCGCCATCTTGTGGCAAGTGGTATCTATAGCCGCTTTAAATCCTTTTCTGGGGTGGCAACTACAGTATACTGTACAGTATATTACCTTACTTGTGGATTTTCAGTATTTGTGGACACACTCGCTCCCTGTCCCCTGCAAATACAGGAGCATTGAAATATTGAAATATAATCATTGGTGTCGGACGACGTGTACGTATACATTTTTAATGGCACAATGTAATCAAATACTATTGGGGGTTTATATGCCGTTGACATGTGAGTCAGGATTGTTGGAAAGCAAAGCGATGCTAGAAGAAAAATGTTACATACACTAAAGATTTGCTCCAAATTACCAATGCCTAAAGCTTCCAGAAGCCACTTGAGGGTTATGGTATTTTGTCAGGGGCTGTCAGGGGCTGTTCTGATGTGTGCACGCCTTTGTTGACACACGCTTCAGATTGCGAGGGAGTTGGAGGTTTCCGTAGACTCGGACCAAATGGAGGTTCTCCTGCCGCCCACCGAGTGAAATTTGCTTCCCGTCTTGGATTTACAGGTGAGCAGCCGCAGGATGTCCAGGAGCTGACGACGGAACTTGACGCCCACAAAGGCATACAGGATGGGGTTGAGACTGCAATGGAGGTTGCCTACAATCGGGGTGATACTCATGGCCTTCTGCAGCGACGCTCTGAATTCACAACTGGTGTGATTGTTGCCCAAAAAAGCCGTCTCCACCATGAGAGTAACGTTGTACGGCGTCCAGCAGAGGAAGAACACCGCTACCACCGCGGCGATGACCCGAAACGCTTTCTGCTTCTGGACGGCCCCCGTGCCGCAACGCAGCCGGCGCAGGATGCACGAGTAGCAGAAGACGAGGACGAGCGAGGGCAGCAGGAAGCCGACGACGTGGCAGAGGAGGCGGGAGACGAGCTCCCACGAGGCGAAGTTGGCCACGCACTGGGTTTTGCGTCGCCTCGTGTTCTTCACCGCCTCCAGGAAGATCAAATTGGGCACGGCGAGGAGAAGTGAGAGGAGCCAGACGGCCAGGCAGCTGGACTGGATGACCCAGGGTTTCCGGCGGGAGTACACCTGGGTGGCGTGCACGATGGACAAGTAGCGGTCCAGGCTGATGCATGCCAGAAGGAAGATCCCACAGTAGCAATTGATCTGAGTGCGCAAAGATGAGCATTTTTTTTTTCAATAATAAGAATCATCATCATCATAATATATTTAGACTTACCGTGAAAACAGCACCCGCGATCTTGCAGAGAGGCGTGCCAAAGGTCCATCCCAAACGCTGGCCGTCCTGTGCGGCCCACAGAGGCAACGTGAGCAGCTGCAGGACGTCGGCCACGGCCAGGTGCAGAATGAAGGTGTCGGTCACGCTCCACGTCTTTCTGCTCCGAGTCAGAATTCCTAAGAGCACCCCGTTACCCAGAATGCCCACGAGGAAGGCCACCGAGTACAGGACCGGGCTGAAGACTGCCTCAAAGTGCTGGCCCTCATTGGGGTCGCACACGGCGTTGAACGTCTCGTTGCTGTCGTACGATTCGTCGCTCTCGAAGTCGTACCCATCCAGCACGCCGTCCAAGAACGTCGAGTTCCCATCCAAGGTAACCACCTGACCGCTTTCCAGAAGAGAGCTCTAAAAGAGATGAATTGTTTAGGCGTTGCGTCACCCGTGGCGGAGCGGCTCACCTGACGTTCATCTAACTGTCAATCAGTCTATTGAGCAATTTTCCACCTCTGTCCTTCAGTCGGTCGATCTGTCTGTCAGGCTGTCCATTAACTGTATCTGTTGGTCCGTCAATCCATATATCCCCCTGTTGGTCTGTCCATCTCTCGCTCTAACTGGTCCATCAATGGTGGTCAGTCTGTCAATCATCTGTTCAATCCATCAGTCGATTGATACACACATTGTTTGGCTTTCGTGTCACTGTTGGTGATGGATTCTTCTCTACACGTGCCCTGTTATTGACCAGTCCACAAAGTCAACTGGGAGAGACTGCGGCTCCCCACTGCAACCCTGAGCAGGATATGAAGTCTCGAGAAAAAAAGAAAAAAAAAAAAAAAGAGAACGTTTTGGTGGTTTTCTTTGTAACCACGGGGTGGCTCTGTGTCGCCGCAGCCTGTCGAAACAACAGAGGACGTACGCAGAACTGTTTCATGCAACAATCATTGGGAACCTGTGCCACCTGCCCGAGGGCAGGCTACATCTCGGATTGGTCACAAGTTCAAGACGAAGAGTGACACCAATGCCGAAGATTGACAACATAAATGCATCTGCTGCCCACACAAAATGTTGTCCAGTAGCAGATGACAACCAAAACGACAACGGGGATAACGTGACACACAAGCGGTATGCTTTTTTTTTTTTGTACTTTGTCTTATTTTCGATTAAGACGCTGGGAGTTTCACCCAATAATCATTTACACGTACCTGGAATTGGAAAGAATCCAGAAAAAAAGAGTCAAACCCCAAAACTCAGAGCTGTGAGCTCTGCTGGGGGCTCTGCTGGACAGGTGAGTCTATCAGATCACAAGGCTAATTTTACTTGCTAGGCTGTTCCCAAAATGCAATCGGAGCTTACAGTAAGTATTGGGCAGCAAACTTGTGTTTTTCCAAAGTGATGAAGCTTTTGCATCTCATTGTACTAACTTAAATTGCAGATGATAAATTGTCATTTAATTGAACATGTGGATGTTGATGAATTATTCATTTCATTTATTGTGTTTCTACTTTCTATGTACTGTACTGGCCCTAGGCCCTAGGCCAGTACAGTACTCAAATTGAGTATTTTGTTGGAGTTGAATGATACTTCTTTTACTACTTTTACTAAAGTCATTTTTTTCAACAAGTATTTTACTTTTACTTGGTTACAATCATTTAATACTTTTTGTATTATGTACTGTACTGGCCCTAGGCCCTAGGCCAGTACAGTACTCAAATTGAGTATTTTGTTTTTGAGTATTTTGTTGGAGTTGAATGATACTTCTTTTACTACTTTTACTAAAGTCATTTTTTTCAACAAGTATTTTACTTTTACTTGGTACAATAATTTAATACTTTATGTATTATGTACAAATTGAGTATTTTGTTTTTGAGTATTTTGTTGGAGTTGAATGACTACTTCTTTGACTACTTTTACTAAAGTCATTTTTTTCAACAAGTATTTTACTTTTACTTGGGTACAATCATTTAATACGTTTTGTGTTATTTTATGAATATAAGAATTTTTAGCTGTGAAGAATTTTTTTAATGATCTTTGTTGGTTATAAATGTGTGAATCTTCCATTTGTTGTTGGACAGTATGAAAGCATTCCATTTTCCTGAAAGTGGAAAGGCAATTTATTTATTCTAGACGGCTGTAAGTTAATTATTTTATTTCCCACTACATTCAACTGTACGGTGTTGACACAATAATGATACTTTATTTATATAACACCAAAATCACGGCAGACATCTCAAGATACATATAGTCTTCTGAGGGCTAAGCATAGTAGAGAGGAATATAGGCCTACTGTCATATAGGTTATGTGATCGGGCATCCTTTTAATTCCCTTGAACAATCAAGATTGAACTTTTGAACTCTTTATAATTTCTATTATCTAGTCCAGTTAAAGTCCAGGGGAGGAAGCCCCATCATGAATGAATGAATGAATGAATGAATGAATGAATGAATGAATACTTTACAACGAAATTTTGCGGGAGCCTCCACCCCCAAAGTGTCGTGAAATCTAAAAATATAAAAGTATAAAAAGTATATAAATACATTGCACTCCCCTGGACTTACACACAATCATATGCACACGTAAAGAGTGCATATGTAGAGTCATAGTAAAGAGGATACTAATGTGATGTGTGTAGTTCTTCATAGCCTCTTCATTTTGCTCTCAAAGTGCACACAATTGATTGATTTTTCATAGAATGTAGAAAACATTTCTCCCCGGGGGGTTATGCCCCCGGGCCCCCCTAAAGGGGCTGTGTTCCCCTTGGGGCTAAGCCCCCCTTGTTCTTGAAACCTAGTGACGCCCCTGGCTGTGAGACAGACATGCTAACCGTTCGTCCCACTTGATGCACGTGTCTATCGCGAAACGAATAAACGACGAAAACAGCCCAAACTTGAACCACAAGATTCAACACTTAAAAGTCCAATTCAAACCTCTCCGATGGCGTCAATCAAAACACTGCACTTTGCCTTTGGTGTAACCAATGAAGGGTCTCGTGACCGTATCGCTGTCGCACCACATTTGTAAATCACTTCTACGGCATTGCCACCATGTTACTTTTTTTGTGTGTGTGAATGATCTTATTTTATCTTATTTTTTTTTAAACACTAAGGAAGCGCTCACATCGAAGATAGACCTGTTCTTGACCTAGTTAACAAGTAAATAAACACACAACAGATGTTCCGAAATATAAACGTAGGAACATGTCAAGTGTAAAAATAAAATACGTATATGCATGTCTGAAAACAATTGTAGATTTTTTCAACAACTTTACCCCTATTTGGGATGGCTGTGATAATAATAATAATAATAATAATAATTTAAAAAATAAGAAGAAACTTACCAGGCTGAAATCATATGACATGGCTGATAACACAGCAGATGTAGGCACCACAGACAATTGGGTTAATAGTTCTGTCGATAAAAGAGAGGAAGCACAGAATGTTATGTGAGTGGAAAAAAAAAAAAGCGAAAACCACAGAAAGCAGGTGTGCTGAGCTCCGAGTACATGACTGGGGATGCAAATGACATTGCAGCAAAGGTACTTTGAACAGCCATCCGCACTCATACTTACACCAAGGGACAATTTTGAGTGGTCAATCAACCTGCCATGAATGTTTTTGGAATGTGGGAGGAAACCAGAATACCGAAAAAACCCACGCAGGCCCGGGTAGTACATGCAAACTCCAGACAGGAAGCCCGGCGCCGGGATTGAACCACCAACCCCTGCACTGTGAGGTCGACGCACGAACCACTGGACCGCCAGACCACCCGTCTCGAACATTAACTATTTAAAATCATTGCAGCACACAAATGTGAAGGGGGAGTTAGCAACGTATGCTAGAAGGTTGCATTCATTGTCTGACATCATTGTTTCTTAGACAGTCTTTATGCACGACCATATAACCGTATAATCTCTTTCAATAAAATCACGTTTTATTACTTTATCGTTTGCATCGACCTGACACCTGCCAGCGAGCGAGCCTTCTTGAGACGTGTTCCTGTTTTCTTCACACCTTCTCGTCTCCACTTCTTGTTTTTCTATCAAACTCGACAGCAACGTGACACTTTTTGTTTTGTTCAACACCAATGCGGTGGGGGGTGAACTCAATTAAATGTGATTCAAATCTCACATATAAGGTGTCATCATTCGCCGTTTAGGAGACACACCAGGGCACCTGAACAACTTGTGTTGGTGCAAAACAAAACAAAAAAACCCGGCAATGTCCATGACTTCTGTGGGCATGTGGGCATGACTTTTTCAATCATTTTTATTAAACATGTGCGAAATCTCTGCTGCCTTTTGACTGTATCTGCCAGTAAATGATTGTGAGATCAGTATCACTTTCACTCCTCAGATCCAAATGCAAGCACTTCCTCCTTCACCTTTCATGTGACACTATTCTGTGTTGTATTTAGTCTGTGGCCCAAACATGTGCTTTTCTTTTGTATTGTGTTCTTCTTCTTTTTTTGGGTATCGATTTTAGATACAGCATACACCCTGGATCACTTCTTGTTTATTTGAGTTTGAATGACATTTTATTTTAGTTAGCTTCAGTTAAACTTTTAGACACACTGGATTGAAGGTGCGTGTCCTTTTTATTATAGCCTATTTGTGTATGCATAATGTTCCTTTAGATCGAAATGAATATTATTTATAGTGATACACGTTGTACTTACTCCAGACTTATTTTATTCTGTTAAAAATTGTTTTATTTTATTTTGGATTAGTTTGTAGATAGTGAGTGCCCTAGATCAAATTGGATATTTTTACTCAATTTTGTTGCCCATTTTTTGTTTGTTTGAAATTTAGTGTGCACCCAAGAAACGTGAATTTCTTTCTTTCTTTTTAAATTTTATTTTACATGTTATTTTACATATTATTTTTGAATTGTAATTATTTTACAGTACTTCAGCACTGAGATACAGAAGCCTATCCAGCCTGGGTCTTTCATCTGCACGTATGGGTTTACAAACCCCTTCCTCTCTTTTTGACTCATGCTGCTAAGGCTGACCGCATTGTAGGTTTCGGGCGTATGTTGCTCGTGCATGGATAGCAAGTTGCATGATGCACACAAGTCATTGCACAAGAAATCAGAAACAGGCTTGTGATCATCTCATGTAATGATTTAGAGCTGAAATAGGACTTTTTTTCTTCTCTGAAATTATTGGCTCAATTGCTCACCTCCGTTTTATACATTCATGTAAAGATTTGATCCGCTCATGTGAACATTTACACCATAATTTACATTTTATTTCTATAATTATACTATTAGGGAATGTATTTATCATTTAAATACATAATACATATTTGTATTAGTAATTTAAATAAAACAAATTTTATGGATTATTATTTATTTAAAAATAATTATTGATGGGGGGTTTTTACATTTTTTTTTTGGGGTAATACTGGGAGACAAGACAGCAAAATAAGCAAGACAATTTTATTGGTCATATATGCACGAATGCCTTATACAAGGGGGCCGAAACCTTTTGGAACATTTTTGTGTTTCGTTGACTGCATTTCATATGCTGTCTTGTTATAGGCCCCCGTCCGTGCAGAGAACAGACGAGTCAAAATATTATTTCAACATATTACTAAAATGTGTGACTAGCCCTGGCTTGACTCCAGATAAGGTTTCTCGAATATTATTGCTTGGAATTTCTCCTATTCTTATGTCACATTTTTGACTGTGCAAACCCTGTACAATCATTGGAAGCTTTTGCTCTTGGTAAAAGCGGTTCTGTTGCATGTGTGCTTTGACCACAGACTAGAGCGCTGTAATGCCATCTGCTGGATAAATTACAATGACAGAAATAAATCAACGCAAGTCAAACAACTTTTTTTTCTGCATTGTTGTTTAACAACAAATGCAGACTTGGTGACCGACAAGGATGTTTTATTACGTTGACGTTAAATGTGAACGTTATCACGGTAAAATGTGACATTGTTCGCGTTACAACGTGACAATGGTGTGCCCGCAATACGCCCCCCCCCCGAAAAAAAACCCGTTAGTAGTAAAGCATTTAACTTTTTTCCAAAACAAAGCAAATCAAAAAAATTCCAGGTTCATTTCTTCTGAATTTAGCTCGAATCACTGGGATCCAGATGTGCGTTGCGTTGCATCTCCACTGGGTGACGCCGCCAAGCCAAGCCAGGCGTGCCTGACTCGCTTTTGTGTGGGTGCCGACCTCCAAAACAACAACGAGCATCTGTCTCGTTGCTCCGACTGCTGTAAACCAGTGCCGAAAAATTAAACACCTAATTTCTCTGCTTGTGGCCTTGTCACTTCCAGGACGAGGTAGCTGGAGAGCGTGCTACGTCGCCCTTCATCAATAATGTCCGCTCCGGATTGACTGCGCATCTGGAGTCGGACTGAGGCTGCGCTCACTAGCCACCGAGCGGATAGCCGTGTTGTTGTTAGCAATCTGCTAGCCGGACGGGCAGCTTTCCACCTCCCCATAACAACTACGATCTAACGACTGGCTATTTTATCTTGGGGGACAAAGGGAGAGAGAGACAAAAGATGTAAATGGCTCCGGGGCCGGAGAGACGGGAACTGGTACGTACTGTATGTTGGCACAATGTAATGAAACAGATGCTATGTAGCTAACTAGCGAGCTAACGGGCCGTGGCTGGTTAACGGTTCAGCATCGCTTTGGAACACTGTTTAATGCTACTCTCGCAGCCCTCTGTGTATATAAGGTATTTAACTGCACTAGACACTAAAAACAAGAACTACCTAATCTCAGTGATTTTTAAAAATGTTTTAAATTGTCTAAATCTCGCGGCGAATTCGTGAAACAAATCGTGCGTTTTCAGAGGCTGGTTCCCCCGGAGAAGTCCTTTTTGTCGAGAAAACTGTGGCAGGTTTTTGAGCCAGTTTGTATCCGTGGTGTACATATCCATCCATCCATTTTCCGAACCGCTTGATCCTCACTAGGGTCGCGGGGGGTTCTGGAGCCTATCCCAGCCGTCTTCGGGCAGTAGACGGGGGACACCCTGAATCGGTTGCCAGCCAATCACAGGGCACACAGAAACGAACAACCATCCACGCTCACACTCACACCTAGGGACAATTCAGAGTGTTCAATCAGCCTGCCATGCAGGCCCGGGGAGAACATGCAAACTCCACACAAGGAGGCCGGAGCTGGAATTGAACCCGGTACCTCCGCACTGTGAAGTCGACGTGCTAACCACTGGACTACCGGGCCGCCGTGGTGTACATAGTTGAATGAAAATATGTCATTCATAGTCAAAGGATAATTGACTACCTTTTTTGGTAACAATTTGGTGATATTGCAGAACAGGAGTTGGGAATCACTTATGTACACGGATTGAAATCAGTTTTAGGATTCACATTCATCTCATTTTCTTTCCCCAATCACACAGACAGCAACAGGGATGGCCTCCCCCCTGCCCGTCTGTTTTCTCCTTGTGCTTGCGCTGCTGGCCTGGTGGCCCACGTGCCAGGCGGGTGACTGCAAAGGTCACCGGCAGGTGTTGAGGGGGCCGCCGGGCTACGTGACAGACGGACCGGGGAACTACTCAGTTAATGGCAACTGCGAGTGGCTCATCAAAGGTTGGTACAACAGCTTTATCAGTTTTCACACAGTGGCAACTTTTCTTGCCAGTGTCCCAAATGGAACATTTTTCAAGTTAGAAATTTTCTTTTTCCCTTCATCTTTCCACCCTTCTAGCACCAAGCAGCAGCTTTCGCATTGTGCTGAACTTCACCTTCATGGACACAGAGTGCACTTACGACTACCTGTTTGTGTATGACGGAGACTCCTACCAAAGCCCCTTGTTGGCTAGTCTGAGTGGCAACACCCTGCCGCAGCCCATCGAGGCCACGTCCGGGAAGGTCCTTGTTTATTTTCTATAAAAATTTTTAACCTGTCATCCTGACACCTGTTGCATATTGATCCTAACCATCTCGCTTCCTGTTTTTCTAGATGCTGCTTCATCTCTTCAGCGACGCCAACTACAACCTGCTCGGCTTCAATGCCACCTACACCTTCTCTGTGTGCCCCGGAGCGTGTGGCGGCCACGGGCGCTGCGACCCGTCCACACACAAGTGCCACTGCCAACAGGGCTGGGGCGGGGCATCTTGCGCGACTCCCCTGTGCTCCCACACCTGCTCGGCACATGGTCAGTGTGACAAGGTGAGGTTTGCAATTTACAATTTCTCAGGGTACTCCGGTTTCCTCCCACATTCCAAAAACATGCATGGCAGGCTGATTGACACACACACACACACACACACACACACACACACACAAAAATGGCCCTAGGTGTGGGTGTGAGCATGGATGGTTGTTCATCCCTGTGTGCCCTGCGATTGGCTGGCAACCCGTTCAGGGTGTCCCCCGCCTACTGCCCGAAGACAGCTGGGATAGGCTCCAGAACCCCCTGCCACCCTTGTGAGGATAAAGTGGATCAGTAAATGGATGGATGGATGGATTGTTGCCTATAGTTGCCACATGATGGTGGCAAATCAACATCCAGAAGGGGGAACAAAAGTAAAAAGCAAAACTTACTGTCATGTTCTTTTGTGGAAATAAATACATGAATAAGGCTTTATTAAGGTGTTACTCCCCAGCTTTACACAGCGTGAGAAATCACTGGGGTTGTTGTTTTTTTTTGTTGTTGTTGGTTTTTTTTGCATCAGAAGGGAGAGCGTTGCCTGTGTCACGCCGGCTTCCTGGGTCACAGTTGCCAGCTCAGTCTCCATGATGACAACGGGGCGGGACAGTGGTGGCGCATTAAAGAGGGAGACCCCTACATGTCGCCCAGGACGGGTTCCGCTGGCGTGTACCTGTCCTCCACTGGAGCCATGTACGTGTTTGGAGGTGAGAATAGAATCTGCGTCAACTTCTCTGCTTTACATTTGTAGGTGTTGTTTTAAAGCAACAATGTGATTATTTTAATTTATTGTCTTAAAAAAAAAAATCCAGGATTTGACCTCAACAGAGCGCTTGGTGACTTGAATAAATACAACTTCACATCTAACCAGTGGGAAAGCAGGTCTTATGGTCACTCACCTGTAAGTACTGTAAAGGAGAAGTGTACTTTTTTTGCTTTGCCAAAATACCCCACGGATCAAAAATGTCAATACTCATTTTTTGTCTCATTATCCAGTTGTTAGGATGGTGCAGCACCACTTTGAGAACTAGAAATTAACCAAGAATAATGTTTCTTTTTTTTAATGATTCTGTTTTTCCTCATTTCTTCTTTATTTTATTTTATTTTTTAATCACTTCACAAGTCAACTTGTACATTTCAATATGAAGTTGTTTGGACCTGAATAGTTGAAAGACCGTCCATTGCAACCGTACCCAAAATGGCGGCAGACTGAAAAGAAAACGTTACTATACATATTTTAATGGCATTTTCCCTGCCAACAGTTGGCGCGGCATTCCCACACCGCTGTGGAGTGGGCAGGAAACATGGTGATCTTTGGTGGGGAGCTGGCCAACGGCTCCTTGGCCAGCGATGTTTGGATGTACCGGCCCCTGCAGGACGACTGGCAGCAGCTTGGCTTTCCCAACACTGGCGGCGCCCCCAATCTGGCCAATCACGCCGCGGCCGTAGTAGACAGTTACCTCTATGTGTTTGGAGGTGGGTTTTTAAACACGCCGTGACTCTCCCCGTGTTTTGCAAGCGGCTATCTTCCAACCCCAGAATAAATAAAGAAATCGGCAGTATAGCATGGCAGCGCTAAGTGAAGATTCAGTACACGAAGAGCTTCCGAACAAGATTGCACTTCACTGCCCTTTGCGCTTGTGATACCCCAGGTCGCACCGAGGACGACATGTTTTCCTCCTCCTTGTATCGGTTCAGCCTGCGGGGCTCTGGGCGGTGGGAGATCGTCCAGCCCACCGGGGGGAAGCCCCCGGCCACCGCCGGCCACTCCATGGTGTTCCACAGCCCTTCCAGGACACTACTGGTCTACGGGGGTCACCGGCCGACTACAGCCAGGTAGACGCACCCTCAATGAATCAGAATCAGAATCAGAATCATCTTTATTGGCCAAGTATGTAGAACACACAAGGAATTTGTCTCCGGTATACACGCTGCATTAGTATCATCATAAACAAGAACATGACAAATTGGTATGGAAGGACATTTCATAATGTAAGTGAACCATAGTTTCAAGCAAAAAGGGAAAGGTGTCATATTCAAGTTGAAACATGCTCGAATTTTTTTCCCCCCATTTTGTAACAGTTAGCGGTGCTGTCTAATGCAAGAAGCTAACATAGCAGCCTAGCGCTCCACTCAGGGCTGTTTCTTGTCAAACGACACAAACGGATGGAATTCACATTCACAAAGATTCAAGTCAGGGTCCTTACTTAACAAAAACACAGCTCTCAATACTGACTTTGGCTGATAAAGCTGTCAATGTAGCTGTATTGTACATAAAACAAAATGTACCAAGCAGCTAATTTCGAAGTTGATTCTGTCACTGAGTGTTCCTTTTTGTCAAACGGCACAAACAGAAAGGACTCGGATGCAAAGATCTATATATTTTTTTTTCTCAAGAAAATCTGGTGAGCACTGGGCATTGACCAGTATCAGATTGATGTGGTATGATCACCTTGAGCAAAAATATGGTATTGAAAGTAACGCTCTAAAATATCTGACTTTGTCTGCTTTGTGAATGAACGTCAGGACCGACACGAGCCGATGTTAGCCATGCTCGTTAGCGCCGTTGTCTGCCTGGTTAGTAGCTAGCGGCTAACATAGCAGTCTACATCCCCTCTCAGTGCTCCTTCTTGTCAAACAGCACCGACTGATGAGACAATGTAATTTCCTAGATTTAGCGTGCGGGTGAACAACACTGACGCATTCCACGTCGACCAACGCTTTTGGACGGCGTTCCGCTCCCGCTACCCGGCGACCGGCCCCCGAGAGAGAGCCTTCCACTCAGCCACTGTCATCGGAAACTACATGGTGGTCTACGGTGAGCCAGAATAACGACCTGGGCCCCAGCTGACAAACCTTCCCTGTACTGAATTGACGTTTATTGTGGATTTGTCTCCCGTTCCCAACAAGGCGGAAATGTTCACATCCACTACCAAGAGGAGAAGTGCTACGATGAAGAGATCTTCTTTTACCATTTGGGCTGTCACCAGTGGGTGTTAGCAGGGGAGAGATGGTCACTCAGTGAGTTGCTCTTCTCAGCGTTTTGCTTCTTGTCTCTCTCGCCGGTTTAGCCTAGATTGTATCGTCGTGCTTTTCTGCAGGTGGTGAAGCCGTCAAGGGGCGCTACTCCCACGTCGCTGCGGCGATGGAGGGACGAGTGCTGCTGGTTGCCGGCGGTTACAACGGCGTCACCCGCGGAGACCTTGTGGCTTTCAAAGTCCCTCTGTTTGTCAGTAGCAGCGAAGGTGACAGGGTGAGAGAAAGCTCTCTTTTGCATGCATCAAAAATTGCATTGGAGTCACCAAAGACAAGATCTGATATGCTTCCGTATTTGGAAAATTTCTCTGTCACCCATTTCATTTCTGTGGCATTGATATCAGCAACCAAGATAAAACAATTCAGATTTTAAGACAAGTATAAAGTTGACTTCTGATGGTACCTCCAAAGGTAGAAAATGGCAATGTCAACTTTGAAAAAGTTTGATAAATCCTGCCTTTTGAAGACCGTATAAAACGTCTTCTAGAAGAACTTTGGAAGGCGGAAAATTAGTACTGGGTCATCTTCATCCCAACATTTCATGTCAGTGCCTTTTTAATTGAGCGGCAGCCTGGAAAAAGGTGGATAAATTCCAGTGTGAAATATAAAGGAAGCTTTTGATACAACGACCTTCAAGCCGGAAACGCGGCTGTAGTGTAATCTATGTTGATCAATATTCTCTTTGTGTCAACCCGCGTTTCCTGGCTAGGACGCTATTTGCGCTGAGGCCCTGGATGAAAGCATGTGTCTGAAGAATCCGGAATGCAGTTGGTGTGAAGGGCGTTGTCGAGAGCATCAGCCCACTAATCAGGTAATGCTGGAAGCACACACGAAATGGACCGTCAGGATTACCGCAGCGACTCCTCTCCACCTCCCTTTTTCCACTCCCAGTGCGGCAGCACAGGCTGCCTGGGCCTGGCGCGCTTCCTGTCCGACTGTCAGTCCTGCCTGGTATTCAGCGGCACGCCGGCCACCCTGGCCAGGGCACCCGGCGAATTCGGCTGGTGTGTTCAGAACGAGTCCTGCCTGCCCGTGTCAGGTGAGAGCCAGGGAGGGAGGACGGAGGGGGGCGGCGGCGCTCCGAGGGTTGCGCAGCACACTGACGGAAATATGTTGGGAGGGACTCGATTTGGCTCGGGCGCTTGTCAGAGATGAAACGTTTTGTATTGGGGTGTTTCCTCAGAGTCAAGGAAGGGCTCCTTTTTTTTCCATATTTACAAAAAAGATTGTTGTTTTTGCATTCTGTTGCCAAGATAATAATGCTGCGGCTAACGACTATTTTGATCGTAATTATTCAGATCGCTGTAGTCATTCTTTGACGACTTGCATTCTATATTTCTTTTTTTCGTTCCATTAAAGTTGCTTCAGACATTTGCTAATAACAACAATGGCGACGACCTCAAATGTATTCAAATAAATGTGGCAGACCAGTGGGTCGTAAGCCCACCTCAAATATTTTTCACAACCCATAGCTACTGGTAGACATCTATAAATGTAGGGGAACAAATAATTTCCCCTCCATCGTGCGTAATGCCACACCCTTAATTTTTAAATATATTTTTTAAGCAAAACATTTAGACTTTGTGTGCCATGAAAGTCACAAATTGCTGCAATATTTGGGTTGACTTTGAAGGATGTTAATGGTTCTGCTGTTATTTTCTGAACATTTTTGTCACTCTGAAGATACGCCGATTGTGAATTTCACTAACAGAGGAGAGTGAAATGAGAGCTTCATTGGATGTTTATTTTTTCGTGAACCAGTTGACCACACAGTGTTTTCTTTCACTCTCTCTAATACGGCATGTCACGAGGGGCGGGCAGCATCCTTGACACTGAGAAACATCAAACACTTGGCTCAACTGCGCCCAGCTGAAATAGTAGCGGTCACTCAAAAAAACAAAACTTGACTGGCCTCTTCCATCTCTCTGGCGCGCGTCGCCGGTGTTTCACCACTCTCTGACTCGCGTCCGGCAACCACCACGACGGCCGATCAGGCTCACCGCAGTATTGTTGAGATCTCACGAGGTCAGATTGTGTTTCTCCGTGTTTCTGACCTCTCCCTCTCGATCTCGCAGAGCAAAGTGCGTGCCGTGTGGACCAGATCTCAGGGGCGTACGGCTGGTGGGGGGAGCGTACCCTTTTCCTAACCTCCCTCCACTCCTGTCGCACCGAGAACTATGTCCCGGGACTGCACCTGCTCACCTTCCAGCACCCCCGCAACGACTCCCAGCCTGACAAGGTACGGAGTCCCCGTCTCAAAAGAGTTGTGCTTGTAACTCCTCTCCCTCTTTACTTACCGTACCCGTCCTTCCTTCCTCCAATGTTGCTGTCGTTAACCCAGACGAGATTTACACTGCATGTCTTGGTGTTCTATTGCCGTTTGGTGCTTCGTTTTGAAAACTACATGTGTCTTCTTATGTCCCATCTGCGATATAATGTTCAATCCAACTTTGCACAAACCTGATGACACTAAAGTTATCATTTTATAGGATGGAATCCTATTTAAGATAAATACAGCGAAGCTCTGCTATTGGCCGGGATAGCGACCGAAGCACCACCAAAGGAAATGAATGGATAAAGTTGAAATAGTGTTTCTCATTCATTTATATGACATCATTGACATAAAAAGATCATGACAACAGACGTTTAAAAAAACAAAATGCCTTTATTAGGCACTCAAGCAGTGAGTGATAATCAATTTAGGCGAGGACGTCATTGTCGGAGCACAAGCTGTCAAAATGACGGCTATGGTAAGTATAATGGTTTCACAGTCTTGGGGTTCAAGTGTTAGTTACAACCAACAGAACAAGAACAAAAAAAATAAACCTGGATAAAAGTTTATACATTCGAAAGAAAAAAAAAGTTAATTTAATGCCCTGAAAATGAAGTGAAAACAAGACTAAATTTCGGCCTTTGTTTCAGACAGGTTGTGTACACAAAGTATACCAACAACTACATGAGTGTCTATGTTAGGTAGTGACAACAATCATAAATAATAAAAATATAAATCTGTTTTTGGAGGGTTTGCCACTAACTATTCCCAAATTTGATTTCAGCACTAATCTAGCATCGACAGGCTATATCGAATTTTTATCCACCTGTATTATCCGTGCATTGTTTCTTCTTTACTGGTATGTCACCACACAACCATGTGGTGTAAATCTTGCACTCTTGGCATTCTAACACCCCCCCCCCCTTTTTCTCTGTTTATCTTGAAATCCTCTCATAGCTATTGGTTTTTAAAGGAGACATATTATGTTCCCAATTTAAAGCAGTGCCCAGTGTCTTGATGACATGTCTGGGTTTTAGAATAGCGAGACCCAGTCAGTCGTCCACAAAACCATACAAAATACAGTATCTAAATTATATGTGAATTGTGTTTCAAAACAATACTTAACTTTATTTATCATTTCATTTAGACTACATTGCGAAGCTTGCAGTCTCTGCCCAAATGTATGTGGGCGATGTGCGTACCGTGCCGGGTTCATTCAAGTGAATCCTAATTTGAGAGGTTGTAAAACAAGACGGTAAAACCCTGGGATTAGCGATTATTAGTCGCTTTCAAGTTTCGAATGCTGCTGCAGAGCTATAACGACGACTTCAGCCCCCCAAAATCAAATTAGAACAGTATTTTTACGCTCAACTGTTCTCTTGGTTTTTACATGATACTAACTTGTGACTGTTTCTTGTAAATAGCCGTTTTTCACCCAGTCGAGCTTCGATGTCATGGGCTGAGAAACTCAGTGAAAGGCGGTATTATACTACACGACGGTTCGTTCGTAAAGACACATTTTCAGAAATAGACAGCTAAAAAAATAATTGCTAGAAGCAATTAAAAAGTCAATTTTCCATAGTATGTCCCCTTTAAGGTATTCCAGTAGGGAATAGTGCCTCTGTTGATGTGTCTCCACATGCCCCACCCCATCCTCCACTGTGCCCCCCCGTCCCCCCTACTGTTGTCAGGTGTCCATCCTGCGCAGCACCACCATCATCCTCAGCCCGACCACCGAGATGGACGTGGCCCTGCAGTTCAGGGGCTTCATCCACCCTCTTTGGGGCGCGCCAACGACCCCTCCCGCCGAGACCGTCTCCATGTGGGCTCGCATCCAGAGGCTCCATTTTGAGGCTCGGGTGGCATCGGGTCCCAACTCCAGCCAACTGGTGAGCAAAATGGGGCACGTCGTGACAATTGAATACTGGGTTTGGTAGCAGCAGTCTTCCTGTTTTATTTTGTCTCCCAGAGACGGGACTCAATTTCTGAAAACTAATTATGCAATAATAGAACATCGTGGAACATTTGTGGAAAGACAAAATAAAAGAAGACCATGTTAAAGCCATACAATAGAGAATAGAAATTGAAATATTACAAAAATGAAGTTAAAATGCAACAAGCGTTAAAATATCTTTTCAAGAGAAAAACTGCATAATTTTCCACAAATACTGCTGTAATGTGGAGAGAATCCTGGGAATAAATGCGCTAAATGTTTGTTGGCTTTTCCTACCGTTTCCTCTGAAGATTTACGATCTTTTATGATGAGCCAGCTCAAATGCTCTCTTGGGCCCTAACTTGCTTCCCACTGGCCAAATAGAGACCGCCATTGATTTGTGTCCGAGCAGGAGGTGGTAGGTCGTTGGGCGGCTCAGCAGGAGAAAGAGCTGAAGCTGCTGTCTCGCCCCGATGGAAGTAAGCTGTTCTCCAACCTGACCAGAGGCAACCATTACCTGGTCCAGGCCGAGGGCTACCTGAACAATTCCGGCTCAGGGCAGACCAGTGAGATGGCCCTCATCTGGAACAGAACTCTGCCGGGAGGGAGCGTGAGTATTGCTTGCCTTCCTGTTCGTCTCTGGAACGGAAACTTCATCTTATCTTCTCTCCTCTTGAACTGCAGGAAATCTCCTTCCTGTTCCTGGAACCCTATCGTTCAGGTTCCTGTTCAGGCTACATGTCCTGTTTGGCCTGTCTGTCGGACCAATCTTGCGGCTGGTGCCCATCGCTTTCCCGCTGCCTGTTTCGGGGCCCTGAACCGGAGCCTTGCCCTGAGGGGGCGATGGGAGGAGGAATGGGCGAGATGGCTCAGCGCCATCTGCTGCTGGCACCCCAGCACTGCACACTGTGCGAAGAGTACAGAGACTGCTCAACTTGTACTCAGGTATGCGTTCATGGTGCCACAAGATTTTGCACCCATAAAGATACAGTACATGTCATGAAAAAAACAATGGCATGATTTTGCATGAAAAAAAACATTGTGCAAAATTGAGAATGTAGTCCAACTATATCATATATATATTATGAGAATAAAGATGATAATTTACTTGTAGAAATGGAGAATCACACATGACTAAAGTTGTAATGTTACGAGAATAAATGCAGTGAAGGCGCATAAAGCAAACTGCGAGGGACAACTGTACTGCCAGAATAAAGAGGGAAGATTGCAAAAATAAAGTCAACATTGTTCAGTCATGAAAAGGGACTAAAATTTGTGAAATTACGACAAGTAATTGATAATTTTGTCAGAGTAAAGCCATAATTTCAAGAGGCAAAAATTCTACATTTTTAAAAAACAAAGTTTTAATATTACTTACACATCCCGGGTAGTTTTTGGAGAGTAAACTCGTAATATTTCCAGAAAAACAATGAAATATGTTGTTAGGTTGTGGCCCGAATACTTTTCTGCATTTTAAAACTTGAAAAAGATTCCACACACCTAAAAGGATGTTTTTTTAAAGTCAGTCAACTAAGTATGAAGTATTTGCAAAGCGGGGTTAGACGAACTGGATCATATTTAGAGCTTCCCCTTTCCAAAGGTGACTTTGTCCTCCCGCAGGACCTTTACTGTGAGTGGCAGATCAACTCCAGCAAGAAAGGAGACTACCAGTGCAGCAGGAGAGGCCGCTTGGAGGGCTCCATACGCCACCCCTCAGGCTGTCCCAGAGTCTGCAACCAGTGAGATGACAATGATAACACTCTTAATAGATGAATTAGTAGCACCGTCTTACAGCTCGCTCGAATGGTGTTCATCTTTGCTCCACCAAGGCGCAAGACATGTTCCGAGTGCCTCTCCAACTCCAGCCAGTGTGCTTGGTGTGAATCTGCCCAGGCCTGCTTCTATTTCGCCGCCTACCTCACCAAGTACCCTTACGGAGAGTGCAGGGACTGGTATGACAGGTAGCAATCACACGACATTTCTCAGGCACCTCGGAGATTTTGTTCAGGATTTTAATTTTGCCATTTCCTGACTTGCCAGTGTGCATTCGGTTCCGCAATGCAAGCACTGTTCCGCTTTAAACGCTTGCACCGACTGCCTGCGAACGTTCCAGTGCGGCTGGTGTGGCGACTACAACAACCCTACCATTGGAAAGTAAGTCGAGTTGACAGCAAAGGTGACGTCATGTCATCATGTGATTGTTTTACGCTGCCATTTTATTTATTTCTTCTTTTTTTTTTTTAGATGTTTGAGAGGCGATTGGGCTGGAATGGACGACCCCTCTGTGTTTAACTGCAGCGTGGCCGTCGCTGAAGCCCGAGCCGCCAAGTCAGTCCCAACGCACCCGCACAACGAGGGCATTTGCTGTAGAAAAGAAATCAGATCATTTGATTGATGATTTTCTGTTTTTTGTGTTTTTTTTTTTTTTTAGCCCTGAGCCGCAGACTTCTGCGCCGCCTCGTCCTCTGGACATGGACATGGAGCTGGAGCTGGAGCACATGGAAGGCGAAGAGCAAGATGCCGTGTGGTCTTACCCCACTTGCCCCGATGTAGAAGAATGCCGCCTGGGCCTCCACAACTGCCACCCCTTCGCCACCTGCATCAACACCCCCACCTCTTACGAATGCCACTGTGAACGAGGCTACACGGGGGATGGCACTTTGCATTGCAACCAGACGTAAGGGTTATACATTTTTTCACCATTTAAAACAGTTTTCAGGGTTCATGATGGCTTTCGAACAAACTTTCGTCAATGGAACAACGATAAAATCACTTTTAAACGTCCTCTGTGTTTTAAGGGACCGGCCTAAAGCGAGTTCACGTCAAGACATTGAAAGCATTTGTAACCGTTTGGCAGCCCTTCAAACACTGCACTACAAAGCACATGGAGTCTTTCCCTGTGAATCAGGATCACTATTCGCAATTTTGGCAATTCACAGATTACTAGTGCACAAAAAAAAAGACAAAATCCAACCTATTTGCTGTTGTTGTGCTCTGGTTGTTCGTGGCGAAGCTTCGTCTGTAAACACTGCACAGTGAGAACACTCGAGGGACCCAAATATTTTCGTCCAAGCCATTAGAAAGTTCATTTTCCACAATGCGGCCTCTGAAAAGATTTTTCACTTGAAACCTCCTCAACCCGCAGCTGCTACAATGAGTGCAGAGAGGGCCAATGCAGCGGCAGCCCGCGCTTCGAATGTGAATGCTCGCTGGGTTGGACATCCGATCCTGCCACTCTGGTTCTGAGCGGCGTCGAGTGTGATGTGGACTGCGGCTGCAACTTTCACTCCACCTGTATCACCGCGCCAGGGATATGCGATGAATGCCAAGGTGGAACCTCAAAAAAAGATGATTTTATTTCCTTCGGGTACGACGCAACTGAATTTCCTCTGGCTTCTCTTTTCAGACTGGACCACAGGGCCCCACTGTGAGCACTGTCGCCCAGGGAGCTTCGGCTCGGCCTTGGCCGGCGGCGGCGGATGCCTCCAGTGTGAGTGTAATGGCCACGGCGACCCGCTGCGAGGATACTGCCACAACCAGACGGGCCAGTGCTACTGCACACATAACACCCAGGGCCTGCACTGTGAGTCCTGCCTGCCTGGTTACTACGGTGACCCCAGGTAAATGCTCATTCTACACATTTTGTGAATCCAGGGTTTTTATCGCAGAGGATGCATTCCAAACCCACCCACAAAAGGCCCAATGTTAAGAGACCGTTTCCCCCCAAAAATGCCACCCCTCTCGCACGTCTTTAACACATTTAAAAGTATGACAACACAAATTGCAAGTGTTTCTTTGCCTCTGTTTCAATTCTGCGTTTCTCGAACATCATCAACACAGAAGCACATATGAGATGGTCTATGCTGACGTGTTTTCTCCCTCCTTTAGGAATAATGGCACTTGCTACCGCCAATGCCAAGGACGCTCGGTTCTGCTCTCCTCCACCTCCTCATCCCCTGGCGTACCGCTCTCCTCATCCCTGGGCTGGCGTAGTGGCACTGAAGGCAATGGTGGACTCTCCCATTGCCTTTGGGTCCTGTCGGTGACAGAGAGCCTGGCGCCCTGCCTCCCCAGGCAGCTGTGTCCGCCTGTTGCTCTCACGCTGCACCCCGACTCCCATACCCACTGTAAAGTGAGTCAGTGCGTTAGCTGGGCTGCTTTTGTGGAAACGCTCTGTTGTGTTGACATAGTTCAAAAGCATCAAAACCACATTTACACAGTACGGGGGAACCACCTTGTGTAATATTAGAAGCAGAAATGTAACTTTGTCTGACTTGATTGCAATTGAGTTGTATTGTTAATTGCTCATGTTGGGGACAGATTTTAAATGTATTTTATTCTCAGTTTCTCACATCACGAAAATTTGCCATTAGAACAGGGTGGCGACGACTTCTTATATCCACTATAAATACGTTCATGTATTTATTTTGCAGAGCTCATACGTGTATGTGTTTGATGGCCTTCCCCGTTTCCTGGATAACGGCGTCGTACATTCCGACCATAACTTGATCGGCGCATTTTGTGGCACCACAAGGACGCAGCCTATCACCGTCGAGGCCACCTCAGGTACCCTGCCCCGCGTGTACTCCTCATTTAAAACCAGCCGAACAGATAACACGACCCTCATCTCCAATCCCCTTTTCCCGCCCGCCAGGTGTGATCTCTGTCTACTTCGAGGCCAACGTGTCGTCAAACAAACCCCAAGGCTTCAATGCATCCTTCTGGGTGCGGCGGTGTCGCCGCAGCGCCGACGAGAGCGCCGACGGGTCGCCCGTGTGTCCGGGCGGCGCGCAGTGCCAAGGCGGGCTTTGCCAGTGCCCCCCGGGATACGGCGGCCCCCACTGCGACCGCCTCGTTTGTCCCCAAGATTGTGGGCTTGCAGAGGGACGAGGAACTTGTAATATAGTAAGCAGCGTGATCATAAATTCAGATTAATTGCAGTTGGTGGCAGTGTGATTTGGTTGCATTGATTGCCAAATGTTTTCCCGTCACCTTTGCTTCTCTCAGACGCTGGGAGTGTGTGTGTGCTCCGAGAACTGGGCTGGCTCTGACTGCGCTGTCCCCCGAGACTCCAACAGCCTGATCTGGGAGACGCTGCTGGACACGCAATTGACAGTGGTACAGCATGAATACAACAATGCGATAAACGCTCAATGCCATGTAGCACCACGCATTTAGACATGCCCCCCAACAGAATCAGGCCCACAGGTTCCTCCACAGGATGGGCCACTCTCTGGTTTCTGGACCTCACGGCAATCTTTGGATGTATGGGGGACTCTCTCTTTCAGAGGGCATTCTAGGAAATATTTACAGGTAACTAACAGTCACGTCAGCGATATTGTTGCTCAAGTAATAATATCAATCAATCAATCAAATCAAGTCATAATAATACTTTGTACCATATTTCCCCAAATATTGGTTACCGCTCTCGAAAGAAGCAAACGCTCTATCTTCAATTGCGTTATCACGGCTTTCCATCTCGTTTTAGATATTCCGTGTTAGAGCGCCGTTGGACTCAAATGTTGACGAGTTCGGCAGGCGAGGGTTCCACACCGGCACCTCGTTACCATCACGCCGCCGCCCTGCTGAGCAGCCACAAAATGGGAACCAGTCACAGCTGCATGCTGGTAGTGGGCGGAGTCACTCAGCACTCTGTTGCCATGGACACTTGGAGTCTCAACCTCAGCAGTTTGGTCTGGAGAGAGCACAAGGTAGACAAACGGGCTTCTCGTGTAGAATCTGCGATATTTGTACCTCCAAGCTGATTACTCTTTGCCCTACTCTGAACCCCTTTACACTCCGGCAGAGCTCAGTGCTGCCTTCGGTGGCGGGCCACACGCTGACAGTGCGTCGGGACAACTCGGTGCTCCTGATTGGCGGTTACTCTCCAGAAAACGGCTTCAACCACCACCTGCTCGAGTTCAGCCCTCACACGGGAAACTGGACAATCGTAGCACACACCGGCACGCCGCCGACGGGCTTATACGGCCACTCGGCCGTTTACCACGAGCAGACGGACGCTGTCTACGTGTTTGGGGGTTATCGTTTCCATGTGGAGGCTGTGGAGCCCTCAGGAGAGCTTTACAGCTTGTACTACCCCAACTTCACCTGGTCACTCCTGGTACCCTCGCAGGGTAACAAGGTAAGGAGAGCTACTTTCTAAATGTCAAATTGCAAGCAATTTGCCCATCATTATTGCTTTTTTTTGTTTTACAATTTATAACACTTCCCAGGTGTATCAATGTCTGGTGATTGCGATCATTTGTATTCTTCTACGAAAGCATGTGGATTCCTAGTGTTGAATAAAATAAAAAATAAAAAAACAATAAAAAAAGAAGAAACTTTCAAACTTCTTTTATTTTGGAAAACAACTTTATTTTTAACTTCTTGGTGTAAAACTTCTGACATGTCACGGACGCAACCATTAACTGATTCCTGGAAAAAAAGTAATAGTTAATATATTTTAATTGATTAGAATAAACTATTTTAAATTTAAAATAACCATTATCTAAAGCCGTAGTATGAATAAACTATGATTCACGTGTATTAGGCAAAGTACACAAATTGTGACTTGACACAATTTGTCAAAATTCAGGATGGCTTGCTCGCAAACATTTTGCTCGCAACAGATTTTCTTTGTTGTTTCATTGCACAATTGATGGGTGGGCAGCTACCACAGAGAGTCAACCATTTGGACACCAATTATAATTTTTTTGAAACTATTATCTATTTCTGACATTCCACTTGTTTTATTGATTTTTTTTGCAGCCCATCTCCCGTTTCTTCCACGCTGCAGCCCTGATGAGAGACACCATGGTCATCGTGGGGGGACAAACAGAAGCGGAGGATTATAGCAACTCGGTGTTCTTGTACCAGATCAACTGCAACACCTGGATCCAACCAGGTAGTCCATCTAATTTCGCTGCACCTTCCTCAGTTGCGCTCTCTTGTCCTCACGTCGCATCCGTATCTCTCAGACTCCGCCATTGGCGACTCGGTCAATCGCTCTGTGTCTCTTGCCATGACGAGCTGGGGCGGCAGCCTCTTCTTATCGGGGGGCTTCAACGGGGTCACCTTGGGACGACTCCTGAACCTAACGGTGCCCGCCGACCCCTGTGCCGTGATGGCCACGCCGGAGACCTGCAACACCACCACCGGCAGCTGTGTTTGGTGCCGAGGGGCCTGCGCGTCTTCCGATAGTGCTGAACGGTAACACATGAGCGCCTGGTTGAAGTTATTTTCATCAGCAGTTGAACTTCCAAAGTTGCTCAATGATGCTCACATCTATCTCACCGTTGACCCTAATTAAGGACCAGTGTTCCACTGTATTGTCTTAAAAATGTGTTCATATTTTCACTATTAGACTACAGCCATTCATCTTTGAACGGTTGACTCGTTTTGTCAATATTGAGCTTTTATTCCCCCTCCCCCCTTCCAAATAGAATGGGCTGTTTCACTGGCCAGTCGCCCTGTTCGCCAACCCCGCGCCAGCCAGATCAGTGCCGCAGACTTAAGACCTGCAGCGAATGCCTGGCCCGTCACCCCAAGACATTCTCGGGTCCATCGCAGGTTGTTCCCGTCGAGTATCATCACTCCACCGGACATGACTCCTCTGTGTTAAATCTTTGTATTCCGGTTTTCCAGCCCGCTTTCCAATGCAAGTGGTGTACCAACTGCCCCGAGGGGGCTTGCATCAGCAGCTCGGTGAGCTGCACATCCGAACACGACTGTCGCATCAACCAGCGAGAGATCTTCCTTTCCAGCAACTGCACGGAAACCAGCTGCGAGGCTTCCGACTGCCCCAAGTGCACGGCGTCGGGAAAATGCATGTGGACCCGCCAGTTCAAGCGCACAGGTCCTGGCAATAGTATCTTACCATAATCAGGGGCGGGTAATATGGCCCCCCTTCTTTTGGAAATTCAGATTTCCAAGTTAAATATAATTGTATGCATGAAAATGAAAATGATTGTGCCCACTCCCACTCCAATAGTCCCTCTATTGTCAACACTGACTGTGGACACAATTCATCAAAATATAATTGTCCGAAACGGCACTCACTGCGATGACCTCTTTTCACCAGGCGAGACACGGCGTATCCTGAGCGTCAACCCCACGTATGACTGGACCTGCTTCAGCTACGCCCTCCTCAACGTCTCGCCCATGCAGGTGGAATCCTCGCCGCCGCTGCCATGCCCTCCGCCCTGCCACACCCTCCTCAACTGTACCCTCTGTCTGGGCTCCAGAGGCTCTGACGGCGGCTGGCAACACTGTGTGTGGAGCATGGCCCTGCAACAGGTAAGTAGCAAGTTCTGAGAAGCCCGATAACAATCCTAATCATTTGAATGAATTGTGTTGGAGGAGGGAAACATCCAAAACATGCTAGATTGGGGCCCTGGAGGACCGGGGTTGGGCAGCCCTGCTGTAAAACGTGTCGTTTCTCAAAATTTTTCCATCTTCCATCTGTTACTATCAGAGACACAACAGAGTCATTGATGCCAAAAAGGGCAATACTTTATATTAACCACTAATCCAAACACCTGATATGACTCATTTCTAATGGCAGTGCATGAGTCCATCGTTTGTGCCGTTGCGATGTGAAGCGGGCCAGTGCGGGCGCCTTCTCTCCGGCGGGGACTCCTGCTCTCCGCAGTGCCCCCAGCTCACCCAGTGCTCCCAGTGTATTGCCAGGCCCCAGTGCGGCTGGTGCGCCACGCGGGGGGGAAACGGAGCGGGATACTGCCTTCAAGGAGGACTTGAAGGTGACAACCCTTCATTTTGGATGGGCTCTTCCCAAATGTTTGAGGCCAGGTTTTAACCAGTGTACTCGTTTGTCCTCGCAGGAGTCAGTGAGGGCGTGTGTCCTCTGCGGAACAGCAGCTGGTCCTTCCTGCACTGTCCAGAGGAGGATGAGTGCGCAAACGGCCATCACCACTGCAACAGCACCCAGGACTGCCATGACCTCTCTCAAGGATACGACTGCACTTGTAAACAAGGCTACATACTCAGCAGGTGAGCTCACTGGTCACCTGTTTAATAAAGTCAGCGCAACCACTTTAGCGGACACTCCTGAAGTTGCACATTGAGAGATGACTCCAAAAAGTTGTGGAAAAAGAGGCCTCTAGAGTTGCTCTAAATGGTGAACTTGTTAGCAAACGCGTCACTGTGCATCCCCCCCCAAAAAAATCTCAAAACAGCTCTGCTCACTGCATCGTGTTCAACTCTCGAGGTGAGACTACTGCATTCAATTTCGTTTTCCTTTCATCTTGTGTCCAGCGTAAGTGGTCGGTGTGAGCCGGTGTGCGCGCAGGGCTGCGTGAACGGGACGTGCGTGTCGCCCGGCGTGTGCCGTTGTCACTTTGGCTTCGTGGGCGACAACTGCTCCTCCCAGTGCAGCTGCAACAAACACAGCAATTGCGCCAGCGTCGCCAAGCCCGACGTTTGCCTCGAATGCCACAACAACACCATCGTAAGTGGTCAGGATTTGCACCGCACGCACTCGCTGGGTGTTTTGACGCTTTCGCCTTCCTCTGATTGCAGGGCAAGCATTGCGAGAAGTGCAAGCCGCTGTTCGTGGGCTCGGCCAAAGGCGGCGGCACCTGTCGGCCGTGCCGGGAGTTCTGCCGGGGCAACAGCGCTTTGTGTCTGTCCCGCGATGAGCACAAGAAGGCCCAAGAGAACCCGCGCCGCTTTCCCCTGGAGTCCAACAGCGTGAGTAGCGAGCGTCGTCGCCAGAGGTGGGGCACTTGGGTCGGAATCAAGTTGAAGACTTGGCGAAAACTCATGAAAGACTCGACTTGTACTTGTCATGCTACTCGACTTGGATTTGAAATACACAACTTGACCAGGTTTGCCTCTTTAGACGTATTTAGTTTACACGACAGCTTGCCATTTTTTTTTGCTTTCCCGGAGACAGCTGGGATAGGCTCCAGCACCCCCCGCGACCCTAGCGAGGATCAAGTGGTTCGGAAGATGAATGAATGAATAAGTGATTTGTAAAAAATATTGCGCAATATTAGTGCACATAAAGCTGGCAACACACCAGTGCACTTTGATGCTCGGTCCATTTAATGATGCAAGTAGTGTTTCTCCTTGTGTCATGACGAATTCCGTTGTTTTTTTTTTTTTTTTTAAACTTGTCCTCCATTATTCACAGAAAAACCCACCCTGACCCTTAAATTTTGGATATAATCTAGACAGAGTATGGTAACATGCAAGGACTTCACCCTCCACTTTAACACCACACACACACACACACACACACACAAAAGCTACTTTGTCTACACAACTGCCTGGTTAAACATTCACGGAAGTCAGTTATTGAGTACATTTTATTTTTACTGCATTCCGCACTTTGGGGGCGGGGACGACATATCGGAAGGCTCCATCACCCTTCGTTTAATAATAATTGTAAAAATGCTTTTTCAAACCTTCGCGTTGAAGTCATAGACAATGCACACTTCCCTCTTCAACAGATCCACAATTGGGTGTCCGAGGGTCCCACCGAGGAGAATGCGGTGTGCGTGAGCTGCCAGAACAACAGCGTTGGCGACAAGTGCGAGAGCTGCCTCAGCGGCTACTTCCTGCTGCAGGGGAAGTGTGAGAAGTGAGTGGCCGCCATTGGGATTGGGATTGACACTCATTGAGCGAGGTGACTGGCACTACACGTTATTGACAAACAACTTTAGTAAAATACACTGAGCACATCACGCAGAAGCTGCCGTTGACAATTGCTAACAACAGGAAGGAGTACTCCGGAGAGCTGGAGGGCATTGAAAACTCCACACAGAAAGACAATAAAGGTCAAAGAGAAAAAAAAATGTCCTCCCAATTCCAGGTGTCAGTGTAATGGCCACGCGGACACGTGCAATGAGCACGATGGCACGGGTTGTCCGTGCCAGAACAACACCGAGACCTCCTCCTGTCTCAGTAGCCCTCAGAGCGACCGCAAAGACTGCTACAGACAACAGGTATGGGCGAGAGTTTTGTTTTTTTAAACTGAATGGGAAAAAAAAAATCTACTCAAGCAAACTCAGGGTGACCTTTTCGAAAGACATGCGATAATGGCACCTGTCTTTGATTGGAAGAGGGGGCTCTGCTCGTATGTGTATACTTAAGTTACGATCATCTGATCGCATGTTTTGCTTTGAAAAAGTGAAAGGAAAAAAATCACTCTTACCACACCCCACACCACAGGATAATCGCTCTGGCTAATCTTTTCGCGACATCCTGAATTGAACCTTTACTCAGCTGGGGGGGCACTTGGGCTGAAAATGAGACCAATTTTCAATATGTGTGCACTGTGCTTAAGATGCCAGAGTTTGCTGATGAACTTTGTAAAACTGCCTCCAGTGCGCCAAGTGCAAAGACTCCTTCAACGGCACACCGGTCAACGGTCGCCAGTGCTACCGGCAATTCAACGTGGACACCGAGTGCTGCTTCGACCCCACATCGCAGACCAACTGCTTCCACGACCCGGCCATCCGCAACTTGCCGCGGGGCCGCACGGTCTACTTCGCCGCCCAGCCCAAGTTCACCAACGTTGACATCCGGGTCACCATCGACGTGACCTTCGGAGAGGTGGAGGTGTACGTATCCAACTCCCACGACACCTTCATCGTGGACGTGGACCGCCGCTCGGGCATTCACGCCATCAAGATCGAGGAAGAGTCGCGAGGGACTACGGCGGCGGGGGCGGACAAGGACTCGCCGCCATCGCCGATCAAGTTGTTTCCCAATGCCTCGTCGGGTGTTGGGGGAGGCGTCATCTCCAACAATCCCCTGCAGCTGCAGGCGAAGCCGCCGGGCTCGGAGAGGGAGATTCGTGAGGAACGTGCCAAGGGCCTTATTTCTTACATCACCGTTTGGAAACCGCAGACTGTTCTGATCGTCCGAGGCGTTCGGGACCGGGTGGTCATCACCTTCCCGCACGAAGTGCACTCTCTCAAGTCCAGCCGCTTCTACATCGCCCTCCGAGGGGTGGGAACGGCGGCCAACCAGGGCGAGTCCCAAGGCCTGCTCTTCCTGCGCCAGGACCAAGCCCACATCGACCTGTTTGTCTTCTTTTCCGTCTTTTTCTCCTGCTTTTTCCTCTTCCTGTCTGTCTGCGTGCTCCTGTGGAAGGTCAAGCAGTTCCTGGACTTCCGGCGGGAACAGCGGAGACACATCCAGGAGATGACGAAGATGGCGTCGCGCCCCTTCGCCAAGCTCACCATCTACCTGGAGCCGGATGAGCCGCAGCTCATTTATCTCCCGTCGAGCGGCGTGGCGGTCGCCCACACCCGCTCCGCCAAGCTCGGAGGGGTTATGGTGGGCCAGAGGGGCCGCACCGGGGCCGTGTCCTACAAACATGACCTCGGCTCGGGACCCGCCGGGCACCACCAGCACCATCTGGCCCCGGGCGGGGGCAACAACGGCCAGCATCTGCCTCTGCACTACCTGAACACCCACCACTACGCCGGCACCACCGCCGGCAACCAAGCCTCGCTGCAGCACCACCCGTCCACCTACAGCGGCTACCAGCACTTCTGCCGCTCCGACCCTTTTCTCTCGCAGCTCATGGGCTTCTCCTACTCCTCCTTCAAGGTGGGGCCCATCACCCTGGAGCCCACCGACGACGGCATGGCTGGGGTGGCCACCGTCCTCTTCCAGCTCCCCGGTGGGGTCTTGGCTCCCAATCGGGCCTGCTTGGGCTCGGCGCTGGTGACGTTGCGGCAGAACCTGCAGGAGTACTGCGGCCACGGCAGCGGAGGCGGGCACCCAGGGGCGGGCGGCGCCCGCAAGGGACTTATCGGGCATCAGCACCTGACCACTATGGCCATGTAGGGACGTGGGCCAATACGGAGCGTTGGGAAAAGAATTGCCGTCGTTGCCTCATAGAGTGGCCAACCGTGCGGTAAATTAGCGGTTAGCCAACCGCACTCCTGCCTCCCTGAGATTGGGGTTGGACTCGACCTTTGAGCTTCTGACTAATCTTGCCTGGGTTGTCTCGTCCTCCGGCTTCCTCGCACATTCCAAAACATGCATGTTGGCTGAAGAGTCCATACGTGAAAAGGAGCATTTGACTTTTTGCCAAGATCTGCCTTCCTGTTGGCAGATCTTGGTCTGAATCGATGTTGGAATAACTGCTGTGTGGACGTGCTTACGTAGCTTTTCCGTGCGTACGCTGACTTCATCCCACTTTCCCATTCTCAACAAAGTCTCCCAGTTCTCCATTGTCCAAAAATGTATGCTACATGCTATATTAATAGCATAGAAATAGCACAAACTATGAACACAAAACATATAATTTCAACGTGAACTGACATTATCATTTGCTATAAAACAAACAAAAAATGGGAGGTGGAGATAGACTTGTCCATGCAGCAAAGACTCTTGCATCGACGAACATCCCAGTCTAACCTTAGCTGCACCCCATCACTCAAAGATGTTAACGTACCTCCTTGATACATCTTACTCGCTTCCTAAGAGCCAAGGCTTTGGCGCCATCTTGTGGCATTTTAGTGTTGTAGCTCAAGCACAATAACCACGAATAGGTGAATATGTGAATAACAAATCGCCAATAGACATGGGTTCATATTTATTCAATGTTCATCATATTTTCAAACAGTACACTAGCTAACACGTTGAAAGCGCCTGTCGGGAGGATGAACATGACAAGTATCCGTATAAACGGGAATATTGGAATCTTAAATATCAAAGTTGTGCAATATCCAGCCACAAATAAGCATTGTGTTTTCCCCCTCCATGTCATGTTGTCGTAAAATTTGACGTTTTGACGTGACGTTTCGGGGCCACTACGTGAAGGAGTGCGGTCAATTCATGGGGGAGGGGGGGGGTCATCCACGAAAGTCCAATCGAAAGCATTATCGTCACCTGTGGTGAGCAAATAGAACACATGTACATACACTGTATATCGCTTTGTTATGAAGTGTCCTCGATGACGGAGGGTGACCAAGCCGCCCGTGCTTTTTCCAATGAAGCCGCCCGTGCTTTTTCCAATGCACTAATAAGACACTGCGTCGCTGTTGTTCACGAGAGGTGCCAAGTCAGACTTTGGACATGGAATTGGTACCTCCGAAAAGTGACAATCAAAAGTAACAGTTGAGGGGTTTGATTTTTACAAATGGAAAACACTTTTTTTTCTAATGGGTCAGTATGCTTTCATATTTTTGTTGTTTTTTTTTTTTTGTATTTGGCCCACCTGCTCAGCTCTATTGTTTTTCGAGCACATTTGCCTTGACTGCTTGCCTTGTCTGTGGCTAACTCACACGCGTGAGGAACCTATTTCAGTTTACAGAAGTCCTCTGAGGGGCCATACAACGTTTATTTGGGAGGCGCGAGGTTGTCAATTATGCAATTCAGTATTATCAGCGTTTGAGTTTTTTTTTTTTTAATTGTAATGGGTATTTATTATCATTCTTCCGACAATTAAATCCCCTTTCGGGGGCTCAATGTGCAAACACAAACAATTGGCATGTATCAAGGTGAAAATGTTTTTTATTTTCGGGGTCCCGCAGATGTCTCCCAAACTCATTTAAGAGCGCCACCTGAGAAGTTAGGGATAAAAAAAAATTAGTCCTCGACATCACTTTCACAGATAAACACCAAATTTTGTGCACAGGTCTGTGGCCGGCCCCAATCAGAAGCAGGGATCCTGACATTGGTTCCCCGCCCCTGCTCGAAATATATGCGTCAATGGAAGTATGTGGAGTTCTGTAACGACACTAACACATGTAATTGTTTGTTTTGTAAAAAGAAAAAAACTGTTTTTTGACGCTGGTGATAATGCTAGATGCGCATATTGTTCTTGAACGTGAAAGACATTTGAGCCTTTGCGTGCTTGTAGGCTTTTGTGAAATATCTGTTTGGCTGGTTTTGCTGGACTGCTTTTATTTGGGGCGGCCCGCCTCGGACAAATGATTGTATTAGCAATCGCAGCTGCCGTCGAAAAAGATACTGTACAACAAACAGAATGGAGTTTTGCTCTTACAATGAAAATTCTCCTCAAGGCTTCTCTTGTAGAGATATTAAGTGACAGGATTATCAATAGAGGTGAGGATGAATGACTCCCCACTCCAGTGGGTGTTTTTTTTTTTCTTCTTTAATTGTACACTGCACAGAGGCAACGATTCCCGTTAAACTCATTCACCCAGCCTCATCCATTGATGACACAATTTGGAACGGTGCTACATGTAAACTCCTGCTACATTCAAGTTCTGTTGAATACTGTCTCTATTTATAACCCCACCCCCACGGATAAACATTAATTCATTTTTTACCCCAATGGTTTATTTTATTATTATTTTGTGAACATGCTTTATATTTGTACATAAGGATTGTGCTTGTTTTTGAAAGAAGGGAACAGTGTTGTACAAAACATTGCATTATGATTATCTGTCCTCTGTGATGTGAAATAAAAATCTGTGAAATAATTGTGATGTTTTTGCACACTTAGTACACAATCTAAGCCAAAATAAATGTGTATTCTGCATTTGAAACATCCTGATCAGGATGTTGATCCTCTGCAACATAACAAGGGCCATGGGCTGGTAGTTGGGGACGTATTGCCAATAACGATAGACCACATTTTTGTGTAAATCTAAAATAAATAAATAAAAACGCACTTTTTATTGTCTATGGTTGAATATAACCTGATTTTATTGAGGTATATTTATTTTTAGAATTTGAAAGGTTACAATTTTATGTTCAAGTACACATTTCACGCGTTTCGTATTTTAGTTTGTAATGCATGTTAAATTAAATACCGGTACTTAAAGTCCGATTATTACAGTTTATAATGAAATGATTAATACTCTATATAAAATTATTTACAGTATTATCTATTCATATATTTTTAATTACAAACATATTAGGATAGAATTCTAAACGATTTGGGAGAAAACGCCACGAAACAAATAAAAGGGGCGTGTCTTCCTCCGAGGGCTTTAAATATGGACGTCCCTGCTGCCCGCCGATTGGCCATGTAACCCGGACGTTCTTCCCCCCTCATCATTTTATGTGATCATCAAAGTCACGAATGAAGCGGTTCAGTAAACAAGGGGTGGGCGGGGGTATTTCTACCTCTTAACATTATTAGAAGACCACCGAGAACTACAGCTACATGATACTAACGCGTGCATCGCGGACGAGGCCGGGATATGTGACGTCGCAGCGGAGGTTCAGTCTTGCGACCGCGGCCAGGTTATTGCGGTTAGCCGCGATGCTAACGCCATTACGCTAGCCGTGGGCGACACATCCTTAGCGTCGTTCGGTACTGTGGCCCGCGAAGCTTCAACATCGTCGTCGTCTTCGCTCAAGTACGTTCCGCGCAGGACATTAAAACAAGATGAAGGTGGAGTGCTTGGAGTCGGAGAACAAAGCGACGGCGGACGGCGTCGTTGTCACGTTCAAAAGTGAGGACGACCCGTGGTCACGTGATGGTACGGAGGACGACCCGGGGGACGATTACGCGGATGGACACGACCTCGACATCCGAATCAAGGAGGAGCCGCACTGCCTGCAGATCAGCGAGGTCCATTGCGGACTCACGCTAGATGCTGCCCGTTCTTTCAAGGCTGAGCCCGACCTGGACTTCCAGGACGAATTCGAGTTAGATGAAGCTGTCAAGGAGGAGGACGTCATCAAAGAGGAGGAGGAGGAGGAAGAAGAAGAAGAAGAAGAGGAAGAAGATCGAGAGGGTGAGGAGTTACAAGATGATGAGCAGATGGAGGATGGAGAAGAAGATGGCACAGGTGAGAAAGCCAAGGAAATCTGAACATCTTGTGCATTGTAGTCTGAAAAATACAGTACTAAATCATTTTTCCACTTTGCTTTAATCCTTTTCTGTCAGAGTCGTCATCAGAGTTCTTCCCCTGTCCTCATTGCGACGTATCCTTCACAAACCTGGACTTCCTGGAGAAACACGTTAAGTGGGTCCACCAGAAGGAGTACCTCGCCGAGCTGAAGAAATGCCTCTCGGACTGTGACCAAAACCTCATCCCAGAGCACGTCTGCACCACCTGCGGCAGCAACTTCAGCTCCAAAGTCTACCTGCGGGTCCACATCAAGGAGGCCCACCCTTCTGCCCCGCCCCGCCGGCTCCACCCGTGCCCGACGTGCGCACGCAGCTTCCAGTACTTGAAGAACCTGAAAAACCACTGTCAGCGCTGGCACAGCATGTCGGTTGTCATTCGGGGGGGGCACCTGTGCTGCACGGACTGCGGGAAGAGCTTCAAGGCCACCTGGGGACAGGGGCCTCACCTGTGCCACGCGCCGCACGCCGAATCTGAGGAGAAGCCTATTTGTCTGGACGTGGGCGTGCAGTGCGGCGAGTGCGGCAAGAAGCTGCGCACGCCACAGAGCCTGGAGGACCACATGCGCACCCACACGGGCGACCGGCCGTTCGTGTGCAAGGACTGCGGCCGGCGCTTCGTGGAGCGCAGCAGCTGGCGCCAGCACGCCCTGATCCACACGGGCGAGAAGCCGCACAAATGCCAAGTGTGCGGCAAGGCCTTCCAGAGGGGACACCAGCTCAAGTGCCACCTCACCACGCACTCGGCCAAGAAGGAGTTCTCCTGCGGCCAATGCGGGAAGGAGTTTGGACTCAAGGCCAGCTTGAATCTGCACCTCCGGACGCACTCGAGTGAGAAGCCCTTCCACTGCCCGGTGTGCACCAAGACCTTCAACACCCGCAAGAACCTGCGCGTGCACAGCAAGCTGCACAACGGGGAAAAGACGCACCAGTGCAGCGACTGCGGCCTGAAGATCAGCGACCTGGGCGCGCTCAAGATCCACCTGCGCACGCACACCGGCGAGAGGCCCTACCACTGCACCGTGTGCGGCAACAAGTTCATCCGCCTGGCGCACTTGCGCAACCACCAGCGCACGCACACCGGCGAGCGGCCCTACAAGTGCGACCAGTGCGACAAGAGCTTCACGCAGTCGGGCGACCTCGTCAAGCACAAGCGCACGCACTCCGGGGAGAAGCCCTTCGAGTGCCCCGAGTGCCAGCGACGTTACACGTCGTCCGGCGACCTGGGCAAGCACCGCCGCAGTCATACCAACCTGCGGCCGTACAATTGCCAGGAGTGCGGCAAGAGCTTCCGTCTGTCGGGCCATTTGAAGACGCACATGCTCACGCATACCGGCGAGAAGCCCTTCTCGTGCCCCAACTGTCTGCGCAGGTTCGCGCGCTCGCACCACCTCTCCGGACACGTCGCCAAGTGCTGCTAACTTTGCAACTGTGCACTCAGCGCCATTTTTCTGTGGGATTTTTTTTTCGACCCAAATACAGTGGAATCTCTTAAGTGGGGCTCGGATAGAGGGGGACCATGTCGTACCACAAATAGCGAGAAAAAAAAAAAAAGATGAGTTAGGCCACAGTGATCTGTATTTAGAAAAAACGAATTGGATTTGAGTCAATTCCTCCACACACACCCCCACTAACCCCCACACCTGCCATGCACATGACGATGATATTCGTCAAAACTAGAAGCGGCCCTTTAAATACAACCCTATTTGACATGTTCGACAATTTAGCATGAATAAATTGACACGTTTATGTGACAATAAAATGCTGAACTGAGGAAAAAATGCGAGGGTTACATAAATAAGGAAGAAAAACTTTTTTTGTCACATTACATTAGCTGAATGGCTGTTTTATTGCTCTTTCTGGTTTTCCACCCTGGTCACCTGTGGGCACTACGGGTCAGCACTCGTATTAGTAATTCCTTACAGAGGATAAATAACATGACTGAATAGTGTTATAACGTAGACACCGTTTGTGTTCAGTCTGTTGCTTAAAGTGTTATGGCACCACTCTGCTGATGTATACATCCTATTTTTTTCCTTTTTTGAAAAATTGCATATACAGTGTTATCTTCGTGTTCATTGAACCCCCCAAAAATTGTTGGTTCGGCATCCATGAATTTACAGGTTTGGGGGTGTAAATTTGACACAATGTCACATCACAGTCGGGAAACATCCAGAACAGAGAGTAGACAGACCATTATTCAAGCTCTTTTGTAAAGTCCATCCATCCATCCATTCAATTTACAATACCGCTTATCTTGAACAGGGTCGTGGGGAGTTGTTGGACCCTATCCCAGCTGACTACAGGCGGAAGGCAGACTATACTCTGAACTTGTCGCCAATCAGTCGCCAGACGCATATAGAGACATTCAATCATTCACACCCACATCCACACCCTCACTGAGTGGGAGCCGAGTTGCCCTTGGACTGTGCAACTTTTTGGTCGGATATTTAAGATTAGATGACTTCATCGATAATTTAACCACAAGGCCAATTGTCAAAGTAGACTTTAGAGGTTCCACTGTATTTGTAAACATGGCTTGGAAATTGGCGCACAATCTCATGCTCTTAAGTTTTGTTTTTATCAAGTTTGGTAGATCCTCTCATTTTGCCGTTTTTTTATGATTTTTATTTTTTAAAACACTAATATTAAAAATTGCTGTTCGTATACATGACCGACCCGTCCTCACTAATCCGTGTTGTATTAATTGGAAAAAATGTAATAAATTATATGAACACTGTGTGTGTGTGTGTGTGTGTGTGTGTGTGTGTGTGTGTGTGTGTGTGTGTGTGTGTGTGTGTGTGTGTGTGTGTGTGTGTGTGTGTGTGAGATATACTAAGATCTTCATTTTTTGACCCTCATGGGCATAACGGCGCTCGCTTCAGAGTTAGGAGCCTCCCAGCAGGGCGGGTGAGTTTAGCACTATGCCATTGAAAGGAGAGGAAGCTCCGCCCACGAATAAACGGCCATGTTGTGCACAGAAACAAGCACACCCGAATTCAAATTTGCTTACGCAGGTGAAACTCACGAGTTATACTCCGATTTATGGAGAAAAAAAATGCGCAATCCATTTTCATGTGTCCCGCTTGACCGAGTACACTGCCCACCTCACCCTTGAGTGGAAAAAGCACAGCCCCTGGCTCGGATAAAAACCCGAATTCAATTTTGGTGGCTTGTATGCTGCAGATAAGTTACATTGAGTCAAACTCGTAACTTTTTTTAACGCCCCATGACCACCACCGCGGAGGTAAGACGTTCCTGCAAACTTTGGTTGTTTTGAATTGGAACTCCAGTAAAGCATTCGCATTTTATACACGTAAGTATGAAATTGAACTTTTCACTCAGTTCCTAGCCATCTTATTTTGAGGGAAGGAAGCTGTCAATGCAATTAATTGAAGGTGTGCAGGATTTGGTTTCGTTCGAGTATTAGCAGAAGACAAAAAAATGTAACAATTCCTAGACCATGTTAAGTGAATTCAGAGATTTGTTCCTTAAATGCGTTATGCATGTTCAATATTAGTTGCTGAAGACAAAAACATTGAGAACTAAGGAGTTGCGGAGATGTAGCGTACGGATGGCTGATGTTGCATTCATGGAAGTTGGGAATTTGGATAGAACCGACTCGGGTCGTCCCAATTCCGAACTCAGTGTTCCAGGCGAATGTAAACCACAAAGATGGCTGATTCTGATCATTTGTTTTCTTGTTCTGGTGCATCACAACATCTTCGGACCTCCAGCAAAACGTCCTTCATCATATCCTTTAGTTATACAAATAATGCAATATGTTAACTTCGAAGCGTTTCAAACATTTCACCATATCACTTCATGTTATCAACGTAGTCAGTTCAAATGACATTGTGATATTTCTAATAGTTAAAACAATTTCACACATAAATACAGATAGTAGAGATAAGGTGAGAAGCTCGGTCATCCGGGAGGGGCTCAAAGTAGAGCCGCTTCTCCTCCACATCGAGAGGAGCCAGATGAGGTGGCTGGGGCATCTGATTCGGATGCCTCCTGAGCGCCTCCCTAGTGAGGTGTTCCGGGCATGTCCCACCGGGAGGAGACCCCGAGGATGACCCAGGACACGCTGGAGAGACTATGTCACCCAGCTGGCCTGGGAACGCCTCGGCATCCCCCGGGGAGAGCTAGAAGAAGTAGCTAGGGAGAGGGAAGTCTGGGCTTCCCTGCTTAAGCTGCTGCCCCCGCGACCCGGCCCCGGTAGAAGATGGATGGATGGATGGATGGAATACAGATAGTAATGTGTTAATAATAATGAAAGCAATGATGTTTGCATGTCAAAACCCCACTGTATCAATATTTTATGAGTCAGTCATGGGGGAAATTATGTTTACTTGGAATGGAAAATTAAGAAATTAGGCTTAGAATATGTTCTTGTGCATTTTGTATTAGATCTGGGTGTACTGTGCGAACGTGGCTTTTATTATGGTGACTTTCTTTTCAAACAAATGACCATTTTGCTCGAAAGATGACAAAAAACATGCATTTGAAACATGTTGTAGTGCGCAATTTAGGCCACCAGGGAGCTGTGTCGACCTCCTTTTGGACGTTTACGATTGATGGGCCGTAAAATAAAAGGCAAAAGCAACTCGACCCAAGCTGTGGTCAGATGACCTACAACAAAATATTTTGGTGCTAAATGCCAGCACAAGCGACATCAACTTAAAGTATATAAAGTCCATTTAAACAAAAAAAAAAAAGCGTACAAAAACACTAAATACATACAAATAAGAAAATCATGTGCAATCAACACATACGGAAACGTTCATGATACATTCCAAAATATAAACAGAAACTTTGTTCTAAACTAAAATCAAATCAATACAGGTCCAGTAATTATTGGATCATTCCTGACGTTTTCCCAAATGTTTGTCTTCACCATTAAAAAAAAAAAAAGGTTTTCTTTGGGTTTCAGATCACAGGGAAATAGATCATTTGTCTGCTTTTTATTGGGATGGCGCCGATATGGGAACGCCCCCCAAATTGATTGGCACTTGAGCGCATTGAATTACCTTGGAAAGGCCTGCTTTATTTTCCCGGCGTTCTCTCGTTATCTGCCAATTTGACGGCAGTTGCCGCGTGCCCTCTCATTCATTTACATCACAGCAAAACGCAGCGGCGTCCAACCTGTCTCCGTCGATTCCGTGGCAATTGCTCCATTATTTTTATGTCCGCAATTACGAGGACAGAGCGGCGAGCGGCACCGACTCCCCGCGCAGATAACAAAGATATATTTAGGGGTAAATAATATTGACTGTACCTTTGTTTAAAGCTGGAATCGATACTTTCTAAAGCGTGTCCATTTTTCATTTAGCCGCGTCATGGCCGCGAGTGGGAGGGGCCCCGAGATGAATGGGTTGGACCGTCTAATTCGCCCGCTTGCAGTTATCATAATTGTTGAACAAGCGCCGCTATTAAAGATCGGGTTGGAGGAGAGGCAGGCCACACAAAGAAAGCTAATAGATGTGGAAAATGGAGATGGATCACGCCGAGCGCCACCGTCGTTTTTAAAAAATATTATTTTCTTTTTCTGCCCCTTCATTTTTTTCTCCGCCGGTGCGACAGGACAAATATGTTCCTGGGATGAAGAGGTGTTTGTCTTTGCGAATGCACCCCGGTGAATAAAGCTGCCTCTGTTGTTTGTCTTCTGTTTGACGCCTGCACTGAAGAAGCGAGCTGCAGTTACCCTCTAGAACCGGTAGGGGGAAACGAATCACTGCGTAAGAAGATGCTATGGGAGAAGGGGGCGGGGTGAGAGGAGGGCGATCAGCTTGTGAAAAGTTTGTGAAGTCGGAAGCATGTCGGACGTGGTCAGCGTTGCAGGGAAGGAAAAAACAGCATCTTCACGCTACAAGGATGGTCCTTCACGTTTTCGGCGTAAGAGAAAACTATTTCAAAGTATTTCAGGCAAACTTGAAATCATCCGTTTTCATTTGCAGACTTGGAGAAAAAAAACAAAACATTTTTGACTGTGATAATGACGAGTCCCCTAAAAAAAAAAATCCCGCATATCCGTGATTAGCTACGAGCTGATTTACTTTTTCACCGGTTTTCTGATTGAATCTGTCCTTCGTGATGCACCGAAAATGAAATTTCTATTTTAGTGCTCCGGCAAAATACCGGGCATATTTAAAAGTATGACTCTGGCGCCATCTTGTGGCATTTGTAACTCTGAAAAGGATGCACCGATCCCTGCGGTACCGGAGCTTTGCTTGCTGTGCTTTGTCGGTGTGGTAACACTGAGAGTAAGCGCGTTACTCCAAAAATGAGTTTGCTGGAGGAGGGAGCCTTCAAAAACAGGCTGGCTCGGCCACCCCTCGTTTAAATGGTTCCTCAATCATGAAAATAGCTGTCGATTTAATGTTGACACCTCCATTTAGTTATTGACATTCTGGGCCGTGGTACGTCGTAGTAAGAGCAAAACTCAGTCGTAATCCCCTAAACATGAATTCAGAAGTCAAAATCCTGCTTCTTGTTTGGTTACCTGAGACAATTTTTGCCTCTTATTGCCGGCGTGCCACGCGTACCTGACCGTGACCCTCTTATTGGTCTGCCGAAGATTGCTTTTAGGAGATCTTTTTTACACAAAAAAAATGTATCCGGCGGCTTTGGTATTCGTCGCCATTGTTTTCACACGTTGATGCATTCGGGCTTTGCTTTCCTCCCTTCTCCAATCTTCCCCGTGTCCAATTTTCGCCATTCTCACATCCAATTTTCCTTAATATTCAGATGATTATGGCCTGATGCTTTCCTTCCCGCGGCTCGGGATCTCGCTCTCCCTTCCTTTACTGCTCCATTTTCGGCTGATTCCATCACGCTCTCGCCGCTATTAGATGCAGCTACACGACGCGTACGCTCGCACCCGCGTTTGGTCCCACGGGCGCAAATGTACACCCTGCAAAGCTCCCGCAAAATGATCAGCAAACACAATCATAGAACCTTACATTTATTTAACCTTTTATACCCGAAAGTCAAATGGCCCAAACACCCTGCGTGGTCATTTTCTTGACGGACAGCCGCTAGTCGCTGTTTTCGGGGGTCTGGGAATTGAATTATGGAATCTTATAAAAAAATGCAGCTGAGGGGGGATTTTCTTTTTGTGATGTCATTTGCGCCATCCAATTTTCCTCGTATTTACTGTCTCTACTTTTTTCGGTGGTCAATTTGCCGGGGGGGAACACAAGACAATGTGTGTGCCGGCGCCGGGTGTCAGGCGTGTCGTCACACTGCTGTGGTTTTCGCTGTTCGCTGGCCTCTGGGGTCAGCGTGTGGGAAGAGGCGGTGGCTCTGTGGGGCTTTTGGCATGTGTGTGGTTTCTTCCCTCGCCGTCTCTTTGGGTCTCCGGCAGGGCCCGCTTGCGCTGCTCTCATTCACGGCAGGGGTGGGGGGGGGTCAAACGCACGGGTCACAACACACTGTTTGACTCGCCACGATACACTTGCTATTTGTTCGTAGGCGTAGATGAAACCGGCATATTTTTTTGTGGACCTTTTTGGTTGTTGTTGATGTTGTTTTTTTTGTGCTACTCTGACTCTCAAGTCCAAATGTGCCTGAAAGCATCTGCTGGCACACAAAGGAAGCAGAAAGAACATTGTGAATGGAGTTGGAGGAGATGCAGAAAGCTTGTTTATTATTTGCCCCCTCTTGAAAATGTTTTGTTCTCGTGGTTGTTTTTACGACACCAAAGGAGTCGCATTGTGGTGGCTTTCACCAAATATTAAGCCGGTTTCAGCCAGGGACATGGAATTTGGTAGGACAAGAGTAGAGTCACAAAAAGACATAAAAGGTCTGCCGTTGTAGTTTCAAAGTCATCTATGAGTCCGTTTTGCCCATTTTGGACCATCCTGGAGATTTGTCCGATTGGTACTTAATTTTAAATTTGTTGATCGTATTTCGTGCCATATCATTTGAAAACCCTAAACCTAATTTAAAAAGTCCTTGGATCTGTGTATCCTTGAATTTTGAATAAAGGACAATTGCCTGAATCCTCAATTTTCAATACAATTTGAAAATAAACTTCTAAGAAGATAAATGAGAACATATTACAATAATACCATTTGATAAAAACAAAAATTGGCGTTTTGGCCTCTTCGGGGTAGTGTGGTGGATGGCGTACACACTTAAAAAGAGAACAGAAGTTGCGATTGAACTCCATCAATATAACTTGTTTTTCACAGACTGCGAAGAATTTGTGTCTTTGGGTAGTGTTATCTTATGCGTGTGTAAGTGTTTCCACAGCGTGTGTGTGTGTGTGTGTGTGTGTGTGTGTGTGTGTGTGTGTGTGTGTGTGAATGTTTATTTGATCGAATATCACTCTGCTCAACGACGCTTATTTCCCGTTAGCATTTAAATAGGATCCTCCATTGACTTTAGCATTCGCGCTAGTGACGTTTTGAAAGTCAATCATTTTAAAACTCAAATATACAATGTGTGCAATTCTTTTTGTCGAGTGTTTAGTTTTACAGTAACCTCTACCAAGGGGGCCATTTAACAGTTTAAAGCAGGCACAGGAACAGCCGAAGCACAAAAGCTACGTGCTTGCTAGCATGCGACATGGTGCATTCAGGGTACTTTCACAACGTTCGGAAATTGTAAACACACCGCGTCATATTCACAACACACACGAACAATCTTGAGTTTTAACATTTCCGATTGTCTTCCTCCACAGATGCGAAAAGAAGCTCCCGACCGCCAAATAATCACTTTTTGAAGTCATTCAGAGACGTTCTACAATCAGGCCGTTGCTGACTGTAAAGGTAAAATGAGGGACGGTGTTCAAATGTGGCCCGATTGTTGATTCTAGGTTTTACCTGCTTTTGAAACACATTCTCTTGGTCACCGCCTGCTCCACTTTGGGAGTGTCTGGCGATCTCTTGACGGGGGCTCCTCCTCCTTTCATCCCACTGTAACCTCTTGCTCCCTCTGTCTCCTTAGCAGCGGGATAGAGATGTGGAGGGCAAGAGAGACTGACAGTGTGCGCTCCCCTGCTCAGTAAATATGAACTTCAGCCAGCAGACAGACTCATTCATCACCGGGGTAAGAAGAGCGAAAGAGTGGAGGGGAGGGATGGTCGGGGGCGGGGGGCAGGAAGGACTGAGAGAAATGTCCAAAAGACGGAGCGAGGGCGGGAGGATGAGGAAAAGAAGTGGGAGGACGAGGAAGCAGATGGAGGGGAAAAGGATGAAGGAGCAAAGTGTTGAGGGGGCGAAAGGAGGACGCCAGATCACAGGCCGAGAGGAGGAGAGAATCAAGGATGATGGAATGGGGAGACCATTTTGGATCACTTTAAAACATACTTTTTTTTGTTGTTTTTGCCTATGACCAAGGTCGCTCTTTGGACTTTGAATGTCCACTTTGAGATGTCCTCTCTTCAAGTGGACACGGTCAACTTGCGGCTCTGCGCCGCAGTCGTGGACTATACCTTTCCATAAGCTAATGCGGGACTGTAAAACCTGTCAAATGGAGCACCTCAGAGGCCTTTGCAGTTATCATATACGACCAAAATGATCATATAGACATACACGTTGTCGTGGGGAGTGGTCCCTGTAAAGTGAAAATTCTAAACGTCTTCTAAACGTGACGCACCACAGGGAAGAGTTATTTTAATTTTTATTATTATTATTATTTTTTTTTAACAATGCAGCCAAATTGGAATGATAAGAAAAATGAATAATCACCAAGTGTAAAAAGAAAAATGAGGCTTCGATATCTCTACACATTCCTGAGGCATGAAAACTACTTCTAGCTTCCGGTGGCTGCTAGTCACCAGCTAGCTTGTAAGCTAGCAGGCTTGCGCTGAGTAATAATCACAAAGTAACTGATAAGTGCTGATGCGTACTGGCTTTTCTCAAGCTTCATTTGGGGATCTTCTTCTGGAAATAAAAAAAAAAACATTGACAGTAGAAAGTACATTTATTGTGCTCAATTGAGTTCTAGTCAAGTTAGCTAAAATGTGGCCACAGAAAATGTAGCTACACACGAATAAATAAAAGAAAAGAAATGAATGTCCTTTCTGGTCCATGTCCTCAATTTCCCCCATCTTCACTCCAACCCAGAAAACCTCCTTGGCATTTTTTCCCCCACTCTGCCAAGAGACAGCAGAGAGGGCAGATGATGTGTGACAGATGCCATATTTCGACTTTCTGTCAAGGAGATTAATATTGACACCATGCATTTCTTACCAGGGGCTTGTTGATTGTGTGTTGGGCTTTTGATTTCATTATCCTCTGCTCAGACACCTTTTTTTTTTTTTTTCTTTAAGAATCAGACAATAACAGATGTGGCTCCCGAAATGGAGAAGCTGCTATTGCACGGGCTGAGTGAACAAGTCATATATTGCCGGGTGGCTCGGCCATCACTCCTGCGTGCTGCGGAAGTGGGAGCAGACCCCAGAGGGAAGCCGCTGTCCAAAGTACCTGCGCATTTATCAACCCTTTCAGCTCGGTTATTACGTGGACAATATTCGCGCTTGGCTTACGTCTGTGGGCATTTGTCAGTTGAGGATTAGCACGACCGCTTAGAGGTGGACCTGCAGTACAGTTCCGCAGGAGGACGCTAAAAGTAGGAGTCGTGATTAAAAATGACTCTCGAAAGCGCCGACCGAGACTGAGCCACGGAAGCGCCTTTCGCTGTCCGCCGTCGCCGAGTGTCGCCGAGTGTCGCCGAGTGTCGGCGGCCTCTGTCTTTGCCTTGCTTGCGTTCTGCGCGTCTCCGGCACCGCTAAGCTGCCGTCTGTGAGCTGTTCTGGCTGATCGAGCGTGTTCACGTTTCGGTGGCGACGGATCGTTGACAGAAGTCACTCCGATTGTCGCGAAGCAAGAATACGGGAACGGAACACGGCGCACCACGAGTTTTGTTGTCTCTTTTCACTTGAACGCAATCATCGGTCAGCTGTTCTGTTTCTGTTTTTGACAGGAATGCTAACTCATTCCCTCTCAGCCATTTTGAATTTCTCCCTACCGGCAGCCATTTTTTTCCAGCATTTTGACTCCTCTTTCAAGGCCCACAGAATCTGGTTCTCTGCTGCCAATAGACCACTTACAAAAACACAAATGGGCTGATTGAACGTGTCGTTTTGCTCACGAGACACGAGTGAAGTGATCTGAAGCAGCACAAAAATACTCAAGTGTAGAAAGGCTTCTCCATTTAAAAACTATTCTATAAAGAATGAAAGAAAAACAACGGAGTCTGAAGGCGTTTCCAAACTTTTGACTGGTCCTGCACATATTGTACTCCAGTGTGACATGCCTACAATTTGTCTGCCTTTCAATGTGTTGGCGTTTCTCTTGCTCATCACCGACATGACGAGCTTCGATTCACCGCCTAATTTTTTTTTTTGTGCTTCTAATGCAGCACAAGGGCGGACCGTTGTTCCAGTGGTTAGCGCGTCGATCTCACAGTGCAGAAGTACAGGGTTCGATTCCAGCTTCCTGTGTGGAGTTTGCATGTTGCCCCCGTGCCTGCGTGGGTTTTCTCCGGGTACTCCGGTTTCCTCCCACAGTCCAAAAACATGCATGGCAGGCTGATTGAACACTCTAAATTGTCCCTAGGTGTGAGTGTGAGAGTGGATGGTTGTTCGTCTGTGATTGGCTGGCAACCGGTTCAGGGTGTCCCCTGCCTACTCCCCGTAGACAGCTGGGAGAGGCTCCAGCACCCCTCCGCGACCCTTCTGAGGATAAAGCGGATCGGAAAATGGATGGATAATGCAATCCAAAGCAACGTCGCCATCTAGTGGGATCGGTTTGTCATTGCGGTGGCTTACAAACCGGGATTCCACAGATAAGTTGGGCAAGACCCTAAATGCTTCTTCCCAGTATTTGAGGGAACGCAAGACCGTCTTTGCACGTCTGCTCGACGGAATCCCACAGCCTCTCACGTAAGCTCTTCTCTTCTGACTTGACTCAGCAGATGCGATTTTAGGACTCGATGTCAAGGCGCGGGGCCTTTGTCACCAAGTCACCCGGCCTCGGCGTTTCGACGTGGGTGCTGGAAGCGTGAAGTGGTGTCCTACGGCTTCCTGATTTTGTCATTTCAAAGCGTGCTCACGGTGGGAGAATCGAATCAATGCGGCTCTCCGGGGAGGAGTCGCTGCGAGCTTGGAGGTCCTCCTGATATGAAAGCGGATCCGAAACGGGGAAACTGGGCCCGACGCGGAGGAAGCGGGGAGAAGCTAAGTAGCTTCAGCACATAAACAAATAGAAAGTAAAGTAGGGCAGATAATGCACCAAGGAGACAAGAGAGCGACGGGGGAAACAGTTGTCGCCACAGACTTTTATTGACTTTTCCCTCCTCCTCCTCCTCCCTCTTCCCCTCCTCCGCCGTTTCACGTGAGCACCAGATAAATTTGCACCGAGCGGGCAAGAGAGGGTACGATGAGGAGAGGGGGAGAGAGAAATGAGAAAATAAATGACTCTGGAAAGATATGACGATAGGCTACACGCAGCTTTAAATCTAAACGGGAATTCCTGACACACTCAAGCAATTTGTCATCGCTGGCCCCCTCCTCCTCTTCTTTCTTTTCCATTTCTTTTTGGTACCCCACTTTCCCACCCGCCGCGCGGACCTTTGCGATTCTTCCTCCTTCCCATCTTCTTTTTCGAGAGCTGCCGTTGCGGCGTGGCCCCCACGTGGGGGCCCGCATCATCGATCTCACTTTTGGCTAAACCTACTTGAGAAAAGTGCCTTTTGCCTCCATCCAACTCCTTTTTTGGGGTTTTTTTTTTTGGTCTGCGTAATTCACGTCAAATCCATCCATCCCTCCAACATGGGCCGGCTCCCCTTTTCAGCGCACCCCCCCCCAGCTCCTCTAAGCGCAATCCGATAACGCATTTGCGCCGCCGCCGCCGCTGCAAAGGCGGCTCTATCAAAACGCGGGAGAAGGGAGGAAATGAGATGCATCGCGGAAAAAGAATGAGCCGACCCGGGCGAAAGGATGGCTGGGAAATGGCTGGATGAATGGAATGGAAAAGAGAAAAGAAAGAAAAGGCAGCCTTAAAGTATAGCCCCTCGCTTTTATTTAATTTAGACGCCAGGCGAAAATCGATCCTGCCATTCGATACGCAATCCGAATCAAGGCGAATTAAGCGGGCGGAAATTAACTCTGAAAATATTTTTGATGGAGTGGCTTGTAGTCTCTCGGCCAAATGGACTGCAAAGTGGAACAAATGACAGGGGCCTAGTGGTGGAGACAGCGCCGCTCCATCTTCCATTAGGCCGTAATGGGATAGGTCCAGCCCCCTAGCTCGACTCGGCTGCATTAATCAAAACAGCCGCTATATGAAGATTTATGGTTCTCCACTCCAGCGGAGCCGCTGCCCCAGCCAGTTCGACGCGTGCCCGTTTGAAGGGAGGGGTGGGGGTGGGGGGGGGGGTTGCTCCAGTCCCCCACTCTACCCCGTTCCTCCCTCCCTCCCTCCGTACAGCCTTGCCTCGCGCCACATGCATGTCGCACCGTGACGCGACGCGCACGCCTTTTGGTCTCGACACCGTGTCATGGCATCCTGTCGTTTGAGCTCGGCGCCGCTGACGCTTTTGTTGACTCGGTAATACGCGAGGAGCCCAAACGGGCCGCCTTCGCAGGCCGGCTTCGCCGACGTAGCTTAAATGACCGGAATTGGATTTAATAAAGAAATATTACAGTGTTATTAATATTTTGTGTTTTACTTTGAAATTCAGGGAAAGATTAAAAAGAAAAGTGGAACGCAAGTAATGAATAAATGTCTGCAATTGGATTGTCAAATATTGGGCCGGGCTTGACGCTGTCACAAAAACACCACGCGCCCCCCCCCTCAAAAAAACCCAAACATTTTTTTACATTCTTTACATTTATTCTTGTATGTCAAAAATCTCTAATTTAGATTATTTTAACTCAGTATGTCCAGTATTTGGCAACTCAGTCAAAACAAACTTTAGGAGCATTCTCATTGCCAGTCAGAGTGAGTTTTTTTTATTTTTTTGGGAGGTGGGGCACCAATGTGTGTAATCCAGAAAGTTTATTAGAAAAGGAGAGTTTTACTTGTACAAATGCATTTTAAGTTTAATATACGGCCCCCCCCCAAAAAAAAAAGTGAACCAACAATTTTCTTTCTGATGCAAAATGGCCGCCCCCTGAGATGGACAAAATCAGGTGGAACTTTCCGTTGAACTCCGGTTCGACCAACGCAATATTCATCAGGATGCCGCGTTTCAACTAGCGGGGCTGCATCGAAATTATTATAGTCAAGAAAATGTGAGTGTTGACCTACTTTTTAAGTATCGGTGGCTGGTATCGGCGTCCTTCATGAGACCCGATACAAGGTATCGCACCAATACTGGTAACTCGCCCATCCCGACTGAATGGACATCCGACAATTGGGCTTTTACTTACTTTGCTCGCAAGGGAGGAAGAACGTGCTCAGTTGAGGCTCGATTCCGTTTTATCGATGACTCTTGGTAAACACATGGGAGAGTTCACGCTTTAAAGCGGCCCCGTGAAGGAAACCCAATCAAATCGGTTTAGTCCCCTTTTGGTGTTGTTGTTTTCTTTGTGAGTGAAGCGGAGTGGCCCGCCGTCAACCCCCTGGTTCATCCGCGTGGCAACCGGCCGCAAAGCAAAGTTAGCATCCCTCCGCCCGGGCTCCTCGCTGAGATCTCAGATGAGGCATGAGGCCCGCTGAGGGAGGCCCGCTGAGCGGGACGCGCCGAGCCACGGGCACAGGCAGGGGGAGACGCTGTGACGGCGACGAGTTGCTCCCAACTTGGGACAATTTTTCAGGAGATCATGCTGGCTGCCCCCTCCAGAGACGGGGGGATTGGGAGGAGGGGTGGTGGGGTGTGAGAGAGAGAGAGAGAGACTTGATTTGTGTGTTTCTACAGGTGCAGGAGGATGGATGGGCTCTCCCAAGGTGATGGATCGCACCGCTTCCACAGACGTGGCAAAAGTACACACGGAGTGTACTTGACTTGAAGTGCAGGCGCCTGTGTTGAAACACCGGTAGAGGAACTTGCAAAGCCACACCGCTCCTTTTGGCGCATTGAGCGTTTTGATTCCATTATAAAGTTGGATGACCGCCAGAAGCCAAAATCCGAATGACAAATGTCATTTTTATTCATTGCCCAGCCCGACACTGAATAAAATAGTGTTTGGAATGTGATCAATTGTGGCGGTCCAGTGGTCGAGTGGTTGGCGCGTCGACCACACAGTGTCGAGGTCGCGGGTTTGATCTCGGCTCCGGCTTTCCCGTGTGGACTTTGCGTGATCTGACCGTGCCTGCGTGGGTTTTCTACGGGTTCACCGGTTTCCTGCCACATCCCCCCCCCCAAAAAAAAAATCACCCATGGCAGGCTGATTAAATACTCCAAAAAATGGCCCCTAGGTGTGGTCGCGGATGGTTGTTCGTCTGCGTGTGCCCTGCGATTGGCTGTCAACCGGTTCAGGGTGTCCCTCGCCTACTGTCCCAAGACAGCTGGGATAGGCTCCAGCGCCCCCTAGCGACCCTTGTGAGGATGGAATCAATTTTATTTTCTCAACTAGTGGCATGAAATAAAATCATCTGGATCCAGATACATTTTTTCAAAAGTTGATTATACAAGTAAATCTATCTGCATCCAAAGGATGCTATTTCGTGCAACCACTCGACAAAAAGGTAAGTCAATTCCACGCTCCTTATTTTCAGTGCAGTACAGATTAAAAAAAAAAAGCTAAAAGAATTTAGGAACATGGTATGTCAGTGTGGCAGTACTCGATTACTCCCCACTACTGCACCTCTAAATCTGTTCACACACACAGACACACACACAACTAAAGTTTGAGTTCGCTTAACCCTGTCACCGTTTTTTTTTTTCTCCTTCCATTATTCGTGTGGCCCCCCTCTCTGTCTCATCTAGGTTGTCCTTTTTTTTTACCCCCCCCACTCCCTGTCGTCCTCTGGCCTCTCACTCCTCCATGCGGATAACAAATCCAGCACGGGAGACATCTCTATATCCCTCTCGCTCTCCTCTCCTTTCGCACCCTTTCCCTTTTCCCTTTCTTCTCCATTTTCTCCCGGTGAGCAAAAGGGGAAGCTCGCTGCCAGTTTCAGTCTGCCCGAGGCTTTATTTAAATTAGAAACGCTTCAGTGTCCCCACTCCCCGCCTCTGCCTGCTTGCGTTGCCGGGGCGACTCCCGCCTCTCCTGGCGGGCAGCCTCGAGGGTCCCGTCAATGCCAAACAACTTCATTTGGTGGATGGAAGTGGCGCAAAGCGTGGCGGCGAGGAAGAGAGGAAACGAGGGAGGGGCGGTCAGGGGGGGGATGTTCTCAAGTTGCCGTTTCCTCTCACGGCTCATTCCGCTCAGATTAGGAGCCATCAATGGCTTCGGGGGGCCCTCGCAACGGCGCAAAATGCTCGTTTCTCTTTACTGTCCTGGTCACGAAGCCCATTTGGGAGGGGGTGGGTGCATAAGTTAACAACATACAGTTGAGAGGAAAAAATATCTATCGATCAATCGATCTTCGGGCGGTGGGGGGACACCCTGAACCGGTCGCCAGCCAATCGCAGGGCACACGCAGACGAACAACCATCCGCACTCACACTCACACCGAGGGACAACTTCGAGTGTTCAATCAGCCTGTCACGCATGTTTTGGGAATGTGGGAGGAAACCGGAGCACCCGTAGAAAACCCACGCAGGCTGCTGACAACTAGCATCACTCCAAGTAGATGACCAAATGGTCTGAATGTATTCTTTGGGTTTAGTCTCATTAATGGAGTGAAGATCAAGACGTAGAATTTTCCGAAGGGACCAAGATGAAATTGGAAGGATCCGCTTTTCCCGCATGAGGGACGCCAGGGGTCCTGCTTTCCAATCCACATGGTGGCTTTTGCGACCATTAGCATCTCCTGTCATGAGTGTTGAACCATTCGTCTCTTGAGAACTTATGTTCCACCGCCGCCCTTGACTGTATTTGTTCCCCTTACTCGCCACATATCTCCTCCGCAGCAAAGGGTCAGTCATCACAGCTAATCATCTCCTCTGTTAACAGCGACCTCTTGCCCCGATAATCCTTCCATCCTCACTCCTTGGGCTGTAATCCCCCCCCCTCCTAACTTTACCACCAGCCAAGCCATTAACACACAATTATTTGGAGGGGGCGGGGGGTAGCTGACACGGGGGCTACGAGGGCTTGGAGGGGGGGGGGAGGAAACGAGCTGTGGAGAACATGTAGTGAATGTCTCTTTAATGGCTGACTGACACGAGACGAGATCATAGATCATGGAGATTATTAATACCACTGTTGAACAGTTTCTTGCGGGGGCCACGTGCGCGCACACACACACACACACACACACACACACACACACATCTTTATATGAGCTGTCGTTCATGCTCGGCGAGTCGGCATCAATTTCATTTGGGTCGTTTAAACAATGCTCATTACAGGCGCGCGGGGGTAAGACTCACACTTGCTTGTCGGGGCGATTATTCTTGAGTCCGTTCCCTTTCTAATGACGCTAATTGCAGGTTTGATCGGATGATGGCGTCGTACGGCGAGGGGAGAAATTCGTTGTGCTTCGGCGGTAATGACCAAGGAAATTCGGCCTTTACATGGCGGCGGCGGCGGTGGGGGGGGGAAGGGGGGGGGGGGATTGAAATCCTGGGATGTGGTGTGTGAGTGTGTCAATGACCTGTCCGTTTAACCGGCGGGATCCCGGGCGGGGGGTATGGCAACGAGGTTTGGGGTGCGGGTGGGGGGGGGGGGGTGGCGTCCTCGGGGAGAAGGGTCTGGGGAAATCAACTTTGACCAAACAAGCGAGGAGCTCCATGGCAGCTGGCAGCCAATACGAGCCACACTCCCTGTCTCCATATCCTCGTTTATATGCAAAATAGGACCACCCCCTCAACACCCCCATCGCCCACCCAGTCGCCCCCTCCACCCTCTCTGAAAAAGACAACATCCGCTTTTTCAGGAAGACGAAATTCCCAGCCGCACAACTCAAGGAAATTTAGGACGATGATATTGAGCTGGATGGAAATGATGTCATGACCTCTGCCATGGTTTAAATCATGTCACCCATAGGGGGCGGTAATGGCCAAGAGAACATGCCGCACAGCCCCCTCCAAAATCTCCCACAGATTGTATTCTGAAAATTGGGCAAAAGAAAAAAACAAACAAAAAAGGAAAACCTAGAGAATATTTCAAATTGTTATTTCACATTTTTTCAAATGTTGTTTGATGAGGATGAAGTCGTATTAACTGTTTTCACTTCAGAGCCCCCTCATACTGACCCTGATTTTACCCCAGACACAGAATGTTTTCTTTTCTGTCGTAATCAGCAGTAGAAATGGGTTGGTTTCACCAAAAACACTGCCAAAAATTGGTCAAATCAAGTTTTTGTGAAAAGAAACAGTGACTTTGACTTCAATATGTTCTGCAAAACAACAAAGACAAGCATGAAAAAGGACTATTGAAGGCAACAACAACAACAACAACAAAAAAAGATTTATTAACAGACGCACGGCTATGAAATGCTCTCTCATGGCTCGTGCTGAACGTCACCGGCTTTTGCAAAACGCTTTTTGAAACAAGGAAAAAAATGTGCACGCCTGTTGTTTATTGAACTAATGTACAGAAGAAGTCTCTTCAGATATTTTAATACTCAAGTACATAATCCACTCCTCAAGCAAAAAAAAAACTCAAAACAAAACACAAACAATGTTTTCCCCTTGTGCACAGATAACCAAAAAAAAACTGCAATCCAAAATTTAGTTCAAGAACTCCTTAAAAAAAGATAAAAAATTTTAGTATTCTCCTAGCATATGTTTGCTTAGGAACGCCTCACGCACTTAAAACGAACTGTCAACGGTTCTTGTGGGAAAAAAATGTTTGTGTACTTTCGAGAGGGGTGTTGCTTTCCTGCTCCATCTAGTGGTGAGCACAGTTACTGCAACTTTTTGACTTTCAAGAATTCATTGAAGGCCGCGGTGAGTCCCGACCACCGGTTGCCCGTCCGCATTTTCGGCCGCACGACGTCACTCAGGGTGTAACTCGACCACAGGCGGTCTCCAAATTCACATTTAAGCCTGTCCAAATTTGCCGCGGATTATGCGGCCTATGGAGACGAGATGAGGAGCTTCCTTTGAAGGCATCCAAGGACCTAGCCTGCCAATTGTCTTTCTAAAACTACGTGCGGTCCATTTTGCGCCGGGAAATGATGTAATGCGGCCGAAAACGCGGCCTTCAGAGGACTCAACCTCAAGCCGTAGTGTTTTCTTCTCATGAGAACAAAATACAACTGAGGAAAAAAAAAATCACCACGATGATATTGGCTGCTTGTAACATTTCCTGGTTTTTTTTTCTGGGGTTGCGGCAACTGACAACAAAAGGCGGCTCGAAAAAGCAGTTCACTTGATCGCCCCATTAAAGGGAAATGGGAGTGGGGGGTTGGGGGGGCTGCTCTGTGAGCTCTGCCAGTGCCAGCTCATTGATTCCCTAACTAATCATCCTAATTAAAATGTCTTTTATTCGTTCTGCGGTTTACATGGCAGCAGAGTGCCCGCCTTTGACGATCAATTGCAGCATTCTCTTGCACAAAATCCTTGTTTTGTTGTCGCCGTGTGAAAAGAAACGTCATTGTCCCCAACTGCTTCAAGCGCTTTCCTTCAAAGCCTCGGCTGTACGGAGAAAAAAAAATGGCTACACCGCGGCCTACGTCGGAATATTTCCATGATCTGTTTTTTGTTTTGAACTTTTTCATATTTATTTTTTTTCAGGGGTGGCCCGATGGGCCAGTGGTTAGCGCGTCGACCTCACAGTGCAGAGGTACTGGGTTCGATTCCAGCTCCGGCCTCCCTGTTTGGATGTTCTGCGTGGGTTTTCTTTGGGTACTCCGGTTTCCTCCCACATTCCAAAAAACATGCATGACAGGCTGATTGAACACTCAAAATTGTGTTTTTCATCTCTTGTCTTATGTGTATGGTTTTCATTTCCACCCGGTCCCTTAGATCAACCAATCAGTTCCCTCCAGCCACTTCACTCGAGTCTTGTCCAAGGTGTCCCTTGTTGCCTCGTTAGTTTGCTCGTATTTGGTTCCGCGGTTTCTATCTGCGTTTGTTGGTTCATTCTGTCAGAATCAAGAGTTTTTGTGGCCGTGGTAGCAAAATGGACGAGCAGGGGATCCACTAAGTGCAGACATCTTCAAGTATTTCTACACAAAAAAAGAAGGAAAGGAAAGGCAAGGTGTTTGGAGGAATTAAAAAAAAAAATCATGAACAAGTCCCAAAGAACAAGACGCAAAGCGGAACTCAAATTGACATGACTCGGGGGAAACGTGAGTGATGACGACGACAACAGTGAACTGACAAAGACAGAAAGAAACCAAGCAAACTGATGAGACAACGAAGTACAGCTGGACAAGAAACGAGTGCTTGGAGGGAGCCGGTCCAGTTGATGAATTCTTTTACTTTCAGGCAGCATTCCAGCTAATTTTTTTACCTCAAGTATGTCTGCCTCATCTGCCGGTCTACTGTTCCCGAGTCGGGAGATGTGGAGCTGCTTTTTCAAACTCTTCACAAAAACTACAACACTGACTTCACTCTGGAAGGACCAGAAACCGCAGTTGTCCGGACAGCATTTTTTTTTTCTGCTCTCACAGCTGACTACAAATGCGAAAGCAGCCAACAAAGCATCCGTCTGGGTGAGTACGACATTGTTGAGCCAAACAAAAACAAAACCTAGGAGTATGCAAGTTTGTCATCTGACTGGTTGCTCTGTATGTCAATCAACGGGATTGATGATGGGCTGACATCGTAAATTCCGCTGCACTTAGCGCCACCGCTGAAGTGTTTTCAACGCTGGTCATGTGAAAGCTTGGGAGCCGCATGGAACCAGCCAAAGAGCCGCATGTGGCTCGCGAGCTGCGGGTTGAACACCCCTGGTGTAGTTGCTCTAATGCCCTGGCATGTGGGAAAGGGGCGCCGCGGTCATTTTTTCAGCCGTTTCCACCGCTCATGACCCAGACACTCACGGGCAGATTTGCTGATGTCATGCCACCCGCCAAGCCCCGCCTCTTGAAGGCACATGCATCTGCACGGACACGAATATACGTGCATGCGGTACAGCTTGATACGGTCTTTCTCTACATCAGGGGTGTCAAACTCGTTTGTGTCACGGGGCAGTTTTTAGTTAGTTTCCCTTGGATGGCTGTTGTGCCTGAAACCATATCAAGAAGTCAAGAAGAAATGTTTATTCACCTCTTGTTTCAGTTCCTGTAATGAGGGGTTTGGTATGCTTCCAGTATCACTCTTATGTATCACAAATGACAATTTGAAATTTTGGGAGAGATTTTGGTGAGCATCATGAAAGTTGACGTCTTTAATTTGCTTTCGCGGGCCAAATAAAACCACGTGGCGGGCCAGATCTGGCCCTCGGGCCTTGAGTTTGATACCAGTGCAGGAATCACGTTTCCACCTGCAGCGGCTCATTTTGAACATGCAGCGGTTGACTGAACGAGACAATGCTGCTTTTAGCTTCTTCAAACAGTCACCCGGGGCAATGAGTTTGCCTTTCGCAAGCGTGACATTCTCAATTTCTGTCGTTGTCCATGAGCGCCCCCGGCCAGCACGCCGCGTTATGACGAGTAGCGAGCACTCTTTAGATAATGAAAACGGAGCGGCAAAGAATGATGTGGTCCCGAGCCGCTTCGCCGTGATGGATGTCTGTTTATGAGTCGTTCCGCGTGGACGTATCCATTCATCAGCAAAGATTTTTTTCTTTGTCTTTTTTTTTTTTATATGCAAATTTCCAACCACTTAAAGTGTCCTCTCCCGCAAACCATCTCGAACTAATTGCGCCACATCGCCTTCATGAAGAACTCCAGACAGAATAGAGTCGTTATGGCTTCTCAAATTATTGATAACATCCTTTTGAACAGTGATCGATTGGCAAGCCATTAGCTGACGTCACACAACCAAACGTGACAAAATGCTCGGGCGCGTGGCTGTTCGTTGCGAAGGTGGCGCGCGCGCGCGCGCCTGCCGGCTCGATCTCGCGCATGCGCGTTCTCACGCGGGCGCTTCATCACGGCCACCGGCGGTGGGAGCAATTCACCCCCGACATCCATTTTGCCCCCCGCCCCCCCAATAAATAATATTCAAGTCACTCTATTGTTAAGTGAAAAGTTGACTGCCGTTTGATTTTTTTTCTCGCTGTCTCTCTCATAAGTGTTTTTTTTTTCTTCTTCTTTTTCCGCGGCGACCTCGGGTTAGGACTCATACATCACGGGATGACAGCTATAGAAAGGCCCTAAATTAGCAACTAAATCGAATATTGATCAGCTATGTGCCGCCCTGCGAGTCGCGCCTCCTTGCCGCCCCCCCCTCCCGCTCCATCCGCCACCCCTCCGCGAAAAGAAAGAGAGAGAGCGAAGTGGCGGTGCTTCGAGAATGATGGCAGTGGGGGTCGGGGGAGATGGCGGATGCGTGGAAAAACGGGGGTGCGTATATTTTTGCACGCCCGCAGATAAATATATATATATATATATCCACACTTGAGATTTCGGTATGGGGGTGTGTGTGTGGGGGGGAGGGCTCATTCTTTAAATGTCAAAAAAGGTTCCTGTTTCCTTCATTGACCGAATAAAAATAGACATCTTATTTTTTTTATGCATAACTAAGCGCATAGGACATACCAGAGCACTTAATAGTCAAATAAGAAAAATAAGTTGCTTAAAGTAAAGGAAATGAGTGGCTATAAGTATACCTGCAGAGATTGAATGCATTTCTCGGGAAAAATAAATGCCGTCAATATATATTTTTCAAAGCCCAGTGGATTAAGTTGACATGCATGATCAAATATGCAATTTCTTCATGCATATATAATATAAAATACACACACACACACAGTATATGCTGTTAAATTAAGTGTGTGAAGTTAAAAATGTGTCAAGTGGTGTCCCCCCCCCCCACCTGATCGTTAATCCAATTCTCGTTTTGATTGGGAGTGTATATATGTCTCTCGGCCGCCGCGACAGATCCTCGCAACGTTGCTCGAGGACTTTGTGGGCAACCATCTGTTTCCGGTGTGGGCTGAGCTGGCTCCAGGCGAACAGGAAGCTGCGCCCCAGCTTGTGGCGAAAGAAAGCCAATGTTCATTCCCTGACGGGGCGGGGACCGGGATGGGTGTGTGCCGTCTATTTCAATCGCTTGTTTACACCATGCAAGCATTGAGCAGGTGTTGAGCGTGCGCCGCGTGATGTGGTGTTGAGGTAAACTGGCAGAGAGTCAAAAGCGTCTCTCCGAGCTCCCAAATTTAAAAGATCTTTCCGCGCACCTGCTCTGATTTCAACTTGAGACAATTTAATGAAGTGAAGAGGATTTTTCCTTAGCTTTGAAAAACAAAATCTCTTGGGGCTCTGTTTTCGCAATTGGTGTCAACACTGCGCGACGGGTGGTGTAACTGCGCAGAGGCGGGTTAGATCTGATGTTGGTAATTTCACAGATGTGCAAGTGGGAGGGCTGCGCCACTGTGGGAGTGGTCACAGCTGACTTCGTGGCCAATCAAAGCGGCTCCTTTCATTTCCTTTCAAAGGAGCCTTGACATGTCTTTTTTTTTTTTTAAATCGGCTCATCTTTGTGTCTACCGATCAGCTCTCCAGTCAGGTGTGCCTTGTTGTCTTGTCAATTTGCCTGTATTCAGTTCCCTGCTTTCTTTCAGTCTTTTTTGGGGTCATTGTTGCTATCCTTTATTGTTGTTAGCTATGAAAATCAAATCATGTTATGTTTTCTTTTCTGGTGAAGAGGGATGTTCGATACTACCTTTTTTTTTCAGACTAGTACTAACAGCAATATTCACTCTTTGAGGACTCACTAACGCAGCGCAGATAATGATTCGCACGTGTCAAACTTCCACAGTATACTGCCGAGGACGACGTACCCAATCTACTGATTGATTTTGCTTTTAAGTTTCTACGGTTGGTATCGGCATCATCCAGCGGGCCTCGATACATGATAGTAAGGCCTTTATCAGCCTAATACGAATACCTGGTTTTGGTACTTGCTCATCCCTAGTGGTGAGTTTATTCCCAGTGTTTCCTTGTTGCTTTCTACCTGACTTTTTTTTATTTTAAGAGGACTCCTACTCCCCATTCTCATGTCCCCACTTCCACCTTTTGCCTCCACAGCAACACCTCGAAGAGCTTGTTGTGAGAGCTTTTCTGTTGGCTGCATCCCAGGTGCCATAACGGGCCCTGCAGGTGAACCTCCTGCCACGGAAGGAAACTTGTGAACAAACTATTAACATCAGATGCGTTTCCGTGTTGAACAAATCCCCTTCCCCCACCCCCATTTACAAAAGTATTCACGGCAATACTTTTTGATGCACATTTTTTTTCCCCTAAAATTCTGCTGCTGTAGGCTGCAAATTGGACAAATAAAGCTTATCTTATCTTATCTTATCTTATCTTTTAATAGAAGGAATTACAGCCAGCCACATCTTTTTTTTTTTCACAATCATCTTTGCAACACCTTTCAACCACTTCAGGTTGAATTGCCATTTTCATCCACGATACAATAGTTAACTTCCTTTCACACTTGAATATCTTGTTAAAATGTTACTCAAATAGTTCATAATTGTTTTTTGGGGGGGTACAGTTCCCCCACAAAATTCGCCTAAACCATGTTGCTGTGTTGCGTCAGAGATATCTAGAGCAGGGGTCTCAAACTCAATTCACCTGGGGGCCACTGGAGGCAGAATCTGGGTGAGGCTGGGCCACATCAGGATTTCCACAAGAAAAGCGCTGATAAATCATTCCAATGTTCTCAAATATCTTTATTTTTAACACAAAATAATGAATTAAATAAAATAATTAAAAAATGAATATCTGATTTAACAGTTCAACTTTTAACTTTATGAAGATGAATGAAACATTAAACATGAACCGTTCTTAGCACAGGAACAGCCACCATGTCTGTCCTTCTCCATGAAGTATTTTACTTCTTCTGCTCTCAACTCAAAAAATCTCTTCAATACGTTTCCCCTGCTGAGCCAACGTACCCCAGTGAAGTAGAGCACATCCCCATATTCTGATTTTATTTCCTCTAAAAAATGGGCGGGGCGTAATAGGGTCAATACCTCACCGTGATTGGTTCGTTCAGCTCCGCACACAACAAGAGTCATTCATATCAATCTTGCGGGCCGCACTAATATTAATCTTTCATATTAAGACGGGGGCCGCAAATTATCATCCGGGGGGCCGCAGTTGGCCCGCGGGCCGCACGTTTGAGACCCCTGATCTAGAGGGAGTCTGGTTTTTTTTTTTTTTTTTTTTTTTTGGGTGACAGACACACCAAGGCTGATCATTAAAGATCAAAAGAACAGAGAGGAGGCGGCTAGCGTCGGACGACGCTAAGTGCAACTGACATGGGCAGACGCCGCGTCGTTAGCCACAAGTGGGAAGGTAAAGAGAGAGAGGGAGGGCCAGAAAAAAAAAAAAGGTTCACAAAGAATAAAAAAGTAGTTGGGAGGAAAGAAGGATGGAAGATGCAGAAACAAAGATGGACGGGTGAAGGGGCGGGAGAAAGAGCACAGGAAAAAAGAAGGATAATTGCATTAGAAAGAGGAAGGGCCGAAAGGAAGGAAATGATTAGAGGAGGAGGGACTGATATCCGATGGAGATGGAGGCTGACTCTCTTACCTCCCACTGTTCAATACATGCTGACACTCTCTCTGTCAATACACAACACGATGCGCGCGTATGTGTGTGTGTGAGCGCGGTCGCTCTCACTTGTCCCATTTCCCCGAGGACCGCTTATGTCAATCCCCCCCCAACCGCTCTTTCCCCACCCGACGTCATCTTGAACTTCCTCTGTGTCTTTGCCAATTTCTACCCGCGCTAATTTCAATGGCAGGAACTCTCTGCGGGAGATGCCATTTGATCACTTTGACGCACCCGCTCGAAGTTTGCTGTCAAACTAAACGCAACAGAAGGAGCGTTGGAATTGTGAGAGGAAGTCGGAGAAAGCCACGCCATCGCTCGCAGGCGGCAGACAGAAACCCGGAACTTCAGACGATGTGCCGGATGCGCTAACCGCTAGTAGGGTCGTCGTACTGGCCGAATGAAAAGGTCACGCTGCACCGGGTGGCCAGAGCATTTTTTTAGGTTGCACTTCATGTTCTAAAATTGTCGTCAGACTTTTGGGATTCACCATCACTTTTAGGGAGGCAATCGAAAAAAATGTCTCCCGGGTGGGTTTGAGCCCCAGAAATCGTTTGTTTTAGTGAACGGAAGCTAATGGAAGGACTCAAAGTACCGTATTTTCACGACCACAAGGCGCCATTAAAGGTCTAGTGTATGAGCCGAGTTCCAAAGCCTGACTGAGCGCGCTTCCGGCCGACACGCTGCTTATATAGAGAAAAGCGGGCGTAAGTGACGTCAGGCATGCGGAAGTCTGCCAATGAGTGAAGGGTGGGCGTGCCCAACAACACGGTGCGCCGAATGGTCGTGAAAATACGGTATATTTGAAATTTTTTTTTCATTATTGAAATCGAAAAAAATAACAGAAGCTACATTTTAATTTCACAAACTATAACTATAGCGGCAATGTTCTTTATTTTCGTCTTCGGAAATAGAAGGGCTGGTATGAAATGTGATTATTTATTTCTTTTAATGTAGTTATTTCGCCGCTAGCTGGAAGAAGGACAATCACACGGCCGTCTGAGAGTCGTCGTCCTGTTCGTGTCAGTCGTGAAAAGTGCCATCAGGTGACGTCGCTCCAAGGCGAAGCGTTTGCCTGTTTGACTTTTGGCTCAAATGGCTCCATTTGATTTTTTGTCATACTCGGCCTCAAATGCAACGCCAAAGAAGTGCTTTCCATTTTGGGTTTTTATGCATGTATAAACATGTATGTATAAACAAAATCCAAACGGTTTAAGAAGAAATAGTACACTATGTAGAACGGGGCTTGATGCTTCTCATCAAGAGTTCGAGCCACAAATCAACTTTGGAAGCCGGCGACTTGGCACCAGAGGCCTTTCTACGACATCATCCTTGTGCCGTACGCTCCGGGGCGTCACGAATCAACCCACTGTTTGGGTAACGTAACTGTTGGACTGACCATGAATCAATTGTCAAGACGCCTTCCGGGCTCACTGAGCTAAAGTCTTGCGAGATTTGTTGACATTTCATCGTTTGCGGGGGAAAAGCCACGCAGGAAGCAGAAGGCCTCGATTCAAACTTGCAACTTCTGACCTCTTCAGACGCTCTCCTGCTGCCTTCAAAACCGAAGCATTTCTGAATGCCGTCGTTACACGTTTCTCATTTTCATCTTGCCCTGGTTAGCGATGCTTCTCTTTTCTGCTTTGACCTCCAGGTGTCCCAAAGTTTTGCTATCTGACCACGCATCTCTGGTGACACCCCCTCTCCCACCTCACCGCCATCTATCACCCCTCTTCCCTTGTTTCGCTCTCTCCGGGCGGGCCTACCTTTTTTTTTTTTTTTTTTTGTCATTGACCCTTGGCCCTGAGTGTCTGGGCATCGACTGGCTCTCTCCGTGTCACTGGAGCTGGCTGTCAATACTTACCAGGTTTGGCCACCCTCTGCGCTGCGGTCGGAGAGCGGCGGGTGGGCGGGGAGGTTGGGGGTAGATACACGAGACGCTCCACGTCACAGGGAGATAAAGTAAAAATGGAGAGAAGCTTCGCAGGGGGCGCGTGTTCCAAGTGTAGCTAGGTTGTCGCACTCTGCTGGAGCCTGACCTGTAAATTTGATGAAACTGCCTTTGATTATCCAATACAAGTTCTTTCTTCAATCAAGGAAAAAAAAAAACAGTTGACAGGAAGTGTGACAGCCAGATGCTCAGCTACGATGTTGCGCAATAGTTTCGAACTAGTTTTCCCATAGGAAATAATGTAGTGTGCTTGAAACGCTCACCGTTATAAAAACCTATCGTGGTACAAGAAATCTTGTTTACATTTTGGCAACGCCACACTGTCATACAAATGTGAAAAAAAAATCCTCTGGAGATGTTGTCGTTGATGAGCGAGAAGTCAAAGATCTTTCTCTCCACGTCGACAGCAAACAGAAACTTTGTCGGCACAATTGATGTCTTTTTATAGCCTAGAACCACACGATCCAATCTGCCCCCCACCCCACCCCACAAACCAGAATTCATCAAGTGCAAAGGACTGAAACCGAACAGCAGCGTGACCTTGAAAAGTGTACATTTAAAAGGTCTGACCGCAGCAAGTCAGAGGTCAGCCAGAGGTCAGCCAGAGGTCAGCCAGAGGTCAGCCAGAGGTCAGCCAGAGGTCAGCCATCGTGGCCAACGGTTACCCAACTTGACCCAAGGGCAGAATACTACGTACCATCACACGTAGATTGTGGTGCCCAAAAGAGCGCATAAAAAAGATGGCAGGGGTGGAGGGGGGTCAAATTGACAGAAGAGCTTTTTTTTTTTTTGTGGTTATCCATGTCCCACCATTCTCAGATCTTTCCAGAGATGTTCGCTGGGATTTGAGTCTGGGCTCTCTCTGGGCCACTCAAGGGTATTTAGTTGTCCTGAAGCCTTTGATATCTTGACTGTGCCCAGTTTCGGCAGGTTGTTGTCCTGCAGAAAGTTAAGATGTCAAGAACGCTCGAGAGGAGGTTTTTTTTTTTTTTTGGATAGCTCTGTATTAGTTGCGCATTTCCGCATTCAACTTTGCTTCACGCTTGACTCGTGTCCGAGTTTCACTTTGGTGCGAAATTCCTGCCAGGGTTCATCTTTGTCTCATCAGACCCAAGAATTTGGTCTCTCGAGGTCTGCGAGTCCTACGTGTGCCTTTGATCCAACTACTGTCGGGTCGCCACCTACTTGATGATGGCTTCAGCTACTCTGCCAGACTTGCCAAGACTTGTGGGTTGTTAGTCGATACTTTTTCTCTGCGATTGGCAGGAACCCATTCCAGGGGGAACCCAGTTCTTAGTCAAAAGCTAGCTAGGATGGGCTTTGCGAGGAAGCGCTATCGAAAATAAATGTCTGGACTGTCACATGGGTGTAAAAAGCTAACAACTGTCAATGCAAATAAATAAATAAATAAATAAATAAAAAACACCAACACTGGACAAATTTGGACTTTGGATTTATTGGAATAAGGCTCGCAAATAAACAAACAAATAAATAAATGAAATCTCATCCCCATGAGCTTTCAAGACAATGTCCTTTTTTTTTTTTTGAACGTGTCACAAACAAAAACGTGTACGTTGACTCATGACTCATGTTTGTCACGTGACGCTCATGTCGTAGCGTTTTTCAACGCGCCATCATGAGACCAATTCTCTGCCGCGTGTCTTCGACACCCTCGCGTTTGTCATGCGTGGAGTTGTCTCACTCAAATACGTTTGGGCGCTGACGTGCGCGCGGGCTCGACGATATGAGAGTAGACATTACGGGACGGGGAGCAAGGGAGTGAGAAGGACGTAGATGCAGTTGGGGGGGGGGTGCATACGTGTGCATTTGTGTGCGTATGTGTGTGTGTGTGTGGTGGGGCGGCAGGCCGAGGTGGGGCGGGCGCGGGGTCGGGGGCGCCTTTCCTCGTCGACAGTTTGACTGATGACATGCATTAAACAGTTAATCTGTCTGATTGAATGTTTGCTTCCTCCAAATTGAAACATTAAACAACAAGGCGAGGGAGAGAGGGGGAGGGCCAGGCGGCCAGAGCGGGATATGGCTTCATCTATTGCCCAAATCATGTAAAGCATGAGACTGGAATATATAATACTGTCCTGGCAGATGTTGAGAGGGGCGAGCCAGATTGGAAGGGACAGACAGAGAGAGAGAGAGAGAGAGAGAATGAGGGGAAGGCGGCGAGAGATGAGGATGGAGAGGTCCGCGGCTGGGCCGACGGGAGGAAGGGAAAGATGAGTGAAGCGGAAGAGGATGTGGCAGAAGAAGCCCACGGAGAGGCAAAAGTCCACAAAGCCACGAGTCAACGCCACCGGCGTGCCATTGTTCCCTCGATCAACTTTTTGGGATCGTTCAAAAGGCTTTTGATGTGTCTGGCGCACGCAGAAAGAGTTGAAAAATCATGAGGCCTTTTTACATGACGTTCTGTCATCCACTCCAGTAATGGCGTCATCACACACTTCCCACCTTGTATTCACGTCTTGTGTTTGGAGTGTGAGCTGCCTAAACCTGACAGATGTCCGTTGGGCATTTCTCTCCCTCATCATCGAGATTCACTACCTAATCTTGTCTTCTACTCAAAAGCTGTGCTCACCTCCAATCCCAACATTGATTTACAAGCCTACTTTCTACAAACAAGATTGTGATGCTTTTTTTTCAGGTCTCCGAGCTCTTAAAAATCCAAAATCGCAAGATGTTCAGTCACCCGTCATTTATCACAGGGTTCACACACATTCAAACTCACTCCCTCCGCACTGTGAGGCGGACGTGCTAACCGGGAGACCGGCGTGCCGCCGACTGCGAAAAAGTGCGGGATAAAAATCCAACCTTTTTTGAAAAATGCTAGCGAGCGATTGTCTGACCCCGCAGTTGCTAATGTGATGTCATTTAGCCTCGCCCTGACCTTGTCCACTCGCAGGGTTCAACGGCAAATGGGTTTCCCTTTGTCTCAAGTGCATATTCTCCCCCCCCTGTCCAAATAGCCGTCATTTTCTGCAAGCGACTCATTCGGTCGCGCTGGTATAATTGCCCCCGAACCCGACACCCGGCCGTCGGGTCTTGATGAGCACATGACTTTAAAGCCACTTTAGCGGCGAGACGAGAGCCGGCCAAAGAGAAACAACAGGGGGAAGATGAACACATTAATGGATAGGTTGCAAGATGGACGGATAAATTGAAAGATCTTTTAGAGAAGGTCAAACTTCTGTGCCCACAACGCGGGGCCATCACCAAGAGAAGAGAAATTGATTGCCGCTCACAATGGCGGCGAAATGACTGCAGAAATAATTTTCTGGCCAATGAACATTGTAGAGCTCCCCCCACAAAGGGTAGAAAATGGCTCGGGCAAAAGCGGCTGTCAAGTGGAGTTGTCGCCGTTTCTTTGCCGCCTTGTTTGCTCCGAGTGTGTGTGTGTGTGTGTGTGTGTGTGTGTGTGTGTGTGTGTGTGTGTGTGTGTGTGTGTGTGTGTGTGCGTGTATGTACATTCAGACATACAATTGGAAACTCCATTGTCAGGCTAACGGCAATTCGCATCGCTACCGCAGTCGTTTTAAACCATCCAACAACTTTTATTCGAGCGTAAACGGGGCAACAAGACTTACAAATCCGAAGTTGAACGAGAATCGCAGGTTGTGTCTGTTGATGTCAAACTAAACATCAAATAAAAAGAGAATTGTAGATTGTGTTTTAAATCAACCAAACAGTGTTGCGTTAAGAATGACCCGCTAGCTTTATGGAAAACTTTGTTGACATGCTAACAGTTAGCATTCGTAGTCTTGGTGTTAGAACATTTTTAGTGAGTGTATCTAACTGAACTAAACAGAATGACCTTAAGAATGGCCCGCTGCATATTGTCGCTGTCCTGTGAAAACAACGAATGTCCAATTTTTCTGATTGGAAAAAAAAACCATTTAAGTTAAGGGCGTGTCTGCATTTCGGACATTGCATTAAACGTAAAAAAATGTACTCTCCATTTAAGGATATTTTCGCACCTCAACTCTTGAATGAGCGCAATGCATGATGGGTTACATCATGATCAATCGGTCACTTAAGTCGTCTCAACGAGCCACATCAAGTATATTTCGACTTTCGAGTTGATTGTGGAGTTGATCCATTGAAGGACTGCCCACAAAATGTCAAACGCAGACGAAAAATCACTTTCAATGAACGCAACCTAACCCGAAGAACGACATTTCCACAATTTCCGGGGTGACATTGCAATACGGGCAGCTTATAAATTAATGTGCTCAGTCGACTTTACGGCCTTGTAAAATTTAAAAGCCTCACCTCAAATAAACCCCCGCCTACCCATGGCCATGATTTGGCGAAAAACGAGTTGAAACGATACAAGTACTGCTGGCGACCATTTTTTTCCTTGACGTTTCATCACTGTTGTGTTAAATACCTCCTTAACGGCAAGAGAATACGCCAACCGTCCCCTAGAGACTTTAAACGATCGTATTACAAAAGCCGCAGTGCTTAAACACTTAACGCCCCCCCCCCTTTCCCCCCTCCAAAAATGATAATTATGTTGCCTCCTTTGACATATGAAACCGTCTTCACACCAAATCTATTTGATAAACAAATCTTTCACTTCTTACTTCCTCGTCGCGACGGGGCGACCCCCGTCCTCCCCAAGATGGATGGAGGCCGCAGCCCCACAAAGGGCGGCGCATCGGGATGCCGTCGTTTGGGGATGGGGGGGGGGGGGCGCAGACAGAGATGGATCGGAGGGGGTTTATGTGCGGATAAACAGACTGAAGTTGATTGCTAGTGCAGAGAGGGGCCATTACGGCGAATCCGCACGCTAATCATAATGAATCACTTACTTATTAAGCGTTAATTACGGCACACAGATACATCCCGTGCGCTTGATGGAGCAGCGGCGCAGTCAGGAGACGAGGGGCTGTATGCCGCCCTTCCCGTCCAGCCCGTATTAATTCATCCTTATTTATTAATTTGTCTCATTAAAACAACAAGGCTGTGGGGTGGGAACGCTTTTCTTCGCGCCGCAAACAAATGGCGGGGGTGGGCGGGTGGGGAGGGGGGGGGGGCGTCGGAAATCAGCCGTGGACCTTCAATCATGTGCCGCGATGGCGCCGCACTGCTCGTTAACGGAATAGCTTCACTTGAGACTCAAGTGCCTTGTTTGGTACCGGGCCACAGCCAGAGATAAATCGAGGGGATGTTTTTTTTTGGGGGGGGGGCACGGCGCATAAACGTCCCAATGTGGAATGTATGTCCTCACCCCGCTACCCGCTATCACACTGTCGTGTCTTTTAATCAAGAAAATTTGGCAGCCATTCCAACCCAACCCGCAGACGAGACTTGACAGCGGATAAGAGCAGGTCTAAGTTGTGGCGCACGTGCGCTAACAGGATTTGGCTGGATTTGAATCGAGGCGCATTCAGACAGAATTTGCCCTCTGCCACTATGTGCCGTCGTCATCGTATTTCGTTCATAAATATTGCGCATCAAGTATCTTCTTTCATCTATTTGCACACTGCAGCACAACTTCCTGCATGGACCCCAGCAAGTCCACATCCAAATGTTAGACCGCATGCTTCTTCTGCGAAAAATTTCAAGGGAACGAGAGAAGCCGCTTCCAATTTTTCAGAAAACAAGCCTGTTGTGGTCACTCCTATCACGGCGCAAACGCCCATTTCTACCTGTGCCCGCCGGCTACGAAAATACCAAAAGTAAGAAAAACTCCAATTCATGAACACCATTCGACTGTCCTTTGCACTGCACTTTGTGTTTTCACAGCCTTATTCTCGACAGCCTCATCTCATCTGGATCTTACCGCTGGCTGTCGAACAAGATACACTTTTGGAAGCCCCCCCAAACCGCTTCCTCCAATTCATTGTACCCGCCCTCCATTTATCCACAACGTCCACTCTCCAATTTCCCCGGTCCGGACGGTTGCGAGGGCCGCACCTGAGCGCAGGGCGGGGCAGGGCGCGATAATGGCGTTTAATGCGCCGGTAATACGAGGCAGATATTATAATCTCGGCACTGTCAGATCGCGTTAGAGGCGGAGAGACTGATGTGTCAATGCCAGCGGCGAGCAGGTGACTGGCGGGGAGGGGCAGGGGGCAGCTCAGCAAGTGCGCCATCCCGCTAATGGAGCTGGCTGCTGTTGAATATTTTCAAGAATATATTTGGATTGGGAGGGTTCGGTTGGGGGGAAAGGGGGGTGGGGGGGGGGGACTCTGACGTCATCTGCGCACCCAAGTGGGACCGAGGTTGTGTCACAGTTTTAGTATCAGGAGAAATATAACGCAAACAGAATTTGTGTGCTCTCTCTCTCTCTCTCTCTCTCTTACGCCCCCCCACAAGCACACGAAATAAATTTCAAGATACGAAAAGTCAAAATATAGCGTCGGCTGCTCGTCGCAGCTCCGAGTTTCCTGAACGCAACATACTTTTAGCTGCTCTGCCATTGGCTATTATCTCGCATCATCCTGGCATCCCATTGGCTAAGAGGGAACCTCTACCGTACGTGTCAATGTGTGTCGATAGATAAATAGATATGTGTCTGCGCAGATTCCTCGTTGTTCACCCCTTGGGCGATGAGGCGTTCCGATAGTTTTTCGCAAATGTGAATTACCCCCCCTCAAAAAAGTTTTCACCAGTCGGGCGATCGATCGCTCACTCTGCTAATGTTTGCCTTGGACATTTTCGAAGGACTGTTAAAAGCCGACAAAAGCAAACGCCCTTGGATCAGGTCTTTATAAACGCCACGCAAAAACCACTTCTGATAGAGAACTTGAACTAAAGAGGGCAAAAAAAAAAAAAATCTTTATTCTTTTTTTTGTTGTTTTTTTACATTATGCACAACTCTTATTTATTGTTAAATAATGTAATTGTAACATGTATTTGTTACATATTTTGATGTATTTTTTTTTTTTGCTTTAGAAAACATTTATGTCTACATTTATTGGGAGGGGGGGCATTTATATAGAAAACAGTCTCTATTTACAAACATTTCTAGTTAAGACACTTCTTCCAGAAGCAATTAATTACGTCAGTCGAGGTACCACTGTATTTGTTTTCTATATCCAACAAAGCTTGTACGTTGTGCTTGTAGTCATGAAATATGAGGTTTTGTTGTTGTTGTTGTTGTTATAAAAGCGAAAAAGACAATGGAGCGCAATCCGTCTCCCCTCGTGGCCGCCGAGTGATTTATGTGCGTGGGTAATTGAGTGTTAATAAAACGTGCGGCCCGAGCGTGTGTAATTTTGTGTTTTGCCAGCCTCCACGTGTGAGCGTGTGTGTAATTGGGTGTTATCGATGTGTGTGCGTGTGCGTCAGAGAGTGAACCAGGGAAGGTTGTCTTTGGAAAAATGCCTTGAGAATCCAGAGGAATTTCAAGACATCGTAGCGTGGTTTGCACAGCTGCCTTACAATCAGATGATCTGGGTTCAAATCCCGCGCTGTATGAAATGTGTCACTTTGTCTGCTTTCCTTCGACATTTCATTTTAGGTTGATTGCATGGTCAAAAAGATCATCCCGATTATTTGTGATCAATATCGCAATCCCGATTATTATTGACGATTATCCATCATTGTATTTTTACCGAGCGACTTTTCAATGAACAATATACAAAAACGTTGTCAGTGTAACATGAAAATGTCAATAATTGGATTTTTATTTCGGAACAAATGTTCAATAAATTCACGCAAGAAATAAAAATGTACCAAGGGCTAACTGGCTAAATGTGCTGCCCTGAATCATATTTTCATTCATAACACACGCGTTATTTAGCCTGCATGATGCGTTCGCCCCCTGGTGGTGGCTTGCATTTTTAAATTGGAAATATCATGGACGATCCGGTTGATTTAATCGTAATCACAATTGAAATTGTGCGGATCTCGAGTCCATTGACCACGACTCAAAGTCAACGGGGATCGATTCGCAAATACCAACGGGGGTCAGTTCGACAGAAAATGATGCATACTGTACATGTTTTGGAAGTATACATTCATTCATCTTCCGAACCGCTTGATCCTCACTAGGGTCGCGGGGGGTGCTGGAGCCTATCCCAGCCGTCTTCGGGCAGTAGGCGGGACACACCCCGAATTGGTTGCCAGCCAATCGCAGGGCACACAGAGACGAACAACCATGCACGCCCACACTCATACCTTTGGACAATTTAGAGTGATCAATCAGCCTGCCATGCATGTTTTTGGAATGTGGGAGGAAACCGGAGTACCCGGAGAAAACCCACACAGGTTACGGGGAGAACATGCAAACTCCACACAGGGAGGCCGGAGCTGTTTTGGAAGTATTTGACTTTTTTTGTTGTTGTAGTTTTTCACATCCGCACCTAAAGCGGAATAGTTGTTCGTGATGTGAGCGGGTAGAGTGGGAGTGCGTGCGTGCGTGCGTGCGTGCGTGCGTGCGTGCGTGCGTGCGTGCGTGCGTTGTGGTGACGGTGGTGTTTAATTGATGCGGGCTGGCCATCGATCCCTCCCGCCCGGGCTAATGAAGGCCTGATTGGCTTGTGAGGGTTGGCTGGTTCTGCTTAGCTGCCTCTGCCTTCTTCCTGCTTTCTCTTCGCTTCAACATTATTCTTCACTCTCTCTTTCTCTATTCTCACCCCCCCCCCCCCCTTCATTTGGCCTCTCGCACCTCTTTTTTTTTCTTCCCCCCCTCCGGAGCGAGTCTCTTCAGCCAGCGTCCACAGCCAGTCCCACAAGTGACATCTCACTTCCCCTTTAATTTGCCGGCAGATTGATGCACTTAAGACATAATGGAAAATTCATTTTTGCCAGCCAGAAAGTGTCATAATGAAGTTGCTAGTCCGCTGTGGTTGTAGGATAGCCAATGTCAAATACTGTGCTTGATGGGGGTTTTTCCCTTCCTGATTCTGAACTTGTATGGGCGCATAAAAACTAAAAATAGTGCACAAAGCCAAAATGCAACACTTATTTTACACTGCACACAGTCCGACATTAACGCCGGCCCGGGTCGGTTACGCCCCTGTGTTGGGCCATGATCCACCTTCAACTCCAAAAGTATTTCCAGTTTCGGGGCTTTTATCACCAAAACAACCCAGCAAAAACATGATGATGCAAGGAAACAAGTTGACTGGCACACGCTTGACACGATAAGGAGACATGGATTGGGGTTAGCCTCAAGTTGCTAGCTTTAGCTAGCCGCATCGCAACTAGCCGTAATGGAATCATACGAGCCGCGGTGGGACCGCGCAATAGAACAACACGGACGGTGAAGCTCCCTCGCCAGATTATTTTCTCAAATAATGTCTGGGTAACGACCATGACACTCTGCGGCACAAATGAATACGATCGAAACGCTACGGCGGAATACGGCGCACGACGGAGTTCAACGCTAAGGGAGCAAATATTTATTTGAGAATAAATAAATCAATGATGATATTTACTTATGTGAATATATTTGTTGTTTTGCAATGAGGCCACAACAGGAAGTCCGGAGGCTGAGATTCAACCTTTTAAAACGGTGAGGCAGACGCGCTAACCACTAGGGCAGTGCGCTAACGTTCATCAGCCTTGTCAAACGAGCAGCGTTGCCGTCCCCCGCCCTCCCGCCGTTCATTTGGAGGCTCAATCAAGTCGCTGGGTCGCGTGTCAGCCGCTGCGTCGCCCGTCATGAATGTCGTGCGTGTGTGTGTGTGTGTGTGTGTGTGTGTGTGTGTGTGTGTGTGTGTGTGTCACTCACCTCTGTGGCAGACACGCGTATTACAGCGCCCTGTTAATGGCTTTGTCAGATGGCCTTTTCGTTGCGACGCTCATGAAGACGGACAAGAGGTGGGGGCGGGGGGGAGGGGGGGTTCTTCCGCCGATCCGTGTGTGCGTGTGCCCGTTCAGGATTCAGCAGCAGGAATTAGAGGCCATCTTGTATCCATATTGCTTTGCCCATTCTTTCTTAGGGCATCTAAAGCCCCCGCCCCCGCCCCCCCCCCTCCAAAAATATTAGAACAGTGACGAATGTTCCTTCAGCTTTGACCGGAAATGTTGAATTAAAAATGCATTCTCTATCAGGTTTAAATCTGGAGATTGACTTAATTTATGAAAAATGGAAGAATCCTATCAAAATAACACAAAATGCACATCTTGGGGCACTTTTCCTCTCAACGCTACGCCTCTTTGAAAGTTTTCCACGAATCCCAATCGTTTTATCTTTGACCATGATCCCGCCAAAATGGGAATGATTTTTTTTTTCTTTCTTTCTTTCCTGAACCGGAGTGCTTAGCGTCGGTTAAGGCTGATTTGAAATGTACGGCCCCGAGCTCTTGACAACAGTTCATAGCTGGCTTTCGACTGTTTTTATTTTATTTTTTTTCCCTTTGACAAAAGCTCATCCTTGAGCGGACTCGAAAGCCTCGGCGGCATCGTAAGAGGACGAGCCCGGGCTACCGGCCCCGTCGGTAAACACGGAACGCGCTCGCTATGTACGTGTTCACCTGCTTGAAACAAGACGGATATGGCCGGCGACAGGCCCGGCCGGCGCGTTTGATCGAGCCGCCTTTCAAAGCCGCCGCCGGCTGCATCTTTATTTCACAACTCTCCGTCTGGTCATGCGGCACCCCGAAGCCCCCGCCAGCCCCCTCCGCCAAATGCCCTCCCTAACCGCCCTCCCTCCTCCCTCCACTCGGCCAGCCGTGGGCAACAAACACACAACATTATACACCGGGATAAGTGGGGTGTGTTTACAGGTTGTTCGTTTCCACTCCAACTCTCAGCACGGGGAAGGAACAGGCTAGAGTGGGGAGAACAGAAGAGGGGGGCGTGGGGGTGTCTTTTGGTTTTTTTTTTGGTCCTGGTGAGAAATAGCCCCTCCGCCTTGTAATTGGAGGCAGAGAGTGAGGAAGGGGGGAGGAAGAGACAGCAGAAATTGCTCGGTCGCGCTCGTGTGGGATGATAGTGTTTTTGACAGGTAAATAAGGCTGTGATTGTCGACAGTTACACCGAACCTCACTGACCCTCCGCACACTCGCACACACTCCTCCATCTGTATTTTGCTCACACACCTTGATACTCTCTCCGCCGCACCCCCCCCCACTCCCCCCATGCGCATATTCATGGCGAGACGGTATTTAAAGTGACATAACACCAACTTGGGTTATGATGAGCTCGTGCGCCCTTTGGTTGCGCGCGCCATTTCCAATTTCTTTCCGTAGGAATCCATTCAAATTGGATTCATCCGTACCAGGGTCAAACAATCGCCGTCGTAGTAGGAACCTTGATTTCTCTTCGGGCAATGTTTGAAGTCGCACTTTAAACTAGGGCCTTGCCGATGTGTGTTTTTTTAAATTATTTTTCATTTTGGGGAGTGGGGCGTGGCTGTTGCAGAATAAAATTCTGATGACTGATCTATCAGCGGATTCATGAAAAAATATATAGTGAGCCAAATTTGTTTTTTTGGTCCCTTAACACTTCCATCAACAAATATATGAATTATAGGTGGAACATTTGACATTACATTCGAAAGTAGTGCAAAATAAATGAGTATTTGTTTAACGTTACGACAGAAAGAAAATTTGACCAATATCTGTTGTTAGTGGGGGGTTGTGATGGAGGGCCGAATATTTGAAGGTTATTATATTTCAAGTTGTAGTGTGTTAACGTGTTGAAAAAAAAACCTGCGAAATTTCTGCTAATATCGTCCGATTTAAATCCGGTAGCCGTTTAATCATTTGGGCCTTTTTGTAAACTCCATTTTGCAGTCATGACAACTCTAGAATGAATGGGCTGGACGAAGGTGTGATTTCTGACTGTCCCTGAAAGCAACACCTGAATACGTCAGTGATTAATTTAGCGTACATCCAATTCATGCTCTTTTCAAGGCGAAAATCTGGCCAAACCAGCAGTGAGGAGCTTTGAGGAAAAAAAAATCAATTAGTAGCTTGACAGTTTTTGAATACGGAAAGGATTTATAATGGATTTATTTTGACCGGGCACGTCCACTTCGCAGTTCCGAACTTGGGAGTTCAAGCGGATGGGTGGATGGTGCCGCTTCTCTGTGCACTCTGAATCTCCCTTCTTCGTTCCATCTCGCCATTGTCTTTTATCAAGTCAACAGCCGTCTCCCCCTGCCTCCCTCCCTCCCTCCCTCCCTCCTCCAGCCTGCCCTTCTGTCCCCCCTCGCCCCCTCCCGCTCCTTCCCACCCACCTCTCTCCCCTCTCTCACTTCAATCTCAAGTGTTTTCAATTTTATTCTAGAGTGGAATTAACTACCCCCGATGTCAAATTGCCGACGAAATCGATAATAATATCTTTACAAAAGAGGATATTCCAGTCTCTCGCGTCGGCTTTTGAAAAATGGAAAATTTAGCCGAGATTGATTCATTAGTTGACACGTTATAGGACGGTATAAGTATTGATCGCGGCCTGTCATGTCCCATCTCGGCTAATCGAAGCTGAGGCGCTCTGTCGATGGGCGCATTTTTCATAATTCCGTCGCCGGGGAGAGAGAGGGAGGGAGGGAGGGAGGGAGGGAGGCAGCAGCCGGCAGAGGGGAGAAAAGGAGAAGACGGCGGGGATGGACGCGGGAGGAAGAGGAGGAGGAGGACGACGACGAGGAGGAGGAGGAGGTTTGGGGGCAACGAGTGATGAGAAATAGAGTGGAAAAAGAGGCATGAGGAAGAGGAGAAGGTGCGAGTGAGGCGGGGCGGAGCAGGTATGTTAATGGGGCAGCTATTGGGGCGTTGATAATGAATGCATTAAGCAATTAAAGTCAAACGGGGGAGATAACGAGGTGAGGGCAAGGGTGTGCCAAAGGCACCAGAGAGGGCCGACAACAGGGGGCAGTATTTCTATTTGAGTTTATTTTATATTTTTGAAGGAGGTCGTTTTGTGAAGAAATAATTTCCAGCTTTTGGACGACAAAGTATTTGATTTCATTCCAGCTGCGCTAACATAGCGCGGTGATACGGACATTAGTAACGTAACTCCCTCACAATAATCCAGCAGTAATGAAAGCGGTGGATTTTTACACTGTAATGCCCCGACATATGGGAAAGGGGAGCCACTGTATCCAATGCACTTTTCAGCCGTTTATTCAACGCCGGCAGAACAGCAAAACGCAAAGAGAATTGTTGTCACACTTTCTCCTTCGAATGTTTGGTTTTGCACATGTTGGCCACCGGGGGGCACACAGATATCCTGAACTGGAGGCACAGCTCCATGCAGGATAAAGAATATATGCCTATGAGTATGATGCGTGTTGCTGTGTACCATTTGTTCTCAGATACCCGTTGCTTCAAGGGTAACAAAACCCCCACCTCGATGGTCATTGTTGGCCTGTGTGCTTACAGAGGTTCCCACCGTGGAGAGTATCTTCTCATTTAGGGAGCGCAGGCTAGGTGGTAGCTTTAAATGCACACAAAGTCATTCTCTCTCATTTTTTAAAATGTTCAACTTGAGAGTAACATGAGACATTCGCTTGCTAACACTAGCTGACGATTTTTATATTGATTTCTTTGGATTTGCTGTATTTATCTGCACAGAAGAAGGAAAGACAAACAGTCATTTAAAAAAAAATTGTAGTTTACAAATGACACCACACTAAAACAAGAAAAACTAAGACTAGTACTAAAACTTAGTTGTTGTTTTTTTTGTATAATTAGTTTTTATTTCCCCACCAAAATGACATGATAAAAATAACAATTCTGCTCTAAATACAAACTAATATTACTTTTTAAAATAATACTGAATACTTTTATTTACAACCCCGGCAGGCGTGCACAGTGAGTCGACAACTGGAAAAAAACAAAAAAGCAATGACATCTTCAACTAGTCTCTCGACTATCGTCACCACATTGCTGCAATTTTATGACCAACGACAAAAAAAACCCCAAAGTCCTTCAACGCCTCATCGGGGGAGTCATCAAGTCGACTCGTTGACCCCACAGATACACGTTGACAGAACAGCTCCAATTCCGTGACCACTTGTTGCTCGACAGTTTGTCGGACCAATAAAAAAAAAAAAAGTGTATACCCTCGAAGCAGACACATTCTGTGCAAATAAAATACATTAAAATATAAGAAAAAATATGAAATGTAGGAAGAAGCACATGTACTGCTCTGTATTATATATAAATCCACCTTTGTAAGATAGAAGAGTGACTTTAATGCTGAAGCGATTGAGCGAGAACGTGTTGAAAAGTGGAGATGAGGAGGCAATGGGGCGGGGGGGGGGCGCTTGTAATAAATAGAAATTGAAAGGCTTGGAGTTGTGAGGCGGAAAAAGAAAAGGTAAAGAGGCGGGAGAGAGAGAGAGAGAGAAGCCGCCACCACAATGATTGGAGAAACTTTTGATAGTTGTGCGATTCGTTTGGAAAAGTTGCCACGAGGCCGCTAAGTCCAACATAAAGCCACTCCTCTTGGGAGTCTCGTCACGCCGCGCCCAAATCCCGCGCGCACGTCCATCAACAAAAGCCACAGTCCAACCGTGAGGCTTCTTTTCTGTGTGTTTTGCTCTCAAGTCCAATTTGGAGTCATCGTTCCTCCCAAGGATGGGCTTTGAAAATACACGTCCCATCTTAACATGCGAAGCGCCAACGAAAAACGAAAGCCCATCTCTGTACGAGCTCGCTACCAAAACAACGGCGGCATCAAACGGATCCAACACAACATGCATCGATAGTAAAATGGCGGCAACGGTACTCCAGCTCCCTAGTTGAGTAGAAGTATGGATACTTGTGTGGACGAAAATACTTTGGTGAAAGTAGCATAGTGATTTAAGTCCCTGTAAAGTGAAAATACATGTCTTGGAAATTTGAGTAATTTAAAAATTGGCTTCAAATGAGGCTTCAAAAAAAAAAACCTCAAGCCTTTGTCTCCGCTCTCAAATGCTGTGGGTGTGTCTGTTGAATATGTGAAAGTAGTGCTTAAAAGTGCTGACTGTCGCTTAACGCATGCTCATTAACGGGTTGTTTTGTACAACACAACCGCAAAAAATTGTTTTGTACAAAAGGACCCACTTTTTAGGGTCCTATAAAATTGGAGCAAATTAACCCAAGTAAATGGGAAATGCTGAACGGGCTGTCACTTGTGTAGCGTTTTTTTTTTTTTTGCCTTCGGTATAGCATTTCACACCGGCTGTATCCAAATTCGTAGGCCGCGTACTCCGAAGGCCGCATCGCGCCACTTCCGGCGCGACTCCGCTTTCCAAATTCTAGAGAGACAATTCGCAGCCTTCAATGCCTCCTCCTCCTGTAGCCACCGTAAACCGTGACGAATTCAGACGAATTTGGAAACCACGTGCGGTCGAGTCACGGCGTGAGTGACGTCATGTAGCCGAAAATGCGGAAGATCGACCAAATTAGGTGATTTTTGACCCATCTGTTTTCTTCTCATTGAACAGTGATGCCGTATATTTATTTTGGCTTTGGTGGTGTTACAATTTTTCTTTTCTCCCCCCTTTTCACCCAGCAGTAAAACCAGTCGGTGGTTAAAAAAAAATGCTTGGGTTACCACTGCCGCAAAGACGGACACCAAGTCAGCTGATCGCATGCTCGTGCATGTCTTAAAAGTTCATCCGGTGAAATCGGTGGGTTGGGGACAAAAATGAGCGCCAAAGACTCACTCCTTGGAGAAGCAGAACAAAATTGTTGTGTGCACCCCTGGTTATATCGTACGTTAGACGTTTTGATATCGTACGACGATACGTATTGTTATCGCACTCATTTGACATCCTGACATGACCTCAGAATTGGAAAAAGATGTTTGTAATGCATGGCCGCTGTCTGTTAAATCTTGAATTATTTTTGATCTGGTCGCATTCCCGGTGTGAGGTAGCAAAAAAAAAAAAAAAAAAAAAAAAATGCTGTTTGAGAGCCCCCCCCCCCCAAATTGGCTTTTGAGATATACACAGAGTCAAGAGCAACAAGAGACACTAAATGAGAGCAGATTGCTTTGATGGACTTGGATTAGAAGGAAAGGGGGTGTATATGGGGAGGGCAAGAGGGGGGGGGGGGGATAACGGGGGAGAAGGAGGTTGGGAGGGTGCGTGGTGGTCCTGGGGGTGGATGGGGGGTGGGGGGGCGTGCTGTTACGCCAGTACTTGGCAGTCTCCGGGTATCTCAGGTTCTCTCTGGCCGAGGGAAAAGCGGTCGATATTTAATTGTTATTGCTAGCGTGGAACGCACGGAAGCGGGGCGCTGTACGAAATTTTCTCATTTATTTGCTATTCTTGTTTCCTCACCCTTTTTCCTCACCCACACAAGAGAGAGGGACATGGGAGTGGGTGGGGGGCTTTGCTTATATCAGGGGGTGGGGGGAACGCTTGTGTCCTACTCTTCCAAGTTTCTGTCCTGCAGACAAATCTGATGAACTCTCCCATCCTGACAACCCCCCCACCCACCAACATGTCCAAAATGAAAAATCTGTCACTTTCATCAAATGTCGCTTGGAATATTGTCTACACTCCATTCCCGGGGATCGAATCTTATTTAGGGGAGGGGGTGGAGGGTTGGGGGGGGGGGGGTCGCCGACGACCACGGCCAGGACGAGATTTGCCATCTGTTTTCAAATTTCATTCCTCCATGAACTTTATTTTCTCCCCACTTCGGACAAAATTATAACCCCATCGATCGGCTGCACACACGCACGGAGCCGCCCCCTCGCCACCCCCTCCTCTGCACACCCTCTCTCTCACACCACATGCTTCTTAAAGGCTTTGCTTATGTAATCCAAAGCATTTTGCTCACTCGCGCCGGACTCTCGAGTCAACTTTTTAACCCCCCCCCCCCACCACACACGCACGCACGCCTGCGCAGCACTCGTAAAAAAACAAGCAAACAAAAAAAACCCCAACGGTGTTTTGTGTCCACGTGTTGCATCAATTGGGCTCATCACTCCTGCAGGATTCACAACAACACCGAGGAGGCACCTGTCGTTGCGGGTGAGTCCTTTACACCTGTTACTAGTGATAGACCGGACCGATTATTGGGCCCAATAATCTGGCCTTATGGTGCATAGCGGCAAACGATCAATTAAAAAAAAAAAAGTGATTTTCAGATGTCAAGTTCTCTGTTAGCACCCCACATTGATCAGCTGCCGGCCAGTAGACATGTTGAGGATGCATTGTGTGTGTGTGTGTGTGTGTGTGTGTGTGTGTGTGTGTGTGTGTGTGTGTGTGTGTTTTTAACTTAAAACAACGATCATATCGAATGAATGAAATTTCAGTTATGTTACATCTTCACTTACTGACGGAACATTTGGGGCGCTATTTGTTGGCATTTTTATTTAACCGGCCATCTCGTTACCTCTGCGTCCTGCATAATTGTCCCGCAGGACGCACAGCACCAAATAATGTGTGTTTTTGGGACGCAAGGTCAAAACAAAACCAAAAAAAACTACGGCAAATCTTTTTTTCCACAAACGATCGCAGTTTGACCATGTCCGCCATTGTTGTTTTGCTCTCGTTCTTGACGAGATTGGAAGCAGACGATTGCCAAGTTGTGTCACGTTAAAACAAGCGTTGTTGCGAACAAGTGTTTTGCGAAGGTTTACTGCGGAGATATAACAAGCAGCTAAAGTTGGGTCGTTTTTTGCGATGATAAGTTGACTTTGAGAAAGCCTTGCTTGCATCATTGGAAGCAGAGTAAAGAGACGAGGTTTTACTCACTCTAAGGTCTGACAATCAATACAGTTGTCAAACCTTCCCGGAAGAACTTCAGCCATCGACATCAATGTTGCGTTCATCAATGGGTTTCTTTCGACCCTTCTTGGTATAAATGAAGACCCCACTGCAAGGGGATGCACCACCTCATCGATTCGGTATTAGCCGCACCACCTCCGACACCCGTCTGCTTGTTTGCCGCGGTTTGGAAAGCCGCTGAAACGATCGCAGAGTGTGTAGGCCAATATTTATAGAGGCCTTAACAAGTTCATTAAAGCCATTTGGAGGGAGGGGCTGGTGTACGTTTTGAATGGGGTTTTATGTGCCCGGGTTAGTACAGTTCGATCGCCGCAATCGTTTCTCACGTGCTTTACAGCCACGTCGACTTTTACGGCCGCCGCGGGATCGGCGCGGAAGCATTTAGCGGCTAACGGTGCTTTAATCGAAGGTCGCGTGCGAACGCTGTAATCTGCTCGGGGGTTTGCGACCACGTGAGGATTTTGGATGGTGTGTTTGACAGGCCTATATGGAAACAAAAAATCAATTCTTCTTCTTCTCATTTTGACGCAGAGAACTGTGCTCTTTCCAACCCAGCAAAATATGTGAATCGTGAATAAAGCGCGCGGATTCTACCGTTCGAAACTCTGACGCTGCTGTTCTCTCGATCAGCCGTGACTATCCAGGCAAGTTACTTTAACATATTTGGCTCCCAACAGTGAAGTAAATAGTGTAAAAACAGATCATTCGATAGCTAACTCACCATCGCGCCATTATGACGACTGTACAAAAGAAATCACCATAATTTGCACGTCGGGCCATCTGCTTTTTGTGGTCGGGACACATTAGGACCTTGGGGAAGTCGTGGAGTGTTGTTGGCTGGAACTCATCCCACTGGGTTGTCAAGGTGCTTTAGACGCTGCAACTAGCTAGCCAGCAGCTAGCTGCAGAGCTAGCATGCGTCTTGGGCTCCTTCCATCTCCTTGCGAGGGAATTTAAATAACAAAGTTGTTGTGTAAATCGTGCCATCCAGGGTAGATGGAGACACGGGGTTAGGCGGAGCTAGTTCGGGGCGACTCATTCAGGATGTCCAAGTGCTTCACCGGGTGTCGTTTTAGCGACACCTGAAAAATCAGGAAAACTAAAATGGTCAAAAATATTTTTTGTTGTTGTTGTTTTTTGTTTTTTGTTTTTGCTCCACAATTCAATCGAAAAACAAACAAACAAAAAAGATTTTAAAAGTGTTCATCAAACCTCCTACCGGCATGGAAAGAGCAGTTGAAAACATCTGGCGTTCCATTTCAAAATATTTGAATGTCAGGACATCACCTCACGAGATGTCATTTCATTTCTCGGCAAACGATTTCCTGATGAAAAAGTTGCTTAATTGTAGAGCTTCTATTTGCACCATATACCAGCACTTTCTCTTTAGACGATGTCGCCCCTTGTTTTGGAGTCGCTGCCCCCCCAACTCCCTCTGTTTCCCTCCCCGCTTGCCCACTTAACCTCATATTTCACAGCTGAACTACAGCTAATTTGCGAAGCCACATCCCTCCCTCGCCATCCCGGGCGAACAGCGCTCCCTCGACTGCCGCACCACGCTTAATTACCCACAATTAAAGGCAAACGCTAACGAGAAAATTGCTCCGTTATGAAACGACTTCAAAAGGAGAACGGATCGGAAGGAGGAAAAAGTTGGGCTGTATGGCCGCGGGTGGTGGGGAAGAGACCGCCCGCGCCACCATCGGCGCCGAACCCCCTTTTGAGCGGTCTCAGTGGGAGGCGGCAAGCAAACAGTCTGCCGGCAAAACCTCGAGCTATGGACCATAAAATGATATTATCATATTGAACAACTTGATTGCGTTGACTGATGTTCACGCGAGACTTCATTTTAGCTAGCAGCACAGTATGGACTGTTGTCTTCAGTGGTGCCTTGAGATACAAGTTGAATTCATTCCCACCTTGGTCGTGCAAAATAGGAAAATTATATTTCCTTATTGAAATAAAATAAAAATAAAAACAACAAATTATTGTCAGTGTTTTTTGAGAGGGAAAAATAGAACTCACTAATATTGTGCTTTATGTAAACATCCATAAGTAACAAATGCATAGAATTAAATTAAAATTAATTTTCTAACACATTTTTTGCTTTAATTCAATGCACATTGTGTGGATCATTCCAGTGTGCCCTCCTTGAGCAGCTGGCGGTCATGTAATAGAGAGAAATTTCCGTCCCGGGATGGAAAAAAAAATGATCTTGCTGTCTCACAAGCTGATCTGTTTATCAACATCTCGTTCGTAAATTGCAGTGACATTGGTCCTTCTTTTCAGAATATCAAGAATATACACCTGTGAGTATTGTTAACACTCTGAACAGTTCGTGTTGCTCCATCAGTTGTGTTTACATATGTTGATAAACGGTGATCATACCGCAGCCCATCATCAGTTAGCCCGCCGCTGATGTTGTGCATTGTAGCAGTGGGCACGTCAATCATCCTTCAGTCATTACTTCAGGCATCATCGGTGACAGCCAATCAGCGTCAAGAATGTACTTAACTTTGTTGTACACAAAGAAAAAACTGACACACATCCACAGCATAGTGATTGATGAAATAAAAACAATATGGGACAATGTCATTGCGGTCGGTGGGACATAAACTCAGAATCCCATTTGGATGATTTTGCTAACCAAAACAGCAGCCCTTAGAAAGATCTATTGGATGAATTTGTGTGGGGACTCACCGCTTGTTGTAAATGCAAAGATGTTAGCATTCCAGTCGACGTTGATGAATTTTGTGTCCATTCATGATTTTAATTAACAAGAATGCACGGAACATTGTGGAATTGGTTTCAAATTCGGTTTTCGCTTCAAATGAAATTCTAATTATATAATGGAAAATACTTACAAATCTATTTGTAATGCGTCTTAATCAGAATTTTCAAGTGCATTTTTTCCCAATTAAAAGCCTCACCGCCTCCCTCTGAGGGTTCGGTGTCTGATGGTACCTGATCGCTAACCCTGTTCCCATGTCACCCAGCAATTAGACTCAGCCATCCGAGCATCCCAGTCCAATCTGGCGCGCGCCAAACGAAGCAAATAAACACTCATTTGGATTATTTGCGTCCGCTTCACGGCAACTAAAAAGAGCGTGAGAGCGCCGAGCGAAGGTGTCCGCGCGTCGCTGGCGGATAATAGGAACAGTAAGAAATGCGGCGGCTACAGTGATAACAATTAGATTTGATTTCATTTGAGAATGCCTCCGCAGCTGCTCCCAACTCATAGCGCCCTAACCCCGCCTCCCCTCGTTGCTCTCCCCCTAGATTAAAGTGGGTGTGTTAATTCGGTGGTGTAGCGATCGAAGGGCTCTGGCAACAATGGGAAATGGGCTATTGATCAGAACAGCTCAGATTAAGACTAGGCACTGGAGCTCTTTCTTGCTTTCTTTCCTTTCCCATTACTCTCCATTTCCCACCTTCTTCCTCCTGTCTTCCTGTCTGTCCTGCTTGTGTCATCTCCCCCAACCCCCCCAAGCACCCCCTCGCCAAACCCTTTCCTCCCTCTCCCACAAAGAAGAAAGCCAGTGTTTGCATGCACTCAAGGAGTCTATGAAGATTTCCTTGTCTGTCCTGCGCGTCCTTCCCTGCTCTCTCTAATTTCCTCTCGTGCTGGCCTGCAGTGAGAAACAAAGGCCGATGTTCTCCAGTCCAACACCAGTTTTCCATGGAACCTTTCAAGCGTTATGGCCCTTGATCCACCAGAGGGCGCCGATCTAAATCACAAATTATCGGATGTCTTAGAGAGATTCCTTTGAGTGCTAAATCCTGTGGGTGTGTTAAGACTTTGTTGTTGGTGTTGTTCAGATCCTACTTGGCAGACAGAACTTTTTGAGTTAGCTTCGTTTGCTCTGAGTCCCGCACTGCTCCACTGTTAGAAGGTGTTCCACAAGGTTCAACTTTAGGGCCCCTGTTGTTTTCATTGTAGTTGTTGCCCCTGGGTTCCATCAAAGCAGTACTCCATGTACAACGCTTTGTATGCAGCGATGGAGGTTTTTTTAAAGTGCTCTGTAAATAAAGTTGAGTTGACTTCATCACAACAACAAACAGCCACAGGGACAGGAAAACAGAAAGCAGGAAGTACCAAGGCAGAGCTTGTAGTCCGGGAAAGAAGGCTGAGGTGGTTAACAGGAAAATGGAAAGTTCAATGACAACTGAATGTCACTCCGGCTGTAGTTCTTTCGCGCACCACCAGTGGAAGCTCATGTACCATACTTTGAGAATCACAGCTTGCATACAGTAAATATAAATAAATAAATGTTCCCAAATAGCTCCTTATAAACCAATCGAATGAAAAGACGGTCAATCTGGTAGTAACCAAATCAATCAAACCCCAAAGAAAGACCGGTGTAGGACTGGACTAGCCGGCAACGTACAGTGCACCCGCCTGCCTTTTAGCACCTCTCAGTGCCTCGAGTAGACACGCATTCAGGTGAAATCTCAAAAACCCATCCGTCACCGAGAGTCTCGCGTGGCACCCCAATAAAAACGCGCGCCCGTCAAAAGCGTGCCGGCGTGCCAAAATTAGCTGTCATGATCGGGCCCCGGGACACGAGACATTGAATTTGCATCGAATGGACATAAAAAGCCGCCAAATGTGAGCAGACAGCAAATCCATACGGTGAAAAGTGAGCTCGGGATCCTCGCCTCTACTTATATTAATTAACTCAGTCAATGGGGATGTGATAGGTCAGTTATTCATCCTCTGGCCGAGCCTCGCCACTCTGTCAAATTGTCCTCCCAGGTGTCTCACGCACACGCACGGTCAAACGTGAACTGCAGCGCAGTGCTTAGAGGTTACTGGCATGTTTCACTGTGTCGGCGTCAGCTTTTGCCCTTTGCCGATGATAGAGATGACACACGCGCACGCCGCACAGCGGTGGTCACATCAATATTGCCCTGACCCCCGGGGGACTCGGTGACTATCGGCCAAGCTTTCATCTGCTGAGTGTGTGACGTTCGTTAAACACACACACACACACACACACAACATCTCAACACATTGTGCGCCCTGTGGGTAACGCTTCGTGAACCTTCAAAACTTTAACGTGAGTCACCTTACTTATTTAGCCCTTTTTTGGGGCCGGGGTGTCACAGTTGAGCATCTGCCTTCTGTCTATTATTTTAGGTGGCTCAAATTTGGTCGCAATCTGACAGTTTTCAAGGACATCAAGAAGTTATGCTTCAATCGCTGCTTCAGGCTAAAATGAGAGTGAAATTTGACCGTAGTTTTGCTTTTTCAATGCAGGTTAAAATCTGATTCAGGTTCTTTTTGTCATTTTAGCTTCTAATTTTAATTTCTTTACTTCACTTTTAAAAGTCTTAAATTCTATTTGTTTGTAATGCTTTTAAATGTAGAACCGTATTTTTCGCACTGTAAGGCGCTTTAGTGTATAAGGCGCACCTTTAATGAATGGCCTATTTTAAAACCGTTTTCGTATATCGGGCGCACCGCATTATAAGGCGCAGAGAATCGAAGCTACAATAGTGGCTGCAGTTGCATTATGCATCCACTAGATGGAGCTACGCTAAAGGAATACAATACAATACAGACATGTTTTATTTCCACCAGGTTCAATTTGAAGCCCTGCGTTTTTATTCAACTAAGTCACTCACACACCTCAACGATATTTTTTATTATTTTATTATTATTATTTTTTTTTTAACTTGAGTCCACTTTCGGCCACTTCGTTGTCCCCTTTGATTGGCTTGTCATCGAGACTCCGGCTCTGCGCTCAAGAGACCTCCGTGGATTTACCCAATTGATTATGAAGCGGCCGATTGGCGATCAATTAAACAATTAAAGTGCGTTAAGGGCAGGGTCGATGGCGGCGCTTTGTCCCCGGCGCCTCAGCGTTGTGATCTCGTTGGACGCATTGGAACTGAGCGCAGCACAGCACAGAGTTGTGTGTGTGAAAGCTAAAAGCCTGCAGCTGCTAAGGGGCTCGACCTCTCGTTAGCCACGTTTAAGGATTTCTCTCACACACACACACACACACACACACACACATGCACTTCCACTGATGCTTGTTTGACAAACTGGCAGCCCTCCAACAACCAGTCCCACGTTCCCCATCCTTCTTTTTTGTTGTTGTTGTTTCCTTGTCAGAAATCCCCCCCCCCCACACCCCCAATAATCTAGAAAGTCATTTCAGCATTGCGTGACGTTTTATTTCAAAGACACAACCAAGGTTTGATGTGGAGGCTTACAAAGATACCACACAGTTTTGGACTGAAGAAACGTTAATGTCATCACGATAACGATAGCAGTGTTACTCAATGTTAATTGAGCGACTCCGCAAAACAGAAATGTCACAAAGAGTGTAGACAGTGGAGACAAAAAGTCCACACAGCCCTGTTTAAATTCCAGATTTTTGTACTATAATAAAAAAAAATTAAAAAACGAGGCCAAGATGCAGGTCCAAACTTCTTCCACCATTCTTGTGACCTAAAACATGTTTTTGCACAGAACCAAGACGGCCAAGACGATCCTGTCGGTCCGCTTTCACACCAAGACAAATATAAATTATGTGACAGCTGTTTTTAACGCAACCGGCTTCATTTGTATTTTTACAGGCATTGTTGGGAAAAAACAAAAACAAACACCAAGCTACTGACTACTGTCAGTTCCTTTACAAGGTCCTGACAGAAGCTAAATCCCAGACCTAAACCCCCATAGAAACTATATAAGGAGACATGGAGAAAAGGCAGAAAGATAGACTTTTTTTTTTTTTTTTACAGTCGGTGTGTAAAAAAAAAAACGCAGCAACCACCAGTCATCAGTTCCTTTACAATGTCCTCGTATAAGATAAATCCCAGACCTAACCCCCCACAGAAACTATATAAGGAGACACGGAGAAAAGGCAGAAAAATATCTCATTTTCTTCTTTTGGAAAAAAAAAACAATCTACCATCAATTCCCTTAAAATGGCCTGGAAGGAGCTAAAACCCAGATCTAAACCCAATAGAAAAACTGTGTGGGTTGCCTTACAGGGAGCGAGAGATTCCCTCTCAACAATCTGCTTATTTTGAGCCTTGAACGTACAACTTTAACATCCCTCAGGGGCATTTTAGGGGTGCATACTGGTAGAAAACACACACACACACTCGCTGGCCTCATATATGAGACACGGGAGCGGAAACGGGTCGAATCCTACTTCAAATTCTCCTTCCTCTCGGCTTGTCGACCGGGGAAAACAAACCGACCCGAGGCACCGCGGATGGGGATTTACTAATTAACTACTTACACACACACACATGCACACACATACGCGCACGTACGCGCGTCCGCGAGAGAGAGAAAAAAAGGAGAGAGAGGTACTTCCTCCCTCCTCCTACTCGCATCCATCCACCCCCCCCCCCCCTCCTCCTCCTCCTTGGCTCCATCTCCTCGCCGGGTTCAGGTTGCTAGTCGAGTGTTACCTCTCGGCGCGCGCGTTTGGATGGACTGACAGCTTTGCTCAATTTCCCTCGACAAGAAACACCAAGACAGGAAAAAAAAAAAAAACAGCAGGCCAAAACCGCAGGTGAGTTTGACCTTTGTCCTGCTCCCGTGCCTAATCTCGTTCGCTTAATCGTCATTTTCCGCCTCGCACCTGTTTCGTGCGCTTTAGGAAAAGTTGAGTGACTCCAAGTGGGCTATCACGCATGTTTTGGAATTGCGGCGGTGTCATCGGCGTGTTTTATTTGGAGTGTTTTGCGTGTGCGCGTGAGTCTTTTCGGGATGGCAGTTGAAGGGGAAAACTGGTTCGTGCGTAATTTACGCACGGTTCCTTCTTTCATTTGGGTCTCGATATTTTTTCACGGACTGGATTCCGATGTGCATCCAAACATTGAGTCGGTGACGTGTCGTGAAATGTGCACGTGTTTCGTGTTTGTGGAGGGGGGGGGGGGGCTTTACTTTGGGCATGTGGTGAGTTCAGGGTGCGTTGGTTTCGCCGCCCGACCTGGCCCGGATTAACCTCTTCAAGTGTCTCCATTTGTTCGAGCCTTCACCTCCACGCAGTTTTGCGTCCATCAGTCAATTAAACACGCGCGTGCGCACCGCCCCCCGCACACCAGATCTAACCAAACAAAGATTTCCCGTCTTTCTCGGTAGTGTTTTTACTCGCTCATGTTTCGTCTCTTTTGGGGTTTTTTTTTGGTGTGTTTTTGCTGCACAACTTTTTCTTTCGAAACCACTTGCACTCCTCTTTTTTTTCCCAAAGTTTCTCTTACCCACACCGCGTGGCGATTGCCGTGTTTTACCTCGTGGGATGGAAAGCCCAAAATAATATTTGGATTTTTGTTTTTGTTTTGCGGTGCTTTCCGTTTTATTTATCAGGCGTCCGTCCACCCAGCTTTTGATCCATATGCATGAAACGTGTGTGCTTGGGTGTGTGTGTTTGTGTGTGTGTGTGCGCGCGCGCATGTGCGTGAGTGTGTTTATGCTCGCCGTGGGTGTGTGCGATCCCGTCAACGATTTGTGGCGGCATACGTGTTTGCCCATCGATCCACGCATGTAACTATTGCAGATGAAGAGGCCAATCAATGGATACACTCAATCCACAACCCGTCTTCGCTTCTTCCTCGTGTTTACGTTTTTCTCTCTCGCGCAGTCAACTTTGCATCTTTAGTTTGGCCCAGAACCCGTTTTTTTTTTTAAATAATCCAATAATTTAAGAAAATGTCAACTTCTGCCACCAAGATCAGACAGTATTAATTGCATGTGGCCTGCATGTGTTTTTACGATAATTCTTGTTATCGTTCGTTTTTAAGCATGCACCTTTCGTTAGAAAATGTGTTTTAAGACAGATTTGAACATTTTCTTCACATTCTTATTCGACGTCATAAGGAATTAATTGACATGAAATCAGCAAAACGCTCGCGCTCCAGTTTGTTCTGATTTTTATCTGGCCACGCGGCTTCCAAAACCTGAATGTTGTTTCTGAATTATTGTAGTGCGTTTTTAGTACTTTATTTTCATGGGCGAATTTTGTGGTTTCAAGAAGCTAGAGCTGAATAACAAACACATTTTAGCCGTTCGCTAAAAGTATGACTTTTCGTTCTGATCTGAATTCAACGATCGCATTCATTTCAAGACTTTCTTTTTGGTTGCCATTTATTTGTATTTATTTATGTAGGTTGCGAACTGAGTGTAAAGGTAATTCCCGCTGCAAGGTCGTCGTTTTTTTTCCATTTAAATCCCCAAAGGCCTTGTGCTGCTTCGTTCGCTTCTTTTTAAAGCACCTGCGCGACGGAAGCCGAGAAGGTTTCACAACGAGTTACTCGAATTAATGTAAGAATCGAGAACTTCCTTTCCCGAATTTCGAAAGGGGTTGCGATGTGCCTGCGCAGTGTCACGTGATTTCGCGCGACTGGTTCGCTTCTCGTGGAGTGTGTTGCAGGCCGAGCGGGTCCACAGCAACCAGTCCGAAAGGCCCGCAAATAATAACAACGCACACTTTTTCCCATCCTCAAAGAAAAAAAAATTCAAAAACATCCGCAAAATTATCCACCCGAAATACAACATATGTTGTTGTTTTTTTCTCTTGCCCAAAAGAGTAATTATAGAAATACATTTCAAACGGACCTTGACAGGAATAACAAGAATATCTGTACTTTTAAATCAAACTTTAAAGGTCATTTGGAACGAGAAAAAAAAAAGAAATAAAATAAAATCTGCCTGACTTCGATACATATCGAAGTCAATACTGTCTGATTTTAATATCATGTCTTTTGAATCGATTAAAAAGGATATGGAGGGGTGGGGAGTTTTGGAACTAATAGAAAACATTGAAGACATGGTTGCTTCGTGGATATATTTTAATATTGTTTATATTTGATGCGCCACTTTCCACCCGTGCGTGTGTGTGCTGTTTCTACGCCTAATATTTATTTAGTTAAAAAAATTACCTGCTCATTAGTATAAAAGCAAAGTTAAAATACTTTTTCAATGTGATTTTGTTCTGCTAATCTGGAAAGAAGGAAATGATCGTAAATCGTAATTAAACGTCATTTATTAAAAATGCATGTACAGCTTTTTTTTTGGGTCTCTGACACTTGATTGAATGTTTGATGTATAACAGTTTGACTTGTGTTTTGCCGTTTTTTGTTTTTTTTTTTTTTAGAGACGCGCCGAAGTTTTGCGAGCCTGCTCGGGACCGAACCCAGGCGGCGAGCGTCTCCCGTGCGAGGCCGACAGACGGCGGTCGGGCTTCGGCCTCGGGTGAATCACTGAGGCGCGGGGCGACGCGGAGCTCCAGCAGCAGGTAGGGCAAACTTTCACCGACGTCGACCTCCCCTCCGCATTGATCGGCGTAAAATGCTCTTTGGGAAACGCTAAAATAAGACGACAGCAGGGGTAGATGTAATTCAACCAGGAATTGGCATGGGACCATTTGAAGTACAAAAAAAATCCAAATCAAATGTGTTTTTAAATCCCCAGAACCTGGTCAGAATGTATCTTGTGTGGCAAATCAAATTTTCCCATATGCCTAAAAGACAAAATTGCACATCAATCACATGCATTGAAATTTCAGCTTCGCTTTTTTTTTTTTTTTCAAACTTCTTTTTACAATTTAAAACCTAAATCAAAGAAAATAATTAGACATGACTTTATTACATTTATGTAAGGAAATAAAGCAGGTGAATAGCAAAATGTTCTACCCTTTTGATCATGGGCTTGTGAATACTTTGTTTGTGTCGTGGTTGGAGTAAAATGAAGGAGATGTATACATAATGGTAAAAAAAAAAGAAGGCTCTAGTAAAAATTGAAGTCCTGACTCAACTGCTGTACTAAAGTTAAAATAAAAACACCAAAAAATACAATTTCTGAAAAGTTAAGTACAAAAGTAAAACAAAATTGTTTAAGCAATTTAGACAACATCCAATGTCTTCATCCTGAAAATATTTAGTATTGAACTTTATTTAGGTGAGGTTTTTTTTTTCCATGTGTCTGTAATCGGAGTGTTTCTGCAACAGACAAGCATGTTGTTAAACTATGTGTAATGTCACAGCGGCTTCCAGTAAAATAAAAAGAAAGAAATATTGAACAGTTTGCTCATCATGCTAAATTCATTGTGACGGTGCAACTCCTTTTGGTGTGCAATATAATTGAGTTCTTCACAGTTTCTTAAGTACTGTGAGTGACTCTGTAAACTGCTCCTTTTTTTTATTTTTTTTATTTTTCTGTTTTTGGCATAGGATGAAGACTATTAGCAAAATATATTCCTCTGAGTATGTATCGTATCGTTTGTCTCCATAAGTTGCTGCACCCTTTGTGTTCAGAAGTCTGCAACTGAACACCACGACTGAGACGCTATCCATTAGCACCTCGGTGGCGTTTTGCATTGTTTGTTAGCTTGAAGCTAAGCGGACTTTTTATAAGGCAAAGTCAGGCAGTTTGTGTCATTGCCTTTGTTTTCCGTTGAGTTTTTGAATACACTTGAGGCCTTCTTGTTGAAGAATTGATGCTTGTTGCCAAGTGACTGCTGCCGGGATACGAATGTCACTCTTATCTCAAATCCTTTGATTGCAAGTCAAAGCAATGCCCAGTCACTGTAAAAACACGCCTACGCCTTCAAGATGATGTGCAAAAAAGTCCTCCCCTTCCTGATATGAGCTACACGGCTCATCTTCCATTCTGCATCTCACTAGTCATTATTCAGCGCTCATTACTTGTTGTTTTCTGGGAGGGGCTTATTTCTTCTTCACAACCTGTTGCACGTGGAGAAGATTGTTGGGGGTGGGAGGGAGGTGTGGGGGACAGCTGCTGCAACCCCACCTCCTTACTTGTTGTCTGGCCATAAGTACAAACTTGTACACACTGATAAGAGTGGCAGCTTTCCATCTATCTCTGCCATCGGCGCCGTGGGCGCATTTGGCGGAGTGGCTGCGAGGCGTGAAAGGTCACGTAATCAATGGCGCGCAATTTGACAAATCCCCGCCGCCGCTCTTATCGTCCTCGTGGGCATTTTGATGCAGCGCCAGGAGTGGAGGCCGATAAACGCCTTAATCCTGGAAGCCGAGCTGCTGAGGTTGACTGTCAAGCTCAACATCAAACTAAGAGAGTTCCAGGCATAATGTGACAGTGATTTTTGACAGATTATTTTGACAGATTTTTTTTTCAAGGCCCACAGAATACTGTGTTCAATTATGAGTTTTCCATGAAACCGAATGCAAGATTAGACCCTTGTTTCGACAAAAAAAAAATGGATGCATACGTTCTCAGCAGGGAAAATCCACAAGATTCAAGAAATTCAACTACCTTTCCCAAACCTGAAGGAAAATAGATATTTGTGTCAACAAACATCAATCAAAACATTGACTTGGATGCCAAATATTTTTGCTTTCGTGACACTTCTAAAATCTGAATAATGGTTTCACTCTATAGAACTCTCACTCTATTTCAACACTTTGGAATGTCTTTTGAGAGCAAAATAATAGTCTGTGAATGACGTCAACTCACCACTAGGACGTCAGCCGTTAGCGGCTGTTCGTGCGACCAATTTGTTATATTTCCAAGATTGACGTTGTCCTTTTTCTCATTTATGACACACATGCTTCTATATACATACATGAATATGTTCCCTCTTTGATTGTATGCTTCAGTTTAGTCCAATTATTATTATTTTTTGGACTGTGCTGTGGAGGTAGGACAACGAATAAACCCCCTGCCGCACCCCATTATCAACAATTGGCAAACACCGCAACCCTCTGTTGTTGCCTCAGCTCATCATCACTCCAAAAAGCAAGTGCGATTGAAAGGGATGGATGAATGAACAAATAACTCAACCTTGGCACTGAATGTTTTGATTCCAATGGACTTCTGAAGTCACTCGTTGCATTTAATGAGTTCATGCTCATGGTAGCAGAAAATGGGAAATCCACAGAGCAACTGATATGTGAACATAAACTACGGCAACCCGTTTACACATTCAAAACGGTGTCTATTCTTTATCCTCAGTGTGGAGCTGAGATTTCTATATTGTACTTGCACACGTCCGCGTCCTGTCCGTCGGCCCGTCTTATCCTGTCTAATAAAAGCCTCCCTCCAAATGGACACCTTCATAAGGTTCCACCAAAACAGCTGCATCAAACCAAAATGGCCGACTTGCCATTGAATATTTTCCATGTGTCCTTGAGACGTTTTTTTTTTTTCCAATGTCCTGATATGTCATGATGGACATGCCCACCGAAAGTTTCCAGGGAGCGCTATTGATACTACAGCTGACAGCTTGTAGATGGATGGAAACAAAAGGTGTGAGAGCTTTGGCGGTGTCGTGTGGCGCGTTTAAGCAGCCTGCAGCTGAGTGCAACCAACAGGAAAATGAGATTTTTTTTTTTTTGCCCAACAGACTGGCCCCCCCTCTCTTCGTTTTGGAGCATACATTTCCAAGTAAGGGCACACAATTGTATGTTTGTGGTCATGAGGCGACTTAATTTCATACGTGGAAGTAAGTGTGACACCTTGGTTTGGCCTGGCAAGGGATTGAAAAGTTTTGCGTTGCCAAGGGGGTCAAAATTGGACCAACCTACCACTTGGGTCAATTTGACCCAACTTTCTGGGTTGTTTTGTACAAAATAATTTTGGACGTATACTTGGCGAATCAGCATGTGGCATATTTAGCCAATGTTGTTTGTTCACTGCATTACAATGAGAGTTTTTGTCAAGGTAAATTCACAATTTTGAAAAACAGCTCTCCTTTTACTGGACCTCGTTAGATTAGGTCAGTGGGTGCAACAACAGGTCGTAAACGTTTTGGAACGTTTCATTTAAAGTTGGGTATGACATTAGGAAACAACACTGCAGCTGAAGGTTGCCAGGAGGAGAGCGAGGGAGGGCATTACCAGAAGAGAGATGAAGTCAACTTGTCCGTGCTCAGTCGTTAATCCGATTTAAGAGCAATTAAGGTGAAGCTGATTCCTTCCAGGCTGACCTGCCGACAATGTCGTGACCAAATGACAAATTCTTACTCTTATCTACTTGTCACGCATAAAATATATTGTTCAAACAGTGTACCAAGCCCTCTTTGTCGACAGTAAACAAATCCCAGTTTTTTTCACTCTAACAAACTTCACTTAGCATCTCACAGTATAGATCTACAATCAGGTCCAAAGATGCACATTCTAAAATGAACCGATAGCCATTGCTTTCTGTAGGCGCAAAAAGCAGGACTGAAGAGGATTTGACATTCGATAACCAACTGTGGTCCTTGTGGGCCCCTCTTGTGTTTTTGATGCCTCCCTCCTCCAACACATCTGATTTAAACGGTCAGCTCATCTGCAACCTCTGCGGGAGCCGGATAACAATGCTGATCAGAGTTCAACCAAAATAGTTTGTAAAAATGAAACGTGAAAGCAAAAGAGCGCTACCGTGTCCTCGGATTTGTTGGAAAAGCAAACTACTGTAGTTGGAAAACACGGCACTTGGATGACGGTTAACAATGTTAAAAATGAAGCTTCAAAGAGTGCTGGAAAAGGAGGGGGAAAAAGACAAGTGAAGGACAAAGTGGTCAACAATCCTCCTGCCGCAATCCGTGCTCCCATGTTCCTGATGAGTATCGCCCATGCTGTCGACGCGGGGGTCTATTGGGAGATGGCGCGCGGCGATAGCCGGGAACTTGTGTGACTCGGACACAACGGTACATAAATCAAACGCACAGGTTGGAGCGCTGCCCGCGTTTATCTGGCCTCCGTGATAGACTCTGCATAGACTCAGCCAGGTGTCGCCATACCTTGTTAAGTGTAAGAGTAATGTTGTATTTAAACCATTGTTAAGGCCTTGCTTTCTTTCGAGGCACTCCATTGTTATTCTGACAGACCACAAGTGTGGAAATTAATGAGGCAAACTAAAGGACAGGAAATCCCCCCCACGCATCACGGTTTCTGGGTTCACAGCTCTGCTATTTTTGCACTTGTTTTTTTTTTTTTGGTATGTGACATAACTCCATTTTGTTCTGCCCCCCATTTATTTTGGGTGTAATTCTACTGTCGACCATTAGATGGTGGCGCAGTAGGTAGTTCACCTCAGACCAGTTTTTACTGAAGAACTCATCTTGAATCCTGCTTTTTATCCCTACGGAAAGCAACTGCTGAAGGTTCATTTTAGCTCTTTCGGCATGATTATTGATGTGTATTGTGAAATACATTTAGGTTCTCAATTCGGAGATTTGTTTCTTGTAATTGAGATGTGTTGCCTGTAAACACCTAGAAAGCGGTCGGCAAATTATATAAGAGAGGGAGCCATAAATTTTCATCACTGCTACTGGCGAGGGTGGGGGGTAGGGGGTGTTCCACATAGGGACCACACACTTCCTGACCATCTGTATGCCAAAAATGCTATTTTAAATTTGGACAAAATATGTGCACACATGCAAAATAAATCTGGTTAATATATTTCGTTTTTATAACACATTTCTCAATGCTTGTAAAAAAGATCCTTTATTCAACAACACAAGGGTTGAAGCAGTAGACATTTTTTTTCATTGCCAAGGGCTCTCTTGAAAAAAAAAAGACCATTCAAGGTCAGCACAAAACTGGCAAACCAACATTAAGTACAGGAACTCATTTTGTGCATGTTTTTGTTACTGTACTGTTTATTTTCAAATATCTGTCGCTTCAAGTGTTGTGTGTTTTCCATTATATGTTAACATTAGCATTAAGCTAACAGACCAAAGGCTATGTATATATGCGTAAATATTTACATATGTTTGATTCAGCAGGTTACTTTTCACACACGTACAGAGTGTCGATGCAGAATTAGCTTGCAGTTAATGAAAGTTATTATCTGAATCGTCACACATGCGATGTGTCGCGGCAGCGTTCAGAGAACAGATGCGCTTTGACTTTAGCGTGAAATGTCGTGAATCAGCTCAAACATTTGAGCAGTGCTCAGCTTCTCATCCGCTTGTCCAGAATGGCTTTATTTTCGCGTCCGGCTGAGCGGTCATGGTGTCCGATTGAGAGGCCATTTAGCTGCTGTTGACAGGAGGCGTTGGCGCCGACTATCGATGGAGCCCCACCGCGTTTGGCTGCCGACCGGTCTCTGGGCCCCCGCGTCCAAAGCGTTTGTGGCGTTTAATACACTGCAGTGGCGGCTCCTCGGTGCCTCTCGCCCCGCATGCGACTGCCGCGGGGATCAATATGCACTGTGTTAGTAAGAAATGGGCCATCTGATGCACACTCAGAGGAGGAGGAGCTGGGGGGAGGGGGGCGTGATGAGGGAGTGACGGAAACAGTGGGGAGGGATGGCAAAGATTTAAAAAGAAGAAGAAAGGAGAGGTGGAAGAGACGAAGAACTTGATTAAAAGGTGGCGTGGCGGAGAGAGACATTCAGCGGAAGGGGAGGAAGCAAAAAGAGGTGGATGGGAGGAAGGAGGGGAATCGCGGGGGTACGGGGGGGTCACACAGAGATGAGGAGGAACAGAGGGGAGGGAGGTAAAATTTCCATCAGGTTTTCAATTGGGGCCGATCAATAGTGTATTAGAGCTCACCTTGACCCCATCTCTCTCACTCTCTCTCTCTCTGCACCCCCTTCCTCATCCTTCTCCCCGGCCCAGGCTGGTCTGCCTCACAGCAGGGGGGGGTGGCAGTGAGTCGGGGGCGGGCAGGGAGGGGGTATAGCCGCAATACGGACTCTCTTTCTAAGTGGCAGAAAATGGCACAATGGGAGCAAGGGCTGGACGCAAGAAAGTGAAGCCGGATGGAAAACCAGTTGAGAGAGCCAACGCATGATTGATGGCTTCGTGTCTCGGTTCCACGCGCAAACGACTTGGCCGACGCGTGATCGGGGTTATTATGGTTAGTTTAAATTTCATTTGGAATTTTCAGAACGGGTTTGTAGTTGTAGTTGTTTTTAGTTCACAAATTTTATGGACATTTGCAATCATCAGCACTTGAGCCAGACTCAAGAATTGGACCCTTGCACTTTCTTTTTTTTTTTTCTTTTTGAAGACATTTCAACATTAGACAAAAAATGACATTCAAACGTCCCATCTCTCTCTGTTTCATCAATACTGAAGAACAAAAATGTTACGAAACAGTCAAATGTGAGGCTGGAAATGTGTTAAGGGACCAAATAAGAAGTTATTTTCTTTTTTTTTAAATTCATCTAAATTTTATTCTGCCCAATATCAGAATGGGCCTACAAAAAAAAATCCATAAAAGTCGGCCCTAATCAACACTGCGCTCCAGTTGACGATTGTTTTCTGCTTGCCGGTTATCATCGGCACAATGTTTGAGTTCTAACTGCAATAAATAATTGTATTAAAAACATGTGAAAAATCAGATTCAGAGTACAGTATCAAGTATTTTCAACAGCCAATTCACAACCCTACTTGCAACCAATTAGTGAGCAACGCAAAAAATAAATATCGCTGTCTGGTTTTCCGGCATATTTGCCACGTAAAAAGGATCAGATTGTCTTTTTGCAAACACAAACACGCCGCAAACGGTTGCATTTGGGTGAGCAATTTGACCTTGGCATTCTAGTCGCGACTTGTTTTTACTGTAGCTTGTCTTGGGATTGATTTATATCTCCTACTTGTGTTTTATTAGATTCCCAACTTTGTTGTGGTTGTCTTTATAGATCCTTTAAAGCTGCCTTTTGTGGCTTACGTTTTTACAAGCCACGCTGCTGCTTCTCTCCGGGGGACAGTTGCATCCATCCGTTTTCTATTGCACTTGTCCTCAGTCGCCTCGCAGGTGAAGTGGAACCTACGGCAGCTGACTTTCGGACGAGAGACCAGGTTCATCCTGAACTGGTCACCAGCCAGTCACAGAACCCGTATAGACCAACAACCATTCACACCTCCAGGCTCGAAAAATATAGATTTTTTCTATGCAGAGCAATTCTATGAATGAATGATGTCATTTCAGGAGCAATTTTCAAATTTTATGGAGCGTTATTATTTTTATTATTATTTTTATTTTTTGGCATGTTAATCCCGGGGATTTGAAGCAAGAAAATTATAACAAATGAACAATTGGTTTTCTTTGTCATGTAATCAACAGTTTTTGTATCTAAAATTCACATTACGGAAAGCGGCAAACTATTTCTATTAATATACTTTTGAGCTCATAGGCCACGCCTCCTGGCAAATGTATGGCATAGTTTATGAATCTGCCTCCGAATTTGCTGTTCAAAGTTGGATAGGCTCTGCTTTTATGCAGTTCCAGCCAGACGTCCGTGAAAAGTGATCCCCCAAAGCACTAAATTCCGATTACATGTCAATGTTAGGTTAGCTTAGCAATTAGCATGGGTTCTCTGTCACCATTTCCTCATCATGCCTTCATGAGAACGATACTTGAAATGTGGTTTATTTGCCGCCGTGAAGTGGATGATTACTGACTTTGGAGCGACTCCGCAATGAGTTTAGCCACAGCGGTAGCCAGCTGAAGCTCATTGCTAGCTAGCTGCTGCGCTGTAAGTAGCACTGAGCTAGTCGAGCCTTGACCTGCGATTGGCACGTTGCTCCACTTCAGCACAGCGAAGCGTTTTGGGAGCGTCGCGGCGGTCGATTCTCAGTTTTGCTATTCAACGTTTTGATGATGCGCAAAATGCCACTGTCCATGCGTGTTTTTTGGACTGCGGAAGGAAGCCGGAGAAATCACATGCAAGCACAGAAGGACAGGCAAAACCCACGCAGAAGGATACAAATGCAGAACCGCAGAAGTTTGAGGCAGACGTGTGCTCATCACTATTTCCACTGTGCTGCTGGGATTCGCAGTTTTATGGAGCAATTTTATACAAAAGCAAACCCATTGGCGGGCACCTTTCACGCTTTAGGAACAAAGTGCTCCGGTGGATGGCTCGTCGCGTTCTGACAAAGCCTCTGTTAAAAAAGCATAATGACTTAAAAGTGTCTCCAAACATAAGTACTGCCAAGAGTTCCCAAATCGTGGCTTGGGAGAGCTTAAGTGCGCGGCTCGGAGGCATTGTCAAAAAAAAGCTGCAACGTATCATGCTGTCACTTTCTATTGATTCCTTCGACCAAATGTTCTGCTGCTTTTTTTTTTTTTTTTTTTTTTTTTGTGGCGGGACTTCATTTGAACGCACAGACGCCCACGCAGACAGGAGGCCGGTAGCACACCCTTCATCATGGGAGGACAGCATGACTTGAAGCCTTGAGGGGACACGGACACGGACGGGGAGGGGGGCGTTAGCGCTGAAAAAGGAGAAGGTGGAGTTGAATAAAAAATTGATCCGTGAATTTAGCATTTAGACACAGTTTACAAAGCTATATAGAGGCGAGCAGAGGGGCCGTGCGGGGGGGGGGATCGTGTTTGGTGGAGGGGGGGCGATAAGGTATACGACCCTTAACTTTACAATAGGTCAAGCCTGGAAAGAACACATGGAATTCCCACATTCTCCATCCATCTTTTTAGTGTGTGATTTAGCTGTTTGGACAGCGGCTTGTTTGTAGACCGTCCTCATCCCCTTCCTCACATTTCCTAATGCTGTTCCTATTGTCACCCTGCATCCACACTCCAGTGCACAAATGCATACGCGCCCTATCCCCCCCCCCCCTCTCACGCACACACACAAAGTAACACACAAACTCTGTCCCACTCTCACTGAGGGGGAGAAAAGGCAAGAAAAAAAGAAATCGATCGGCGGGGATAGCGGTGCGCGTCGGAGGATCGTATCTTGTCAAAATAATATATTACCCTCATCCCCGCCTGATCGATGCGGTGGATTAGGGATGGAGCCCCCCTACCCCGCCCCCCTTGCTCCCTCCTCCCTTTCCTTGGTCCACCCCCCAGCCCCCTTTTCCCTGCTTGCTGCAGTTTAATATTTACCTCCGTGAAAGAGCGGCGGCGACGGCTCTCAGCTCTAATTGATTCCGACACATGGGGCTCTGTGCTCAGGCTGCGGATAAGAGAGGGAGGGAATGCACACGGGTGGAAGGCAAATAAAGAAGGGGACGAGACATCAAGGTAGCCGCGCTGCAGGGAGCGAGTGCAGAAGACAAAAGTGGAGGAAGATGTGATGGGTTGATTTAGGTGGCCAAGTATATCAAAAGCAAGGCAGAACTGGCCGCAGTCGGGTGGTTTTTCCGACTAAAGACACCAAACGTCCGATTAACATTATCGTGAGCGATTGTCGTCGGATTTATTTATTTATTTATTTATTTATTTATTTTTTAATAATAATAATAATAATAATAATAATACATTAATCAGTGTTAAAAGTACTTTTCAGGACACATAAAGCTTTCACTGTGCAACATTTGCTGTTGACCAATGTAAAAAGCATTTTCCTCCATGCGAGCAAAGACCCCGATTATCAGATGGGCAGAAAAAGTCACGTTAAACGTTAACGTTAAACTGCTTTCAAGGTGCGGTGTGTAGAATAGTACCACCTAGTGGTGAACTAATAGAAATCGACAACCTAAATTCGATACGCGTACATTTTGACGCAGGCGCACGATGATGCGTCAGAAAGCACGATTTTAGCCTACCAGCAATTTCTTCATCAGAGGTGCAAGCAAAATGTCATCGCAAAGGACCTCAAGTAATCCGTCAAGTGACGAACTAAATGCTTGGCCGGCCTACGTTCCACATGCTGTTGTCATCAGTTTGAGAAACTACGTTGGCTAAATTTGTCTTCTTCGGGTATCCGTAGCAGAAAGATGGCGGTGAAACATGGCTTCTGTCGGGAGGCGTGCCTACATAACATGATTTCGGATGACATCACCTAAAAATCACATAAAAAAAAACCGATGTGATAGAAAATATTTTTTTGCATATTATTGAGATTAGCAATGTTTTTTGGAAATAATGAACATGAAGAATGAACATCTTTTTACACACTTTAATATCTACAATACCCTTATTTGTGTGGAATGATGGCCAATAGTTTTTGCCAATTGTGTGTCGTATTTTGGTCCATATGTGGGAGTGGGTTCGCTGTGCAATGTTAAACTTTTGGGACAGTTTCTGACTAAATTGTCGTGAGAACATGCGGCGTCGCCGGATACGTGGTGGAAACTATGGGATAGACGAAATACAGGCGGTCGGGAATGAATCCGCACGAACGGGGGAAGTTGCCGGAAATGGGGTGGCACTCGGAACTGTGGTAGCGAAGGACGTGGGGAGGGGAGGATGGTGGGGCCTGAGAGCAAATGAGAGGGGATTAAGAGCACGACAAGAAGATGGATGGAAGCGAGCGAGGAGAACATGACAGGTGCGATGTAGAGCGCCAATAAAAGGCGGGAGACGGCCAGGGAGAGAAATAGGGGCATGATGGAAAAAAAAAAAAAGTGCGGCGGCGAGGTGACAGAATGATATCAGGCGGACGGAAAAGACGAGGCGGCACGGGCGGGAGGATGGGATGGCGCGGGGTGGTTGAGGGTCCATATTTTCCCTTGAAGGAACTGGCCTGTCAGGCTGTTCCGCCTGCACAGAGCGCCGCTATAAAACACCGAGAGCAGGCAGGTGCGTGCGGCAGGTGACTTATGTGTATATCGTGCCTTTGTCAATATTTCTTTCTGTCTGCATGCTGCTTTTTCCCCAACGTTTGGCCCTGGTTTCTGTCCTTCCCGACTTCCATGCGCCGGCGCTCATACTTGCCCCCCTCCCCTCCTCCACCCCTTGAACCTCACTGCCTTGCGAATCTCCTTTATATTCCCAACAGGAATATTCAAGACAGCCACCGGGGTTTTGCATCTATCGCACCTTTTGAATCCCGTGTGCCGTGCTACAAGGAGCACCGGGTGGTGGGCCTGATTTATTCATGCCGTCCCGGCGAGGATTGAGCCTCCTCTTCCTTATTCGGCGCGGCACTGAGCGGAGGCCTGGTTCCGTCAAGGTGGAGAGGGGGTGCGGATCCAGCCGCACCCCCCCCCCCTCCTCCACCCAAGTCTGCGACGCTCACAAACGACCACTCTCTTCTTTTCATGTAAATTCATAAAGGGAACAAGTGTGCACTTCAATGGAGGGCTGCTGGCACATTGCTTTGTGCTTGAAGGGCCGACTTTCATGTGGTGTCATGTACTTCTTGGACAGGGCAACTGGAAAGCGCATCAGTCAGTACTGTAGGTCTTCTGCTGTAGAGCAATTTGGACTTCTACCAAAAAATGAATTGTAAAAATGGGTCTCAAAGGTTAAAAAAAAATAAAGTCAACTTTCGGAATCAGTGCATACAGACACCGACTGTACAGGGCAATTGGAACCACATCAGTCAGTGTAAGTGGAACAATTTGGAGTTGGACTAAAATGCGCAGCTGGAACCTCAGCAGTTGTTACAGTACAACTTCCAAAGTGAAACAAGTTGGAATTCTACCAGAGTTCAGTTATATAAAACAACCTTGTCAAATGTATTCAGAGATTTGTTGCTTAAATACATTGTCCATGTTATCCAAGATAGTTGCCTTCGTTTGCGCCGTCGTGGGAGTGAACAGAGTCGACTTGATTCCCGGCCGATCGATGCGGCCTCCGACCAGTGACACACTTGGGTGTGCGATATGAATCGCCCCTAGTATACTATTCAGTGTGTAAGAACTCGAGTGCCTTTGTTCGTATCAGCGATTATTTGGCACAATTGAGACTTTCAGTTAGCTAGCTAGTTATGGCTACGCTCTGAAAATCAATCTTCTCTTCTGCAAGTCTCCTGGAGTGGCCATTTCAGAGTGCCTCATTGTTGGCTGTGAGTGTGTGCACATCATGCGGAGAAAGACGGAAGCGTGGCGGGGCTGGTTTGGTCCAACTTGACAGCCAGCGTGTGGACCCGTTTTGAAAATGTCATTGTCAGCCCTGTGTGCGTGCCCATCACGCAGAGAAAGATGGAAAAACAATGAGGGTAGAAATAAGTACATTTTTAAAAATTCTCAATTGACAGTGAGTTTGTGGACTGACAGTGACTAACTAACTGCGAGTGGCTGCTTTAGAGTGCCTCGTTGTCACAGAGTAGAAAAGTCCCATGATGACATGGTGGGAAATATTCCAGCCACTCAAGCTTTAAGATGGCGACCCGTGCAGGGCGTACGCCGCCTCTCCTCCAACTCCCTCACTGACATGATATATGGCTCCACTGTGAGCGATGACATCATCAGTCACCGTGGAAACGTGCAAAGCCACACTGGTGCGAAACACAACTTATTAACTTGCGCGTTGCCAAATCCATCTCCATGACTTCCGCCGTCTCCGTGTCATTGTTGGACTCGCATTGCTTCTCCTCCTTCCTTTGTTCTTTATTTGCAACCTCTGCAGCAGCTCATGGAGCGCTAACACGAGTGTCACTTGTCATTATTGCTCTAATTCAGTCATCCGTCATGTCACACTCACTGTAAATGTGATTCGCTGCTGCGGCAGGTGTACCACGCACCTAGCCGGAGATTTCATTTGACACGCACACGCGCCATGTCGCGTCTGTGTGTGTGTGTGTGTGTGTGTGTGAGTGAAGTGAAACCTTGACATGGTAAACTATTGACAAATTTACGTATTTGTTTTTTTTTTTACTCTTTCTGTCAAGCACTATGGTGCCACAAGCTGGCACCAAAGCACTGGCTTATAGGAAAGTACAGTGATGTGATAGGAGTGGCCTGACGTGAAAGTTTTTTGGGCCATTGTTCAGGCAATATCTTTGCTTTGACTTGCGAGCACAAACGTATAGAGCATAGGTCCGGTGTGTTGCAACAGGGAGACTTGGAAAACATGCAGGGCATTGGCCCTCCAGGACCTGAGTTTGACACCTATGATATTGAGGATCTGAATGCTGTCTGGTGGCAGTGAAGTCAACTCACTTCACTCAAAGTTTACTGCCAAACTCTCAAAGTAAAAACAACAGAAAGACACATTGTGTATTGAAAACAAGCAACTGCTTTAATCTGCTAGCCTAATGGATAATGCTAGCACACCATGGGAAACACATATATTACTGATAATGGAACCCAAACAGTGCAATAACACATTCAATTATGAATATAGCCACACACTCAAACAGATCTTCTTTATCTTCTGCAAAGAGATGCTGTCTTCACTGGACAGTCCATTTACCGTCTGTTTTATACTGCCCCCAGGTGGCCAAGGAGGGCAGAAGCACATTGGCCATTCAATCATGTGATGGCCGGAAATCTGCTTGATTATTATTATTATTCCACCAATGCAATATTAACCACAAGAACGTGTTGGGACTCGTATGTGCACGTAGAACATATTATGTGCCTTGAGTTTCCGTTTAATGTTCTTGATTCCCCAATTTGTATGTGAGCTCTCACCTCTCCGCTCCCAGTGCGCCCTCTCGGATTTCATCAAGCTCTTAACCCCGCCAGGCCTCAGATCCGGTTAACACTGTAAGTGTTTTAAAAAGTGCTTCCTCTACCACCGGCACGCTCGGCACTGCGTGCCCGCCTGTGTGCGACCACACTGGAGTCGCACCTCTAACTGATTTCACAGTTTTTATTACAACCGCTCTTGACTTGCCTTCACAAGACATCTGTTTGAGCAAGTCAAAGGGGATTTGTGCGTGTCGGCTGGTAAACGGCACATCTCTGTCCCGCTTTTCCGCCATGTGAAGCCAAATGAAGCTCCTCAGTTCATTTCCAAGTATACTACAAAATGGCAGCAAATGACTATTTTTGTCAAATATGACGCTCCTCAACTCACTTCAACATAGCTCCACGGCAGCAAGATGCCTCTACATGGCACCAAAATAGGACTTTTATTTTGTGTGCTCACTGTTTTAATATTCCTTCTCGCTTTTGTTAAGTACACCGGCAGCTGTGGCTCTCCTTTCCCTTATGCGAGGTTATTACAGGAAGTACGTTTACAGTAAAGCCCTACAAAAAAAAATGTGTTAAAAAAAGCTATATGGCTGTCACTGTACAATAGAACTCGATAGCACAATGTGAAGGAGAGTTTTTCGTTTGGAGATTGTGCAAGTGTACCAAATGAAGTTTCCATTGGTGATACGATACGTTCACTGACAGTTGGGTTTTTACCATTGTTAGAATTTTTTTAAAAAAGGAACAGAAGTAGCTCGACTAAGCTTGGCTTTTTGAATTAACAAGTAATACGGGCAGCTGGACGGCGACGTGCGCCCAAGAAGAAGAAAAAAAGATGAGAAGTGGCGATGATGAATGGACGGAGAGCATGAAAGCGTGCGCACCTTGCCTTTGGGTGCGCGCTCCCGCTCCGAGGATGGTGAAACGTTAATTAAAGTAAACGAGCTTGCCTGAACAAACCCCGCCGCCATGTCACCACGGACTGCCGGACTAAGAAGAAGAAGAAGAAGAAGAAGAAGAAGAAGAGGTTCTGTTTTAGATCATTCGATCCTTAGATGGATAGATAGACATTTGTAACTTTTCATTTGACGAAAAGATAGGATGTCCCATTGTCCGTGAATCCAACATCGGACGGTGTGAATATTTCATATTTATTAATCAACACAATGTTCTTTTCGAATGATTTATCGATAAAACTGGTGGTGCATGGGTGCCGGCGGTCTGTTTAAAAAAAGCATTGTGTTTTGGAACTTAGCAATATATTGTAAAATATCCTCATCATTTTCACCACCCCGTTTGTCTGTTAATTTCAGATTAGAAATAAATTGGAATTATTTTCAAACATCTCATTTCAATTAAATCTCTGTGCTTGAATTAGATTTCTGCCCCCTAGATTTTTTTTTTAATGTGCATGCATGTTCGGTTTATCGAAAGTTTTACTGCACTACATACATGAAATATGAATTGAAGTATATGACACCATATTGGGCCTAATTATGTGTCCATTTTATTTCAATTGCTAGATCACTTTTGTTTGGTCAAAAAAGAAATTCAATTAATCCGCTATCTAATTCGTTTATTTATTTATTTAGCGCCATCTCGCCCTCTCCCTCTCGTCCTCTTTTTTTTTCTCCTCCATCTCTTCGCAACGATTATCCCGCCGTCTAATTAGAAATCGATGGCGCTGTGCCGGCGGGTGTTTGCAGTGGGTTTGTGGACGCTCGCAACAATTCCCAGGACAGCACACGGAGGGAGAAAAGAGGAAAAAAGGGAAGGAAAGCGAGGAGAGGAAGAGGAAACGCTGGAAACACACGCACACACACACGCACACGCAATGACTTTCCCGCTCGCAGCTATAAATCTACACACTTAAAAGCACATACTGAAGTTAAAAAAAAAAAAATGCAAGGAAGAGAAAAATGAAAGGAAAAGTGATTTTTTTAACGAATGAGGTTTGGGAATTGTGTGCACGTTCTTTTAGGAAAACAAACAAACGAAGAAAAAAATGTCAGGTGCGCGACGTGCAGGCCTTGCCGAACGCAAAGCACAGGATTCATTGTGACGTCATCGAAATTGATATTTTGGAGATATTTTTAGACATGCTTAAGCACGCGAGTCTACATTTATTTGTTTTGAACGTTTTCAGAATGATTTGATGGATTGCGTGCAAGTGTGTGTTTGTGTGTTGGGACTCAGAGCTGATTGTGACATCGACTTTTTTTTGTTGCTCTGCTGTAAAATAATGTCACCTAGTCTTGAGCTTGTTTCAAGACACGAGAATCGGCATTCTCGACATTATATTTTTGAGGCAAGGCAGTCTTTTGATCTATTTTTAAAAATTTTTAAATACAAATTAGCTGGGATAGGCTCCAGCACCCCCCCCCCCACCCTAGTGAGGATCAAGCGGTTCGGAAATGGATGGATGGATGGATGGATGGATGGATGGATGGAAATTAGATGTATTTATTCATATATTTTTTTGTATTGGAAGCAGTTTGAGAATTTCCCCATTGTGGTACTCATACGCTAATTGTGACGTCATTTAAGGCCGGAGGGTGATGTCATTTTGTGTGTGATTTTGTCCTGGACTTATTGCTGATTGAAACGTCATATTTTTTTCTGGAACAATGTTAAATCCTTTCAAACGTGCATTTCTTTTGTGAAATAAATATTTTTTTTGCAGTATTGTACTTATCACTTATCATTGCTAATTGTGACATCATCTGTGTTTTGAGCAACTCATTTTGTATATATGTTTTGAAATCTATTGACAAACATATCGGGACCATTACGCATACATGAAGTCAGTAGGATAAAAACCAATATAGTTTTGAGCATGTTTTCTCGATTTGATTTAAATCACGAATACACAAAAGTGACTGGCGGTCACTCAACCCACAGAAAGTGAAGGTCACAGGAAACGTGAATGAATATTCATTTGTGTTTTAGAACTTCGACTGCACACTGCGGACAAAAGTATTGAACAGCCTTCCATAGTTCGCTGACAAAACAGCAGTGATTGGCAAAGTGTGCTACGAGTCCCACCAATGGTATGTGGGCTCCCTCTAGTGGTACGCAGAAGAATCACTGATTAAATGTGGAAACGGCCTCAGTTAGAGTGGCTTCAACTTTTTTTTTGTATTCAACTTTTCAATGCAATACATTTTTAGAGAATAATTTAGAAGTGATTCATCCATCCATCCATTTTCTGATCCGCTTATCCTCACAAGGGTCGCCGAGCATGCTGGAGCCTATCCCGGCTGTGTTTGGGCAGTAGGCGGGGCACACCCTGAACTGGTTGCCAGCCAATGACACTTGCAACCCTGTCACATTATCGTCCCCGTGTATTGCTTCCCATCTACTGTGACGTCATGAGAAAATGCCGCCCTGCAGAACTTTTCATTTTTTTGTCATGGTTGCCTCACATTTCGTCAACCCCTTGTGATGCTTGGCTTGAGCCAAAACTATCAATCGTAACTCCGCAGGGTGCGCATACATCTGTGTGTGTGTGTGTGTGTGTGTGTGTGTGTGTGTGTGTGTGTGTGTGTGTGTGTGTGTGTGTGTGTGTGTTTTCCTGTCATCCTATCTCAGTGTGGCACCACCCTTGACGTCCCACCTTTACGCTGTGTGTCTCTTTGCGTGTCGTGGACGCAGAATGCCAAGATGAGCTCCTTTCACCACTGTACGCGTGTGTGTGTGTGTGTGTGTGTGTGTGTGTACACGAACATCCTTGCATTTTCTGTCAGTCTGTCTCTCTTCCCTCATTAAACGTCCCTCTCGCACTGCTCCCTCCTCTGCTTCTTCTTCTTCTTCCTCCTCCTCCTCGGCGCCCGGCGCTCCCCTTGCCCGTGGCTATATGATCGCGAAAAATGTGTTTACAAAACTCGCTCTCTTGCACATCAAACTGTATGGATGAATCAAAGACTTTGCCGAGACAGGCAGAGAAGAAGAAGAAGAAGAAGAAGAAGAAGAAGCGGCCGGAGCAGGCCTTAGCATTTTTAAAATTCCATGTGTATTTTTTTAACCCCTGCCAACGTCTATGTGTGTGTGTGTGTGTATGTGTGTGTGTTGTTGTTGTAATATGCTCTCCGTAAGGTTCCCGTACAAACAATGAATGTCTCCCGGTTAACAATGAGATAATGCAATATTGACGTCTCAGGCGGGAAGGCAATCCGGGCCAGGGATTTCAGCGGCAAGCAAGCTGCACAAATCACGCTTTGCGAAACGAGCGTGGGAAGTCGGGATGTATGGCACAATGTTAGCGTGGCATCAGGTGACCTCGCGGACTCGCACGAGTGTTGTCGAGAGGAAGTTGAGATTGCGTCATGGGAGAGTTTGTTTGCGCGTCGAGTGCTAACAAATTTATCGTACACACGTAGCAAAAAATTGGGCCAAATTTGAGTATTTAAGTAACATTGGATGTCGCAAAAGGATTGCCCCGTGGGGTGGGATGGGAGATTTGTTTGGTGAAACGGTCTCAAGCCAACAGTTGTAAAAGTGGGGCGCACACATTCCGATAATCAGGCAAAAGTGGCGTATTTTTCCTCCCTTCAAATCGCTCTCAGTAAAGGCCCGATTATCAGCCATTTTTAATGATTATCTTGGAGTGTGAGGTGAGTTAATATTGATTTTTTATTGATGTTAAGAGTACCCCCTCCCAGCCCTCTGCACCCCCATTCTACTCAAAAAATGCGAACTGTATGAATTTTTTCAAATTTGTAATTTTTTTCAATGCGATCGTTGATAGCATTTGAGGGTAAGAAAATGTCAAAAGCCATTTTTCCGCCCATCAAAAGTTTTTGTTGACCGGGTAGGCGGATGCCCCCTTTCCGATGGATGCCAAGGGCCACCGTCCCACTACGCACACTCGCCAATTCTGTTCTTTGCCGTGTGTGAGGTCCATCCCTGTTTTAAAAGCGGGTTTAAAATGTTGAAATGATGTTCCGTGCGTGCGGGCTTAAGCGAGTAACGAGCCACTCCGGTGATGTATCAATTGTTTGCAGTTGAAGTTGTTGGTAAATGTCCCCGACGTGGGATCAATAGTCTTATCATCTCCGATCAATTGACTGAATGTCGCCGCTTTACTGCCCGTTGCCGCCTTGATAGACGCGAATGGAGAAATAGATGTAAAAGCGCCATAAAACGACATGACTACAAAGCAAAAATCCATCCCATCCAAACTACTTTATCTGTATTTATTAATATCACCAAAGTCAAACCAATTTGAATGTAGCTTTTATTCCTACGCTAGAAAAAGCTTTCGGTTAAATCCACTCCATTTTATTTCACGAAATAAAATCGTCTGGATCCAGATGCTTTTGGTAAGTGGATGGTTCCATTGTGCACGTATTGCCTTGTCAGACAAAGAAACTCGACAGCGAGTGACAACATGTTGCTTTTACGCGGCCATAATGGATAAAAACCACCCCAGCCCCCCACCCCAAAAAAACAAAAAAACGGACAGAGTCAGTCAAAGAAAAGAGGAAGGGTGGGGAAGAGGAGTGGTCAGGAGGAGGAAAGTGAGACGGACATGCACAGGGAGCGATTATAGCAGCTTTTATGTATGAGCTATTGATTGAGTCAGTGGTGACTTCTTGAGTGGTTAATTCGGGAAGTGAGAGCGATCGAGGGAGTAACTCAGCCACTACAGAGGCCAGCGCAGGGGAGATGCACAGTGCGTGAGTGAGTGTGTGTGTGTGTGTGTGTGTGTGTGTGTGTGTGTGTGTGTGTGTGTGTGTGTGTGTGTGTGTGTAACAGTACTTTAGGTCTCGACATAGGCCAGAACTGGTTACTCATCCGTAACTTGAAGTCCCTCTCACGAACAAATGCCGTACCTCCAATACTTCCTGGATCCATCATCCATGTGAAAAAGTACAAAAATACACACACACACACACACACACACACACACACACACACACACACACACACACACACACACACACACACAGATTCTGTACCACCGTTAGTGGCTGGATGCAGTCAGGGGTATCCAAACCTGGTCCTCGAGGGCCACTATCATGCACGTTTTAGATGTTTACCTACTCCAACACACCCGGTTCGATCGGCTCGTAAGCGAGCTCTTCAGAAGCCTGATAACGATCCCGATTAATTGAAGCGGGTGTGTTGGAGGAGGGAAACATCGAAAACATGCAGAGCAGCTATCCAGGACCGAATTTGGACAGCCCCGCTGTAAGTGGATGGAGTTCTTGTTAGGTTCTTTTTTTTTTTGGGTGACACCGCCTTCTATTGACCCTGAAATAAACTCACGCACGCAGGCGCACACACACACGCACTCACGCAGGCACACACCCAATTTTCTACAAGCGTGAAGTTGAGCCCACAGGACACTCATCTGTTCCGAGGATACAACAGATGGTCGCCTTGTTGTCACGCCATCGCCTTGTCTGAAGCACATCAGCATTTTAAGGTGGGATTTGGTTGGAGTGGCACTTTTCCAGTGTTATTTATTATTCTTATTTTTTTTTAATCCTCCCTGTTGTTCCAGGATATTCATCACGGCAGGTATTGGATATTCTTAGCACCAAATCAGCAGCATGTCTGGTGAACTGGAAATGAATGACGCAAGCACGCAGAATGGAATTCTCAACTGTTCGAAGATCTTTGCATTTTGTGTGCAGATGGTGGTTTAGTCAGGGTCGTTAGCAGAAGTTACAGGAAATCTTCACTGCGTGTGTGTTTTTTGCTGTGCTGAATGGCTCGTCAAAAGCTCAAGCTAACTAACCTAGGTCTTGTTATTGGTATCCATACAAAGTGCACGTACAGCATGTGTATTTCCAGCAGTAATGTTGTACAAAGTAAGATGGTAAGGCCAGAACCCAATTTTGTCCCGTGAGGGTTCGCTATTGTCACATTCTACACTGTAGTGTCTGTGACGCCGAATGTGTGTCGGTTTAAAAAGTGGGTCTGGCCTGTTGAGTGACGTGGAGGTCAGCGAATGGGAATGTAGAGCTGTCCGGCTGTTAGCTAGCTAAAGCGTTAGCGGCTGTGCGTGTCGAGCGACAACGTCAGTTGAGGCCATCGGCAGGTCGGCTAAGAAGATGCTTACGTTTTGACTGTCTTTGCGTTTCCTTTCTCTGGTTACCATGAACCAGCAGCTGTGTCTGTTTTCCTTCCATGCTAGCCAGCCACCTTTGAAGCTTTGTTTTAAACAAGTTTTAAATATTTTTGCGAGGCATATTGTCAGCGAGTGCGGGTGGCCCCAAAATACTTTTCAAATTCAGATTTCAGAGTTGCCACTTTCCTTCAAGGCGCCACGAGAGAATGCTAAGCAGTTTGTTTCCCTGCTAGCCCCAAAAAACCAAGCACATGAATGCGCATGCGTCCGCGCGTGTGCGCGCGCCAAGGTCAGCTCGCCGCCTCACTCCCGCGCGCGTTTTTTGATCTCTCATCCGTGAGATCAAAGGCGCTCTCGGGCTATTAGTCCGCGCGAGCCATTGATCCCTCATTGATCGGAGCGAGACGCCGCCGCTGCCGCCGCTGTGCATGCGCGCGTCTGCCCCCCCAAGCCTGAGCACGCTGTGATAGTGATAGCTAGGCCAAACTAAACTCCAGCACAGTCCCCCCCTCACCCCCACCCGTCTTTTTTCCTTTTTTTTTTTTTTAGCCGCGGGACATGAAACAATGAGGCCCGAGCTGGTTTTAATAAAGCCCGCTTTCCCGCCTTTCAACTCCGGCGCAAGGCGGACGAGCCCCGGCAACGGAGAGCGATCGATAATTAATGACGATGAATAATTTAACCCTATCGATTGATACTTTCTTCTTCATCCTCTTACTACCCCAGTCTTTTCCTTATTTATTTATTTTTTTTGCGTTTCCCCCCTCAATTCCATACCATATGTAATACTTTTACAACCCGCGCTCTCCAGCCACTCACTTGCTCTACCAAACTTGTGGCGAGTTCTTCTCCTTTCAGGGAAAAGTTTGGAAAATAATTTTCTCGTGAGTAGCAGACACACCCTCGCCTTGGACGTTTATTGTAAGTGATATCAATTATCATCAAATGTTTCATATGCTAAATTGCACTGGAACCCAATATTGAGTCAAAGCAGGAATCGTTCACAGCTAAAATCAAATAGTCCCGCAAGAGAGTCGTCCCCCCCCCTCCCCCCCAAACAGAATCTTTGCCACGGGGCACCGCTCAAGGTCAACAAGCGTCCCTGCGCAGATTTGGAAGTGCTTGCGTAGCAGCCAACCAAGAAGGAACAGGGAGACTTTTCCCGCTGGTTTGTCGATAAGTGTTAGCACTCTGATATCACTCCGCCAGCTTTTCTCTATTGAATGGGCTTTCTGACATCACCATCGCTCACTCATGTTCATTTAAATATTCTCAACTTCAAAACGTGTCTATCCATGAACGTTGTTGTCAGTAAATGGCCAAAAGAGTTTTTCCTTTTAGTTATTTGTGTTTCTTAACAGAAAAGCGACACGCTGTGATGTTTTCGTCCTGACTCAGAAATGTATTTCCATTTTTAGAATGCTGAAAATGTCCTCCTCCGAAGACAATGACAATTACTGAGAAATAATTTGCCCTGTTTAAAAAAAAAATAAAATAAACTCTCGACATGCCAATTTTGGTGAAAGGACAGGTTCGTCTTCTTCCTTCCTCCCCCTCGTCTCCACTTCTGGTCTAACAAACGCACATCGCGCAGTCCCTGTGTTGTTGCAGCCCGAGGCGCAGCAGTGTGTCAGAGCTAACCAGGGAGAGGAACGCAACGAGAGGAGAGCGGGAACACTGGAGCGAGAGGAAAGAAAAAAGAAGACGGGGCGGAGGGTCGCTCGGCCCTTTTTCAGCGGGTAACCCCCCCGCCCCGCCACCCCCCCCCAAAAAAAAGATGAGACGCATGCACAGAGTTTCTTTCATGTGCTGCAAAGAGATAAGGCCTTTCTATCTTTTTATATCGTGACCCCGTCACTCTTGCCTCCTTCCTTCGACGTAAAAGTTGCCTCACCGCGGTAGCCCCCTCGCCCCGATTGTAGCACCGTCACTTCAAACTACTGGCCCACTAACCTCGCTTCCACTGGGCCCACTTGTTAAAGTCAACATCAGTCAGAACTGTTTGGGAGGAAGGAAGTCGTCCCCCAACGCACATGACGTCAACCGACACAAATAACATAAAAAACCTTGCCACTTCCTCATCTACCCGAGGAAGCGTCACTTCCTCGTGTAAGGAAGGCGAGAGGAGTCAAATTGTGCATTCAAGTGCGCTCAGTTTTTTCAAGAACCAAAGTTTGTTCGTCATCCGAGGCATAAAAAAAACTCGAAATTTTTAGTCGAAAACCAAATTGGACGAGAACCGAGACGTTCGAAAACCGAGGTCACTGAAATTGGCCGATGAAGAGCTACCGTATGTGAAAAGGCGCCAGCTGGTTTGCAGTGCCTTCCGCGACTTGTGGTATTTGCGGTGGGTCAGGATCCAACAAGTGGGTGGCTTACGAAAAAAAAAAAAAAAAAAGCCATGTTCCCACTTAGACCCAGAGTTATACGACTTTTTGAGTTTTAGTTAATTAATAGTTAATTAACTAAAGTTAATTTTTGTTTTAGTTAATTTTTGACTTTTGAATTGACTGCAGTGAGTAGCCACAGGCCAGTTTTGGAAGGCCGATTGTCTTGCAACTTATCTATCTACCTCCAGTATATTGATATAGCTTACCCGTGGCCCGCCAGCTGACATCGGAACAGCTTTGCAGCCTTGCCAGTGGGCACCAATTTGAGAAGCGTATTGGCTGTCACACTCGGCTGCGACGCAGAGTATGATTTGTGTTGTCCGTTCTCAAAACAGGATCTGTTCCGAACTCGGCCGCTGATGAAAACTCTCAAATTAGAGAGCAGGAGTTCACGCAAAGTCGGGGGCAAGGTCAAGTAGGAGGGCTGCAGCCTCATACATTTCTGCTGGAGTCGAAAAAAATGGATGTCAATTTAAAAGTTTCCAAAAGTGTCAAATGCAGCAACCTCATTTGCTGCATAAGTGTCTGTGGTGGTAGTCTCGCGCGCTGCTTTTGGCCCGCGGTGCTGCAGGTTCCCCAGTTAAGTGCATTGTCAACGTGTGATCCATCATCAGGGGGGTTGGGAAAGGCCCCTTTTGTTTTGGAGTATGGCGTCCTCTGCGCCCCCTCCCCAATATAGCGCGCTGTTGCTTTTGTGCTCTTTCATCAGCCCGCCAATGTCTTTTTTTAACAAAACAAAGTGCTCTCTGGCCGTATTGATTCAGTCACTATCGATGGGCTCTACGTCTTTATTTGTGTCGGCTACCTGAATACCTGCGTGTTTGTAGCGCGCGGTATAACTTCCAAACGCTGTGTGTGTAACAGCAAGTGCGTGTAGGCGCCAGCGTGCACGAGCAGCACTATTCCCTGGGCTGCTAGTTATAATGTTTCTGGGGGTGATGGGGGGGGGAACTTGAAAGCCCTGCGCTGCCCAAATCAAAACTAACAAGGAAATGATGGAGGCGCCTTTATCTCCTCTCTGGCCCTGGGCGGGGAGCTGAGGGGTTGGGGGTAGGCGGAGGAGGAGGTGAGCGATGGAGGCGGAGGGGGGGGTCGCCTTGCTTCCTCTTTGATTTGTAAAAAATGCATTACCTCCGAAATCAAACAGAAAATTACTGCACCGACGTGAAACACACAGAGGGAGTGGTGTGAGGAGTGGGGGGGGCGTGGCTCGGAGAAAGGCTGATGAGACACAAAATAGGTGGCGGCGACAAGGAAAAAGGATTCGCCTGGATGGCGACACGCAGAGGGGAGTCCTCCTCTGAGGAGAAACACGAAAAGCGTGATGCCGCCGTGATGACCCGCGGCATGCGGGGAGGGTCAAACGTATATGTTCCGACCTCGAGCGCACAGAATATCGTATTTTCGTTCGAGGCGGCGGCCTTGGGTTGCACGCTCGGGTTGGAGAGCAGTATTTGAACCGAGGGCCAAACTTTTCACGGAGCCGAGCAAAAGGCTACAGTTTTGCAGTTTTGCAGCCGCCGTATGAAAAAGAAGAAAAATATCCGTAGGGCTGTCCAGACTTCTTCTTCTTGTTGTTGTTGGAAAAAATGTGGGGGCACTTTGCTCAGAATTAGTTACATCCAATTTTCCCGAATGAACGCCTGAATTATCACCAAAGTATTGATACCAATTATAAAATGACACTTGATCCTACTATCTGTCGTCCATCTGTCTATCAATGTCTTTCGCTTGGTGGCTAGAGAGCTACTGCGTTTCTTTCTCTAGCAGCTAGCTAGCTAGGTAGCTAGGTAGCTACTGCGTTTCTTTCTCTAGCAGCTAACTACCTAGCTACCTGGATATCTAGCTAGCTACCTAGCTAGAGAGCTACTGCATTTCTTTCTCTAGCAGCTAGCTAGCTAGGTAGCTAGCTGCCAGAGAAAGAAACGCAGTAGCTCTCTAGCTAGGTAGCTAGCTAGATATCCAGGTAGCTAGCGAATGTATGCATCTATCTGACAAACATGAAAACCCAGATCACGCATTATTACTGTGACGGTGGTGGACTCCACGCTACACAAATAATAATCAGTTCTCCATTTCAAATTTAAATATCTAAATTTGATCACATTTTTGGACTTAATTACAAAAAGTGACCAAAGTGTCAGGGTATTCATTTGTCTTTACAAATATAAACATGACCTTAAGAAGTCACAACGTTCTTGGTGTGCTTTGGTTTGAGTCACTGAACTAATATTTTGTTCCAAAAGTATAGTTAGATCACCATGAACAAGTATCATGCAGGTCTGCCGCACAGTTTTGAGATTCTGGGTTCAAATTGGTTCAAGCCTTCTTCCTGTGTGAAGTTTACTTGACCTGCCCGTGTTTTCTCAGGGTAACCTAGCTCCCCAGAAATGTATTATATGTTTGTTGAAGACTCTAAATTGTCCATTGATTTTTGTTTTGTCTACATGTGCTCTGAAATTGATGGATGGTGATGATGGGTACCATTTTTGAGAACCATCTGGGAGTTTATTTTATTATTTTTTTTTTTTTAGAATATGCCATGAGCCTCTAAAAAAACAGCTTTAGACCTGCCAACAGCCCCCGGCCTGGACTTTGAACATGCATTGTGTACAGGGTGACTCATTGTGTGACAGTGCAATGGGAGAGGGAGCAAAAATAAAGAAAGATAAGATGAATGGTTGAAAAGAACCAAGAAGACCAGAGATGTTAAGACAGAAAGGAGCGGCGTGAAAACACCACCACATAAAGTGAGCCAGAGAGTTGCTACCATCCAAAGGCCACGAGCCGGTCGAGAGAGGGAGTCTTTCTCGAAAGAGAGAGAGAGAGAGAGAGTGCCTGGAGTTAGCAATAATAATTTATACAAACACACCTTAATAATTCACGTTCTATTTCAATGCTGGAGGGAAAAATCCCAAATTCACAGAGCATAATTAAATAGAGGCAGAAGAAGAAGAAGCGCAAAGGCAGCAATGCAGAGGGCAGCATTAAAGATGGCAAAGAAGAAGCAGCAGCACAGCAGTCGAAGCGGCGGCGAACGGGCGAGGGCATTTCTTCGTCTCCATGTGATCTTTTGCAAAGCAACGCCGATGAAAAGTCGCCGTGTGTCGACCGCACCGCCAGCCCAAATCCTCTCCCGCTCGCAACATCATTAGCGTTATGATTAGCATTTCACTGATTTACATGCCGCTAACAACCCCTAACTCGTTTAGACCTGCTGGCATGTTAAAAATGTTTTTTTTAAAAAGATGCAATGCAACTAATTGGAATGCAACAGTTACTTTTGAGTCTGCTCTCACTGGGAATTTTTTCGCAACAAAAACGAACGCCCTGTTCTCAGAAGATAAACGCACATTTTAGGGCTGCTTGAAAACGTATTAACAATTAACCCTATTTGCTTGAAAGGATTCATAATTAAAACTTTGAATACATCCATCTATCCATTTTCTGATCCGCCTGATCCGATCTGCTGGATTTCAACAAAATTTGATGCGTGCTTTAGTTAACACTTTGATTAAAAAACAATTTTAGTCAGTATGTAGACATAGTTGAATCGTAAATGTAAAGTATTTGCTTGCAGTATTTCAAGCTACTTTGCATTTCTTCCTGCCACATTTTTGTGGGTTCAACAAAAAACTTCTCCCGCACTCCAAAAATTCCTCTCGGCGTATCGAACATGACGCAGTGAGTGTAATACGTGTCGAATAAACAAAACGCTTCACACTCGTTGCGCAGCCCTACTTGACGCAAGAATACTGGAAAATTCCACCAAATTAAATCAAATGAAACTTTAACACGCTCTTCGAGTGAACCGCTGCTGCTTACGGATGCGGGCGTGAATGTCCAACACGTTGCATCACGCTCGGCCTCGGGTGGGATGCGCGGGATCACATCCATCAATCGCTCCATCGCTATACGAAACATAACCTTGCCGCGTTACGCATCAATGCCAAGCGTGTTTCAGAATCGGCATGGCGCGGCACGTTTGTGTTCAATCCCCTCGGCGACCTCCGAATAAAATGTGCTCGTAGTTCGCGGCTTGCGGACTGATGAATATTTTTCATTTCATCGTTTGTTTGTCAGGTGTTGCAGAGGCATGGACTGTAACTGCGTCAGTGATCTGCTGCTGCCCCCGGTGCCCGCACTTTGGACGCCAGGTTGGTAACTCCTAACGCTTATCTTAAAATCTATTTATCCCCAAAAACATGCTCTTTTAAAAATTTATATATATTTTTGAACACGTCTGCTCACAATGGAATGCTACACGAGGAAGCGTCACTTCCTCGTCTGCCCAAGGAAACGTCGCTTCCTCGTGAAAGGAGACAAGCGCCGCATTCAAGTGCGCTCGGTTTGTTCGAGAACCGATTTTCGATCGTCATCCGAGGCTTAAAAAAAATTCAACATTTTTGGTCGAAAACCGATTTGGTCGAGAACAGAGACGTTCCAAAACCGAGGTTTGACTGTATTTGCTTCCCGGGTCTGGGCAGGGTGTTGATCCATTGCATAGCCTTGGCGGAGGTCTGCCCTCTGGTCACGCTTTGTGTTGATTGCGCGGCGAGAACAAACACTTGACTCGGTATGTGAGTGTGATGCGCAAACAGGTACCTTTTAAGGCTCGTGTGTGCATGTGCGCGCACCGCAGCATCAATCATCTTTTCCCAGAGAGCTGTCATCGCGCACCTGAGCAATCTGTGCAGCCGAGAGGGCCCGAACGTAGCTCAGGGCACGCGCTGTTCTATTAAACACCTCATCCCTCACCTTCATCGCTCATCCAGACGGCGACCTCTTCATCCCCGGCGGCCATGGACGGAATTAACGACAGGCCTCTCTCAAATCCTGCGCTCCCCCGCCCGCTTCACCCCCTTCTCTGCGCAGGGTTCGCCTTCCCGGACTGGGCCTACAAGCCGGAGTCCAGTCCGGGATCGCGGCAGATCCAGCTGTGGCACTTCATCCTGGAGCTGCTGCAGAAGGAGGAGTACCAGGGGGTGATCGCGTGGCAGGGCGACTATGGCGAGTTCGTCATCAAAGACCCCGACGAGGTGGCCCGACTGTGGGGGATCAGGAAGTGCAAACCGCACATGAACTACGACAAACTGAGCAGAGCACTAAGGTAGTGGATGAGATGCGCCGCGGTCACGACTGCCTCATGCCGGGTCCGCAAACGAGCACAGGGCCGCGCAATTGAAGACTAGAGGTCATGACTAGCAATTTTTTGACTACGATATGTTGGGGTCAATACATTTCGAAAATGCTCCAAAAGTACGCTTCGAACAAGTTCGGTGAATTCATTTTGGATAAAGCGCACCAGACGGGTAAAAGTGGATGGTCGCACGATTGAGCAAATTTTCGTCTCTTGCACGCGCTTCGTGCTTCTGGGACGTTCACAGTACCTTCGAATGCCGAATATTCTCGCCTTGAGTCTGAAATCGACTTTATGTTTAAAAAAAGACGTGTTGAAGTTTGGAACCTTTGCTCGGGGAACATCAATATTCCTCCTTTGCAGCTTTTTATCGGCGGCCATCTTAATAAAAAAGTTGACAGAGGAGCTAGCCAGCAAACAAAGTCAATAAGGATTTCGCCGTTTAAAGTCTCTGGGACTTTTCAAACTTGTTTCATTTCAACACGTCTCGAGCAATGCGTGGTTATCACAAATGACTTGTGCGCTTACCCCCCCCACACACTTTCCTTCCTCCTGCTTTTCCTTGGTTTCTTCTTAATGGAGGTTGTCGCGGGAGTCTAATTGTTATGAATTGGCTGGGGCCACAATTAGCCTTCTTGATTAGCCTCACTTAATTGCTCAATTACGGGCCACTGCGCCATTGGCCACGCCAAGCAAAACCCAAGACGGCGTGTTTGGGGCGCTGATACATACGTGCTGCTCGAAGCGGGTTGATGTCGGGCATAATGAGGCGTTGAAGCATTCAGCTCACTTTATGGGTACTTTCAAACAAAGGACAGCCCGCATTCCGCAAAACGAAGAAAGAAATGTGTGGTTTTTGGTTTTTCACACCTCCCCCCCCCCTCACCCTCGCCCGAGTGTTCCGTTCTTCCACCTGAGCCAGGTGGAATGAGCACACACCTCAGTGGTGGCGCAGGAAGCTGACATGCCCACTGGGGTCGTTACCATGGAAATTCCTCCCATTTGAGCATCGACACACACACACACACACACACACACACACACACACACACACACACACACACACACACACTTTGTCTCCACACTCTCTGATTGACATGATGTCACTAGTCGGTGTGTCAGTTACCCATTGCTCCAAAAAATTGTGCCCATTTTCACGTCACGACAAATCTAACGTGTGACTTTTTCCTGACGCGCTATTAGACGAGTTACTTTTACTACGCAGAACGTTTTGTTTACTTCTACTTAGAGGTGAAGCTCGTATTTTGAAGACGCTACCTGATTTCAAACGCCATAGTGCTCACTTCAGAAAAGTCATCAAACGCGTGGACATTAAGATTTAGAGAGATTAAGATGAATGAAAGGGAAACTGGGATTTACAGCTCGAGCATAGCGAGGCGACGTGGGAGTCATCGTGTTGTCGATGGTGACAGGATTCACCGGAAAATAAATAAACAAATAAATAACTGAATAAAAAGCTCAAAGACCCTTGCCCCAACATGAACAGGAAGTCAGCCATGCTGGATGCTAACGATTAAAAAAAATGATACAACGCAAGTCTCTGATGTGAAGTGGAATTTTTCACGTTGCCTTCTCGCCAGCTAATGGCGGAATCAAAGTAAATAAGGCTCGTGCGGTATTGAACGAAGGCATCCGGACACAAATGGATTAGAGGAGGGAGGAGACGTCTTAAAAGAAGTGGGAAATGAGCCGAGCGCCCACCCCGCAGCACAGTTTACCGATTCATTTCCGTAAAAATCCAGCAAACCTTGACGCCGGCGTTGTTAAGCCTTCCCCTCCTTCATCCGCCTCATTCGATTACCTCTGCTGCGTTGCAGGTATTACTACAACAAGCGCATTTTGCACAAAACCAAAGGGAAGCGCTTCACTTACAAGTTTAACTTCAGCAAAGTGGTGCTGGTCAACTACCCCATCCTGGACATGGCCAACTCGCCCTTCTTTCTGGCCCAGAACCACTTCAACGGAGGCTCCGGCGCACCCGACTGCACACCGGAGGTACTCCAACATTTCACACCGGACCGCGTTTCAGCGCAGCTCATCAAATGTCATTTGCAAGCTGTGTAGTTAGCATGAAACATAGCCGGGAAAGATCGGCAAAAGGAGACATGCTGTTTGTTTGTTTGTTTGTTTTTTTTAAATCAAGAAATTGATTAGATTCAAACAAAAATCTATTGCTGTCATGTGGTTTCGCCGTTGCAGCTAGCAGGTACCTGCTGGGCCTTTCCTAGATCTATGAAAATCTGTCAGAAAAGAATAAGAATCCAGCCTTGACCCAAAAGCTGCACACGTTTTTAAATCTGATGAAAACACGACAGGGAACAAAATCACCTCATGACATAGTTAACGTTGGTTGAAGTTTTGAATTTATTATACTCATTGATGTCCTAGTCGGAAATTCAGCAACTATTTTGCAATCTGTTCCAGTTAACACAAAAATGTATTAGGGATGTAACGATATCCAAATGCATGATTTTATCGAGCTACTGTGGGGAAGTAGGTGGTGTAAAAAAATCCCATGACACTGTAAAAAATTCATGGTATTGTAAAAAACGAAATAAATAAATAAATACAAATCTGATTGAGGGGGGTTGGGGGGGTGGAAGGCACAATATAGAATTTGTGTTTTTGTGCGTAACAACAGTGACAAGAGGTCAATGTAGTCCACAATGCTGGTTTTGGATGATAGTACGACTCACACTTGTTCAGGTTATCAATGCATGATTAAAAAATATATATATATATTTGTGTGTGTGTGCATACGGGAAAGTTTCCGTGAGATCTGTAAAAGTACAGTCTTGTCTGCGCCGTGCTTAAGGTCGCGCAAAGACGGCCTGAGGTCGTCCTTAACCTCCCCCCCAAACCGCCCCCGGGTCCCCCCAAAGACAACATGATCCCCTCTTCTCTCTCATCCCCCATCTTTGGCGCGTCATCGATCTCAAATGAAAGCAGGGCCGCGTCAGATCAGATCAATGGCGCGCCTCGTTAAGCAAACGCCGATCTGCCGGCTCGGGGACGACGGTCTCGCCTTTCAAACTCGGGGTGACACGGATTATTGATCCGGGGAGAATGGGGACAAAAATCCCCCCTTTGTCGCGGCCATTCCCCGGATTCATCTGTTCCATTTGTTTCAGCTCGTCTCGTCGTCCCCGGTGTATTGCGCAGCCTGCGTCCTGAGCGAGTGTCACCCCGTCAGATCTGGCTGGCGAGCAGCCCTCAATCGGAGCCGCGCTGTCCTCTCGCTTTCCTCCTCACTTATCCTTCGCAGCCTCAAACGCGTCCTCTCCTCCGCAGCCCCCCCCCCCGCCCCGGATCCCGTGACAGCCCTTTGTATCGCCCGTCCTTGCCTCCGCTCCGTTGCCGTTTGCATCACGCTTGTCAACATATGACGAGGGTGAGCCCGTCTTATTCCCAAGTGTGGGCTTATTTCTACTTCGGAGGGAATGACTTGACATTGCGGTCGATGTCCAAGAGCAGTGGCGATTTCATTGTTGAACTTGCAGGGCATATAAAAAGTCTACACACCCCTGCTCAAATCATTTTGCTATTTGTTATATTTATTTTTTTTAAAAAGACGCAGATGAATCCTTTCATGTGACCTCTAACCTGGACACCTCAAATGAAATCAAAAGTCTAAAGTGATGACAACTGTGTTGCACAAGTGTGCACACCCTTTTGTGATCGGAGGTGTTCAGTAAGAGCCAACGACATTCAAACGCACGTTAAATGGCAGTCAGCACACAACTGCCACCATTTAAAGTTCTGTGATGAGCCACAAATAGAGTTCTGTTGTTCTAGGAGGCTTTCTTGGCTTTCTCGCAAAAGCCTAAAGTTGGGGGTTTTTTCAATTGAGTTGTCCTAGTTATAGGTCACATTAATGGTGGAATATGTTTCGAAATTATTTATCTTGGTCTCAGTTTTTTGTTTTGCCACCAAAAAAAAAAAAAGGCATCTGACCGTTTTTTTCCCCACGTGGAATTCTGATGTTGTTCAAGGTATATTCAGACTCATAACTCATTCAGAATCATCTTTATTGGCCAAGTATGTAAAACACACAAGGAATTTGTCTCTGAAGTGTCTTCCTCCTCAGTTTTCAGTGGTCTGGATTTTCCGACGTTTCAGCTTTTTTTAATTTATTTTTGTTTTTTTTACTTCACTCGTGTCCGATGTTCTCATTCCATTGTGTATTTTCCTCGCCATGTAGGCCATCCAGTCCCTGTTTCCTCGCTTGCCAGACGCGGGCCGAGCGTCCTCCATGTTTGATCGGGGCAGTGCGGCGCCGGGGGTGGAGGGAGACAAGCTGCGACTGGACACGTTTCCGTTCCTCAGTACAGGTGAGAACACTTGAGTGGCATGTAGGGATATTTAAAATTTAAAAAAAAAAAGACACATTGTCCATCGGGATCCACCAGTGTGAAATTCATCACGTTGTTATGGAAGCGTGGAACTGCCAATGTCGAGCCAATAGTTTTGACTGGGCTATGTTGTCATTCAAACAAGTCTTGTGAAGTCTTTCGAACGTGCTGGTCAACGTCACGGTAAAACATAGGCTAAATGCTAATAACATAGCATTTTTTCCCCCCATAATGCCACCTGGTTTCGACTTGTACATGCGCTGAAATGCACACGATTGCGAAGGTGGAAGTCGGTACCCTGTAGCATTATGGGGGGAAAAACGTTTGCTATGTTTATTTGTATTTTTTTTCTGGCATGGCCGCAGTACGCTTTCATTGTCAGTAGCTCAATTGTTGTTCAAGGAAATAAGAACGATGGCAGCCTGCAGTCAAAACTGTGAGGTGCGGCCCACTTAGCTCATGACTTGTGCATATCATTGCTAAACAAGTGGAAGGAGGGAAGGAAGGTGAGGTCACTCCACTGTCCGTGACCGACGCTGCTTAATGGCCTATAGACACACACACACACACACAATGCAGAAAGCGAGGGAGCGAGGTACCGTGTAAACACGCACCAACTCAACCCCCTTCCTCCCCCTCCTCTTCTTCTTCTTCTTCTTCATCCTCCACAGTTTGTCCTGGGGTGTTATTTCCTTCTCCCTCCCATGTGTCCCCGGCGTCCTAATCCCTTCCCAAGCAGGAAGGCCCTAATTGAGGGTGCAGGCTTCAGTTTGTGGCCTGTGGGCGCCCATTACTGTGTTTTCATAAGCAAGCGAGAGAGGCCCGTCTGACTGATTCAATATTCATGTGTCTGCCAGCTACACACGCACACGCACACACTTGAGCGCTGTCAAATTAGGCCCGCATAGTAAATAACGTGGCAGGCTGGCGGATTGAGGGGAAACCGAGGGGCGGGGGGTGAGGGGTGGGGTGGGGTGGGGGGGACGCAGCAGCGAGTTGCTCGGCAGTTGGAAGGAAGTCAGCTGCGCTGGGAGGTGAAGATGCTTTTGTTTGTTGGTCCCAGCGCTCCCACTCAGCCAAACACCAGCATATTTCTCCTATTAAACCAATAAAAGAGGAAAGTAGGATTTTAAACTTTTTTAAACATGACTTTATTATTATTTTTTTCAAAATACACAATTTTCCTTTTTTTCCCCTCTCATAAGCATGACCAATACACTGGTACATTCACATACGAGTTTGATTCATTCCTAACTGTCCTTGCTCAAAACAGTCGCATCCCAAATTATCTGTGCCCACTGAAACGAATGAAAATGCCATCAATCCGTGCCAGACCCCCGAAAACACACACCCAAAAACTTTTTGTAGTATGTTTTCAAATACAGGGTAGGATACGGACCAGTCTGGCCCACCAGTCACAAAAATCTGCATATAATTTACACTGATTAAACAAAAATAATTGCATCCACCCCATGGCCCCTGCCCCCAAAAAATCTTGAATAAGCAGGGATATTATTTGGCGAGATTGTATCAGCCAATAATTTAACACAATGACAAAACATTGTAAATAAAACCTCTCTTTCTGACGCACCTGATTATTTTGTCAAACTGCCGCACTATAGCGCCACCTATTGCCGAGAAGGATCTACTCAATATCGAGTATTTGGAGAGGGTGCTATCGCATCAGTGGCTGATATCGGCAGCCTCTAGGGAAACCCAATACCTTTAAATAAGGCTGGTTTGGCCCCAAAAATAGCTGTCATGTTCTGTGCATTAATTCGTAATTTGAAGAGAAAAAAAAGACATGATTTAGTTTAAGGTAGCCCTGTTGCATTTAAGGTGGAGCTGCCAAAACAAGCCCCTCCTGTTTGGAATTGTGAATGATGATGACTGAACATTCTTCGATGTTTTATTGTTTTTTGAAACACTTTTTTTGCCCTCCATTTTGTATGTGTGGACACATTTAACCCTCTTGTGGTCTTGTGCGCTAGGTGGCCCCTGCTACACCAAACCGCCATCCCTGCTGGGCGCGTACCCCCGCAGCCCACCCTTCGACTACCCATGGGGCTTTAACCCCTACCTGCCGGGGGCCTTCTCCCTCAACAACTGTCCCAAACTGCCCCCCGGCTCCCTCTACCCCTCCCAGTTCTACCCTGGTCCCCTACCTAGCGGCCTCTCACAGCTGCCCCACCCCTTCTCCACCCTGCTGCCCCCAGGAGAGGCAACCACTGGTGGGGGTGGCACCAATGTGGCGGCAATACCGGCGGGGGGCCGAGCGGGCCCGCCCCCCTACCAGGGGGGCCTGTCACTGGGCCGCACTGAGCTGGGCAACCCTCTCCTGGGCGGGGAGCGTGCCCAGGCCACGCCCCCAAGCCTGGGCCCGGGACGCCAGAGCCCCACGGAGAGGCGGGGCAGCATCAAGCGGGACGCCGAGTCGGACTCGGACCTGGAGATTACCGACCTGAGTGACTGCAGCTCGGACAATGAGCAGGATTTCGCCGCGGCCAAGGACGCCGCGGCGGGGGGGAAGAAGTCAGAGGTGGGGGCAGCGGTGGCCTTACCCCTGCCACCCATCTCCTCCCTGCCGCCACCCTTGTCTGCCCACCCTCTCAAGGGCCTGATGCCCCTCACGCCGCCACCACTGCCCGCCATCATGCATGAGCGCCACAGGGAGAGAGAGACCCTCAAAATGATCCACAGCTAATACTTCTTCTGCCTGTTGTTCAGCTGCTCTGCTTTTTTCCCCTTTTGCCCAAGTCTTCAACATCAGATGTTTCGTCAAAACTTTTTACAGCGTAACATTTACTTCCCATGGCCATTTGAATCTTCAAATCTACATGAATGGCCTCCACTTGTGTTTCCTGCGTTCGAAACAACGTTCACAAAGTCACGGGCCAATACTGCCACCTGGTGGAAAATTTGGTGTGTCTCTTTGGTTGTCCTGTGCTTGAAATGGTTGCTATTCATTTTACCTCATCTCAAGTTGTGTGAAAACATTTTGTTTCTGAATTTAATTTAAGCTACTTTTCTAGTGTTGTGGGAAATCGTGTAATTCTTTCGTCTTAAATTTGTCTTCAATTTAATGTGTGCCACGTTTCTAATGCTTGACAAAATGTTTTTGTCCTGCTTTCTAGTGTGTCGACATTTATTTAAATTGACTTTAAGCCACTAGTGTGAAATTGCTTTCCTGTATTTAATTGTGTCAGACTTTATTTGGGTAGAATTTTTTTTAACCACATTTCCAAATGCTGTGAAAATACATACATTTCTTTGTAATTTATTTAATTATGTATTGTTTCCTTAATTTCAATTCCATTTTATTCAAATCACATTTACAGTGGAATCAAAAATGTATTTTGTCTTATATATTCAAATTGGTCAATTTATTTTCATTTCAATTCACTTAAACCACATGACAAGGGGTGTTAAAAAATATCTTGTCTATTTTGTTAATTTGTCATGAGAACCACTTTACATGTGATGTGAAAACATTTTTTGTCTTGTATCTTGTATCTGAATCTATTTCAATATAATTTCAACCTAATTTCTAATGATGTCTTTTGTTTTGCCTCAAATCGTTTTATTGGAAGTTACACAGTACTCTATTTATATTCTTGCACATTCTGGGAGATGAAAAAAGGGAAGAAAAGAAGATCAGATTTTAAATTTGTATAAATGCGTGTGTGTGCGCGTATGTTTGTGTATATATTTTAATATGTTGTATATTTAATGACGAGCACCTATGGGGAGAGCTAGCTGTATTGTGGTGATTTTATTCCATATTTAATTCAATATTTCGGGGGGATAAAGTTATAAGCTTATGTGTATCCAAAGTTTCAATAATTCATAAGCAGATGTTTTTTATGATGAGCTTATCGGGATCCAGTCCAAGTTTTTAATTGTGCCCTATGGTCTATTTAATTTTTTTTTAAATGTCCACCCCGCAAATCCTTGCTTGTAGATTTATTTTTATATTAGCATCCATCCAGTGTAACACTGATTTTTTTCTTTTGCTTTAATTTTAATTTAATTGAATTGCATTCCCTGAAATACAAAAATTGAAAAAACCCCATTATGGGCCACAATGTACCTTCTACTGTAAAGTTCCAACTGTGACACATAAGCAGCTGTAAATACAGTTTCATGTGTGTGCGTGTGTGTATGCATCTCAAATGTTTTGTTTTACTGTAAAGAGGTCATATGGGGGGTTAAAAAAGATGAATATCTTGAGAAGCAATAAACTTAATTATTTGGGATATTGGACGTGAATTGGCACTTTCTTGGTTTTATTGCTATCAATCTAGCTATCTACTGTATCTTGTTCTGTTTTTTTGCGACCATGTCGTTACTGATGCGCCAGGCGGCGCCAGAGGCCCTCAAGACAAAAGCTTTGAAAAGTGCGGTTCGTTTTGAAGTCTTTGCTTGGTCAAAGTCTAAAATCTATTCATAGCGTCATTAGTAGACGTTCCCGTGCCAAAGGATGGCACAATGGGCGTGATTACTGTAAATAATTGTTTTTAACTGTTAAACAGAGACATGAATGTCATTTAGAGTACCCCGACGACCAAGTTAATTTAACGGGGGAAGTTTGTTAACCCGACGAGACACTTTGATTGAAAGAATTACCACTTTGCAAGCAATAACACACTGGATAGAGTATGTCGTGCATAGCGTGATATTTTGCGTTTTAAAATGTCAAATTAAAAAATAAATGCAGTCAATCTTTTTTTCTTAACGTGTACACTGCAAAGTCCAAGGGGGACGATTTAACGTGTAACACAATGCAAAGTGACTCTTTCCACCGACTCTTTTTAAAATAAAACTTTTATGTCAAAATCATTGCAGTCATTATTGGGTACTAAATGAATACTATCTTGACATTTATAAAAAACGTATTGACATTTTAGTGAGTGACTAAATTCTCGTGTACTTCCGCGTACTGTTTTCCCCCCCTCCTCCCCTCAACCGCCCACCCCACCTTTGCTCACTTCACTTCATTTGATGACACAACGACAACTTTTTTCCCGACACAAAACACGGTTCAAGCGCTCGGACTGACGTTATCTCCCTCTTTGCGGGTAAGTAACGCTTTTAAACATGACCACCGGTGAGTTGCTTGTGGAACATTTAAAAAAAGTGCCGAAAAAGGGTGACCGCGAAGGTGTTTTCAGTTATTTTTTTTGTTTTGTTATGTTTTTGTACGCTGACAAATCCTCCAGCACGGTAACGCTGCCCCGACCGAGGCTGCCGTCGGACTACACTTTCTCCTATTGTGTTTTAAATATAAAAATAAATACACACCGACGCTTTTCAAGGCACTGACCACGAAATGTTGTGATTGCCAGGCGTGAGAACTAGTATGAGGCGGCGTTTGTGTGTTCGAGTGGAGTTGATGTTCAGATCAAACGAGGTGTTGCGTTGACGCGTCCGAAAAATAATCCGATTTCACAGAGATGGTGGAATTATTGAGTGACAATTTGAGAAATGCTTTTGTTGATCGAGTCTTTGTGTTGTTAATGTCCTGTGACAGGCCAACAGTAGGCCTGCCCCACAGCGGCGTATGACAAAGGGTGGAAAACCTGCAACCAGTGGGCCATACGCAGACCGGCGAGAGCATTTTAGGTTCCCCGGCAAGTTAATTTTAAAAGCCCCCAAAACATGAAAAGGATAAGTCCCACTTTCTGCGGGCACCAGTTAGTCCACCAAATGCGTAGCCCGTGGGCCTTTTCTAAAAAAGTAACTTAACATTGATGAGACATTTTGATTTCTAGGAATGTTGTAAACGGGATTCTTTGAAAATGGTAACACTGGCGGAGATCCATACAAATTGACATTTATTTTTTGGTTTCCTAATTATTGGAAGAATTCACCAACATGAAAAATTTCCACATGATTTATTCATTAACATAATAAATACATGATTAAATATATCTAATGCGTTTTATAAAATAAACAAAATAATGCGATTCTAAAAAATAACCAAAAAAAACTTCAAGGGAACTTTTAAAGGAAAAGAGAAGAGTTTAAAAAACTTTGAACTCTTCTCAATTCTCATGCTGTATAACAAACGTTTGCTCATCATTTACGTACCAAACCAAAAACAAAATGGCTGCCCTGCATAGCCTCGTTAAAGATGCAGACGAGATCAATAATGAGTGTCTGCATAGTATTGATTACTGCTTTTTTTGCTTGTGTGTGTGTGTGTGTGTGTCCTCTCAGGAAACAGCAGTGAATGCATAATTTGCTTCAATAAGCGCAGATAGTCAGTTAATCATTGAGCATTTTGGTGGTTCTTGCTTGCCTGTGATGCAGCTGCAGCTGATGGAGACCGTACCAACTTCCTGTCAGAGCGTAAAGGTGGAGGAAGGGGGAGTTGGTGGCACCGCCCACTGGCTGAACAAGTGCGGGCTTGTGTGCAGCCCAAAGGCCACCTTCTCTTCCTTTTAAAGGAAGGTTGCCTGTTTCGTTGCACTTCGCTTCGCACTTGGCGTCGTAAAACGGCGGCCGACGTTAGGATAAACAGCAGACGGGTCATGGTCACTACACCCGAGTTGGAGTTTAATTCATTATCTCACTATATTCATTAACAACCACACACAAAAATGTACATTATAAAAGGAACATATAGCCATTGCTTTGTGGAGGCCTAAAAAGCAGGACTGATGAGAATTTGACATTCGATAATCTTCAGCAAAAATTAGGCTGAGCCTGAAAGACACGTTTTCAGAAATTGATAGAAACTCCCGATTTACTTCTTGTTTGCTTGGTGGGTGAAAATGAGCTTGGTGGTTTTTTAGATCACTTGTGTCCAAGATGAGCGGTCTGCACGAACAACTTCTTCGATTTCATCCGCGAATGCGTTCATAGCGAGGATCTTCACATTTCCATATCACTCAGCTCACTGGAAAAGCAAGAAAATGGAAAGAGTTATACCCTGTCTGTCGTGGAGAGTCTTGCGGCAGCGGGTTAGGGAGAGCTGAAGCAAGACGCCCTGCAAGCAAGCGAGAATGAAGTCATTCATGGGACGCCTGGAAAAAGTCCCACTCGCTGGGTGGATGTTGAAAGCTTGCACTTGGGTCTTTAAAGAAAACATAGTTGTGCCTTATGAAAGTTATCTTCGCTAAAAGCTAGCAAGCAATACAAAATGCCATCGACATGCTAACGGCTAGCATCGACAGTTGGGGTTTTAGAAGTCATATACAGTACTTTGTATCTAGTATACTTTTGGGCATATATTCTTCCTCCTCTACAAATGACTACTATCACGGCGCATTATTGAGTTACTAAGAGTAGGGAAAAAAAGCATTATTTGTGTCTGTCTTCATGCCTATGATTAAATTGGCCAGTTAATTAATGAGACTTTTTTTGTGTGTCTTTAGCATGACTGTTGGGTACCCCAAACAAAAAGACTGCTTTGATCCGGATCACTTGTTATGTACAGTAGACTGACCTGGGCCATAAGAGAGAAGGCCATTCATCAGAATATGCACTCAGAGTACCCCCCCCCCCCCCGGCCCCCCACGCAACTTTCCCTGAAATTGGTGTGAGGTTAGCTGTGCCTTGTTGTCTCTCCTTGCTAGCAAAAACCGCTTCCAATGTTCTACATGGCGGCTATATCAAAGCAAATGAAATCCAGACACACACATCAGACTTATAAATAAACGACTCAGTGTCCCATAGTGGCCTGTGTGTGTTTGGCCTCGGCAATTAGCCCTCTGCGTTTACGCACACACACAGACACACACACACGGAAGCAGTTAGCGCGAGGGAAGTGCCAATCCATGCCAGTCGATAGCTCCTGGCCTATCAAATGTTTCCATGGAGTCGGTGACCTCCATATTGAGAGGGGACTAGGGGGGCAGTGCAATGAGGGTCAATGATGAGGGAGTTGCAAAAGAGTGAAACATTCTCTGGATGGAATAAGAAGAACATTTAATGGTCACCCGAGTCGTAGAAAAGCGTCAGTGATAATGCAGCCGAGTGACATCGAAAGACAAGTGCCAAGCCGTTGTCTGGTTTTGGCCGCTATGTAACGCTAGTGAAATGACATTAAGTGGCCCTTGTCTGCCTGCCGTGGGGGTTATGAGGTGCACAAGGGCTTGCTTTCTGGGTTGTTGTTGTTGTTTGTTTTTTTGCACTGAAAGTATTTTCACAATACAGTCGTGCCTATCGACACAAGTCCTTAATTTCTGATTTCAAATCGTTTTTCCCCATTGAAATGAATGGAAATGCCCTTTTTCTTCCAAAAATGTGCAATGTTTTCTTTGAATCAGAAAAATAGCACTCAATAATATACCTGTTAAAAACTGTTATGACATTATTAATTAAATAGATTGAAAAAAAATTGCCACATTGCAACGGGACTTGTCCTGCCTGGAACTCCAGTGGCATACAAATTAATGGCTCTCAGCTCTTCAGAGCAGCACTTATATTAAAATTTATATGCAAAGGATAAAGAATATGTCTAAAATGTTTTCCCGCAAAAATATACAATCTCTGTTCTCAAAAATATTTTTTCAGGGCTCTCACTATTGTGTGCGTGTGCGTGTGCGTGTGTGTGTGTGTGTGTGTGTGTGTGTGTGTGTGTAACAAAGACAGGTGGGATAGGCTCCAACACGCCTGCGACCCTTATGGGCATAAGCGAATCGGAAAAAATGTGTGTGTGTGTGTGTGTGTGTGTGTGTGTGTGTGTGTGTGATAGGATAAGTCATTTTTGTCTTGAACCTATATCTGAAAAATGGCTGCTTATTTTTAATTTTAATTTCCCTCTCTATTGACATCAATTGGACTGCGCAGGCATCTCTAATGTAGTGCCATGCTAGCACCGCAGCGGCCGTGTGGCCAGTGCTTTGTTTTTAGCCGGCTGTCAGAGTGGCGGTGAGATTGCTGAGATAACTTTGCCCTTTGTATGCGGCACACACGTGGACAGACGGGCGGACGTTGGCTGGTGTTTGTTGAGAGAGTTTGGGTTGGGAGTGGGGGTGGGGGGTATCCAGAAGCGGGTTGTTCCTGCCCCGAAGGTGTCTGCTTTGTATGCTTGCTGGCGCAAGTGATATTACTAGCTGCACAAGAAAACGACAGTTTCAGTTTTAGTGGACATTTGTGAATTTTGCAGCCAGTGTTGCAAAATAGGTTACTTTGCTGCAGATTTTTGCAGCCTGGTTGGAAGTTCTAACTAGCCAGCAGAGATAAAAATGGATGATTATTTATAGCATAGACAGTCAAGTAAATTTATTGTTCTGTGGCCTTAGGCGAAAACAATCATCCCGATCCAGTACAGACGCTCCCCGACTTACGAACATCCGAGTTACGAACAACGGTACATACGAACATTTTTACGGGTATGTCGAGAAAGAAAAGAAAAAGTTAGATTTTGTATTGCACGCCTTTTTCCGAGTACAGGTACTGTAGTGCTTCTTTCCGCCGCTAATACCGACGTGTGGCGCAGTGAGAGCTCGCCCAGCATCCACCCCGAAACCGGTTTCTCTGCCCAGTTGTTAAATATCTCGTGCATCCATTATGCAATATGGTGGGTGAAAAGCGAAAGGCTTCTAGTGAGAGTGGAAATGTAAAGAGGCAAGCCATTTCATTTCAAATGAAAGTGGCAATAATAAAGAAGCTTGATGCGGGTGAGAAAATGGTGAGCGTTGCACGTGAATACAAGATGAATCGTTCGACCATCGGTACCATTATAAACAGAAAGATTGGGAGCTTCAAACTGAAGCCGCTGCTAGTTTACCGGGCAGCCAACCCTCGAGCCCGGAAGAACGTGACGAAAAGCTCTCTCCCCGTTATATGGATGTCAAACATATAAGCCTTAAACATACATTCCATACAAAATATAGCACAGAAGCAACTTACGAACGAATTCACCTTACGAACGATCGTTCGGAACGTAACTCGTTCGTAAGCTGGGGAGTGTCTGTACAGTGGTGCCTTGGGATACAAGTGACCCTTTTTTAACTGTATGATGCTAGTAAGCTCCAATCACTTCCAAATAAGCAGCACAAAGGCAAATATTGAAAATTTCTTTTGAAAAAGAGTCTTGAAGATTTTTAATGTCAAGCACAGTTGAAGTTTACTGTAAAACTTAACAGAGCTTGGGCTGAGGTATGTCCGCTTCGCATCATGCTAACAACTAATCCAAAGCACCATTGACATGCTAACGGTTAGCATCGATACTAGCGGTTTGAGAAGCAACAGATATTTGAACACAAGCGGTGAAGCAATGCATGAAGAGAGAGATTGCAGTACTCAGAAGGCATGTATTCTTAATCCTCGACTGAAAAGATGAATGACATCTTAGTCACTGACAAGTGGAGAAGATTAAGTTCTCTTCTTCTTTTGTGCCTGCCTGACTGCAGTATTATGCTCCCTCCTGATGGGCGAGGTGGGCAAACCAGATGGACCAGTGCAATTTTTTTTTTTTTAATTACTCAAATGTACTTTTTTTTCCCTCCAAAATAGTGCCTTTTCACTTGTAGTACTAAGGCGTAGGAAAAAAAAGTAGTGTGTTTCCGGTAACATGAAATTTCAGCATAGGGTTGGTAGGTCGGACAAAGTTTTTTTTTTTTAAATCTTTTTTTGTTTGGCCCCCATCAAAAATGTAAACAAAATAACCATAAAACATAAAACAAGGAGACATTGAAACCACCGCTCGCCAGCGGCGAGAGAGTTGGGTACCCGGCGGCTGGGTGTTACAGCCATCTCGTTACCTCTGCGTCCTAGACGGCCCGTGGTGTTCGTCAAATACTTCGCTGAATCTTTTCGATTCATCAATGGATGCTATTTTCTTAATATTATGGTGCGAGCATGCGACTGCAACACACAAAACGCGGTTTAAACTGTTGTCGGAGATCGTGGCGCCGCCATGATTCAATGTTGTTGACAGACGACAGGGCAAACGACGCGCACGCTCAACGTGAATATCGCGAGAGTTTGCACCGATTTCAACCCTCTACACAAAAATGTAGAAGGTTGTTTGAAAAAAAATGCCGACCGTAAAGTTTTTTTTCGAGGTAGAAATTCTCGGTCGGTCGGGTTACCGGAAACAAACTACTTTTTTTTCTACGCCTAATGACATTTTTTTCTCAAAAATATCTAAATTTAAAATGAAAACGTTTTTACTTAAAAAATATTTTAATAATTATATATATATATATATATATATATATATATATATATATATATATATATATATATATATATATATATATATATTTTATATATTTTTTTTTAATCTATCTTTTTTTCTCAAACACCCAAATGATCCACTTACTCATGGAAAAAGAACGCTGCCACAGAACTTGGTCGACAGCCTGGCTGCTGCTGCTGCTGCTGCTGCTTCAGTGTTCAGTGAGCCGGAGCAGAAGCGTCGCAGCACACGAGACAGGAAACAGCTGCACTTGTGAAAGATGTTTTGTGTTGCCCCTCACATTTTCCAACTCTGCGTGAGCGTGGTACTTTCAAATTGCCCGTCAGTTGGCTGTATGCTTCTTTGTTCCCAGCCAGTCACAGCCTTTACATTTCTGTTTCATGCGTTCAATCATGCAACATCAAACGGTCAAGCTCCAATGTCGTTCAGTTGAGTGAACACCTCGGCCAAGTCCCAATTGTTGGATCGTTTTATTTATTGGGTTGCCAGCAAACTTTGACACTTGTCTAAACATAGTATTCTGATTCTAGATATTGCATTTGTGGAATGAATTCAGTAGCAAAATCCACCCGTTTTCATCCATCTGAGTGGGCGGCCATTTTGCCACTTGCCGTCGACTGAAAATGATATCACAGTGGCTCAGGGACACAGCTTGTCACATGACTAAACCCAGAACACGGGGGTGTTGTGACATTCGTTACCCGAGCACCAAATGCTGCCCATTGTCAAGTGAGTTGAGGTCTCCTCGTACCTAAAGTATGTGCTTGTAAGTCAAAGCAAAAAAAAAAAACATCTGACCCCATGGCTCGCATCTCAAGGCACCACTGTGATGCCCAAAGCTCTTATGTAATCATGGCTGTGTGATGGCATGCTGAACAGAAAGACATTAACAGGCGCGCAGACACGCACACGCACACGCGCACACACACACACACACACACACACAGAGGCAGCAGTGTGTTTTCACCGAGGTGTTAGCTTACGTCACCTTTGCCAGCTGCATCCAAAAAGCATTTGTCCCCCGGTGGAAGTGTTTAGTGTGTTTGTAAAGAGAGAACATTGTTCACGGTCACTTGCCCCCCCCCCCAAAAAAAAACTTTCAGGTGATTCTTTTTCCGCCGTGTTCCCCCCCACCCGCACTTGACCTTCTCCGCCTTATTTTTTGCCTCCTCTCTTATTTGTGTCCTCGCTGGTCTGCGATGCTCCCCACCCTCGCTTTTTACTCCCTCTCTCTCACTCTGTGTTTAGTCTATGGGCTGGGGGTAGGGTGTGGGTGGCGTTGCGCTAAAAGCTGTAAAAAAGCCGCTTAAGGTCCTGGAAGGCAGTCAAAAAAAAAAAATAGAACATGTTTATCCAGCAGTGGTTCTCAATTATTTTCAGTTAAAATATTTTCATAATAATGTTATACTCTCCAAAGTGACTCTCAATCGTGTCATTTGTCTATACAATTATTAAGTACACCTCTGAATAACATTATATCTTTTATAACATTAAATAAAACAAACAAAAAAATCTAAATCTGCCGAATAACATTTTTTTTATAATCCCTGTGCCACTGCTACCTACGTGTCTGTGTGTGCAATTATATTAATTTATACATTTTTAATGCAATAATGAAATGAAATATTAATGCAATTACATCTATTCTTAATAGTTAATTATTCATTAAAATGATATTTTTCCCCTTTTAGTGCAAATGAATATCGACTCAATATCAGTTATTAGTCTTCTTGTTGAATAATAAGATTGGTATCGGGCCTGAAAAAAAAAAACACACGTCTGTCTCTCCTAAAGAATTTCAATGGGCCTTGCATCCTTTGGTTTTTCCTTTTGTGGCCCTCGAAAAAAAGTTTGCACACCGCTGATTTCGTGCAATGAGGCTCCACTGTATGTCGGTTTTGCTGCTTGAGGCCACACGGTGCTTCTTCTTTTGTTCGTCAGCGGGTTTTGTTGCCGTGTCACCTTCCTGTGCCGCTTCCTCATGTCAGTGCAAAGGCCAGCTCTCATGCTTACACTCTTACACCTTTTTTCCCCTCCACCTCCTTCCATTCCTCCTGTCTGGCTTTCCCTTTCTCCCATTTGATGGCGCTGGGAGGAAATTCTCTGATAGCTTCCTCAGGAAATTACGCCCACTTCCTGTCTGTGCGCCTTACCACCTTCCACTCCCCCAGTGCTGTTCTCTCTCTTTCTCTGTAAGTCTTGTGTGTGTGTGTGTATGTGTGTGTGTGTGTGTGTGTGTGTGTGTTGTTGGGAATCCCCCCCTTACTGGTGTCTAATAAGCCCGTGCGGCCGGATGAGCACGGCAAGTACACGGCAGCCATTAGCCGCCGTGACCACCGGGGCTATTTTTGTGCCACCGCCCTGGTTGAGCACAAGAGGACAGGAAGTGGGCTCCATTGTGAGCGCCTGTAAGAGGAGAGTGATGACCCGACGCGTCGATGGCCCAGGTGCACCTGGGAATGCTTCCAGGGGCAACAATTTTTTAATTTGATGCTTAAAAGAAAGACCATTTTTCTTTTAGCTGTCCTAAGTTTGATGCTAGACATGAGACTTACACAGTGCCTCAGCTAGTTTAATTGCTTATCAAACCGGTTTTCGCCCATTGAAATGAAAAAAAAATGGTCTTGCTTTAGAAAAAAAAATTGCCATGCTAATATTGTATGTCAGATTAAAAAGAAATGATGAAATTGAATATTAATACATGAGTTAATGTTGCAATCCAATTCATTGTGCTGCTCCATCTGATGTGCCCGCCGCGTCATTCTAGTCTTATGTTACGGTTGACAAATTCTCCTCGTTTGACGTTTAGTTTGACAGCAAACCTCAAACGCGCACGACATTGAGCATGTTGAAACCTCTTGTTTGAAGAATTGTTCTCTGTCTGCCAAAAAACGCTGCCTGCTGTGAAGTGACCCGAGTTGACTGCCGACACACATGACTTCTCATATTTTGAAAAACACGTTAGTTGGGTGACTCGTATCTCAAGGCACCGGCATACTTGGCACATTACGCATGCAGGAAGCGGATGTGTATCGATATTATAAGTACATTTTTCACCGTGGTAGACTTTGTAGAACCTTCAAGATGTCAAATTAATTTGTACTGTATAGCCTTTGTTCCATTGCTTCCTAAGTGGTGTTGGACTGCGGCCTGGAGGACGGAGGAATGCTGCATTAAAGACCAGTTGTTTCACACATGGGCACACACACACACACACACACACACACACACACACACACACACACACACTCACGCTCTCTCTCTGGCTCCCCACAATCACATTGGAATGGCCCCCTCCCACATACGTGGCGAGTCTTAACTCTAAAACACACACACACACACACACACACACACACACACACACACACACACACACACACACACACAGAAGCACATACGCTTGATGGCTATCATTAGATTGATGCCACCTGACACTTACTAAGAACTGGAATGTGTTAGGCGGGAGAGCAGCAAAACCATCCCCTCCTCTCCTGCCACCTCGTAGAAACCTCCAATAAGCCAGACCTTTCTAACGATGCTAAGCTAATGAGGCTAACATTCCCCACTTGCTCCCCTTTGACCTCTACAGCTGACTTGCGCTTCACACTCGGTCGCTACATGCGTCACGCTCGCTCACTTTTGATACGGCGTGGTACAGCCATCGGACTTCAGCTCAGCGAGCTCCAAAAACATTGGCTTGAGTGGTGTGCGTCTTTTGTGTTTTTTTTGGGGTGGGGGACCAAACACACAGAGTATGCGCTAGGGTAGTTCGAAAGTGTGTGTAACAGTCACAGGAAAAAATTAAGTGGCGTGAATGGCAAACATCATGACGTGTTTCTTCGTTGTATCTTCAATCATTATTTGATAGTCTGTGTTTTTATTGTTTTATAGTTTGAGGTGTCATAAAAGCAAAATGTGAAGTTGGTGAAACAACTACCGGTAATGCTCATCACGAAAGAATGGTTAAAAAAAATATGTACCGTAAAATAATCTGGTGAAAAGAGAGTCTTCACTTTATTTTTTGAGGCCATTCCCGCCGCTCCGCTCGTCACTCGAAGCTGTCCAAAATGAACGAACAATGACCAATAACAAATATGTACATGCGGGCCCCAACAATACACACCTCGAATGACTAAGCAGGGAGTGTGTGGCTGTGCGAGCAGTCACACCGGTCAGAATCGGTTACGTAAGCCAGTAAAAGACCGCTTCAACCAACAAATTAAAGTGGAATTAAAAGCGGTGGGTCCAGACAAACGCAAGTGGGTAGCTAACATTTCGCTTAGCATACACAGCCTATACTGTACAGTACATGCGTACATCTACATTTACGGTATGTTTTCACACTGCTGTGCTAAAATATCTTGTTTGATGTTTGGGCAGCTGAATGAAGCCATAACCATGTGCTCGCCCCCTGGTGGTTGGCTGACTTATAGGGAGGAAAAAGTGCTTGATTCAATCAAAATGCTGCACAGCCCAAATTTTAAATGTAAATGTTAAAAAAAAAAAAAAGAAATCTCGAAAGGAAAAGTTTCCTTTTTTATTTTTTTTTAAACATCCTCAGCCCTTCAGCTGTCAACTGTTCCGCTGAGCTTGGAGAGTGTCATGTACGTCTCTCCGGCGTTATTGTTTGGCCTTGGTGGCGTGGGCGGCGTCTGATTTGGTTTGGTTAACCCTACCCACGCGAGCGGCTCCAAAACTACCCGCAGCGCACCGCGAGTGACCACGAATGAATGAACGCATTCTTCCTCTCCCTCGCTCGGTCGATGGCTCGGTTTCGCCCTCGTCCCGCTCAGTCCGAGCTTTGTTGCAAAAGAACTCCCTTTCACCCTGAATGGCTTGTCAGCTCTCCTGGCAGCCTGATGAACGCTGCAGTCACACGTCGACGCCTTCCTTCCTCGTAAAAAGGAGAGTCTGCATGTTGAGTACAGTCTGGTCGGAGATGCTGCTGATTGAATTTCACCACCGTTTTCCCCTGCGGGAAATCATGGCCATAGCAGTAGATAATCTTTCTTAAATGTTAATTTTTAGAGAGGCGTGGGGGGTTCTGTTTATGTCAGGGGTGGGCAAACCTTTTGGCTCGGGGGCCACATTGATTTCTAAATTTGACAGGTGGGCCGTGTCAGGACAAGATACGGTACATATAAAAAAAATGTATATGTTGACAGTCCATACCAAACATCAACAGAACAAAAGCATTAAAGTATTCCCATACTTTTTTTTAATGTGAACAGTGAAACAACTATGGTATATGTCCTGTATGAAGGTTCAAGTATGTGAGCAACATACATGTGTGACAACACAAGCAACAAAGTGCAACAATATATTGGCCAAAAACTGCAGCATACAGTACAGGTATATGACAAAATATAACAAAGTTAGGACTATTTGCTACAAAATGAGACGTGTAAGAGACCTGGTGGCTTTTCTTTCGACTCACTCATTGTCTCTGACTTGACCTCCCCTCGATCACCACACATGACAGCATTGCTCAGCTGATGTCGCGAGCTAACTTTTGAAGCCAGACACGGACGCTCAAGTCTTCTATGCTCATAGTTAGCGCTATGGGACTCGCTTCCTCTCTTTTTAGCGGTCCAGTTTGCGGAAAGTTTTTAGCACGATAGCAGTCAAACCATTCCAGGAAACGTTTATTTACTCGACTGTCCGTCGAGCCGCAAGCAATTCACTCTGGGCATGGAAATAGCCAGAATCGGACTGAGCACAAATCACTTTCGCTTTTCAAAGTCTTGTAGATTTGAGTCTTTCAGACTCAAGCGTCTCCTGAATGTTTCAGTATTTTGTAACCCGCTTCGTTTAATCAGATAACACTTCACTTTCTCTACCGTGGCCATTTCTGTTCCTTTTCATTGATCATGCCATGATCGACAGGATGTGAAAATGTTCGCAATTGCAGTAAAGCTCACTGCAACAAAGAGTCACTTGCATGTCGCTGTTTTGGATCCAATGATAGAAAATAGCGGCGCGGACACACTTATTCCGTCGTATCGAGCGGGAGTTGCTTGAGTTGGCGCTACTGCTGGCTTCCGTATCATCTCCCCCTCCCTCCCTGTGCTCTGCAACTTCAAGTAACTGCGCCACCTGGCGTTGAAATGCCTGTCATTACAAGTCCAAATGAAATGAATGCAATCATTTATATCGAACCTTAATTGTGTTGTGTACCAACCTTCGGCGGGCCGGATTAAAAAGCCCAACGGGCCGGATTCGGCCCGCGGGCCGTAGTTTGCCCATGGTTTATGTGGTCCAATGAATTGCTTGTGCATGACGGTGTTGCTGTTTTAATGCAAGTCAGATTTCAGATCTTGTATCTGACAAGAAAGTGTCTGCCTGTGTCGATAATCAGAGCCATTTCATTGCATGACTTCTAAGCTTCCGTTGTACGTGTTCACGCAGGTTTCCTCTCAATATTTTCGCAATTTGACCACTTTTCATCTTTTTCATTTTACCGTCAAATTAAAATTTCAGCGCCTATTTCTCGGTTTTTTGTTTCGTTTCGTGTGTTTATTGGACATAAAAACCTATACAGTAATAAATTGACAGAAAGTAAGGTAAGTAAAATAGTAAAAAGGAAAGAGAAATCATTCAGTCATTCAACGCAATTATGTTCAAGGGAGTAGGAAGAAGTAAAAAACGTATCTTGTCCTACCCCGTGTTATGTGTTGTAGCGTTGTGTGACTTTTGTCCATATCCATGTACTCATCCGCTCCAAAACACCGGTTGTTTTTCTTTCCTGTTTAGTCTGAATCACCTTCCCCTTGCTTCTTAATCAACCTTCCAGCAACACAAAGTTCTTACATCAGGAGCACAAAATCAGCTGCGAACCACTTGGGGAGTCATTTTTGCCGTGGCATGAGAGATTCCCATGTTGTGTGATGTTTGCAAAGATGTTCGTGTAATTGTGCATTTCACGACGCAGTTTACACTACACAGCTGTACATCCATCCATCCATTTTCCGCCGCTTATCCGGGGTCGGGTCGCGGGGGCAGCAGCTATAGGAGGGACAGCTGCACATTGCTTTGCAATTTATTGCCAATTTTCCGATCAGTTGTCTACTTTTTAGGAGCAGTTTTACAAGTTGTGGATACATTTTTCTACACATGTATGAGTTTGGGCAACTTTTAAAATGTTTTATTGATTGAATCGTCTTGCTTTGCAATTTTAGGAAGTTTGCGACCAAATTTACAAACCCAAAAATGTGATGACCAATTTTATAAGGAATTGTACGTATGAGTTTAACAACTAATTTGAAAAAAATATCGACTGACCATTTTGACAAATTTTGCTCCAAAGTTCATTTCAAATGTAATAAATTCCACAAGTATTTATTTATATATTTACGTATTTACCTATTTATTTATTTGATGAATTGCCCTGCTTTGTAATTTTGCAGCCAATTTTACTCATTTTACAACCAACATGACAAATTACATAACCAGATGTATTGATCAACCATTTTTACGACTGTGCAATTTTTAATTCAGATTGTTTTTTTTGTTTTGTTTTTCTTCCCTATTTAGGCTGCATGACCCTCCCTTGTTAGTCAGTGTGCCGGCAACACAGTGCTCTTACACAATGAGCGCTTAATGAGCTGGAACCACTTGGGAAGTCATTTATAAGGCAAACACACACTCGGCCCGCAGTCTCTTGACCTTACCACAAAAGGCTCGTCTCGCTCGGCCCGTGGCCTGCGTCGGCAGCCCACGCATATCGCGTAACCGCACCGAGCGATGACCTCGGTGTGCAATTAAAATGAGATAATTCAACTGCGGAAGAGAGTCAGCCGTAATGACGCCGCTTCGTTCCCGTGAAGAGTTGCCGTTCCTCGTTCCGTTCACTCCTCTGTGAGGTAGTTTCAGTGGTGTTGTTCCGCGTGCCGAATCGATAGGCGCTGCCTTTAGAGGAGTCTGTCATCCTCGGCTGTTTTTTAGCGAGGGACTAAATGAAACAGGAGTATAATTGTAAATACTGTACATTGAGACCAGGGTTGTGTTCGATAGAGTAGAAAGCTTCCATTATTCGGTGATTCCAGCCTAAAATTGGATGTAAAAGAAGGCATCATGCAGTCAACCACAAGCCAAAATGTTGCAGGCACTCTGCTTGAGAAGAACCTAATTAGCCTTCCTCTGTGTGTGCGTGTGTATGTGTGTGTGTGTGTGTGTGTGTATATATATATATATATATATATATATATATATATATATATATATATATATATACTAGAGCTGTCAGTTTAGCGCTTTTATCGACATTAATTTAAATGAATTTTATCGATCAAATATTTTCTCGCGAGATTAACGCGCAGACGTCACAGCGGATGTGACGTTGCTCTATAAAATAAACCAGAAACAAAACATCAAGCGTGCTGCACAAGTCCACGCACGTTTGTTTTGCCAGCCACGGCAGCGCGAGACACCGAAAACGGATACTTAAATAGTTTATGAATGGAAAGTTTACTTTTAAAAAGTTGCCAGATTGTTCCACTGACAAGACCAAAGTTACCTATATGTTTTGCAGTCCTAAACTGAGCTATCATCATAGCACGTCGAGTCTGAAATACCACTTAATTAATGGCCAAGCACACCGCTGACGTCAGTAGTCCGCCCCCCTCGTCTCAGACAGACGGCTATGGATCATTTCAAAGCGAAGAAAATGGATGACACGACAAAGAACAAAGTTGCTGAAGCAATCGGCAATTTAAACAGTGTTGGCTAAAATGTTGCTAGAACAGGGGTGTCTTTATTTAGCTCATTTGTGCATAGTTGTCATGTTTGTCCGTCTGCAATCTGACGTTTAAACGAAGTAAATTGCGTTGCAGCCAGCGCTCCACTTCCGGGTTGGACCTATTGGGACTTGTAGTTCTTTTGTTCGATTCGACTTGATATGTTCATGCGGCGCTCCACTTCGGGATTGAGTATTGGGACTTGTAGTTCTTTTGTTTGATTCGACTTTATGTTTGTGTTGAATGGTTTCTTACGTTTAAAACAATGAATAATGATGACGATAATGATACATAGTGAAATCAGGGTTATTGTTAAATAAAGGTATTCATTAATGTCAATTATATACATATTTACATTGTGATGCAGAAAGATAGATATATTAATTTTTACTGCATTTATGTGTAGTTTAGGTTATTACCTACTTCTGATACTTCTGTTACAACTACTACTACTCCTACTTCTGCTGCAAAGTGCTCCAATAAATGATCAAAAAGTACAGAAGAGTAGATCCTTCCATGCTGACCGACAATCCCTAACTGAACAACCATTACTGATTGCCAGCGAGCCTCCATTACAAGAATCTTTTCGATACAGCAATGATGCTATCGACACAATAACCGTGCGAGATGCGACTTCAACGAGCAAAAGGACCAACAGAATCAGCATAGCCTGACTGCTGTGTTCAAAGCAAATTTGAGACAAAACGAAGTATGCAACCATGGCTTAAATCCATTATAGGCTGAGTACTAGTTTACCTTAGATGTGCACTTTATAATGTTATTTTATTGCGCTGTTTTGATTCCCTAAATAAAGCTGTTGAAAGCAGCTGTTGTGTGACAAAATATTGTTTTACACTGTTGTTGATGGACAGTAATATTGTGTGAGGAGATAATTCTCGTCGGTCGGGTTACCGGAAACACACTACTTTTTTCCTACGCCTAAGAAGCACACGCGTAGCTTAACATTGAGCTATGCTGATGACGAAGCGAGTGTATTCACCCACGAAACAAAAAGCTATTTATACATCGCGCGAACGGTCACCTGTCAGTGGCAGCCCCACCCCTCTTAAAGCACCAGGTCAATCCAACAGGAGTCGTTCGATGCAATGCGAATGATTTCAGCTTGAGTGGAGCTGTGGACAATGTTGACAGGCTTGCATGCAAGCCATATATTTAGCTATGGCTTCAGCAAATTTGTTCTTCGTCGTGTCATCCATTTTCTTCGCTTTGGAATGATCCATAGCTGTCTGTCTGAGACGAGGGGGCGGAGTACTTACGTCAGCTGTGTACTTGGCCATTAAGTGGTATTTCAGACTCGACGTGCTATGATGATAGCTCAGCTTACGACTGCAAAACATACAGGTAACTTTAGTCTTGTCAGTGGAACAATCTGGCAATTTTTTAAAAGTAAACTTTCCATTCATAAACTATTTAAGTATCCATTTTCGGTGTCTCACGCTGCCGTGGCTGGCAAAACAAACGTGCGTGGACCTGTGCAGCGCGCTTGATGCTTGATGTTTTGTTTCTGGTTTATTTATAGCGAGAAAAATTTTGATCCCGATAAAATTCATTTAAATTAATGCCGATAAAAACGCGCTAAACTGACAGCTCTAATATATATATATATATATATATATATTGCTCACTGGCATGCACAAGTAGCAATGGCGGGGTGGTGTGAATAACTGCTCCAAGTGAAAAATGTTCATGTAAAATTGAAAATCAAAATTGTTATTTCAGTAAATATTTGCATTTTGCACATAGAAAACTGATTCATGATTCCATGTTGATGAGAGCATTAAAATGGGGGAAAATAGGACAAAAAAATATAAAAGTAAATTCAGAAACGATAAAAAATGAGTGAGCAATCATGATTAATTTTTAGTTAATTTGAGTTAATTATGACAGTTGAGTTTTTAATTACATTAAAAATTTTAATCGTTTGACAGCTCTAATATATACACACACACACACACACACACACACACACAACCTGATTCAAATGATCAGATCATCAGCAAGCTCTGCGGAAGCCTGACATTGAACCTGTTCATTTGAATCAGGTGTGTTGCAACAGGGAGAGTTGGAAAACATGCAGGGCATTGGCCCTCCAGGACCTGAGTTTGACACCTATGCACTAGATGAACTAAAAAAAAAATTAGCGACTAAATATTGATATTATTTCAGGTCTTTTTGCACTGGTGCATCCAACTTTTTTTCTCTGGTGCAACAGTGCAAAAGTTAGGTCCATCCTAATTTTTGCACCGCAGCCCTTTCAACAACATAGTTTTTTAGGTTCACTCCTAATGTGTGTGTGTGTGTGTGTGTGTGTGTGTGTGTGTGTGTGTGTGTGTGTGTGTGTGTGTGTGTGTGTGTGTGTGTGTGTGTGTGTGTGTGTGTGTGTGTGTGTGTGTGTGTGTGTGTGTGTGTGTGTGCGCGCGTGCGTGTAGCAGGGCGCGTTTAGGGCTCGGTGCTCGGACGCAGCCATGAATATCATCGGGGCCGAGGACGAGGACTTTGAGAACGATCTGAACGAGGTGGTGGACGAGCAGTGCTTTTTCAGCAGCATTGAAATGCTGAAGGAGCGGCCCGCTCACCTGCTGGTCTTCATGCAGCACGTCATCCTCCAGTTTGACCCGGCGCCGCTGGTGAGACGCCACCACGCTATGCTCACTTTGACTTTTGGCTTCAGATTTAGAAGCGGGTGGATACAGATTTAGAACTTTTTTTTTCCTTTTTTTTTTCCAAATTGATTTTTTTTTCTTTACAAATGAAACTATTTGCACCCGTTATGAAACATTTTCCATATTACCAGATTTCTACAAATGCCACACTAATGATAATTTCTACACCTTTTAATAATTTGACGATTTCTATTTTGTAATTGTACCACCAATTATTACAAATTTCACCAAAAATTTATATGAGTGATGATTTCAACCGGCCCAGCAGTTAACTCTTCAATGTCTGCGCGTAGATGATAACAAACTACAGCTGTTGCTCACTGGCATGCAGTTATCTTTTCGCGCAGGAATACACCACCCTCCTTTGGTGTACTTTTTTATTTTTTTATTTTTGCCACAGACGCTTGCAAACGCACCAGTAACACTCCCATTCACTCCGACATCCTGGCTCCTTGAAACGCACCACTTCCCCTTTCTCACGGTGGCTAACGTGAAGACACGTTGGTTTAGTTGAATGCTTTGTCATCTTCACTCGTGTTCATGCGTTTTGAATGTGTTTCCACAACCCACACAAACCATCATCACCGTGTGTCCTCTCTCAGCTTTGTTACCTCCACGCCGACCTCCTGAAGAACCTCAATGCCAAAGAAACCAAGAAGCAGTTTGTGGAGTTCCACAACACCTTCTTGGACAAGGGTGCAGTAAGTAGGAAAAGGATTGGGGATCCTTTGTCGCTCGCCGAACTGAGCTCCCGTGAGGTACAAGTTTATTATAGGCAACGAATACTCTTGAAAGAAGTAAAACTAAAATTGGAAGAAAAAAATTGGTTCGGAAATTAAGGGAAAAAAATAAACTGACTAAAAATTCATGATGTGTTTATGAAATTAATTAAGTTATATAAAATATCGCCAAAATATCTTTAGTTTTTGTCCTTGCAAATTAACATCATACGTGAGCTTTCCACTTTGATTTTAAATGCCTTTATTTTTGTATTACAGCACATCCACAAAGAAGAAAGAAGCTCAAACAGTCGTTTGAGAATTGTAGTTTACATTATTAAGCAATACTTACCGGTAGTTACTTCTTTTTTTTCTTTTTTTTTTTTTTTACATGCACTCGACAAATTCTCCATGTATTAAATAACTAAGCTAAAACAGAAGCTTTTCAAACAAAAAAAACCCTACTCCTAAAAATACAAAATGAATTGAAAAATCAAAAGTCAAAATGAAATAAAAACTAATTACAATGAAAAATCACAGATAATTATAAAAACATCACATTTGAGGACATGACGTCACTTTGCTTAGTTATACATTTTCTTAATTGAAACGAAGCAAAAATGAGAGTTTTATTTATTTTTATTTTATTTTATTAGGGGGGTGGTTCTGAACGAATTAATGGCATTTGATACAATTAATTTCAATGTGGGGGCGGGTGGGAATAAATAAATTGAATTAAGAGCTTAATCACAGACTGAATTACATTTGTAAATCAGGGTACCGCTGTGTATTCTTTCAATCAAAAATGACATTTTCCAGTACATGTCCCCTTTAAAGTGCAGTAGAGTTAGCTTAACCTCTATGCACATGCTGTATATTCTCCTCCGTTTAGTCTATGGTGTCTGACAACTTCCTGTTTGGATCGTGAGAAAACCCGGGATTGTTCTTTTTTTGTCCACTGCCATTCTTTTCCTGATTGGACTTCAACCTTCACCTAGTGATAACTCAAAGGTCATTTGTAGTGTTGAAGAGACCCCTTGTGGGCATGTTGAGTCACTGCCAACTGTGTGGTCATTGCAGATCCTCAGAGTCACAGTACCTCCTGTCATAGCCACTGAACTGGGTAAGCAGCGGTCATTTTTGTATTTTTTATTTTTTTAAATATCGCACACAACGTGCCGACTCCACCTCAGACCGGACGCGCCCGGACATGCTGTCAGAAGACATCCAAAGGCGCTTTGCCTACGAGGTCCAGTTCGAGCAGGCGGCCGAGGTGGCCAAGCAGCTGGAGGACTTCCGGAAAAAGCGCAAGATGGGGATGACGCCTAACGAGGCGGAGCTGATTGACGTAGAGAGCCACTACCCCACCGACCGCATCCCCTTGGAAATGAAGGAGAAGTCGGTCGCCGAGAACCTGCTGGACAAGATGTCCGAAACGCAGTGAGTTGCCACAAATCCCTTTCAGTCTTCAAAAAAGCAATACCCCAAAAATACCCCCCACCCCAAAAAAATCTCGTGCTGTACATTTTGTTCATAAGCAAAGTCGCGGCCGCAATTAGCTTCCCATGGTTCATTGTAATAAAGGCCTTTTCACTATTTTGTGGGAAAAATCTGATTTACGTTATAAAGGTGCTTGTTGTAAGCAAAATCGGCAAATGGAAAATAAATTATGTGAAATCGGAACTTGGAAATGTGAACGTTACAGCGGTGGAAACGTAAACGGGGTACGCTGAAAAGCAGTTCAACTCTAGCACTGCAACGTAGATGCTGATGAGCATTAGCATTAGGCTAACGGACTGAAATGCTAATACATGTGGTTGTTATAACTGAATTCTCTTTCTTGGATGTTTATTTTGATTTTAAATATCAACCAGAATTGTTATTCAAAAGCTTGAGGCCTTTTAAATATGCGCTTGTGAGTCAAGTTAAAAAAAAAAAAATCATCCAAAAAATATCCAAACGAGTCAAGCCACTCGTATCTCAAGGCACCACTGTACTCACTAGATGATTTGATATGGAGAAAAAAACAAAATCACTTCAGTGGCACGTGTACTTGCTCATGAGGCAAAAAATCTCCTACTTTGGATTAACAACCCCGCTTTCTTTTTTATAGTATTTAAAACAAACAATAGCACAAAGCCAAAAATGAAAGTCCAGACTTTGCCTTAATCTGTTGCCTTAAGTTTTTGCGCCGCAATCAGCGGGTCACATGACGAGCATTATGAAACGTGTTTCACAGTGGATTTAAGATGGGAGGGGGTTACATGCTGCGGGCCACATGCGGTGCCACGCTGGCAGGAAAACTCTGGAGCTGGCATGTGGCCAGCGGGAGGCAGAGCAGGCTGGGCCACCGTTTGCAAACGAGTGTTAGCAAAGAAAACAACCGCCAGACTCCTAAAAGAGAAAAGACTTCATTTTAGGAGGATCAAGACTTTTCTTTTTTTCCACAAGGGAAGTGACGGAATGATAGCAGAGTAGGCGTTTAGTCAACATTTTGGAGCCTCGGGATAACTTTAGGACTCTCAATCTAGAAAATGCTTTTTTTCCCCTCAAAAATATACTTTATTCTTGTAAAAATTGAGACCTTGATCTCGGGAAAAAATGTGACATTTAATCTTGAAAATATATTACAATTTTCTTGAAAATGTCCAACTTTATTCTCTGAAAATGTGTACTTTAATCATCAAAATGTACAACTTTGAATTTTGAAAATATTTTCCCAGAAAATTGCGGGGGTTAGTGCCTTCAAATTCATTCTTGTCAACATTGCGACTTTAACATATTCTCTATCAAAAAAAACTACTCTTTAGGGCCGTTCACACGGGCAGATTTATTTCGGCGCTGCACCGGAGTATTTTGTTGCGATATATTTTTACACCGGAACAAATTTTGTGGAGCGTTCACACGTACAAAGCCGCTGAGCGTCACAGCTCGTCACAGCTCCGCACAGCGTCGAAGCAGCTCCACTTATGCTCACACGGGCAGTTTCTGCTGCGGAGCAAAACGACAGAAAACAAATGAGCTGTCGTGTTGGTTCTTTTTAGAACGTATACACAACTCAAGCAACTACTGTACAGGCACGTCCTTCTCCTTCTGTGTCTCCGTGCCTTCTGCTAGAGAGTGACCGCCCCCGAAAACGTAAATCAACGATGACTTCAATGACACTCAGAAAAGCAAACATTTAATGCGCCAAACACAAAAATCAAGAGATGAAATCACAAAATAAATTCTATGGAGGGCGGGGGGTTGTGAACACACAACAAAGGAACAAACTACACAAACAACTCAGAAACAGTCCAGTCTCCTACAAAAGGAAAGATGACGTTTGGGGACTCAGGGAGGTGGTTTAAAAATTTGCTCCAGAACAAATGCTCGTTTGCGAAGCAGCACCGATGCAAATGTGCACGTATGAACGCAACTGGGTTAAATTTGCAAATGCTCGCTTGCGGGGGAGTGGCCTCGCTACGCGTCAGAGGAGTCCATCCGGGTACTTGCCAACATGCATCCTGGGTATTTTGCGCTTCAAAACATGGCGGGTCTTTTCTCTCTCTCCTGCGGCGTCTGATTATCGACCACATCGTTGATTTCTCCGGAGAAGAAGCCATTTTGTCACAAAGAAGGAGGGGAAATGGTACTTCCTTTTCCCCGCCTTCTTCTTTCTTTACGCATGCGCATGTTTTGCTTCCGCATTCCTGTCGTTTTGTTCCGCAACAGGAACTGCCCGTGTGAAAGCAAGTGGAGCTGCGTCGATGCTGCTCTCGTGCTACGCTCAGCGGCTTTGTACGTGTGAACGCTCCACAAAATTAGTTCCGGTGCAAAATTATATCGCAACAAAATACTCCGGTGCAGCGCCGAAACAAATCTCCCAGTGTGAACAGGGCTATATTCACATAGGGGGGGGGGGGGCCCACATGCACAAGTAGCAATGGCGGGGTGGGGGGCATAATCCCACAATGGACAATCAAATGGTTGCCTCATATGACAAGCGAGTCTGTTTTGCCTCGCACGCTTGCACCCGCTCACCCCTCTCCCACCTCCTGGCATCAACAACGAGCGTTCGATTGGCTCGCGCAAGGAAATCCCAAGGAAAGCCCCACCCCCCCCGCCCCTTTGTGTTGACAACACGACACAAGTGTCGTGTTTCCGCTGTCTTGCCTTCGGATTGCATCAGCCGGACACAAAAAAAAAAAAAAGAAGCTTAAATAGTGTTTGGGCTCCCCCAGCAGCATTCCGACCTCGCAATCCTACACGAGACACATACCTAACTCAAATTTTGCTCTTCTGAAAATTTAGCCGACGTTTGGCATTTGAAGTTACTTTTTTTGCATTCATTCATCAGATTACAGTGCAGCTTTTTATGCATTGGTCACTTTTTTGATTTTCGTTTTTTTTCCTTTTTTTTTTCTTTTGGAAATTAGAATATGTTCAATAGTTTGAGCTGGGAACAAAACAACACTTCACTCCGCTTTGATTTGGATCACAACAGGCGCGGTCATTTTAAGTTCCACCGGCCCAAAAGGCAAATTTTGTTGTTATTACTCAGTCGCACACGAGAGAGGAAACATGCTACTTAAAAGCAAGAGGTGAGTCTGCTTGAAAAAACAAATAATAATAAATGAGCTCAACAAACTGCATTTTCTTGTCTTTTCAGACCAACTATTGTCTCTGATGAGGAGAAATGGTGAGTTGAATATTTTTTGCAAGAACTTGATTGTCGTCTTGCAGGGGACGATTTGTGTGCTGTTGTTAAACTTGGCTGAGGTCAAATTACAGCTAGAGTACACACAAAAAAATCCTTGCTCATTATTTCATGTCCTCATGCAATCAAGGAGTTTAGCTGCATCGCAAGTTGTGTGCATTCATACAACATTCAATGCGAGACAAGAATGATTTCATTGTTTGCGGGCCCTCCCGATTTCTCCTCCAATTTCAGTCATTGTGTCTCCTCCTCAGCAACGTCATTGCATCTGTTGCTAAATCCAGATGTGCGAGGTACACACAGAAATATGACTTGATGCTCTTCTGACTTACAGTCAGAATTTTTATTTATTTTTTTGCAAAAAATAAAATAAAATAGATGAACATGTCTGTGACATACCTACCTCAATGCTCAAGAATATTCAATAGGCTATATGTAAAAATGTAACATTTTTCAAAATGAAGACCTTCGCCTCGTAAACACCGTACCCCGAATAGACGCCTCCTCTTCTGGCAAACAGCATAAGTTTCCCAAATGCGACTAGCACATCCATCCAGGCAACCATCCCCCTACCTAGCTGTCCGTCCACCCACCCGACTACTCACCCCGTCCAGTCACCAAGCCACTCATCCATTAACGCAGCGGTGTCAAACTCATTTTTATCGTGGGCCACATTTTAGTTACCGTTTCCCTGGAGGGCCGTTATGACTGAAACCAAATAAAAATAAATAATAACAGTTTATTCAACTATTGTTTAAGTTACTGTAATGAGGGATATGGTTCCAAGACAATGTTTACAATATGTCTCTTATTTAAATTTAGGTAGAGATTTTCGCAAGCATCATGCAAGTTGACATGCTTGATTTGCTTCCGCGGGCCACATAAAATGATCTGGCGGGCCAGATTTGGCCCAAGGCCTTGAGTTTGACACTTGTGCATTAACTCGTCCACCCACCAAGCCATCAATCCACAAAGCTACACGTTAATCTACTCTTCCAAGAACCCAACCCCCCCATTCATCATCCAACCACCCAACACATCCACTGTCCATCCATCCATCCAACCAACCCATGCATCCATTCACTCGTCCTTTCACCCCAAATGTTTTGTCACCTTCTCACTCACCGATCCATCAAGCCACCTCCCCTCCATCATCAACGCCTCCACCAACCCGACCCCCCAATCTCTAATTCCCCAATGCATAAACCCACCCGCCCATCTACTATCCATCGACTTATCCAACCCATCCCTCCAGATGTGATGTTAACTGTTTTCAATGTTGCGTGTTTTGTAGCCAGTCCATCTTTTCAGCAGTGGCCTACTTCATGAAGCACCTGGGGGTTAAGACCAGGGCGGTGGACAGCAAGAAGTCCCGAGGGGGCTTCTTCCGTAGTAAGCTGGTCAAGGTAAAGGCAGGCCAGCAACTTTTTCGCCCTTCACTATTCATGTCCTTCCTTTTCCTTCTAATTGCGTCCTCTTTCCTCAGAACAAGAAGGATGAGTCCACGAAGACCAAGCCCAGGGGCGGCTTCCCCGGGATCCCGAGCTGGATTGCTGGCAACCGTACGTAATTGCGACTTGGCCCACGGCCCCGTTAATGAACCGTTCCGTTCCGTCAATGACCGTTTCTCTCCTGTTACAGCTGAGGTCAAACCTAAAATGGAAGCCGAAGGTACAAGTCGCCCCGAGTGCTCGCTCCCACTTCACCACCTTATCTGTACAGTGAACCCCCGTTTATATCATGGGGGATACCGTTGCACTCGTGATAGCAACCTTGCACTTACAAAAACACAAACAAGTTTGCCACCGAAAAATAAACAACAATGCAAGAAAACGATTTCCAGGCAAAATGTTTTGTCCCCTGAAATTGACTTGAAAATGCGCTTGGGCTCGCTTGCAAATCCAGAAAACAGGAGAGATGTGATTTTCGCAAGCCTCAGAGCATCTTGAAGCTGAGTCGACCCCAGAGGGCGATAGAAGGCCAAAATGGTCGTCCCTTGAGATGGACGAAAACGGACCTGTGGGGGCACATAGAACATGATATTGAAAGCACATCATATCCCCCCCCACCCCTAAACACCACACCATATAATTTTGTCTAACGTCGGGACTCAAAGAACATTGTTGAAAACGTACAATTTCATTGAACGAAAGTGAACTTGTGTAATGCAAATAGAAAAAGTGAAAAGCTGTAGACAGGCTTACGTGAATGAGCATACACAAACAATAGGATCTCTTGAAAAATCAAAGTGGGGGTGCGAACAATGACCTGGGGGTTCACTGTAGAAAAAGTTAGACGTTACTAATGACCCCACGAGCATGTCTGCATGTCCCCAATCACACTAGGTTTTATTCACTTGATTGAGTGCTTGGTTGGTTGTAGGCTGAGTTGCGCACCCCCAAACTCAACTAACCCCCGTCCCATTTCCTCGTTTTCACTAAACAAGGTGCATGATGGTGGTCGTTAACCCGTCACTCACTCCACCATCCTAACTTGGCCCTCTTCCACTGTTTTCTAGCGGACAGGGAGAAAGGGAGTCAGGAGCGTAAAGGTCCGACGCCCGTCCGGGGAAACTTCGCCGACTCGACGGCGCCCGCTCTCCCCGGCAGGAAGTTGGGATCCGGCTCTGGGGGCGGCGGCTCCGGCCCCATGCCTTTGGTGGAGATCACTGACGGCTCGGGAAACAACGCCAGTCTGAGCAACAGCCCCGAGGCCCTGCACCCTGATGGTACATCCGTCCCCATGAGTGGGATTCGTCTCTGGTGAAGCAGCATGTGGCTCAGTATCCACGGCTTATTAATAGATGGCAATATGAAACATTGCAGGCCTCCCCAGCAATCGTCTGGAGCCGCTCATCTTGTCCGAATGGCCTGACGTCTCCCCCGTAGGCCCGGGGGCCTCGCTGGGTGTTGGGGAGCCCTTCTTGGTCAGTGACACCCCTATAGAGGAGAACACGGAGAAAGACAGGTAAGGACGGAGCGTGGAATCTCAATGGCGTCTGTCTCCAGCCAAAGCGTCGGTCCTCAGGCTGAGGATGTCTGTCCCTGCTGTGTGCTAGCTTTTTTTTTTTTTTTTGCCATGCTGTGCCCGCCTCTCTCACTCCGTCGAAAAACCAAAGCGTGCCCCCAATGTCCCTTCCAGCCTTTCACCTCCTTTCTTTAATCCTTTGAATCTCTTGTTACGTCTTGCCTTCTCCTAATGTTTGAATTTGCACTTTGGTTGCTTTCTTCGCATTGTTTGTGATTCCCTTTAGTGCAGAGATGCAATGTTGTCAGGAATTTATGCAGTGTGAGCAATTTGCTTCTTGCTTTTGGACTCAAATAAGGGATGACTTGAGCCGAGCCGCAGATGTTGGTTGTTTCTTGCTCGATGGAGAGTGGAACGTGTGAAGTCAGATAAAGTCTTTCTATGCCATGGGTGTCCAAACATTTTCTTCTGAGGACTGCATACAGAAAAATAGAAAGATGCAAAGGGCCACTTCAAATTATTATTATTGTTTTTTACTTTAACTTATTGAACACAGAAAAATTAATCAAGCAAGCAAGCAATTCTCCATTGTTTATATAATGTAGTCATTTTGAACAACTGCTGCGTCAAGGCGTTATGTCAAACGAGAGGAGGCTAATTAGGATTGGGGTTTTTGTTGTTGTTTTTTTGTTTTCTTCTGTACAGTATCTGGCTAGGATAGCTCCTCCCCTCCACTGAGCGCCTGCTGAATCCCATCTCCTCATTCAAAACCAAAACAAGATCAGTCAGTAGGAAGCTGACCGTGCTTTACGTTACAACCATTCATGTGATTCACTGATTGGACCTTGACACTAAACACAAAGTGGAAACCATTTGTTGTTGCTGAAACGCAACAGCTCCAAATCTAATGCTTGCCCACCCCCAGCTAAAAAATATATCTATATATATCTATATCTATCTATCTATCTATCTATCTATCTATCTATCTATATATATATATCTATATATCTATATATATATCTATCTATATCTATCTATCTATCTATCTATATATATATATATATATATCTATATCTATCTATATATATATATATATATATAATCCAGAAAACATATATATATATATATAGAGAGAGAGAGATTTTTATATAGCATTGCAGACCAATTGCACACAGATTTTTGCGATTTACCATAGGGCCCATATTAATGACTGTGAAGGAAAAATTGGATAATCAATCGGAAAAATTGTACCGTAGTGATTCCTCCGTACGTTAATTCCATAAGAGAGTAAGCAAAGTATGAACTCCACACTTTTGTGTGGAGTTTGTTGTCGCCTGCTTATTTTGTTTGCCTGTTAAAGATGTCTGCATGTCTGGGCGGACGCAGCCCCGTTGACAACCGTCTCCGTTGTGCGTGTGTGTGCATTGCGTGTGTTGCCAGCAAGCCGTATTTGCACCACGTGGAGTCGGCACTTGTCGCAAGTGTGATTAGTTGAGTTGTTAACGGTGTGGTGTCCCGTGTTTTTACAGACGCAGGACAAGGTGGGCGCCTAGACTGAGGCATGGACAATGCTTCATTACACACACACACACACACACACACACACACACACACACACACACACACACACAAAGTAGCGCAACCACAAGTTAAGTATTGTTTTCCTAGAATTAACTTAATTATTCGCTCCAGATATGGCGAGTTGATGAGTTTTTTTTAACTTTTTTTTTTTTATGCTCTCATATTTTGCATGCTTTGTGGAACTAAATTATCCCTCTACGAGATTTGGATATTAGCATATTCAGCATATTACCACATGAATTGAGAAGCATGTATCTCTGACATTTGTGATGCATTTCTCTCATCTCATTTCCATCAGCTCCAAATGGTTTGAGAGCCTTAAATAGTTACATTTATTTAAATATTTTAAAAATATTATATTTTTAGAAAAAAAAGTAAAATTGATTCTGGAAAAACATGTGGAAAAATGTTGAGTATTTTGTGAGAATAAAAACAAAATATATGTAAAAAATATACATGTTAAATTTTTTAAAAGTACAGTAGGCACCTGCTATTATCAGGGCATAGGGATCAGATCTGTTTGCGAACAGCAATAGTCTGCAAATAAATGCTGCTCATTTTGATTGCCATGAAAAAAAAAAAGTAATTTTGTTCGGGAAAAAGAATTAATAATAACAAGAGGACATGTTTACAAATTCTGTTTTAAAACTAATATTGGACAGAACAATATTCCAGAAACATATGATTTTAAAAAATTTGTATATTAATGTACATGGTATTTCATGCAATTTTAGGATGAAAAGTATTTGGTAGTTTTGCGTTGAATTTTGTGTTGAATGGATCAACATTTTACTGCCATTGGCTAACATGAAACCTCGCCTGAACGTGGAATTGTCTAACATCATATTTTTCATTCCTCTGCCATTTCTTATGTCTTTCCACCTTACTGCCTACATGTCATTCTGTTGCTCTTTCTGAATTCTCTGCCTGTATTTTCCTGTCAACATTTTGATATCCTCGTTCCCCGTCTTTTCCCCATCCTCTTGTCAACTTGCGTCCAACCCCCTCCCAACACACCGGCAGTAAGAAGGTCGCGCGTAGCGAGAGCGCTCGCGTGGCCCGCCAGCCGTCACGCCGTCGCGGCTCTTCCCGGGCCAAACAGTCGCGCTCTCGTAGCGACGTGGACCTGCAGCCGCTGTCAGCCGCGGCCACGCTCGGCTCCCATTTGTAAGATTGCACAGCAGGGATGGACAGAAGCCTGCATTCAAATAAGTATCATTCACTTGCATTCTTTGGGATAACAAGAAAAATCACATCGGAAATGTTTAAAAACGTTTCAGAAAGCTTAACAATGTTTCAGAAATTATGAGGATAAAAACTATTTTTTTTCGGTCTAAAAAGGGTTGAAGAAAAACTTTTCTACAAAAGAGACAAGTTGATTTTTTTTTTCTTCCCCCTGAAGTTTTGGACAAGAATAAATACAGTGGTTTTGTTTTTTTTAATTGGAAAATCTTTTTTTGCGGGGGGTTGGGGGCAAAAATTGAAAAGTTGAAACCGCTTGGGATGATTTGAACATTTCCAAATTGTGTGTGAAAAATGCGTGATGGTTGACTTGCTGATGCGTTTTGGGCCAGCAATGAAGGAGCGACAACAGCTGTTTCGGAGGGCTCCGGGTCATCGCCCGCCAGCCCCGCCCCCCAACCCGAGGAGATGGAGCCGCGCCTGCTGGAGTTCGAGCAGGAGCCGCCCAACTGGAGGGAGCTGGCCTCCCCAGAGGTGCTGTCCGGCCTTAGCAAAAAGGAGACCAAGAGGCAGGAGGTCATCAATGGTAAGACGCTTTCCAGTACAGCGGACAACAGCGTCTTGTGTACAAAGCATGTGGGAGTGGTCAAACAAATTTCACAACTGTTGTTTTTATATGGTCCGGATTGCAGATTATCACGGGTGGGTCAGCGATAAATGTCCCCTGCGATAAACGGGAGTTCACTGTGGGGAAATCCAAGGAAATTGGTGTCAGAAGCTACTTCTTGTTTGACAGTATTTCATATTTCTTCCTCCAATTTCTTCTCGCAGAGTTGTTCGCCACAGAGCACGCCCACGTGCGCATGCTAAGCGTCCTCCAGATGGTCTTCTCCAAGCCTCTGGAGCGAGAGGAGCTCCTCACCTCCACCGAGCTGTCAGCCATCTTCCCCAATCTGGACGAGATCATCGAAATGCACTGTGGGCAATTTTAGTTTATTTTGAGAGGAAGTGGAAGTGGGAGCCACCGGCTTGAATTCAAATGGTCTTGCCCTCTTTGTCCAGATCACCTCTACGAGAACCTGAAGAAACTTCGTCTGGAGGACAATTTTATCGTCAAATCTATCAGCACCACTGTTCTCAACAGAGTGAGACCTCATTTATTTATTTTGTTACCTCCTTCCAAACTTTGGAGTATGTTAGTTAAAAAGCATTCTTTTTCAATTTTATCTGAAAGTCACAAAATTTTGAGTATTGTGTGCTTCAGTCGGTAGTAAATTGTTGATTTATTGTCCGTACAAATATTTAATCATAAACATAGTGGGCATTTTTTCTATTACTCGGTCCTCATAAAAAATTCTCCAATACTATGAACTGATACTCTAAGCATTGTCATCGGTGACCTCGTCAATGACAATGCTTAATTGACTGCAAATCATGCTGTCTTTAAAATGATGATGAATGTAATAGATTTATATGATATATATTGTATATAATTTTTTATATTTTTTTTTTTGGTGCATTTAAGTTTGAGGGCACGGAAGGGGAATGGTTCCAGAAGTTGACGGCCCGCTTCTGCAGTCACCAGTCCTGGGCCCTGGACCAGATCAAAAGCAGGCAGAAGAAAGAGGCTCGCTTCAATGCCTTCATCCAGGTACGGCTCACGTTCACGAGCGCGACGGCTGGCGGCCATCTTGGGAGTGAGGCTAAAGGCCTGCCGTGGTGACCACAGGAGGCGGAGAGCAAGCCGCAGTGTCGGAGGCTGCAGCTGAAGGACATCATTCCCATCGAGATGCAGAGGCTCACCAAATATCCACTGCTCCTGGAAAACATCGCTAAGAACACAGGTGTGTGTGCGCGCGTGCACATAGCAAACCAAACTAGCATTGATGCGCTGTATTTGAGGGGACCTCCGGGGGAGAAATTGCTTGGCAAAAGGGCCTTCTTGTAGCCTCTCCATGGCGTGTGCGGTTGAGCGCTTTCTCTTTGCTTGCGTTGATTGTTGCTGTTGTGCGTGGCAGAGGATCCCGGTGAGAAGGAGCGTATCCATCAGAGCGCCGAGTGCTGCCGAAAGATCCTCAACCACGTCAACGAGGAGGTCAAAGTCATGGAGAACTTTCTGGTGAGTCATTCGACGCATTTACCGACTCGCTCGTCATGTTTATCTTACTTACGCTCAAACGTGTGTGCGCAGACGCTCAAGGACTACCAGCGGCGATTGGACACGTCAGGACTCAAGCCCAGTAATGAGCTCTATACGGAATATAAGGTATGCCGCCACGTCCTCGGCGCCTGCAACACCACCTGGTGACTGGAACCGTGTATGCGCGTGCATGAGTATTTTTTTAAAAAAATTTTTAATGTGTAATTCCATGGGTGTGTGTCCATGTGTGATTATCCTTATCTGCGTGTAAGTTAGACCCATCGCCAGCCCTGGTTGTAGTTCGGCTATGTTAGTGTGTGTGACCGTTTCTGTGTGTATGTGCATGTTGTATGTGAGAGCATTGTGAAAATCTGTGTGTATCGGAAATGTCTATCATAGCATGTGGTGAGAGCATAGTTTTGTGTTTGCGGGGGTCCGTCCTTCATCCCTGCCTGCAGTTTTCTATTTTAATCATCATTGTTGTTATCGTTACCCCTTGTCCCCCCATTAGAACATAGACCTGACACAGAAGAAGATGCTGTATGATGGCCCCCTCACTTGGAAGGTCACCAAGGAGAAGGCTGTCGGTGAGTCACACACAAGATGACACAGTGTGCAAGCGGCAGTGGGGGGGGGGCCCTCCTCACTCCACAATTGTGAGTGTGGCCAAAGAAAAAGCAAAAGGCACATGACGGCTGGGTCGTGTGTCCCCTTCAGAGGTGCAGTGCGTGCTGCTGGGCGACCTGCTGGTGCTCCTGCAGAGGCAGGACGACAAGATGGTGCTCAAGTGCCAAAGCAAGAGCATCATTGCCGTGCAGGAGGGCAAGCAGATGCTCAGCCCCATCATCAAGCTCGACTCGGTTTTCCTGCGCGAGGTGGCCACCGGTTAGTCTCACACACGCTTACACGAACAGATAAAGCAGAAGAAGAATCGACGGTCAAAAGGTTTCAGCGGTTTCAGGTTTTGGCGGGGTAAAGAGAAAAATAACGGTGTTATTTTGGTTTTTAAGGAAAAAAATTAAAATCTTCAATGTGTTCTTAGAATTAAAAATAAATAAATAAACAAAAACAACTGAAAATATTTGAACAAATGTTTTGGAATTAAAAAAAAGAAGAACATTTCACTTGTAACACGGTGATGGTGGTTGCAGATTTAAAGGCCTTCTACGTGATCTTCACCTGGGACAGCGGCGCGCAGATCTACGAGCTGGTAGCTCAGTCCGTGGGCGAGAGGAAACTGTGAGTGCCTTTTGATGGATAGAAAAATAAATCTGTTGCTGGTGTCAAACTGTCACCATTGTAAAACCTTCACAGTTGATTTTTTTGTGTGTTAGTGAACCCACTTAATATGCCTTGTTGAAGCTGCTGCTACTTTTCAGTTATGTTCTATAATGTGTGTGTGTGTGTGTGTGTGTGTGTGTGTGTGTGCATGCGCGCAGTTGGACCAATGTGATCAAATCAGCTGTAGATGATCTGAAGAGGAGCGGAGCACCTATGAGGATCACCCTCCCTCCTGGAAGTGGAGCCGGATTTAATCCTTCTGGGTGAGTGTGTGCGTGCATTGTCTACATTGATCTGCATCCGTGTGTGTGCATGCGTGTGTGCGCTTGTGTTTCCAAGTCCATGTGTATGCACCCAAGATTATGACTCTGTGTGTGTGTGTCTCAGGCTGAGCGCCCCTCAGAGCCCCACGGAGAATGGCGGTTTGAAGAGCAGCGCTGGTGAGTCACAGATTGATAGTCCACCCGCCCATATTGGCATTGTTCGCTCGATGACTCGCAGTTCAAATGGTGTGTGCGCAGATCGCGATAAGGACAGCTTGAGCGACGACAAGTCATCCAATCCCCGGCACTCTCTGATCGACTTCCTGTCTGACAAAGGCTTCGACCTCCTCGGACACTCCAACAGCGATCAGGAGAAGATGGCCGCCAACGCCCTGGACGAAGGTAAGTCTTCGGCGTCCCACGTGGCCGTGACATCATCACTGAACAAGCCCCCCACCCCTTCGTCTTTTAGTCATGCTGCTGAAGAGGCTGCTGGTCGGGAGCATCAGCCTTTTGGAGGATGGAGAAAATGGGGAGGAGCCCAGTCTAGAAATGGACAGATGTCAATCAACAGGTATTTGTTGGTGCCTTGAGACACGGATATCGCAAGTCATGTTTCACCATTGAAATGAATGAAAAGGCCATGAATGAGTTTCAGACTCCCATTGTTTTTTTATATTTTTTTTTGATAAGTAAAAATAGCAGTCTCTAAAATTGCACTTTATAAAAAGAGAGTAATAATGAATAAATTAGCACGTAAAATATTACAAAGTCCTGCATCGTGATTTCATGCTTCAAGCAAGTGGGGGAAAAAAATCTCTAATATGGGGAAGGAGCGGCATAGTCATAATGAGCACACTCACGCAGTAGCGGCTGTTGACCACAGCTCACATTCCAGACAATCACATGCAACGGCATCAGGCTCTGCCTCTTAAAGCCACATGCAGACAATTTGCACTGTACTGTAGACTTTTTTTTTGTATTCAAATACATATGCAACGTTTAAAGTGTGTTTTTAATCAGCGTAATTGTATTTAAAGTGTGTGGGAGGAGCCTGGTGCCTTTTGAGAGCTAAGTGGAAAGATTTTGAGAACCACTGCGATTTTCCCGGTGCTAATCTTAGAAGAAGGCCAGCTGGCGGAGCGCGGCCCCGAGGAGGAGAAAGATGGCTTTGCCGCCAAGGGGGACACGGAGAGCCTCCCCTCGGAGACGGCCAGCCTGGTGTTGTCCCCGGAGAGGATGTTGGAAGTGTGCCGGAGGCTCGCCAGCCTGGAGCAGCAAATCAAGAAACTCCAGGTGATTTGGGGGGGAAAAATACCATCTAGGCTCACAATAATAGCAAAATGGCTGACAGGAGCGAAAAAAAAAAAAAGCATTAAAACGCTCGGTGTTATTACGCCGCTGAAAATTGCCTGGTGAAATTGGACTTGGGTGGAAATGGCGGTCGACGCGTTACAAAGAGGGTGTAAGAGGTTGCGTTGTGTGAGTGGCTTTTTGCCTCTGAAGGAAGGTGCTATTGATTTGTTTTTGTGCCTCGTAGACGGTGGAAGAGGAACATCACAGGCTACAGGAGGCTTTGTCCAAGTTCTCATTGGAGGGCGGTGACTTTGCCTAAGATACCATCACACCACCTGCTGGCCATTAGGTGAGACAATTCAAAAGGCAGGCCCATATTTGGCGCTAACGGTGAAGTGACAGGAAGTAGCTTGGTTTGGATGTAAAGTAGACCACAGTAGCGACCCATTTTTTTTCTTCAACAATTCTCGTTCTATTAAACGTATCCATGTTACACATGTCCATCCATTTACATCTATACTCCTTAATCACTCCGCCACCACCTTTCCTACTGGCTGCATCGCGATACATACAGTATAATGTTGCGGTCAAACTCAAAAAAAATTTGTGGATATGTATTTCTTTAAAATCATTTTCTCATCGTGTTATTTTAATTCTTATCTAAAGGTGCGGTGTGTAGAAACCTGCTGCTACGTAACTGATGCCTTCAAATGAAGCGTTGAATGATGACTCCTTGTCCCTTCTTCTGTTTAGACTTTTTTTTTTTTTTTTTTTTTTTTTTTTAAACTGGTGCTGATTTGGAGTGCAAGAAGCTTTTCCGAAAACGTCCGCAAGCCTTCCCTTCGCAAAGAAAACGCTCGGATATGTCCTGGATATTTGCTGGAAGCTGAGCGAGGGGAGGAAAATGGCTTTTGCGGCCAGTGCTGTGGGATGTGTGTGCTTGTGTACGCTACATTGTAGCATGATGTTGCATCGCCGACTGTTATGTAGCGCAGCGTTCCGCTGATTTGCATAGCGCCGTGCTCTGTAATATTACAAAGCGCGGTGTTAACGGTCTGTTACGTAACATTACGGCATGTTACGTTTTGCAGCGTTGCGTGGCGTATAGCATTATGCTGCCTAGCGTAGTGCAACGTAACATAGTGTCGCGTTGCACGGATTTGAAAGAACCAAAAATATAAGACCTCTTTTGAGTGTTTATTTGCAGAGAGGTTCCAAAAACAAGCGACAGAATCAATACTTTTTCTTGCCTCCGAAGAAGTGCTTGATCCTCACATATTCACCACTGAAGGAATCACAAGAAATCACTCATACTCCCCTCAAAAAAAGAAAACATGCAAGTTGCCTTAGGACGCCGTTGTTACAAAAGGCTGCACGGTGTTATTTCTTTGCCAAAGTACAACGAAAATGCACATCTTTTATTCTTAGCGTTGAAAGTGGTGGCGAGTAAACGGCGCGTGTGGATGTGTGGGGTTGTTGATTTTCTGGAGGCTTCTGATCGTAACAAACGTCACTGTCTTTAGGAAATAGGGCTCACCCAACATAGCTGTTAATAATGGAGATCTTCTTTGTGCTGACTGTTATTTATTCCTTTTTGGTTGACGTAGACGTGAAGGCTAACAGGAAGTAGAACAAATGCAATGGAGCAAAAACGTGTCAGGAGTTTGGTTTGAGTGAACAAGATGCAAGTCGATAGTTATTGTTATCAGAACAGTGGACAATGTCAGAGTAGGATCGGAAAGTTACGCAATACCATATTTTCTCAAATTGTGGTCACCCCTTCCATTAGATCGGCCGGTGTCATCCGCTTACGGAAAACTGAATGCCTTCCTCAGGGAAAGCAACGGTAGTGTCGCGTCTTACGACAGACTTGTGCAGTATTAAAGTTGATCGTATCAAATGTGAGGCTTACCAGTAATCACAGAAGAATAATAAATGCCTGTACGGACCTAATATCAACAACCATTTCAACTCCGCTGCTAACCAAAAACAGCAGCACCTACAAATCAAAGTGTGGAGACTTATGGCAAACAAGTTCTTGAAAGCTAATTTTAGTAGTAGAAATTGTGATGGTTTGCTTGATGCATGTCGGACAAATAATCCTTCATTTACATAACAACTGTAACGAATGTTCATCAATGCCGACTTCCAAACATGGCATCATAATTCCACAGAAGCCTTGGCCGCTATTTGTGGGAATAGGCTCAGTCCACAATGGTAAAACCGAGGGCTCGGCGCTGCTGCACTTGCAGATGACTGACATGAGTCTTCAACACCATTTGCATTGGTGATTTTCTGAAGCAGTGCAGGACCAAAGAGGCAAAAATGATGCTCCTATTTCATGTACACTTTTTTTTTTAACTCTCCACTTGGTGCCTGTCCCGCAAATAAACAGAGTACTTATTTCGAATGTATCTGAAATAAACCCAAAATAGAGCAGAAAGGTGCCCAATGTAAAATCAGTTTTGGCTGCAAATTGTGACGCAGTCCAAACGCAGACTGGAGAAGACCTTGATCGTACGACATATGAATTTGATTTGGATGTGCCAAACACTTGAGGTCGAAAATGTACTATTATTGTATTGTTAGATGGGGGGGGCTTCACATAATACATGCTGCCATTTCTATAGAGTATTGGAATTGGCCAAACAATGACAATTCAGAGCTCGCAACTTGTATTATATTTCCAGAATGTACCATATTTTTCTCTTATACGTGATGACTATGCAAGAAGTATACTGTGTATTTGGGGTTTTGATTTTACTGAGGCTGTTTAAATTATGTACACTTTAAGGAAAACAAATGTGGTACGTAGTTTTTTTTTTTAATAAATTGGGGAAATAAGTGTCTCTTTTTTTATTTTTATTGTTTTATACCAATGACTTGGGAGTCTGCACTTTGTTTTGTTTTCCTGATTCAGCAGATAAAAGATTGTTTCTTGACAACGTTGGCGTAGTTCGAAATTCTTATGAACAGTCTGTTCCAGAATGCTGCTTGAATAATTTTTCACCTTGGAAAAAAAATGTACGTTAATCACTGTGAACACACAACTCAAGGTCAAACCTCCCAGATGTAATCCTTTATTGGCCTATATCACAAGCAAATACTTTATATTTGTTATCGCACTGTATGCTAGTGTACCAACTGGTAGCATGTTAGCTTTTTAGCAGTTCTAATTTGAAATAGAATCCGACTGAGGAACGTGAGCACTCTGTTTTTCTAAATGTTAAACTATCGACTTGTTAGCATTTAAACAGTTCATTTTTTTATGTCAACATACTAGGTGTCTGTTTGTATGTTAGCCTTTTTTCAGTTCCCATTTGAAAACGGACATCATGCTAGCAGTTGGCATTATTAAGTTCAAATAGTTCTAGTCTTTGTTTTCATTCTGATCCTTTTTTTCTTTAATAGCAGTTGGGACTTTTATGCAAATGTTTCATGGTCACTGAAGCGTAAATCCTGTCAGAACAAATAGACAGATCATTTTGTTACAACAACAAGAAGGAGTTGTTTCTCTTCGCCGTGTAATCATCCAAGATCTTACATCATCACGATGGCCACAGTCCACAGCATTTTCTTTATCGTTGGCTGCCTAGCAGGTAAGTCCGATCACTTTGTTTTAATATTTTGAAAATAGGTCTGTAAAATAAAAGTAGCGGTGTTAAATGTAAAGATCGAACAATCACGTAAAGGTGAATTTATAGTTTAAAATTAATTATTGGTAAATTCGTTGTTTTTTTGGGTGGGGGGAGTTAACACTATATTTCGCCTTCTGTGTTACACTTCAGTGACCTGCTGCCAAGTGTTTGACCATATATGGTCATGCGAGTCAAATCATTTACATAATGAAGTCTTGAAAAATGTGTTGCCTTCATTTAAAAGCTGCTTTATAAAAACATTTTTTTTCCTGATTGTATTCATCCTTTTTAAATACTAAAACACAAAATAGTAAAACGGCAACAATTTTGTGTATACACGGTAATTTATATTAAATTTTACAATAACAAAAGTAACATTTGACATGTACTTTTCAAATTATTAACTGAAAGTACAGTATTGTAAATAAAAAAATATTGATTGATATTTTCTTTATTGGTACAGTATTTCCACTTTTTTTTTATAGCATCTCTGAAATAAGATAATGAAAGTTACTTCCTGTGGGAAAGCTCTATTTGCAGATTTATCAGTTTAAGTGCACCTTCTGTGTTAGTGGTCTCCATTGGGGTGAAGGTATCCTTGGAGGTTGACAGGCCTTGGCTGAGGGTCCACTTGTCCCATCGGGCCGTGCTGGAGTGCTGCTACCGGACCGGCACAGCCTCCCTCCAAACCATGTGGCTCGTGCACCGCCAGCCCGACAATGGCACTGCCATCCCGCTGTTGGTGCCTGCGTCAGACCGAGTGAGGTCGGGCTTCAGAACGTACGCCGGGGTCACCTGCGGGACCCTGACCTTTGGTGAGGTGGAGGTGGCCGACACGGGCCTGTACAGATGTTGGTTCAACGACACCGCCATTATCACGCCAGGCACCTACCTGCAGGTTTACAGTAAGAAAATGCATTTTCCCTGTAAAACACACATTGAGCACGCTCATGTAGCAGCTGCTGTTGGCCACAGCTCATACCCAAACACTCACGCAGACTCGATGTCACACGGTACCTTGCCAAGCCCCGCCTCTCAAAGGCACATGTGTGTACACAGACTGCAATATGTATGTACAGCATTCTGCCCTCCGGGGTTCCAGGTTCACTGTCCTGGAATTGTGTTCAGGGAGTAATTCTATGGACTACCACAAGATGGTGACACACCGTTTTGTTCGACGGTGTAAATTTGAAAGAAGAATGAAAACTGGGAGCATTAAAGGCCAGTTTAGGTTTTGCTGAAAGTTAATGAATGTCAATTCCTCTTCAGTCCTCTCCGAGTGAGGTGGTGTGCAGAGATGGGAGTCAAAGGCATGCTAAGCAGTGCTAACACCTCATAAGCCATAAATCCTGTTAAAGTCACTCCGCGTTGTTGTGTCAGTGTTAGCATCCGTATTTGCTTGTCTAGCTAATCTGCACTCTGCACCATGCGCTCATTAAAATCACTCCCGCTCATTGCTGTGAAAGCTGCAAGCGTGCTAAGTGGAGGTCCTTCTCACGGTGAAAACACAGCTTTTCGTCCTAATCTCATTAGCTGCGGGTGTGAAACAACCTACGCAGGATTATGCCATAACCATTACCTAACAGTCTGATTGTCCACTCATTCCGTTCGTATCGTAGACTTTGTTTTCCACTCTAAATGGTTCACTTGTGTAATCAAGCAATTTCAAGCAAACCTGAAAGTCTCAGTAGCCTCTCTCTGGTGGCATTTTTGCACCATTTCTCTGTGTTTATGCTGGCAATATCCGGAATTGCCAGGATGATTCTACCTAAACGAATTCACTTTACGGGGTAAATGCTGAAATACCTTGAAATTTGCCCAAATGTTTGTGTGCATCCAGAGCCGCTGAAGAAGACGATAAAACTCAGCGAAAAGACCAAAGACAGCATCCTGATGACTGAGGGAATCTTACTACTTCTGTGCGTCCTGGTGCCGTCGGCCACACTCCTCTGCAAAGTCAGATTGGTTACGAATTTAGCGACACCAACAATTTCCAACAGATAAAGCACCAATTGTGACTTTTTTCTCTTCTCTCAGTCAAAGCAACTCCAAGCACTGAAGCAAAAGAAGGCAAAGAGGGAAGAGGAGAACATCTATCAGGTTGGAATGATGAGTTAGTTGCTGGCCCAAGCTCCAAGCAGGAAGCAAAAGTGGCGAACAAGGCACAACGGTGCTGGCTTTAAATCAGCACAGACACACTTGATACTAATCGTATAGCTTCTGTAATATCATATTTTTGCAGGTCTAAGTGCAAAGGAAAGGGTGAAAAAGTCAAGGTCACATCAATGTCTAACATGAATATTTGTATTTGTTCCACAGAGTGGACATGTACGTAGAAGAGTGGCAGTCACTTTTTTTTGTAGCATTCATGGTGATTACATTAGGTCAAAGTTAACTTCCAGCAAGGTGAAAAATCTGTTTGCAAAAAAAAAACATATTACGTGACATGCCTCAGTAAAGGCCTTGACAAGTGTTTTCCAAATCGGTACATATTTTGTTTAATATGATGATTACTCGATGTTGACTTTCATCCACAGGGCCTCAATCTGGATGACTGTGACAAGGCAGCGAGCCTCTACCAGGATCTGGTTGCTAATGTGCATGAAGAAATCCAGCTGGAGAGCCCATGAGTGGAACAGAAGAAATGAAATTAGAGGGGAGGCGGGGAGGGACAGAAATTTGAGTCTTTGTTTATTAAAACCAATGGATTTGTAATGCCATACATAGCTTTTAGTATCCAACAGTTTAGTGCCCGCATCTCTAGTTTGATATTTGTACTGAATCCTGAGCATTTGAGGGTTTTTTTGGGTTTTTTTTGGATTTTTGTGGCAGTTCTGCTGAGGGTTTGGATGTCTTTTTAGAATTGCACACCGGGCCGTAAATGCCTGTATAGGTTGCCCGTCCCTGCTTGAGACCACCCTTTGTATTATGACATTTTTTTGTTCATGATTTTCTAAATTAAATGTCTAATAGTGTCTTTTTTGTATTTGTTTTAATTCATTTACATTTTTATCATTATCACCAATTTATCATTTTTAATCATTTTTATTTTCATGTTTTACTTTTAGCCGAGTTTATTTTGACTTATTTTTCTTCTTGAAAATGCTGTATTTTAAAGCTATTAAAATTTTTATTAGCTCATTTTAATGAATTTTGAATTGTATTAATTTTTTTAAACTTCATTTGTTCAAATTTCATTGATTTTTACTGCGCTTTTTATTTGTGTTGCATGAATGTCATTGCGTGTATACATTTGTATTAACCTATTGTTAAACTCTGTGACGCCACGTTCGTGTCCAAGCAACGGACCTATTACGATTGGCTGCCGTGCCGAGACGCTGTCTCCCATTGGCTATAGCGAAGCCAGCATGGGCGGAGCTTCGGCACCCCGCTAGGCAGGTAGGGAGAGGTCTTGCCCGCTTGCTTGCTGGCGGCGGCGGCGAGTCAACAAGGATCGTGCGAACATGGCGTCGAGCAAGAAGAGTGCTGGGAGCGGCAGGTTCGACAAAGGTGTCAACGGGAGACGTTCGTCTAAACAGAAAGAGGCTCCAGTGGGTGAGTCGGGTCTTTCTTTTATGTTTGTTTGGGGGTTTTTTTTGTCATGAATGACGTCTCGCCCTAATATAGTCTCAATTCCTTACTAGTTTAGCTGCTAACTCCCGCAGCTGGCTTTTAAGCCGTTAGCCGCTTAGCTCCGCACATCAAAACAATTTAGCTTGTGACGCTATGAAAGCGTCGCTGTCCGTTGCGAAGTAAATGTGCGCCACCCTTTCCCTTGCCCCTTCGTGTTGATGACAACCAGCACCCCCTTCAGCCTTCATAGTGTTCTGAGGCGTAGGTTTATGCTAACTTTTCCACGTTTTTGCGTCCCAACTTTCAGCCACTGAATCTGACAGGACTCATCAGAGCAGGTACGGTTAAAAAGATAAAATACAAGTCATACATTGATGCCCCTTTTACGTGTTTGTGTGCGTGTTATTAGTCATAGTGATGTTTCCCAAGTTCTCAATCGTGACGTCAGTACAGACAGGAAATGGCTCGTGACACAACTGTACCCTTATTCACTTTTGCATCCTCTGTCCTCACATATATTCTTGTGTGCATCGTCCGATTCCAGAGTCGCTTTCAGCAGGGAGTGGCATCTTTCGAGGTTTTGCTTATACGTGAGTCATTTCTTCCCATGGGTTTGCATGATGGATGTTCTGCCTGTGCTTACGTTCATGGGTATTGTGGTTTCCTCCCGCTGTTAAAAAAAAAAAAAAGGGGTTAGGTTCACTGGACGCCTGCTTGCAGTGTCAAGAAGCGTCTGCACGTTGGTGAACACTTGGTTCTTCCAATTTAGAAGCAAATTCTCCCACAGGAAGTGGAAATAGAAATACAGTGAACCCCCCGCCCCAACCCCCCATTGGGGTTACATTCCAGAACCACTCGCAATTTGTGAATTCGTATGATAAAGAGAGATCATATGAAAGATTTTGAATAAAATATATATATTTTTACCCCCCACAACTTGCTATAAATATATTGAAACTTCCAGACCCAGATATTTGCTTGATTCATATGTATTTTAAAGCATCACTCATAGAATTCCATAATATATGCACGTGAGGTGCAGGTATTATTTTTGTCCACTTGGAGTCACTATAGTCACTTTCTACAATTGTGACTGAATGCGAATGACGTCTGACTCAGGCCTGAGGATTTCAGAAATTAACAGAAACCTTTTTTCGGTTCTGTTGGATTACCCAACGGGAAACCACGGTAACTAATTTTGGGTTCCGAAAACGTTCATCATGGGAATCCATTTTTCTATTTGAACTGATATTCATAATCAAGAATTCTGATACTCAAAAGTATGTAATAAGTAAGTTGTTTAACATTTTAATGGTACTCATATGGCATCATGAATACAGCATACCACAAAATCTGGCTATATACCATGGGCCACAAGTAAACCTAAGATGTAAATAACCATAATATCAATGGCTACTCACCCCCTTTATTAATACAAAAGCATGTACAGTGATACCTCGGCTCACGAACTTAATTGGTTCCCAGAAAGTGTGTGTGAGCCGAAAAGTTCGTCTTCCGAACATTTATTTCCCATAAGAAACCATTAAAATGAGAATAATCCGTTCCCAGGTCCCCATAAACATAATTTCCGACTAAATAAGCCTTAAAACTACACATAAATATACCTTATTTTATGTATGATAAATGTGCTATTGTATTGAAGTTCAATAAAAAAACTGTACTGTATAATAAAGTCGTTTTATTTACCTTTGTGATCGTAGTTGATGGCTTGATGGAACGGAGGGGGAGGGAGGGAGGGAGGGAGTTACGGTTTGGAAGGAGAGTCACCTTCCATAAGGACTGTAGGTAACTCAACCTCTGGTGTGACTTCTCTTCTTTGCTTCTTAGAAGGAGGCTCTTTATCCTTTTTGCTGACTAAAACCTCTTAATTGACACATGTTGCATGTTAGCGTACTGGTACTGGGACGCTAAGTCACACAAACGCACACCTCGTTCGTGTTTTTCAATGATCTCCTTCTTCTACTTGATCGTCATTTTCTTTAATGTTTTCTTAGGCTTAACACTAGCCTGTGGTGGGGTCTTTTTCGGTCCCATAATAGCAAAAGTGCCTATCAACTCAAACCACGTCCGCATTCAAAGAAAGGGGGTGACGAAGTGAACGCCGTGAGCGTTCGTCAGCTTCTCGCGGCCGCCACGGGGGCGCTGTTCGACCGCTTGCTTTGGTTCGTCCGCCGAAAACTAGTTCGTCAGCTGAGACTAAATGCTCGCGAAATTAATGTTCGTGAGGCGAAAAGTTTGTGAGCTAAAGCGTTCGTGAGCCGAGGTACCACTGTAATAGTAATTGAATGATTAAAATGATGTGATGAATCATTTTTTTTAAATGACCTTATTACTATAGATATACTTATAGTATTGATATGGCTTGACGTCCTCTTTGCAACCCCAAGACGACGTACTTAGTAATCTACTATCAATTTGACCAAACAATCTACCACACGTCATTGTTAGTTCTACCGAAAGTTAACATTAGTATTACTACAGCTTGTGATGAATGTTTTATTCATAAGGCATAGAAAAATAAGTAGTGTGTTTCCGGTAACATGAAATTTCAGCATAGGGTCGGTAGGTCGGGCAAAGTTTTTTATTTTTTTAATCTTTTTTTCTCCCTCCCTACCCCATCAAAAACATAAACAAAATAACCATAAAACATAAAACAAGGAGACATTGAAACCAGTGCCGGATGGTCGTCTGTCAAAGAGGGGAAGCTCAATTTTGGTCGACATCATAAAATGTGTCTGTTTATTTATACGTGAATCCTACTCTAGCTCCGTTCCTTTTCAAGAAAATGATCTGTGACCTTGTCATACCAACAAGGCGTCTTTTCCCGGTACAGACGCTCCCCAGGTTACGAACGAGTTACGTTCCGGAGGATTGTTCATAAGGTGAATTCGTTCGTAAGTTGCTTCAGTGCTATATTTTGTCTGGAATGTATGTTTAAGGCTTATATTGACATCCATTTAACGGGGAGAGAGCTTTTCGTCACGTTCTTCAGGGCTCGAGGGTTAGCTGCCCGGTAAACTACCAGCGGCTTCAGCGGGGAGAGTAGACGATCGTCGCCGATCGCGCGCTGACGCCCCGCCTGCTCCACCGTCACACGCCCGCCCCACGCTCTCTCGCGCGTCGCCGAACGTCGCCGCTGCCGCTTTCTGCCGCCCTCCTCCGCCTGCTCGGCACTCGGAAAAAGGCGCGCAATACAAAATCTAACTTTTTTTTTCTTCCGACAGACCCGTGAAAATGTTCGTATGTACCGTTTGTTTGTAACTCGGATGTTCGTAACTCGGGGAGTGTCTGTACTTAATTAGTGTCCTAAAGCTATAGGAACTACAATAAAACCCACCGGAAATAAAAGAAAGAAAGAAGTCTCCAGCTCAACTCGGAACAGAATGCGAGTTAAAAAATTGCTCGCGACGGATGTCTACACTAAAAGCTCGATGACTGGCTCATTTCAATGTCAATCGAACTGGCACACAGACATATCATCCAATCGGATGCAGAAAAGCCTGGCATCCGGTACCCTCCCACTGCCATCCAGTCCCAGAGAGACGAGCGTCCGTGGGTGGGACAAAAACCAGTTTGTATCCAATGACTCGTCTCCGTTCAACGCATTGGGACAACCTACCCTGAACTCACTACCGTTTAAAGCACAGCGAAGCTGCGGGATGAATGAGAAGGGAGTCGCGTCGTAACCAGTAAGAAAGAAGCTGATTCGGAACAAAAGTTGAGCACGTTGTAGCGCATATTTAGTCAATGACATGTACACACAATGAAATTTACATTCATATATTTGATCACTTATTCTTTGACATTTTAGGGGAAGCCGAGCTTCCCTTGCAGTCCGAGAGCAATCGCCAATGATTGAAATCCCGCCGCCGCCAAAGGCGGCGAGAGTTGGGTACCCAGCGGCTGGGTGTTACAGCCATCTCGTTACCTCTGCGTCCCGCGTCCTAGACGGCCCGTGGTGTTCGTCAAATAGTTCGTTGAATCTTTTCGATACAGCAGTGGATGCTGTTTTCTTAATATTATGGTGCGAGCATGCGACTGCAACACACAAAACGCGGTTTAAACTGTTGTCGGAGATCGTGGCCGCCGCCATGATTCAATGTTGTTGACAGACAACAGGGCAAACGACGCAACGTGAATATCGCGAGAGTTTGCACCAATGTAAACGCTCGAAATTCATCTTTCCTTTTATTATTTACAATTTTGTCTGTGGTTTTATTGTTCTTGTTTTGATTGCAAAGCGTCCTTGAGAATTTTTTGAAAGGCGCGTATAAATGAAATGTACGATTATTATTATTATTACACAAAAATGTAGAAGGTTTGAAAAAAAATGCCGACCGTAAAGTTTTTTTTCGAGGTAGAAATTCTCGGTCGGTCGGGTTACCGGAAACACACTACTTTTTTTTCTACGCCTAAAGTTACCATGTCGACAAGTAGTAAATTATAGAATAACTAAGACTGTTTCACAATATTTTTCGTAGCGATTATTAGCCTTTAGTTTTAATGACCAACTTCAGCACTTGCCTCGGAATCGTGCTTCCCATTGAATCTCTCTTTTGTGTTATGCGCATACATTACACGTGAGCTTAGTGATACGCCCTTCTTTGGATGATTCGAATGAAAAATCCGACAGTCATTCCCATTTCTTAAATGTCGTAAGTAATACAACTTTTAGTGTTGTTTTTTTCTCGTCACAATCTAAATCTTTCATCCGCGTGCTTTCTCAGCGTGCAGACTAAGAAAGCAACTCGTAAAAATAATCCCACGGAAACGACACGCTACCGGAAACGATCGTTACCGTGAAATCCTCAGGCCTGCTGATTTAGGAGGTTGACAGTGTCGTAATCATGCCTGCGAGCGGAATTCTCGCAGTATTTGTGTGGTCACAACACCCCGTGAATCAATATTGTCTCAAGACTCCCGATTTGTACTACAGCCAACACGAAGCAACGGTGTGTCTCGGGGCGGGATATGCGGCTGTGACGAAAACCTTTCCCGGTTGGCAATCGTCTTGGTTCACAAATCAACGTCGTGTTATTTAAGACTGCCTTTATCCGCATATTTACAGTGCAACAGTGACAGCCATCATTCAACGCCAGGATGCCATCTTTGTCAGTCATCGAGATAACAACTCAGCTAGTCAAAACAAGGCGCATGCCGGTGACACTTACATCCGTTGCCGGGGGGTTGGTTGGAACAAAAGTTTGGTCGGCGTGCACAAGTTGCCGCAAGTATTGTTCTCAATGTCCCACCTCAATTTGTGGCAAATGACAGATTTTATTTTGTTGAAAGCGGACGGGCGGCTTGTGTCTGTCCTACTACGGATGGAGGGATTACAATTTGTTCTAGTGAGCAGCGGTAGACTTGATTAAAGTCGGTATGTTGATATTGATGTTTCACATGTTGAAATCATAATTGGACTGACAAATATCTTCTGTGCCGCAGCATGAACACCGACTGATGCCTGCGAGTGTTGCAATATTATCTATATCTATCTATCTGCAAAGAAAAACCTAATATTACTATTTAGTGCGAAACACACCATCACCTGGTGGTAGGAATTGCACCGTTAGCCGGATGGTACTCCGCGACAAGCAAAAGAATCAAGGCTTGACTCAACTCAGCCTTTCCGGTGTGCTGCCACCCGCGGGAGCCTTTGCCCCGTCACAAAAATTGAGTTATTTGTTGTCGATGGGTCGCCAAGAACCCAAATCGTCCTCCCTTTCGACCTCTTGTTTGCCCGACATGTGTAAAAGGTCACTTCAAAAATAACAAGTAGCGGGTAGAAGAGGAGCGCACAGCGTGGGGTGGATGGAGAGCGGTGACCCCTGTCCCAGAAGTGCACACGAGATCAACTTGAACAACAGGAAGCACGCAACAATAGCTGTGTGCACATACTCCCAGTAAGACAATTATAGACGAGAGGTTCCAGGTTGCAGTTCCTTTGATGAGGAAGTCACATTCTTTCTTCTTGTTGAGACAAGGCCCCATCACAAATGTGCTATCCCCCAAAAAAAAAAAAAAAAGGCAACAGGCCGCATAAGAAAGAATCTTGCAATTTCTTCAATTAGTATACAGTTCCTTTATTAGACTAGTTGTCATAAAATAACACCCAGAGACCATCCAGCATCTTGACATGCTTTTATGTGGACTCTTTCAAACTCGGCGAACTTGCAACTGACTTTTTTTCCAGCCCTAGAGCCCACTTAAACTAAACCCACCGTTCTTAACACTATTCTGACGAATATTGAATTTGCAGAATAAGAATGAACTCTATTGGTACCATAAATGATGATACACGTCCAATTGCGTGGCTCGTTTCATGCTTCTGCTAATGACATTTTATTCTGAAATTGACAGTTAAGAGTGTGGGTGTGTGTATTAGTCAGTGGGTGAAGGGTCACATATTCCGCTGAGATCCATGCTGCAAAAAGAATATTTGTACAGAGCTGGCACAATTTGCTTGTTCGTTTTGGTTTTACAATCATGACAAATATCCCAGAGCCGAATCATTTATGTAACCCAAAACATCTTGCGAAATGGATTCAAAGTGACTTTCTCATGATTTCATTTGTCACGGAATGTCACCTTCGTTTGTTATTGGCAAGTGCACAGCACCTCCATATTAGGACATACTGTATATAAAGCAGGATGTATTGTATTGTATCTAAGACACTGCTCTGTATTACCCGCTCCAGTCCATTGGGGTGCAGCAGATCACCAAAAACTGTGCAGGGTTCACCTCAGTTGCAAGAAACAAGCACATTTCTGGTTCCTTTCCTGGAATTGAAGGGCATTTCGTGTTTTCTGTGTATTATTCACTACTGGGAAAACATGCTTTGTGTTGTCCATCCATCCACGACATTGCGGAGTGAGCACTGAGACAACAAGGCTTTGAGATCAAGTTAAAACCGAAGACATTGTGGAGTTATGGCCAAGACAACAAGAATTTGAACTCAAAACCCGCAAGACTTTGAGGCGTTAAGGCCAAGTCAAGACGAAGACTTGAAGCAGTCAAGACCAAGACTTTGAGGCCAAAAAATAAGGCTTTGAAAACCCGAGACCGGGTCAAGACCAATCAATACCTTGAGAGCAAGTTGAGACCAAGACTGACATCAAGTCAAGACAAAAACTTGAAAGAGATCAAATCAGGTTAAGACTGAAAATTTGAGGGTTAAACATTCTTTGGCTTTGTCTGCTGAAGTCTGCTTGCTTCATGTTAACACAAAGTGGAATGCTTGAGACAGGCTAACAGAATTTGCATCGTTTTAATCTAAAGATATCAATAATGAGTATTTGATTACAACAATAGCAAAAAAAAACACTGATAGTTTTTCACTGGACATTACTGTAGATTAGGGATGGCAAAAATACGGATTGGCTGCGTGCGTGCACCACACTGCCCCTGGAGGCCAAGGTGCGCACAAAACAGGTAGCGCATACAGTGGGGCAAATAAGTATTTAGTCAACCACCAATTGTGCAAGTTCTCCTACTTGAAAAGATTAGAGAGGCCTGTAATTGTCAACATGGGTAAAGCTCAACCATGAGAGACAGAATGTGGGGAAAAAACTCAGAACATTACATTGTTTGATTTTTAAAGAATTTATTAAAAATCATGGTGGAAAATAAGTATTTGGTCAATACCAAAAGTTCATCTCAATACTTTGTTATGTACCCTTTGTTGGCAATAACGGAGGCCAAACGTTTTCTATAACTCTTGATAAGCTTTTCACACACTGTTGCTGGTATTTTGGCCCATTCTTCCATGCAGATCTCCTCTAGAGCAGTGATGTTTTGGGGCTGTCGTTGGGCAACACGGACTTTCAACTCCCTCCACAGATTTTCTATGGGGTTGAGATCTGGAGACTGGCTAGGCCACTCCAGGACCTTGAAATACTTATTTGCCCCACTGTATTTGTGGCCCGGATGAGTTGGAGCCAAGTCAAAGGCGTGGCAATAATTGCAAGGTAAACACGAATAACAACATTAATGCCGACTCTGTGTTATGCTCGAAAACTCGAATATCAAATTCAAGGCCCCGGGGCCCGATCTGGCCCGCCACACCATTGTATGTGGCCCGGAAAGGCAAATCATGTGTGCCAACTGCGTTTCTCGCTAAAATACAAACACTGCAAATTGTCTTCACTTTGTCCTTAGTAAAATAAAATGTCAACAGGCGAGGCAAAGAATAGCATTTTCAACACACGCGATCTGATGAAACATCTGAAGAAATTCGGTTTGACACATATCCTTGAAAGAAACCACAACTTCCCATGAAGATAACCCACTGCAGTACTGAGTGAGGAGCTCATGGTGTGATTTCAGACTCACGCTCGGATGTCACTGAAAATACCTCTCGGTCAAGAAAGCCGCACGCCCTTTCGCTCAACCTGTAAATCGAAACAAGCTGATATGAGCAACATGACAAGATTTACCCAAAATGACAGTCAGTCAAAGTGCTGAATCTGGTTGGAACAGTCACTTCAACGCGCCAAGAATTCTGACAATCAGGCGATGGGTTGCGGAGAAATTTAGTGTAAAGTGGGGGGGGGGATGACGTTTTGGGGGAACGTTTTTGCGGGATATTGGCGAACAAAACGTGGTCAAAAAATACCTTGAATAAACAGTTTAACTTTACAGGCTAAAATTCCAGCGATTTCAGCAGGTCAAAATGACCGTGATGTTTTAAACACTGACACCGAAAAACGAGTGCAAATTGGCGATTATTGGTGAGAAGCGTAATAATAATAATAATAATAATAATAATACATTTGATTTATAAGCACCTTTCTAGACACTCAAGGACACTTTACAATAATGTAGTGTGGCCAGCAGATATGTCGTGGACCTTCTGCATTTTATTGTTTTTGGGGTTTTTTTGTGAGTGTTTTTGTTGCGTAGGATTTTAGAGGCAATTGAAGGGCACATTCCACTACAAATTCTACAAAGATGCTGGCTACTTTTTACTCTTCTTCTTACATCAGACATCCATCCATCCATTTTCCGATCCGCTTTATCCTCACAAGGGTCGCAGGGGGTGCTGGAACCTATCCCAGCCGTCTTCGGGCAGTAGGCGGGGGACACCTTGAAGCGGTTGCTGCCAATCGCAGGGCACACACAGACAAACAGCCATCCACGCTCACACTCAGACCCACGGACAATTTTGAGTGTTCAATCAGCCTGCCATGCATTTTTGGGGAAAGTGGGAGGACACTGGAGTACCCGGAGAAAACCCACACAGGCATGGGCAGAACATGCAAACTCCACACAGGGAGGCCGGAATCAAACCTTGCACCTCTGCACTGTGAGGTTGACGTGCTCACCACTGGGTCACCGGGCTCCCCGTACATCAGACAATTGCGTGAAAAGAAGAGGGTGCGATTTAATTAGAAAAAAAAAGTCCAGATTAAAGTAAGCAAATGAATGGTGTTCAAGAAATGTTGTATTTTCAAGCACTGTTTGACAAAAATAACCTCATTTTCATCACCATCGCGAGGCATAATGGCATTATCACTACTTGTTACCGACGAATACTCAAAACACTCCTACACAGTCTTAAAAAAAGGAAAAATGGCGCCGACGCATCCCTTGCGGCAGGTTCCCGTCGACTCGCGTTTCACGTGATTTCGAAGGCGGTTGGTTCATTCAGCAACCTTCCCAAAACGTGTTGCTCATGTCAATCGCCAACTCTGAACTCGTAAACTGCGGTCGTGAAGAGAGTGTCCATTATTTTTCATGACCATTGATCGAGTCGTCGGAGCTACTTGTCGCTCCAATAATTCCAGAAGTGAGAACAGAGGGCACAATGTGCTCAAGAAAAAAACAGAATGTTTTCCTATCGGCTCTTCCGTGTAACGGTCACGCTCCCTCCCAGATCAGCGTCACCTGCCAATTCTGTCAAATGTCAAAGGGGGAGCCACGAACTCCAAAGAGCCAATGGCGAACAGAGTTGTCACACGGAGGCGCTCGAGTGGGGCCGCACTTGTCTGTGGCAGCGCCGTTTAAAAAGCCGAGTGGCGAGAGTCGAGCAAATTGAATCTGGGAAGCTTCTGACAAGATATCGACTCGAGGCTGTGAGAGTAAAACCGGAAAGCTGTCTCTTCTTTCCGCTGGCCGATCCCTCCCCTCCTCCCTCCTTTCCTTCCTTTCTTTCCTCCTCACTCCTTTCTCTTCTTTTTTCTCCACGCTCGCAAGAGGGGACACAGACAAGGACAGAAGCTTGAACACAGATGCTGGTAAAGTCTTTTTTGATTGTTTGTATTTTTTTACATCTCTACCATAATTTTGTTGAGTGTGCACGCAAGTATGTCGATACATCCATGAAATTATTTTCATGTTTGCAATGTTGCTCTGTAAGACTTGTGGTTAGCTTCAGGCAGCGGTTTTCTGACTTTTTTTTTTTTTTTTTTTTACACCGAGTACCATCTAAAACAATACTTGGCTCTCAAGTATTTCATATTTTGGAAAGCCGCGGTGAAATTAGGCAGTTTGTAAATCAAGACTGTGTAAATATTGGAGGAGCGGGACAAACTACTTGTATTAGTTCAGTTCGACCAAGTGAAACACAAATTTTATTGAAATGTTTGAAACGGTTGTAAAAGTCAAGAACAACTGAGCTGTACTGAACCAATAAGATTAGACAACCTTTATTTGTGACTTTTCATATGACATGACCAAACTTTGGCGTTCTTTGTTTCGTTTGCTTTCCCAGGTGTTAAGTTTGTTTTGGGGCAAATGCAAAGAGTAAAGATTAAGTCTGGAGATCGACACGAGCAGTCCAATAACCTTCCAATTCCATTTTGGGTCATTCGATTGCTGCAGGATGAATGTTGTCCCACGTCTGTTTGGTTACATCCTCGCGAAATTGGCAAAATGGTTTCTGTCCACTTGTGATTTTGATTTTGCAATCGTTGAAGATTATTGATCTGGTCATGAAGCGCCCGTGACATTTGCTCCTATAAGTGTTTCACACCTGAATTTGTCTTTTGGGATTCACGACCTGAACCTCTTTCCATCACTTTGGTAAAGGTGAGCAGGTTTTTTTTGGTTGTTTTTGTTTTGATGATGGTATCATCCTGACCATGCCCGCCATGATTTGCATGTGTTCGGTAAATTCAACTGACTCACTTTCTTTTACAGGAAACATACTTTTAAGTTTTAATGTGTCCAGCCTGTAGTTGGTTGATGGCTGTCTCACAAGCGATTGCCGGCTTTGCTAGCGTGCACTGCTTTTGGCGTAAATAACACTGCACGGCCTTCCTCGGTTATGCCAGAGCCAGGTCAAATGATTCAGGCTGTGTTTGTGGGTTTTTGAGATGGTCTGGAAAGAGGAATAATAAAAAATAAAAAAAACATTTCAGTCGTGTTCATGTTGACTCTGCGTTGTTATGCTCCTAATTGGTAAGGCGTAGAAAAATAAGTACCGGTAGTGTGTTTCCGGTAACATGAAATTTCAGCATAGGGTCGGTAGGTCGGGCAAAGTTTTTTATTTTTTTAATCTTTTTTTCTCCCTCCCTACCCCATCAAAAACATAAACAAAATAACCATAAAACATAAAACAAGGAGGCATTGAAACCAGTGCCGGATGCTCGTCTGTCAAAGAGGGGAAGCTCAATTTTGGTCGACATCATAAAATGTGTCCATTTATTTATACGTGAATTCTACTCTAGCTCCGTTCCTTTTCAAGAAAATGATCTGTGACCCTGTCATACCAACAAGGCGTCTTTTCCCGGTACTTAATTAGTGTCCTACAACTATAGGAACTACAATAAAACCCACCAGAAATAAAAGATTAATTTGTCGCTAGTTGTTTGTTTACAACAAAGAGTGTCGCTAAAATGGGGGCGGGCGCTGGGTGTTCGTGGCGGGGGGTAGAGTAGACGACCAGCCAACGACCGGCGCGCCGTACCACCACCCCCGCCCGTACCACCGTCACGCCCGCCCCCCACCTCTCCGCGCGGCCGACTTCAAACGTTGCCGCCGCCGTCGCCTCGTTGAATCTTTTCGATACAGCAGTGGATGCTGTTTTCTTAATATTATGGTGCGAGCATGCGACTGCAACACACAAAACGCGGTTTAAACTGTTGTCGGAGATCGTGGCCGCCGCCATGATTCAATGTTGTTGACAGACGACAGGGCAAACGACGCAACGTGAATATCGTGAGAGTTTGCACCAATGTAAACGCTCTAAATTCATCTTTCCTTTTATTATTTATAATTTTGTCTGTGGTTTTATTGTTCTTGTTTTGATTGTAAAGCGTTCTTGAGTGTTTTGAAAGGCGCTTATAAATGAAATGTACTATTATTATTATTATTACACAAAAATGTAGAAGGTTTGGAAAAAAAAGCAGACCGTAAAGTTTTTTTTTCGAGGTAGAAATTCTCGGTCGGTCGGGTTACCGGAAACACACTACTTTTTTTTCTACGCCTAATTGGTTCATGTCGCGCCGACTTGTCCCTTCCTGCATTCCGGCGTTCGCTATTACCAGTGTTTCTGATCAAATTTCCACCTTTTGTCACCACCATGACTGATTACATTTTAACTGCCTGTTGCGTTAATTTCTCTGTTCTATTTTGACTGAGGCATGGCTTTCCTAATCACGAGTGGCTGATTTTTTTCCCCCCGCCATATAAATAAAAAATATTACTTTTGACACAAAGGAAACATTTCTTTAAATGAAGAGGACATGCTTGGATGTCACTTTTGGTGACCTGACAGTCTTTAGCTCCATCCAGCGCGGTTCCATAGCAATACCAACAACTAAATGAACACCCCTCTGACATTGGTTTGGTTTGGTTTATTTATTGAACATAACATAAAACATATACAGTAATAATAAGGTAAGTAAGAGAAATCAGTCATCATTCAACACAGTATATATCATATATATATATATATATTAATATAGCATTATATTTAATGTTTAGAACTTATCATTTTAACTCTGATTGATGTAGGTTGTTTGTACTATTTTTTTGAATTTGTTTTTGAACTCAGCAAGCGATTTACTCATTTTCAGGTCCGTTTCGAAATTATTCCACAGATTAACACCTTTGATAGATACACTTCTTTGCTTGATGTTTGTTCTTGTTTTTAGTTTTTTGAATAAGTTGGTACCTCTTAAATCATAGCTGCTTTCTCGAATTTCGAAGAACTTTAGAATGTTTTGGCAGAGCAGGTTATTGTGTGCTTTGTACATTAGTTGTGCAATTTTGAAGTCAACCAGGTCATAAAATGTCATCGTATTTAGTTTGATAAATAATGGATTTGTGGGTTCCGTATATTTTGATCTATTAATAATTCGAATTGCTTTTTTTTGTAGTTTTAGAATCGGGAGTGTGTTTGTTTTGCAGGCATTTCCCCATATTTTCACACAGTAGGTCATATATGGTAATAATAATGAAGTAATGTGTACAAGGATCTCTTATTTAGCACTTCCTTGGTTTTGTAGAGGATCCCTATGGTTTTGGCTATTTTTCTTTTTACGTTATCGATATGTGGCTTCCAACATAGTTTTGAGTCTATTACTAATCCGAGAAACTTGGTTTCATTCGCTCTTTCTATCTCAATTGAGTTTACCATAATTTTAGCTTGGTGTTTGATTGGTCTTGTGCCAAAAACAATTAGCTTTGATTTTTTCAGGTTAAGTGACAATTTATTTCTGTCGAACCAGTTTTTTTGTCATTCAAGTCAGTGAATTCTTATCAGCCCAAAGGCAGAGTGGCTGACAGAACTCTTGAAATGTATGTCATTGGTTGTGCAACAGACTTGCTCATGTGCCTGACCGACTCTGTTGGAGGGTTTGAAAACATTCAGCCTAATTAATTTGGATTTGGGGGCATTGTGGGCATATGGGTTTGACCTTTTCACTTTGGCACATATTTAAGACATTAAACTCCAGTGTCCCCCAAGGCCCACTGACTATTTTTGTATGTATTCGGAGAATGTTTGGGAGGATATGTGTGTGTGTGTGGGGGGGGGGGGGGGTGACGACTCTATCAGAAAGATGCAAAGTTTGTCTCAGATCTTACCAAAGTCATGGGATGAGTACCAATGCGTGCATGTGCGTGGACTCAGGAACAAATCTCACTTTCATTTCTTTTAGCAGAGCAGGGATACTGTTGGCAGGGCGGACTCAACTGTGTCTCTGTGACCAATCGGTAGGGCTGAATAATCACGCAGTCTTGCTTACCATCCCTGGCCGAGTGCCCTGCAGGGCCCACGTTGCCCTCGATCCGTATCGAAACACACAAAAAGGCCTCTCTGTTGATGACTGTGCGGTTTGAGGCAGGTGCCTTAGGAGCGACGTAGACAAGCCGATGCAAAATATGTTCAAAAATAATCCGGTATCTTGGTTTCTCTATCAAATAATTCGGATCAAAACGATTTAATCAAACAGTGTGCTGTTTCTTCAGCAAATTCAAAGGCCAGCTGATCACCGAGTAGGTATGATCCAATTAGACCACATGCAAGAATTATTTAAGTCCTATTGTTTGACCACAAATATTTTTCACGAGGATCGTATTTTCTTCGAATTAGTTGTGGACCAGCGGCTCCTTGAGAGTTCATAGATGTGCAAACAGAACTGGGCTTGGCATCGGCGCCCTCATCCATGCCACGTAGTGATCCAAAACAACACTTTGCGGCTGTTTGTGTCGACCCCTCAATGCCCAGCCCTCTGGGACTCCTCTATTAGTGCTTGTTTTGAAGTTTTCGTCTGGCTCTCGTGGAACAAAAACTTTTCGTGGTTCCCTGCACTGCAGTTTGGCTTTCGGGGGCTTTTTGCTGGCTTCGCGTTTCCGGTCTGTATTTCGCTGCGAGGGATGTAGGACTGGATTGTACTTATCACTTATATGTTAGCCGCTTTCAAACATGGTCTTGCGTTTCTCCTTCTGTGTATTATATATATATATATATATATATATATATATATATATATATATATATATATATATATATATATATATATATATATATATATATATATATAAAAGAAACAAAACATCAAGCGCGCTGCACAGGTCCACGCACGTTTGTTTTGCCAGCCACGGCAGCGTGAGACACCGAAAACGGATACTTAAATAGTTTATGAATGGAGGGTTTACTTTTAAAAAGTTGCCAGATTTTTCCACTGACAAAACCAAAGTTACCTGTATGTTTTGCAGTCGTAAACTGAGCTATCATCATAGCACGTCGAGTCTGAAATACCACTTAATGGCCAAGCGCACAGCTTACGTGAGTACTCCGTCCCCTCGTCTCAGACAGACAGCTATGGATCATTTCAAAGTGAAGAAAATGGATGACACGACAAAGAACAAAGTTGCTGAAGCAATCGGCAATTTAAACAGCGTGGGCTAAACTGTTGCTAGAACAGGGGTGTCTTTATTTAGCTCATTTGTGCATAGTTGTCATGTTTGTCCGTCTGCAATCTGACGTTTAAACGAAGTAAATTGCGTTGCAGCTGGGGTTAATCAAGCCGGCGCTCCACTTCCGGGATTGACTATTGGGACTTGTAGTTCTTTTGTTCGATTCGACTTGATATGTTTGTGTTGTATGGTTTCTTATGTTTAAAACAATGACTAATGATGACGAAAATGATACATAGTGAAATCAGGGTTGATTACATTATTTATTAAACGTATTGTTAAATAAAGGTATTAATTAATGTCAATTATATAATATTTACATTGTGATGCAGAAAGATAGATATATTAATTTTTTACTGCATTTATGTGTAGTTTGGGTTATTACCTGCTTCTGATACTTCTGTTACAACTACTACTACTACTACTACTACTACTTCTGCTGCAAAGTGCTCCAATAAATGATCAAAAAAGTACAGAACGAGAGATCCTTCCATGCTGACCGACAATCCCTATTCAGGGGGCCGTGAAAAACGGAATTAACTGAACAACTCCACTACTGATTGCCAGCGAAAGCCTCCATTACAAGAATCCGAAATGATGTTGACCGTAGAGAGACTTCCGAGCAAGAAGGTTCAACAGAATCAGCATAGCCTGACTGCTGTGTTCAAAGCAAATTTGAGAAAAACGAAGTATGCAACCATTGCTTAAATCCATTATAGGCTGAGTACTAGTTTACCTTAGATGTGCACTTTATAATGTTATATTGCGCTGTTTTGATTCCATAAAAAGAGCTGTTCAAGCAGCTGTGTGACAAAATATTTTTTTCACTGTTGTTGATGGACAGTAATATTGTGTGAGAGATAATGTGTGAATAACTGCTCCAAGTGAAAAATGTTCATGTAAAATTGAAAATCAAAATTGTTATTTCAGTAAATATTAGCGTTTTGCACATAGAAAACTGATTCATGATTCCATGTTGATGAGAGCATTAAAATGGGGGAAAATAGGACAAGAAATATAAAAGGAAATTCAGAAACGATAAAAAATGCGTGAGCAATCACGATTAATTTTTAGTTAATTTGAGTTAATTATGACAGTTGAGTTTTTAATTAGATTAAATATTTTAATCGCTTGACAGCTCTAATATATATATATATATATATATATATATATATATATATATATATATATATATATATATATATATATATATATATATATAAAAACTCGATCACAGCAAAAATATCTCCCATCCCAGTGGTCATTTGCCTTTGTGTCTTTGTCTCTTGCAGTGATGGACACCAAGGCGGTTTTTGTGGCCCTGTACAACGTGTGCGAGGAGAATGCTGCCTACTTCTCGGGAGGGGCCAAAGGGCCGCAGAACGACACGGCCCGCCGGCTGGTGGACACGATGAAGCTGATCCAGGAGCACGCCCGCAGCCTGGAACCCGTCATCTCGGGGTTTGCCGCAGTCTACCACCATTTTGACTTCGACCCGCACATACCGGCCAATGGCTATCGCTCGCTCGTCAAGGTAGACCGCAAGCACACGCGCCCGAAAGTAACGGTATTATGATCGCATGTGGCCTGACCGACCTAAACGAAAAAAAAAATAGGATGGGAGATCCATTTCACAAACTTCACTTTAACATCCTGGTCAGATTTGATGCACCCGTTACAATATATGTGTGTAAGACTGCCAACATTTTAGACGAACCCTGCAGTTTAGGCATCCTTGTCCTCCGCTCTGGCCGCCCTGAAGAATTGCTCTCCAGCCTCCCATTGGCAGGAGACGGCTTTGTTTCAAGGTCAGCTCATTTGTTGCACAAATTGATTTTGTGTTGCAAATCAGGTTAGATATACTCCTGCAGCAAGCTGCACTCCAGTATATCCATCCCCCTATACGCACAGTATTTTATCTCCCACAGTTATTGATGAAAGCTGGTGACCTTCGAAAGCTGCACAAGTGAATAAGGCAAACCGAGTAGCAAAATGAATGCCTCTCATTCCCACAATAGCCCAGATTTATATGGACATAACTCCCCGGGCAGAAGTCCCAAGCTTGGTTGCTTTTACGCATCACAATTTCAAACGGGCCGCACTAAGTCTCCGAATTTGATCAGGCCTTGATTGTGATTTTTTTTTTAAATCATATATATAAAATTAAATCAGTTTCTCGCAGTAGAGCAGACCTTAAGGCCTCTCTTATTCACACACTTAATGCAAATTTGCAGCTGAAGCAACCATCTGTTCAGAGAATCCATCCAAAACTAAATGAATTTGTTCCCAGCTCAACTGTTCTAAAAACTTTCTCAACACTTCAGGCAATTTGTTTGTAGCGCCATTTTAACATTTCAACAGCAGCGTGTTGGCTTTGTCTATCACCACAAGCTGAAATTTTACTCACTTGGCATGGCCTCTTTCAGGTGGTGCGTTGCTGCCTCCTTCACATCATCCACAAGGGCCGCTACATCACCGCCAACCGCCGCAGCATCTTCTTCCGTATGGCCCACAACGCCGGCGAGATGGAGGCCTACTGCAACGCCCTGTGCCAGCTGCGGGCTCTGCTCTACCTGGCCCAGCGCATGTTGCACGACAACGGCCACGGCAACCTTTTCTTCCACGACGAGAGCGGCCTCAGCGAGAGCTTCGTGCGCGAATACAGCTCCATGCACAAGGGCTGCTTCTACGGCCGCTGTTTGGGCTTTCAGGTTGGTTCAGAGTTGAATGGCCAGCCGGCTGTTGAGGACCGCAAAGGTTTTCAAGTCAATTCTGGAATTTCTAAAACGGTGTTTTCCAATTATAAGCTAAGCTATACATATTTTACATTAGGGAAAGCTGCCAAACAAAAAGGGGGGGGGCATCAAGTCGAAGAGAATTGAATTGATCTGCCTGTCGTTACACAACAATGCCAAAAATTCTGAGTTGAATTTGTTCCCAGACCACCTCTGCGAGAAGTGAATCCCGCGATAGAGAAATGCCATTTTTAAGGCAGTTCACATTAGACACATTTTTTAAATAATTTGAACACGTTGAGAGAGACCAAGAGCAGTAAAATATTGTACAGTTTAACAGTGTACCAATCCATTTGTGTTTGCAGTTTAAAAAAATCAAGCTCTTTTTCCCCAACAAATTTAACTTTTCGTTTCATAATATACATACCGGTAATGTACATCAAAAATCCTGCGCAAAGATATACAAAATGAACTGTTGCTTTCTGTTGGCATAAAAAGCAGGATTACAGAAGATGACATTCAATCATTTTCAACAAAAACTGTGCTATTCTGAAATACTTCCCTATTTCCCTCTGTCCAAACCACCTATTGTGGACTACAATTTCTTCCAACTAGCTAACAATATTTACTCTACTGCAGTTTTGCAAACCTGTTGTGCTTTATTCATCTTGCACTTAAGCTCTTTAATTAAAAATGAAATGGTGCCAACCTTTGTACATTCTCTCTTTTTAGCTCCTGGCTCTCATGCTCAGTACAATATGAGCGAGCTGTCGTCTCATCCGTGCTTTTGGAATGCATCATTAAAATTGTGAATGTTGCACTCAAGGTGATGATTTTGTTCTTCGGCCCCCACCAGTTCTGCCCCGGTATCCGGCCGTCTCTGCAGACCATCGCCATCAGCCTCGTGGCCTTTGGAGAGAACTACAGGCCCCATCAGTCTGGAATAGGTCAGCATCGTCTTCATTGTCATTCAAGTGTCACTCTCTCATCTCACCTCACCGCCTCCGCGCTGTTCCTTGACCGCCCTCTCGCTCTCCGCAACCACCCTGTCTCAATCTTTTGATGCTACAATATGTATGTGTTGCATGCTCTTTCATCCCTTTTGGAATCTCAGGCGAGAGCCTGCAGTCCTCTCCGTATTTTAGAATGTGTCTCAAGCCACAAGACCCTTCCAAAAATATTGATAGGTGGAACACTTTGGTCTGACTAACATTAAATTCAGTTTTTCGAAATGTTGTGTTTGCTGATAATTGACAACCTGGGGGTTATTCATCTGTGGGGTTATGCCAGCGTATCAGAGAGCAGCTGCGTTAACAATATGCACTCAGTTACCGCCATACATACTTTTCATTTGAATCTTTTATATTTCTGGCCTCGGGGTGTTTTAAAAGACCACTTGACCACTGTTAAGCGTAGCTTAGTGATAAACTATGGCGTGTCCCGACCGGTATGCAAATTTAAATTACATTGCTGCTGTAGGAACGGAACAGGATCATCAACTGAGAACCTTTTAAGTGGCCCGGGCTCAAACTGTCACCATGAACGTTTATGAATTGCAAAGACAATATTTTAAATCACGCATCATTAAGATCTGTCGTAATATAACGAGAAGCCACGGTCAAACTACTTTGTATTAACCAGCCGACAGTACTGTAACTTGGTTGATTTAATCAAATCAATTTGTATGTGATATTCAATTGACCATGTTGTTCTGAGCAGGGCAGCACGGATCGCAGGTGATTAGCGTGTCTCCCAAATAAAAACCAAAACGCACTTGGCCGCTGGTTTGATTTGACCTCCAAATTTTGTGCAACTTTTGCCGGTTTAAAAAGTTTCAGTGTAATTCAACTCATTTATCCATTTTTTTGTGCTCTCTACTGTGCCACAGTGGAGGCAGGAGGTATTGCGCCATATGGTGAGTGTACACGCTCACCTCATCCCAGCAGAAATAAGAAACCCTTAGCTTTAAAGTGTTTGTAGTCGTCAATACAGTAGGCTGCCTACAACCCATCTTGTATAGTGTCCATATAGATTTTTTCCTCCCTTCCCTGAGAGTTGGCTGTTCCTCCAAAGTGCATCTATGCGCCCTACGCAGAAAATTTTTTCAAAGTTGCATGAGAAGAATATACATAAAACATTTATAAATCGACAAGTTGGTCGTGCTGTATGTCAGTAAGGCTTTGTTTTGTTATTCATGGTTTTAGACAGCTCTGAGAGGCTTTGAGGTCTATTCCCCGATACAAAATGATTTTCATTCACTTCGTCGGCAACACTAGTCTACTTGTTGCTCCCTTCTTTTATTTACCCCCTTGATTAATTTTCCTCCCCAGCCGCCGTCTCCTCAACAATACATGCTGCCACACAAATGAAAATGGCATTCTGTTTCCTTTTTCCCCGCAGGTGTAGCGGCTAGCTCCTTCTTTACGTCGGGCAAGTACGCCATCGACCCCGAGTTGAGAGGGGCCGAATTTGAGCGCATCACTCAGAACCTCGACGTCCATTTCTGGAAGACGTTCTGGAACGTCACAGAGACCGAAGTGCTCTCGGTAAGTGGAGGCCTGGATAGCGTTTGCCGCTTTGCCAACTCGATTCACCACGACTCGTTGAGCTGTTGCTGTCCGGCAGAATGTCCAAATATGGTCACATTTTTATTTATTTTTTTTCTCTTTCATTTACAAGTCGATACTAATGGTCCATCCCCATTTCATCTGTTACTTTTACTTAATTTAATCAAATTAAAGCCATGAAAATAGGTTGATAATATATACATGTGCACTCTTGAACGCAACTCATGTCTGAGAAGTGTTGCAAAGCTCTATAAAGAGTGAGTCTGGCCGTGTATTGTGAGCAGTGAAGATGATCTTATATTCTGTGGAGACGGTGTGTCGCGTTGAAGTAGATTCCGATTTAGTTCTGGATGCAATTGTGAGACTCCACTAGCACCATCTGGTTGAAGTGCTCCGTCAATCTCCTCGTGATGTGTTTTCAAAGTGACTTGATTTTTGTCGTTTTTTTTTTTATTTATTTGAAATAGGCCCGCGCTAGCAAGTAGAGCGCTGTCGAACGGTGGAAAAGCAGAAGTTGCCATCTCCCCGTGTTGTGGCCACTTTACTGTAATTATGACGACCTCAGCCTTAGCATAGCTTAGCGATAGACTACAGTGCATTCCCACTTGCATACAAATGAGGCCTACATCGGCCGCAGTAGGAGTAGAACTCAGTCGTAAACCGAGGAGCCTCGAACTCTGGGAAAAGAAGCTTCTGAATTTGTCCATTTGTTCGCTTGCACACCAGTAAAATCTCAAGGAAATCGGTTTATCACGTTTGAATCACGTGCAAGCAACGCACATGTTCAAATTCCGTAAATTCAAAGGACTTTTTGTTTTTTCAGAAGACAATACTTTTCTGCCCGCCGGTAGACGTACTCTGCTATCAATATGCATTTGCGCCGGCAGTAATAATAGAGGCGAAATCAATTCATTCTGCGGCATTCATGATTTATTCATGTAGTTTCTCTTTCCCTCCAGTGAACTTGCCGTGTAACTCGCAATCCCCTTTTCTTGATTTGCTGCCATCCTCCCTCCCCTGCATCCCCCCGCAGAGTCTGGCCAGTATGACATCCGTCCCGGTCAAGGTGAACCGAACGCTCTCCGTGCCTCCCGTGCCCTTCGACCTCCCACTGGCAGCCAATCACCAAGCCTCGGTGACCATACCGCCGCCGTCGGCTCACATTGGCACCGCTCCGGTTCAGATGAGACTCATCTCGTACGACCTACGGGAAGGACAGGTACAAAAGCATTGTTTGACTTCACAAAGGCTGCTTTTGCACTGCATGGTCCAAGTGACACAATTCCAATTTGTTGGCTCCCGAGCGGCACGGTCGGGATGTGCGTCGTGACATTAGATGGAGAAAAACAAATGTATGGAATCTGTTATCTTGAGATTGGAATCGGGACTCTTCCAAACGTGGATGAAATCCAATATGGATCAGATCCTTGCCAGACTGCCACTCAGAGTGCAGCTTAAACACGCTTGACATGCGTCTGCATTTGTTCCAATTGCACAAAGAAATCACCACAATAATCCAAAGCAAAAGCACACACAGACTCCAATATGCTCTGCTGCTTTGTTTAGTCTTTTTTTAAAACATAAAAGCATTTGTTTCTGTGGAGTTGGAACGACTTAAAGACATTTCAGTTCAGTTCAACGAGAATATTGATTTGATATTTGAGTAAATTATGTTCTGAGCGTGGTCACAAAACAAAGTAGGAGACTGCCAGCGCCATGAGATTCTAATAAAAATGGGTGGATTGAAACCCAGCTACTGTACACTAAACCCATCTATCGCAGATGTCTTTGGTACAGTAAATTGCAGTGTAATTCCACTTTCGACCACGAGATAGAAGCATACTGCTTATAGAGATTGTGTGGGGGGGGAGGAACAGGAAGTATTTCAGCATTTTTATTGAATATTATTGCATCTCCTCTACACTCCTGCTTTTTACGCCAACAGAAAGCGACGGCTGTAAGTTTTATAATGTACATCTTTGGGCAGGATTTTTGATGAATATTGACAGATGTTAAGTTGGTTGGTTTGGAGAAAATGAGATTTGTTTCCTGTAAAAATGTTTTTTGTGATAGAGGGATTGATTACTGTGCGTTAGTCAAAAAAATGGGATACAGGCTTTAAATCAGAAGTGGACACTTGGTTCTGCAGTGTAAATCCCGTTTTAATAGTTGTCTGGCCTAGTTTAACAATGTTTTTCCCACTGGGTCTGTTTGGCAAAGCTTTACATATTCAAGCCCTGAAAATTCAGAAAGCATTTTTTTAGAGTTGGAATTTTGTTGACAGCTACTCCCAGTCGTCTCCACACATAATCCTCGTCCCTTTCATCGCCGTCACTGCCACTTTTTCAGCTCTTTATCACCCTCTCTCACTCGCTCGCTCGCTCACTCACTCATCCTCATTGTGCGAAAGCTGGCACAGAACCACACAAGCAATTCAGCAAACGCCTCAGTCATTGATTTTGCTCAAAACAAAAACAGCACGGTGCTTTTCGGTGACACGAAATTACAAGATTCGGTCAGCGGAAAACAAAAAACAGCCAAACAAAAAAAGGCCTCTTGGCAAGATGTCATGAACCTGGTTTGTTTGTGCTGTACAATGAATGTGCATTGGTGCAGGTGCACAGCAGCTAATCAGCTCTCTGCGGGGCCCTAGCACGGGCAGTAAAAAAAACTAGCCGCGTTTACAACTTGTCCTAATGTGCTGCTTTAAGCTTAAGTCTTGAAGGAAACTCTCTCTTCCCCCCCGCCCTCCCGCCAGGACAGCGAGACACTGCTGTCGCTCACCCGCTCCGATGCGGGGGCCAAATCCCTCTCGCTGGGGCTGAAGACCAAGCGGCTGCCCTCATCCCCCTGCCTGCTCATCCACTTCCATGGCGGAGGCTTTGTGGCTCAGACCTCCAAATCCCACGAGGTACGATGCGGGTTAATATTTTTATCTATCTATCCATTTCTTTCTTTATTTATTTGATATTATTATTTTTAAAACACCCCAGTGCACAACGGCACAGACGAGCGACATCGCCTCCTACTCGTTCCCCGTGACACATTAGAATTGTGAAAGCGACCAAATTGAATTGGTCAGCAGGCCGAGGAACAAAGTGACAGATTGTGACGTTATAATATGACATGTCATACAATTCTTGCCTTGAGTTTAGGGAGTTTCATTTATTCAGTCATCAGGCTCACAACGCAAAACACTTGTATCTTATATCATTTTTTCCCATTGACATGATTGAAAATGTCATTCCCCCTGCCCCAAAAAAAGAAACGTTTGTGTTGTTTGATAAGGAAAATTACACTCTAGAATCGTGGGCTTTATAAAAACTTATATAGTTTGTGCTTCCACAAGCAGTGAGACACAGCTATATAGGTGTAAAAAGTCGACACACCTCTGTTCAAATGCCAGGCAATCAATAAAAAACAAATAAATAAAAACTTTTCAAACCGCCAACGTGACCTATAATCTGTAAAATGCCATGCAAAATGACGTCTTTAAGAGAGGGAAAGTACAAATAAGTACCGGTAACGTGGCTGTGCAGTGTGCACAGCCTCTTATAACTGGGGATGTGTTACATTTCAGACAGATTGCCAAGTCATATCTCGTGCCCCCCGTAAAGTTGCTTGGACAGGGGCTTGTGGCACCTGTGCTGCTCAAGATCGGCCAGATGCTCTGGTGACGCTTGCTGCATGATGCTGACTGCTATTGAAAATTCATGACTTGTGCTCACTTTTGGAGTCCCTCGCTGCACCATTTGTGCAGCATTAAAGAGCAGACGTGGATGTGTGTGTTGTTCTTGCTTGACAGGAATTGTGGGCCCCAGAAGGGCTTCTGGAGCCATGTAAAATTAATCAGCCCAAGCCCCCCACCACACACACACACACACACACACACACACACACACACACACATACCAACACACATGCTCACACACACACACACACACACACACACAAGGGACTTATCTCCTGTCTAATAGGCCATTTGTTTTGCTCCCTCCGCGCTAGTGAGTGATGAGCTGGCCTGACTGGCCGAGCTGCTCATAATCTCTGACACTCACTTAAGCAGTGACAGTTCACATTCACCCACTGGATACTATTCTGTACCCATATCAAGAGATCCAGTGCGGAAGCCTTGTTTTTTTAAAAGGTAGCAAATAATAAAGAACGTGTTGGTTTCAACTCAGTTTAAGCATGTGAAACTGAAGTACGTGTTCAAATGAATGATGGGAGAGATGCAAGTGTCGGCGCTTGACCAGAGCAGTGCCAGCGAGGGTAGTTGAAAGCTACCTTTCAAGATTGGCTTAAACAGTGAAAAAGGAAGCACTTGCGCAATTGCGACCAGATGATTGTAAAGGATACCGGGACTAGCAAATCAGGGTACTGTATTATACACGGCAACACAGGGAAAAAAACTAAAGGTTGATTTTGGATCGGCGTATTATACACAGGATTTTATGATGGGGAGGGGGGGGTTGAAAAAATATGGATATGACGTGATTAAAAAGTTTTCATCTGTTTGCTGGGTAAATAGCGGTTGCTAAATAGAGCAAATAATTCCTGATTAAAAAAGAAAGCTGCAGACACCAGAAGGAGCAGCACAATGTCCATTGAATCCAAGCAAAAATGTCCAAAACGTTTCATTATTTACATTCTTTCAAGTATGTGCAATATTATAGAGTGCTAGTTTTCTTTCATATGATACACATTTTTTTTCTCCAGATGCTGAAACGGAATCATGCAATTTCCATTCGCTGCAATGATCCTAAATCGGGCAGGGGAATATTATGCACAGGTGTTAATGTGAAACAAAAGTTGTATGTTATTGTTGTATTCTTCATGCTTTCCTCTGCTGATTGCGCATACCCAGTTGACCACACTATGATTCATCATTTTGACAACAGCACTTGGATGGTGTCGTCATCTCAGATTTCTTTTTAGGGGGTGGTGATTCAGCACCAAACAAGTACAGGGAAAAAAAAAACCTGGGACAACCTTTGAGGTCACCGTTAATCTTGCAGCAACCCCGTCTCGTCCTTCCTTTTCGTGTTCTCATCAAATAAGGACGTCTTTTGTTCGTGAAGCAGCAAAGAAAATGCAGGTGACCGCGTGGGCCAGCTCTCCACTGTCTAGACAATAAAGCCGAAAGGCAGACACGCCACATCACAGGGACCAATCAGTTTCATAAGTTTTATGCTCTCTTTTCCCCCCCTCTTCTCCTCCTCTTTGCTTTATTGTGGCAGCTGTTGTTTCTCATGGCTTAGACAGCATATTAAACATTCCCTTTGGTCTCTCTTCTCCACTGCTCTTCTTGTGCAGCCTTATCTGAAGACCTGGTCCCAAGACCTGGGCGTCCCCATTCTGTCAGTGGACTACTCCCTGGCCCCCGAGGCCCCTTTTCCACGGGCCCTGGAGGAGTGCTTCTATGCGTACTGCTGGGCTTTGAGGAACCACCACCTGCTAGGTACGTACAAGTCATTCCGTTTTCTTTCGCGCTCGTCCTTGTCCAGGTTTGGCGGAGAGGCGGTATACACCCCGGACCGGCGTACACATAGTCATCGAGCAGAATTGCAGCCCGCCCCCCCCCAAGACTCAGAAATCAGTGATTTAGTTCTAAGGCCATACTGACCAGCTCAAGTAACTCAATGTAACTTACCCCTCATTTCTCCCCCCCACTGCCCTCTGACCATCCAGGCTGGACCGGGGAGAAAGTCTGCCTGGCAGGCGACAGCGCCGGGGGCAACCTGTGCGTGACCACGTGCATGCGCGCCGCCGCCTATGGTGTACGCATGCCGGACGGCCTCTTGGCCATCTACCCGGCCACTCTGCTCACTGCCTACGCCTCGCCGTCCCGTCTGCTCACCCTCATCGACCCCATGCTGCCTCTCAGCGTGCTCTCCAGGTGTCTCAGCGCCTACGCAGGTGCGTGTCGGCTGTCCTGCTGTGTGTTTGGTTTTGAAAATGGCTCATCTGCGACCCCCGCAGTTGGATACACGAGGTCCTTGGTCCGAGTGTTGTGATGTGTTCATACACTGAAGACCCACGCATCGGTAACGTACACCGAAAAGTTGTGCTTTCGGGTATGAGAGGATTCGGCCAGACGGCAACCTTATAAAAATGACAAATATTCACACATGACATAAACGGAAAAAGTTTCCAAAGTAAACATACTCGCCATATTGGAATGCGTACACCTGGCCTGAGCGTTGGTATTTTAATATTATTAACTTATTTTTACCTTTTATGAAGCAGCTGTTACCAAACAAAAGGTGAGATGACGCCTGTTGTTTAAACATAAATTACAGTCTACATTATTTATGGGAAAATGTGTTTTAAAATCCTAACCAGCGTCTCTGCAGTCATTTTAAATTACACCAACAGTTGTTAGGTTACTTTTACTTCGAATAATCATCTTAATCACAAAGAGGATTGTCTGCCCTCACAGGAGTGAACAAGACTCTTTAGAAAGTGATTTTTTGGGGGGGAAAATTTTCCATTGCAAGAGTTGTCCCTTTAAAGCCCGCAATTCCTCTTTATTTGCATATACCGGTATATTACTTTCCGAGTCTTCTTATTGTGGTGTGTAAATAATCAGCACTTTCAATAATGTTTTGACTGACGGGCGCAGGGGGCCGTGCTCATTCATCCTCGATATATCGTCTATAATTTGTGTACCGTCAATAACTATTATTCGTATTTAGTCCCCCCCTCGCTGAAATTGTCCGGCACCGTCACATTTGTCGACTTTTCTACCATTTTATTTTCATGACCTTCCCTCATTCACTTCACTCATGAATCTCACGTTCGCCCTCGCACCCGCTCCAGGTAATGAGCCGCAGACGGAGAAGCAGGTGGAGAAGGTGAGCACACTCGGCATGGTGAGGAGGGACACGGCGCTGCTGCTCCGAGACTTCCGGCAGGGCGCGTCCAACTGGATCCATTCTCTGCTGGACTCCAACAGAGCCCCCAACCCGCCCAACACGCAACCGGAAGCCACTGGTAAGCTGCTCTTTGCAAAGCAGGAACTCCCCAGGGAAATGTATTGCGAAGTGGTCAAACTGACTTTGAATGGGGAATTTGAAAGGTGGGACACATAAAAGTGCTTTTGTGAGTCACCGCTAAACTAATGACTGCATTAAGGAAGGGGGGTGTCAGCTGATGTCAGTCCAAATGTACCTGAGAGATCGGTTTTCATGATGTCACCAGTCAAAATAAAAAAAAAAATATATATATATTTAGTAGTCGACCCTACGTTGACAAGTCAAGGTCGAGTCAAGGTCGACTAAATAAATGATGGGGTTTTTTCCAGTCGCTATCCGCGCAGCTGTTTGCCACGAGCTCATTGTAAGCAAAATATTAGCTGGATGTTGGGGGGGGGGGCTAGGGAAAAAAATGGCAGCTGTTTGAGTGGCCTTTTATTGTGAGCAGCGAAAGGCACACATGTTGCCTCGCCAGCATTTTGATATGACATACCTGGTGGATGGATTATCCGGTCAGAGAGTCACGAGCATGGATTCCTGAACAACTTTTGAGAGAAATTGTCCTTTTTGTGTCATAATTCCAGTGATGACATTCATCCACTTGAAAGGTTATGAGAGCCTGCATTTTTTTTTTTATTGATATGATTATCTTTACTCAAAGTCCACTTACCTGTTGCTTTTCCTCGGTTGTAAATCCATTCATAACAATTCACCTCACTGCAACAGAAGGCCTCCCAACAGTAATTGCTCATTACCACCACCATAAATTTCCCCGGCGAGCGCTTCACCAGCCAACTCCTCCCCTGCAGTTGATTATTAATTCAAGCGCCAGCGATTGAATTTCTCCTTTTGTCCCCTCAGACGCGGTGAGGACGAGCGTGTCCGAGGCGTCCATCTCTTCTCCTCACGTGGACCCGCCGAGGCCTTCGGAGCCCACGGAATTCCTCGCCGGCAAAATACCTGTGAAGAGCCAGACGTGCCAAGACCTCGGCGCTGATAATTCCACCTCCCACTGTGCGCCGCTTGTGTCTGAGAGCGCTGTAGGTCACAATAACATTGCCCTTGGGTCTCTCCCCAGCTTAAGATTTTCTCTGGAAGTAAACATTTTTTCCCCCAGATCATATTGGGACTGCTATACAAATTATAAAATTGTTTACCCCCCCCAAAAAAAAATCTAGTGGTAAAATGACTTTCTTGCCCTATAATGACTTTTTCCAGCATAGACAGATATTAAGCTTAACATTCAGATTTAATTCCTAAAACGGCTGTTGCATTTCTCTGTGTCATCACTTAAACCATGTCACATTGAGCCACGTGTGTCTTACGCAGCCCGAAGAAGTCTACTTCACCATCTCCACCGACACTCCTTCGTCTGTGCACTCCGACCTGTCTTTGTTGGCCATACCGCCCCCTGGTGGCGAGGATGGCTCAGAGTTCCCGCAGGGCTTTGAGCCGCTGCGCTCGGAGCAGCTGTCCGAGATGAAGCTGAACAGTTCGCCGGTGGTCAAGGACCCCTTCTGTTCGCCCCTTTTGGCCCCCGACAGCATGCTGAAGGCTCTGCCGCCCGTGCACATTGTGGTGAGTGCCAGCAGGCCTCGACACGCAAACACTGAAAGTGTTGGATGATTTGTATGTTCACTGCCTGCACGTTAAAAAGCTCGGATAAGCAAGCGGAGCGAGCCAGCGGCCCACACACGCACTCTTTATGGATTCCAAAGTGCAAATGAAGCCATTACATTGTCTGCACGTGTTTGCAAGATCATTTGGGAAGTGTTTGGGTTTCCCACCTGTAAACGTGATGATTTGACATGACTCGTCGGGCCATTCAATCAATACAAAGCTACATCTGGCACAAAATACACACCTTGAAAGGTGGCGGGGTTTTACAATTTTACAAACCCATATGACGTTATTGGTGGGTATTTTAAAATCGAAACTGAGCCAATTGGAGAAACCAAAATGGTGAGGAGTGTAGGCACGGGCTAATTTCTGGTTTTAAAAGTCCCGAGTTTCAAAAATTGCTTAACTGTCGCCCGCAGTGATCTGGCCTTTTGTTTTTTTTTTGAGTGGACTTCTAAGCGGGGCACAGTTTGATTTTCTCCTTGCAGAGTTGAGTAAATGAGCTGCCTCTTTGAAGTTAATTAAATCAGTAAGTGGGTGGGGTTTTTGAGCAGTTACGAATGGAGGAGGAAGAGGGACGGCGCAAGAAGAAAGAGACAAATGTGGATGCCTTATTGCTCTGAGTAATGTCCATAATGTGCCGTCAAGAAAAAACCAAAAAGCCGTGATAGAGCAAGGACACGAACGGCAACCTGCGATGGTTCACTGAATTTGAGGTTTCGTGTTCAACAACAATTACATTTAAGTACAAAACTATATAAATGTAAAAAGATTTGACGGCCAGGATTGTCCTCATAAAAACCTACTGGAAACATATAAGCTCCTCTGCAGATTGTGTTGTTTTGGGATTTTCAAAATGGCTCCAGTGAGTCAGCGCAAAGGCAAATATGGCTTGCACAAAGCACTTGGCTTCCTTCTCCTCACGCCTTCATTAAGATGCCCGACACGTCCGTTTCCTTCGCTATCCTCAGGCGTGCGCTCTGGACCCCATGCTGGACGACTCGGTGATGTTCGCCAAGCGCTTGCGGGCTGTCGGCAAGCCCGTCACCCTGTGCATCGTGGACGACCTCCCCCACGGCTTCCTCAGCCTGTCGCAGCTCTCCCGGGAGACCAGGGAGGCGGCCAACGTGTGCGCCGAGCGGATCCGTGCCGTCTTCACGCAGAAGGAGACGCCGCCGCCTGAGCCGCGCAAGCACCGCAAACTGGAGCGGACCGACAGGGGGGGCAGCGCCACCGCCGCCCTGCTCTCCGGGGTGAGCTGGATGCGGGGCTCGGGACTAAAATTGCTGAAGCAGACGGTTTTGTTACCATCACCCAAAATGGCGTCGAGGGTGTCGGCGCTTAGGAGAGACGCAATTGGCAAGATGATGCTTAGACCACAAAGAGGAAGTAACCCTCCCTCTGCTTTGAAAACTGGACGGCGGTCCTGTATGAATGCCGTCTCGCATCCATTATATGATGCTTCACGCTTTTTAAGGAAATATAATGTAGCAAACCGATCTATATGACATAGATCAGGCACCTGGACGAAAATCCTGTTCCAGACTTATCAGATAAGACGCTCCTCCGTTGTCTCATTGCAATCTGAATGGCCCCCTTGTCCCGTCGGAGACTCTCCACAGCGCACCCAATAGTGCCACATTGTGCTCTCCGTTACGCCAGCAATACGGCTGACTTTATTGACGCTTACACTGTTGACTCGCAGCCCAAATCCAATTATACAAAAAAAGACCCCCAAACAAAACAAAAAGAAAACAGACCCGAAAAAAGGGCCGCGTTTCTTTCCCTCAATCATTTTGCTGCTGTTGTTCATCCATTCCTATTATGTCTCCATTCATATCCATAATCTACACTGTAATGGACGAGGACCGTTTACCAGACTTCTTTGTGCAGCGCGCTCGCTTCTTGTTAACTCATTCACTCCCAAAGACGTTTTTAAACGTCTTTTCAGGCTTGCTCTAGAATTGGCTGGTACTGAAAGAGTTAAGGAACAGCGGCTTCGTAACAATGTGGACTGAGATCCTGAGGAGGAGGGGGTGAAGTTATTGTGCAGTACAGTAACGGGACCGAGCCTGCGACTAATTGAGATAAAACATGTTTGGAATTGCCTGCACTATATGCCACAAGATGGTGGCAATGCATGGCATGACGCTCCTCAGCTTCACACAACATAGTTCACTGCCACCAAGATCCCACAAGAAGACGCCAAAATCAATACCCTTCTGTCCAACAAGACTTTGGTCTGAGCACAGAAACGGCAAACGGGTGTTCTTCCACAAATAACGGACGACTGGTTCCAAAAGCAGAGCAGCAAATTGGGTGAGTTCACCAGTAGCCATCTCTATTACCGTGGATCTTCGAAAAGGGGGATCAACCCATCCTCCAATCATCTTGAGATCATATTTCACCAGACGTTGGTCTAATAAACAGAGACAAGAACTTTTTTTATTGGCTTGACGTATAGAAAAGCATCCATGATGATCGACATTGTATAGTCGGCTAGGAACTGTGCTTGACTGTAAATGGTGAAAAGCAGCAAAAATTCACACTCTGTCCTTGCGCTGTTTTTTTTTTTTTTTTTTTTTTTTTGTGTGTGGCTTTATTGCAGTCAAAGGGTGCTGGAATGATGCTGTTTCTTCATTGCTGCTGTGCCACAGACCGCGTTCGCACTTGCCCTGCAGGTTTCAAATGCGGTATAGATGCAAATACACGAGTTAGTAAGCAAAAATTCACAGCCCTCCTAACACTCCTAACACTGACGGCAGCAAATGAGTTTTGGTTAGATGTGAACCTCCCTCATGCTTCCCGTGACTATAATCCCACGTCGCTTAGTGGCCAAAGGTAGAATCCTGGTCGGATTTCGCCTTTGTAAAGAGTAAATCCTTGTTGTAGTCTTTGTCTTCTAGTTGTTCCTCTGCTTCTATTTCTTCTATTTTCTTTTGGCGGTTGGCAAATATTTTGGGTGCATTACCGCCAGTGTCAAGAGGGTGGCGGTAATGCACTCAAAAGTCAACACAGTTTGCGAATAAGGATTTTGGGTGCCCGTCCAAGATTGGGTGCCAAACCAAGATCATAAATGTCTTGCCTACGTACAAGGCCTTTACACTTAGTTACACTTAATCTGTTTGTTATCTCAGGCGTGCGCACAGGACCAAATTATGAATCACTCCATTGCGCTCTGTATTAGCGGGCAAGGCGCTTGTAGCGCTTCAATGTCACTTCCGAAAGTGATTTCAGACAAATTAGCGCCACCCTCACGTTGATGAATTAATCCGTGAAATCTTAGTCCACCAACACAGTGTTTACTTCAGAGTTCTGTGTTTTGATTTGGGCTGGCACATACAATGTATTGTTGCTTTAAAAATGTTCGGCTTTAGTTCCCCTTTGAAGGCTTTGAGGAGCATTTAGTATTTTCACCCGATGTGCAAAAATCCTCCCCTCCGAACGGGATTTTCAGCCGCAAAATCGGACAGATGGATTAGCGCCACATTTTGCTGTCAGTCGGAGGACAGACGGCCGAGCTCATCCTCTGCGCCGCGTCTGGCTCGACTTTGCTCTGTGCACTTTTGCTGTAGTCTGTATCTGTGTGTGTCAATGTTTTCTTTTTTGGGGGGGGGGTTGTTTGTTCGTCTTCGCCTGATGCCTGGAACGCGGCATCAATTTCAAGCGATCACGAGGTTGAACTCGCACTTTAATCATCTGCTGCTCAAACCACCGTGTGGAGGTTCCAAACGCGTTTAAGACAGTCACTCTTACGCAGAGATCCCGAGAGAGCTGACCCTTTAAACCCGGAATTTAGCCACATTCAAATAAATGATGAGATGGCGCCAACGCCGCAGCCTGTTGTGATGTATGAATCAATTGCTTTGTAATGTCTTTCAACACAACAGAGCAGGAGAAGTGAATGTCGAGTTTTCAATTCCACACAGAACCCAATAAACGCGGGGTAGTGGCGCAATTGATTGTGCTTTCACAAGGGGGCGTGATCGTGATCAGATCATGATGCTAGCAGCGACAACGGCTTTCAACACAACAGAAATCTGCGTGTGTTTGGTTAGCCAATTAGGAAATTGTTGTGTTGTCAGCTGTTACAGAAATTGCACAGGCACACTTTGAACAGTCATAGGATGCAGTTGATTATCCTCCACTCGAGTTTTGTCATTGAACACTCCTTTAACACACTTAAGGGTTTTTTGTTGTTGTTTTTAATGGATTCATTCCTGTAGAAATATGCTGGAACATTACTATGATGTCAATGTTATGCTGCTGCTCTACAGACGGCCTCAAAACTGTCGTCATGTTTCAGCCTTCACTGCGACATGCTGGCTCACTCACTTTCTACTTTTTTTTTTTTTTTTTTTTTGGGGCAAAACTTGGCAGTCGACAACTTTGATTAGGGATCAGCAAACTTGAGTCCGAGTTTGAGACGGGCACATTTCAAAAAGATTTACCGAAGTGACCCAAGCTATTTTGACCTTCTTGGCACACGCGTCCTTGAAAAATAATTGGGGTTGGAGTTTTTGACTGGGCCGCTCTGCCAGTTTGATTCCCGGCCGTTTCTTCAGTCAGCATGTGTTGGGATTTCAAAATCCGCAGGATTCATGAGTTGGAAGTAATGGCACAGCCTTGCCCCAAAATTAAGTCATTTCAGATCACTGCCATTCTTGCTTGGTCGCAGGATTACAAGACAGCTCATATTTTGTATTGGTAGGTGTTTTACATCTCGATCAAGCTTAAAATTCTGAACCAAAGACGGCAGGTGACGACGCTGAGACCGTTTATACTGCTCATCTGTTCTCCAGCCAATGCAGCTGCTAGTTGACTTGATTTACATGTAATTTCATCATGCTGTCAAAATGCTAATCAGATGTAGTTAAACAAGCCATGGACTGGAAACATATCCTTTAGGAAAACACCACAAGTGCAAACCTGTGAATATAAAAGGAAAGAAGTCGAATGTATTTTTGTCCTTGTAATGATCCGTGTGGATATTTTTATCGAAAGAGCTGTTCGTTAAATGTGATTCTTTTGCAGGGATCATCCACAAATGGAGCATTTGTTGATTTTTTATCCAAAATAAATCTATCCAACCATGAACTTCTCTTGTGCGTCATTGCAGCCGACACCATAAAAGTCGAGCAAAAGTCAGTGAGTGGGGAAGACGATATGATGGCTCTGTATATGCAGTAGATGATGAGACACTTTCTGTCGGCTTGTGATTATTTATATATAAGCAAGTGGATGAAAACTTTCAATTATTTCGTTTCCAACTATCGCAACACAGCCGATCTTGAAAGTGTTTGGGATACGAAAACTAATCAAAGGTTTGGAGACTTTTTAAAAAAACGTTTTTATTGTACAATATAGACAGCATCACTCTGAAAATTATGTAACTCCCATTTAATTTTGTATTCATCCGAATCACACCCAAAATGCATAACAATTTGTGTCCCATTTTCATCTCTTGAGTTAAATATAATGAATGCCATTTTTTTCTCAAAAATTCTAATTAAAACCTGTGAGACAATGTTCTTTTGATAATGTTTCTGCAGCATATAAATACACAAAATATTTTTAAAATCACTGAAAAATAATCTTTGTATTTCAGGTAAACCTGATAATTTGCAAAGTAGACAATATTGCTTTTGTTCAGACTATGGCCCTGCAGTAGACTAACACATGTTGCTAAAAAAATTACCTCCAAAAATACACTGCATGCAATAATAATTTTTAAAAATATATCGTTGCAAATGTCACATGGCCATGAGTGATATCAATACGCATTACATTCTAATGAAAAACATGTTTTGCCATAAAATATTTTTCATGTTTCGGAATTCTAAAAATATATAATTCCAAAATATCCGTTACACATATTGTAAAAGTATGTAAAATTGCACGTGACGTGTCCAAAAAATGCACCTATAGTAGCAACATATGCAGAGAATGCAAACATTGTACTCCTCCTAGTGGCGAGCAATAAAGCTAATGATGACGTCAGAGCCATCGAATTGGACGACAGCCTTTTAAAAGGCCGTCGTCTGTCGGCGTTTTCAGTCAACCTGTGCCGCGTGGAAAATGCGTGCATGCGCACGCGCACACGCACCCTTGCATCCATCTTGAACAACCAGAGTGTGGAGGCCGCGTGAACGCGCCCCCTCCCCGCCCTCCTCCTCTTTCAGCTTCCCTCCGTGCGCGCTCTCGCCCCCGACTCAAGCTCGGAGTGAGCCCCGGGCACAGACCACCCTCGGCGGGGTATCGAGAAAGATGGAGGCGCGGTTCGGAGGGAGACTGTTGTGGCTGGCCGCGCTGTCCGGCGTCCTCTGCGTGGACACTGTGCTCGGGAAATACGTCAAAGGCGTCGTGGACACCAAGGAGGTGAGTAACGCTTTTTAGGTTCTGTTTTTGGGGTGAGGGGGTGCCGTCTACGGTGGAAGCGTCCACATTCCGCTGTGCTTCGTCAAGTTCTTCGCATGTGCCGCCATTGAGCAACACCTTCGCCTTGGTGTGTCGTCTGTTTGCTTGGTTCTAGCCCAGGAGGGCTGGAATTAAAAAAATAAAATAAAATACCCCCGACTCCCCTGTCGCCGCGGGGCAACACCGGTTACAGGTGTGCGTCACGTGACTGCCGCGCCGCGAGTTGGACGTTGATGTGTCGCTTCGTTGGTTCGGGCAACGCGGGTCACAGGTTCGGGCTTACGAGCGAAGGATGGAAATATGCACAGGTGGCTGCGACTTCGTCCGCGCTCTGGTTGTCGAATGCACAGTGCAGTGAAAGACGCGGACCTCCGCCAAGGCCGGAGTAAGAAACCGCCTGCACGTGTGTCACAATTCGACTTATGTGGGAAGGGTGTCGAGTTGAACAGAGTCTGGTCTAATCGACCCACTTCACCAGTTATTGCCAAATATGGCCGCCACTTGAATAAATTGATGCTACCCCAAAGGTAGACGTTTGCCCCTTAGAAAAAATACTTGTGTATTACTGCAATTTCATTTTTATATGATCGTTTGTTTATTTGAAACACCTTACTTCAAGTCATACATATATATATATATATATATATATATATATAGTCAAGTCAACTGTATTTATAGAGCACTTTCAAACAGCCATCGCCGCATACAAAGTGCTGTACATGGAGCAATTTAACATACACAATAAACAGTAAAACAAATCGGTAATAAAGACAGTAGAAAGCACCAAACAGTAAAACCAAGAACAAATTTAAGTCCGGCGGCCCGGTAGTCCAGTGGTTAGCACGTCGACTTCACAGTGCAGAGGTGCCGGGTTCAATTCCAGCTCCGGCCTCCCTGTGTGGAGTTTGCATGTTCTCCCCGGGCCTGCGTGGGTTTTCTCCGGGCACTCCGGTTTCCTCCCACACTCCAAAAACATGCATGGCAGGCTGATTGAACACTCTGAATTGTCCCTAGGTGTGGATGTGAGCGTGGTTGGTTGTTCGTCTCTGTGTGCCCTGCGATTGGCTGGCAACCGATTCAGGGTGTCCCCCGCCTACTGCCCGAAGACAGCTGGGATAGGCTCCAGCACCCCCCGCGACCCTAGTGAGGATCAAGCGGTTCGGAAAATGGATGGATGGATGGAATTTAAGTCCTGCTGAGTCGAAAGCCAGAGAATACAAACTATATAAATATATATATATCTCTATATAGATAGATATTGGTGTCAATTTATCAAATAAATGCTTCATTTTATTTCCACTTTGGACTAAAGATTACATTTGTGATTAAAAAAAAAATGCATTCCTAACACCGTAGCCCAAATGAAAAACTCTGATGGTCACTTCAATAAACAGATGCTACATTCAAATAGACATCCCTTCCTCAGGAAATTCCTTCCTCAGACTGCTTTAGTCTTTTGATATTTAGTACTGTAGTGCATTTGAAAAGCCTCGCCACGAATCAAATGGCCAATGTGTCAAGCACTTGACTAAAGGCCACGCCTGAAACGGTTGCCTTCTTATTCCACCCTTCAGAAATGTTTTCATCACTTCTATTTATGAAGATGAAAATGAATTTGTGCACATACAGGTCTGTCCATTTTAATGCCTTGCTCCTCATTTGTCATCCACTTGAATAGACGCCATACCTCCAAATGACACCTTCCTTTTTTAAAATGCAGTTTGAAGATATGATTATCATAGGTAAACAGAAAAGTGAATTCACACTCCCCCTCCAAAAGTTTTGGAACAGGGAGGCCATTGCTTTTAGTTTGGCTCTTTTGTTAAGCCGAACCCCGAATAAATCATCCAATGTCCCATTCACTTCAATATGTAAACAGCAGACGTCTTTTTTTTTTTTTGCTTGATGGGGGCGGGAAAGCGGTTCCTTTCAGTCTTATTTATTTAAAAAAACTTCTCTCCCAGTTAAAGCCTTACCCCGAATTAAATGCAGATGTCGTCTACTTTAATAGTTGAAAGGCCTCGTGCAGACCCACCCTTTGCCCCCCCTCATTAAAATATCTACTACACCGACAATTGAATCAAACCGAGGCCTCCTTTTTCCCCACATTATAAAAATACATTTATACACACAAACATCTCCCCCATTTATTAACGCCCCACCCCTCATTAATCACTTGCATGTGCCAGCCATGATTCAAAAAATAAAAACTTCAGTATATACTGCAGAGTGCTGCAAAGAGCATTTCGTATGTGCCGTCTATTTTTTAAATGATTTTTGCACGATTCTCATGTTCTCGTGTATTGCCAGCATTTGATGTCGCCGGCAAAAAAAAAATTTAATCACCATGGCGAGAACCAACCTTTGCGTAAGTGCGCCCCCCCCCCCCCCCCTGACCCACTGCCGGGCCACAGCAAAGCCACAATTTATCAGCTGCACCACAGCTGACGCACGATTCAATGGCAACTCCGACGCCGACTAAATGAACAAAGCAGCTGGCGCCCTTTCTCGCGCCGCCCCGGACGATGGCGCACCCCGCAGTGGATGGATGGGCTGATTGGCGGGCTGCGCTCTTCTATCGGCGCTGGCGCCGTGTCCTTGAACGCAGCATTCTGTCAAGATGCTCCGGCAACTGTAATGGACACGGCAGTCTAGCTAGGACTGATAGCGCCGTGTGTTGACGTTGGTGTCGTTAACGCCACAGGCAATCATCAAGCGCTTTCTCCACCACGAGTCAGCCAACCACCATTCGATTTTTTTTTGTTGAATACTAGGGATGGCCGAGTACCGATACCAGGTATTGGTTTCGGGTTGAGACTGGCCTTTCGAAGGTATCTGTAAGGTCTTTTATTGTGGATTTTCACCTCCCGTCTGTGGTTCTGGAACAAAAAGGGGCTTGACTGTAGGGTTGATGATCCTGCGCTCGTGTGAAAGATCCTCAACCAGTCGCAGTTGCGTTTGGATCGCTCAGTTACGCTTCCATTTGGAGTCTTTTTCTTCCCAGACGGTCCCTAAATGCGTCACACATCATTTGGCAAGCCAAGCGCAACAGAGCAATGTCAACGCCACCAGGCGGTACCGCGCGATGTGCTGCCGCCCCAAGGTCACTGGTCATTGGAACATCAGCGCTGCCATCCCTCCACGCTGTGCAGCGCCCTCACGTGACTTTGTTCTTGACATCAGGGAAAGGCCGAGAGAGGCAGACACAAAGTTAATCCAAAGGCATGGCCACAGCTGAGTGGGCTTTAAGCGGCCGGGCCTGGTCGATGCCGACAATCAGCCTAAGTGGCTGCCGGTGTGCGCTCAAACGTCCCAAAGGAGCGGCGGTCGCGAGGGTGAGGAACATCTTGGCTGCGAGACGCGATCCCAAACTTTTTAGAGTGCTGACAACACGCTGCTCGCCATCAGTTGTGGAAGCGGACCCCAGACTTGGCGGGGGTCAAACAGTAAAAGTACTTGAACTTGTAGAAGCGGCACTTGCTTTGCGACACCAGGGGTCCTCATCTGGAGGGGGCTTCTCATCTTTTTATTGCCGCAGGCCACACTTGTGAGCGTTTGGGGTCGCTCTCAGTTCCCGTATTTTTGCTTTCTGCCAGGAATTTTCATTTTTTGCATGTAAAAGTGGTATCGAGCCATCCCGAGTTGAGAAGACTTCATGTTAAAGCTGTCAACATGTTTAAAAAAAAAATTGAATTAGAAATATTGCTACCTCTGAATCAATACCCGGGCTTGATTAATACCCTTTTTAAAATTAAAATATTTTGTTGTTGTTTGCTACGCAATAATCATTGTGAATTTTTTTCTCACGCGCACAGCAAATAACCTGCTTAAAACAAAACACTAATACTAAAACTACAGATGTCCTCATTTTTTCCCCATCAGATTCCATTTCTTTTCGATTCCTTATCCGATATCACAGCAATACATTCAGAAGAAGAAAAAAATTGTCTCGATCAACTTTTTTTTTTTTAATTGAGTTAAAACATAAGTAAAGGTATCCCAGCTTGACCCCTTTTTTAACCCTTTCGGGGACAGCGGCCACTAAAGTGGCCATCAGGTTATAGGTTATCATTATTGGTACATAAAAGGGTTCAAGGGCGAGAAATCACCCGTTGTGAAAAAATGTTCTATTCTTGAAGGAAGACATTAAGAAAATGGAATAATCAGACCTTTTTCAGACGATACCGATCACCCGAAAGATCACGTGATTGCCACCGATTTCCAGTCACCTGATCGAATGGACCCAATCTCCTCGCTTCTCGCCCAAAATCAGATGTAATTGGCGCCGGCTCCGCCGCGACTCTAATGAGGAGAAGCGAAAAAAACGGATTCAAAAAAAGAAAAAAAGGGGGCTGGCAGACTTCATTAGCGTCATTTCCTACCTTCAAAATGCTGCCGGTCTCAAATCCCAAATCCTGTCGAGGTGCTTTGGACCGTGCGAAAATCCTTCATGTTGTCATCAAAGTGGACACAATTCAAGCCAGTGCATCTTTTTTTTTTTTTTTTTTAATGAGTGTGTTGTGATAAGTCGCTCTCTCTCTTGTGTGTGTGTGTGTGTGTGTGTGTGTGTGTGTTCAAGGAGAACTGCTTTCATGTGTCCATCTGTTGCCTTCAGAGTGTGTGTGTGTGTGTGTGTGTGTGTGTGTGTGTGTGTGTGTGTGTGTGTGTGTGTGTGTGTGTGTGTGTGTGTGTGTGTGTGTGTGTGTGTGTGCGTGTGTGTGTGTGTATCCCTGACTAATGAATCATTGAGAGGCCCGGTGGTCCGGGGGTGACTCCACGAGCTGATTGGTAATTAATTGTTAATGAGGCGTAGCAGGCAAACGGGCGTTTGGAGAGAATGAATGCAGATGAAAGGACAGATTGCCAGGAAGAAAAAGCGGCAAAACGAAATCGTGCAAAATCGGCTGGATGCGGCGTCGAGGGCTTGCGCCTGATTAATGGCCTGCCAGAGGTAAAAGGAAAATGGAAAAAAAAAATGTAAAAATGGTGGCGTACCGACCATTTGTAGAAGGCAACGTGCGGTCGACGTCTTCTTTCGTTCCGTTCTCCAATGATGACTGTTTTGAGCGAATTGTTGAAAAATATTGACACATTTTGGCATTGTGGCTTTATTCTCATATCAGTGCGACTTTATTTTGGTCAAAATAGAATTTTACCCTTGTTTCGTTCCAATTCACAACCTCTTTGTTGTCCTGATTTACAATTTATGAAACTTTTTAGGTGTTGGATTTTACCATTGGGGAAAAATAAGCCCCCCCCCACCGATTATTCGTCTTCTTTTAGCTCTTTTTAAAAGATAAAGCAAATGTATTTTTTCAAAATTAATTTTTCATCCCGATTCCGAATCTGCCCTTGTTTTTTTTCTCTTGAACATCAGATTTTTATAATAACAATAATCTATTTTGCAATATTTGGCAATTCGGGATTAGTTTTAGCAACAGGTGATTTTTTTTTCCCCCCTGAAACGTCCTAGCTATAAATTACAAGATGAGGTAAATCTGTATTGAATAAGGTTTGATAGGTCTGACTTGTAAGTGTCAAAACCCCCCAAAAAAACCAACAAAAACTTTTTTTTCCGTGTCAAAAATACATTTGTGGGCATATAAAGACGTCTGCTCAAAATTCGCTGACCAGTGAAATTCACATCACAACATATGACAAAAATAATGACATTCAAAGAGCCCCGCCTCCAAAAAAAAGAATAAAACCAAAAGGCCGAACCTTGCTGGATGTTCCGTCTTGTAGTGAAAAAATATTAAACCATCAAGTCGTGTAAAATAGTCAAATGGTCCGTCTGTCTGTATTGTTGCGAGCATTAAGTGACACCAAATGAAGCATTTTTTTTTAATGGAATATTTTTGGGATGAATCAGTTAGCAGAATTTTGGAATCAGTATCGGCCTGAAAGAATGCCTATCGGTCAGCTCCTTGGTGGGGCGGGGGACAGTTCCCAAAACTTGATTCTTCGTATTGGTATGACTTTGCCGTCATAACATTATGACTTTATTTTCATAATATCTCATACCTAATTATCACAAGAATGTCAAATTAAGTCATTAGTCTTGGAACAGCCCAACTTTATTTTTGTACTATGCCTAAAAATGTCTTCAGCATCCTACTGTGTGTGTGTGTGTGTGTGTGTGTGTGTGTGTGTGTGTGTGTGTGTGCGTGCGTGCACACGTTTTCAGATTGAAGGAATGGCAAACGGAAGTCAAGCCATTTAAGCGCTCTTCAGTTTTATTGCTCACCGTCAGCCACAATGGCCGCCGGCGTGATTGAGGCACAGAGGTGAAAGACGAACGCGCGAATAAGCGATCGGCCAAACAAAAAAATCCCGCTTGTCCTTAATGACCGCGGCTGCCTGTTTTGTTTGCCGTGTGTATGGCAGCCGCAGGGCCGAAGGCATGCCGCCGTCGTCATGGCGACGAGGGACCGATGCCGGCCCCATCGTCACTTCAAAGAGATCCACCTCGGTTGTCAGAGACGCATGGGGGACAGGGTGTGTGTGTGTTTGGGGGGGGGGGTCTCTGCATCCGCTGAGTTATAAAGCGAAAGGTTCCGTTGCCGGTTAACTGGCAGACAGCGGCTGAATTACTCCTGCGCCTTTGAGCAAGTCGATGTATGGCGGCGAAAACTGGCGACTGCTTTTAGTTCTCAGCAGTGGAATTACAAGTCTTGTTGATGAAGCAGGGACAGGTCATGATTAGATAATACTGCACGGCTACATTTTTTTTTTCCTCCTCCCAGCTCTGGCTGGAGAGTTCATAGCGGGCAGCCTTCAGGCCACTTTTTAATAAGTGCAAAGGAGAAGAAGCATGTTGGAGCCTGCAGGAGGCCCACTTTCTGGGTCCAGTCACAACCGTGTGCGATGTTGGGAACTCGGAGGAGGGTTTTGATGTTAAATCTCCGGATGAGAGGTATCTCATCTCAAAGTGATTGTGTCTTTGTTGTGTTTTGTTTTTTTTTCCCCCCTTGCGCTCAAGTTGACCTTTACTGCGTAATGCGAGATGAAATTTTGACTTTCAAATACTATACTTGTACTTTGTAGAAAGTCTTTGCATTTGGAACGGAGTTTTCAGTGCAGACGCACCCGACTTTAGAGAAACCAACTAATCGGAGGAATGGAAAAAGTTGTAATGAGTGATTACCGTATTTTCCGTACTATAAGGCACACCTAGATGCATTCCATTTTCTCAAAAGCTGGCAGTGCGCCTTATAATCCGATGTGCCTTCTATATGGATCAATATTCAGATTTCTTGGATGTAATTATTGTAAATGTTCTGTAAAGTGCTGCGTTACAGCAGCAGCGATAGTGAAAGCTCTATATAAATAAAGCTGTATTGTATTCCCTTTAGCGCAGCTCCATCTAGTGGATGCATAACGCAACCGCAGCCACTATTGTTGCTTCTCTTCTATGCGCCGGATAATGCGGTGTGCCCTAGATATGAAAAGCGTTCAATTCTTTTGCCTTATACTCCAAGGCACCTCACCCTGCCGCGATAAGTGAAAATGATGATGATGATGATGAGACACAAGGAAAGGTGCTGGGCGGGGCTGCAACCAATCAGCTCACGGGATAAATCCACTCGTGCTGTCATTGGTCAACGTCGCGCCGGGATCCAATTTTGCTTACATCCATGTACAAAACTTCAGAGTCATTTGGCATTTTTTCCTGCATACATTTGGGGGGGGGGAAAATGCGATCAGTGTAGAGATTCGTTTTGTTTGTCACGTTCCTCGTTAATGTGCATCTTGTTTTTGTTGCCATCACAGGACTGGGTTTTCCTCACTCGCTTCTGCTTCCTCACCGATTTCGGACGTCTTGACTTCCGGTTCCGTTACCCCAAGGTAAGGTGACCGCACTGCTTGTGCGTGTGAGAAAATGTTCATTGGTGTGTGCGCTTGCTTCCATGTCACTCTCACACTGGACGTCAACGACCGGGATTTATCCTCTCACCGCCCTTAAAATCAGCTCGCTGCTAGTTTCAAGCGCGCCACGCGTTATCGAGCTATATTATATATAGAATACTTTGTTGTGCTTGTCCTGTGTCTCTTTTCAGCTGCCTTCAATGGGCAACGTTGCGCTGTAACGCTTTTCCGCTCCCGCCGCGCTTCCAGCCCCATGTGGCGCTGCGCGCTAATCGAATTGCATATTCCCTCGGCACAGTTCTAGGGCCCAGTGTTTCCATGTGGCTTTGTTGCTAGATTTAGCGACTACTGAGACCTACGTAAGGATTTATCTTCCTCCCAAGCGCCAAACCTGCCGCCTTTCAGTTCAAGAGTCTTGCTTTAGCGCCGCATAATTTTTCCTCCTCTCTCCTGTTGCGGAGCTCCGACTTTTCATGCAGTTCTGAGCTCGTGTTTGTCACATGAGCTAGTCGACCCGGCTGCAAATGCAACCTTAAATGTCGGACCCACCCTTTCAGTTTTACTGTATATAGTTTGTGGTGGGAAAGAGAGCGATCCCCAAAAAAGAAACTTTTCACGAGTTTCTCGCTGGTTTGTAGAACGCGAGTTGTGTGACGAGGGCCTTCTCGCTCAAGTGATCTCTTCCTTCCTCCTTCCCTCAGGCTTCCTCTCCTTCCTTGCCACCCTCGTCTTTTCCTCCAGTCTGCTTAGCCTTCACTTCTCCTCTCGATTTAGCCCTGCAACCTTGGCGGCGATGCGCGGGGGGGGGGGCACGCTTTGTCATTGCAATCTCCGGCCGCCTCCTCTTTGATCCGCGCGCATCGCTCACTCGCCTCGCCTCTTAATGCCACCGTTTTTTCCGTTTTCCAACCCTCCCTCCCGTCTCTCTGTGCAGTCTCGCTGCTGTCAGAACATATTACTCTACTTTGACGATGCTTCACAGTGGCCAGCTGTGTACAAGAGGCCCGAAAAGGTGAGCCCCACTCTGACACCGCCGTTCAATAAGGCGTAGAAAAATAAGTAGTGTGTTTCCGGTAACATGAAATTTCAGCATAGGGTTGGTAGGTCGGACAAAGTTTTGTATTTTTTTTTTAACTCTTTTTTTCTCCCTCCCTCCTCCATCAAAAACGTAAACAAAATAACCATAAAACATAAAACAAGGAGACATTGAAACCAGTGCCGGATGCTCGTCTGTCAAAGAGGGGAAGCTCAATTTTGGTCGACATCATAAAATGTGTCTGTTTATTGATACGTGAATCCTACTCTAGCTCCGTTCCTTTTCAAGAAAATGATCTGTGACCCTGTCATACCAACAAGGCGTCTTTTCCCGGTACTTAATTAGTGTCCTACAACGATAGGAACTACAATAAAACCCACCAGAAATAATAGATTAATTTGTCGCTAGTTGTTTGTTTACAACAAAGAGTGTCGCTAAAATGATTAGGAGAAGTCTCCAGCTCAACTCGGAACAGAATGAGAGTTGAAAAAAATGCTCGCACGGATGCCTACACTAAAAGCTCGGTGATTGGCTCATTTCAATGTCAATCGAACTGGCACACAGACAGATCATCCAATCGGATGCAGAAAAGCCTGGCGTCCGGTACCCTCCCACTGCCGTCCAGTCCCAGAGACGCCGAACTCCGTGGGCGGGACAAAAAACAGCTTGTATCCAATGACTCGTCTCCGTTCAACGCATTGGGACAACCTACCCTGAACTCACTACCGTTTAAAGCACAGCGAAGCAGCGGGATGAATGAGAAGGGCGTCGCGTTGTAACCAGTAAGAAGAAGCTGATTCGGAGCAAAGGTTGAGCACGTTGTAGCGCATATTTAGTCAATGACATGTACACACAATGAAATTTACATTCATATATTTGATCACTTATTCTTTGACATTTTAGGGGAAGCCGAGCTTCCCTTGCAGTCCGAGAGCAATCGCCAATGATTGAAACCCCCGTTGGGTACCCAACGGCTGGGTGTTACAGCCATCTCGTTACCGCTGCGTCCCGCGTCCTAGACGGCCCGTGGTGTTCGTCAAATAGTTCGTTGAATCTTTTCGATACAGCAGTGGATGCTATTTTCTTCATATTATGGTGCGAGCATGCGACTGCAACACACAAAACGCGGTTTAAACTGTTGTCGGAGATCGTGGCCGCCGCCATGATTCAATGTTGTTGACAGACGACAGGGCAAACGACGCAACGTGAATATCGCGAGAGTTTGCACCAATGTAAACGCTCTAAATTCATCTTTCCTTTTATTATTTATAATTTTGTCTGTGGTTTTATTGTTCTTGTTTTGATTGTAAAGCGTCCTTGAGTGTTTTGAAAGGCGCTTATAAATGAAATGTACTATTATTATTATTATTATTATTACACAAAAATGTAGAAGGTTTGAAAAAAAATGCCGACCGTAAAGTTTTTCTTCGAGGTAGAAATTCTCGGTCGGTCGGGTTACCGGAAACACACTACTTTTTTTTCTACGCCTAATCACTTGGAATGAAAGATGAAAGCATGAGAGTGGATACGATGGAACACAGGTCAAAAGTCACACCGAATTTAGAGAAAAATAGGCCTCAAAAGTCAAATTGTCCCCATGTATGCAGTTTGTCAAGAATGTTCGCAACTACTTTTTATTTTTCAGTGCTTAACTTTTTTTTTTAATGGCTGTGTGACATTTGGAATATATGCAATTAATTAATATGAATAATGAATACAATTTCCTCAACTCGATTTAATTTTGTCACGTAAAATATAATAAGAATTAGTTTTATTATTTTTAAAATCCGAAGTCTCTGGACTTTTTTTTTTTTTCCTTCAATTGTCACATTCTTTTTTTCCCCTCTGGCAAGTCACAATAACATGCAGCACAGATTTCAACTAAAGCTGTTCCCTCTCGCCAGCGTTGACATTTTTCAATTATAGCCGCTTATATCATATTGATCCACGTCTGTGATGTGGAGGCATTTTATCCCTTTTCTTTTTCTTTCCTGCGACCAAATCAATAATGCTATTAATACAGACTGCAACACATCATCGGCTGGCCTCATAAAACATTGTCATATTGCTGCTGTGCAACATGAGTGGGCGTGCTCATAAAGTGTAAAGAGATGATTAAAAAGACAATTAATATGACAGCAAGCGTGCGTGCGTGTGTGGGTGGGTGGGTACCATAAAAACAGTATAATTTGTCTTCCAGTGTAATGTTTTTGTTCAAGTTTTTGCCATCACATCTGTAAAATCCATATCATGAGGGCGGGAGGATACAATGAATATGTATTACGGTTTCCCCGCTATATCGCCGTTCATCGTACTGGCCCGCATTATATTTATAGAAGCAATCTTTTTTTTTTTCCCCCCCTCAATCCATTTTTACAATAAACATACAGTGCTACCTCTACTTACGAAATTAATATGTTCTGGATGATTTTTTTTCTTTACGACAAAATTTTGTAAGTAGGAATGTGTTTTCCATGGAAATGCCCTAATCCGTTCCAAGCCTCCCAAAATTCAGACATAAATATGAAAATGCATCCAAATATGTAACAAATACATGTTACAATTAGATTATTGCACAAGAAATGAGAGTTGTGCATTATGTAAAAAAAAACAGAATAGAGAAAAGAATAAAAATGATGGTCATTTAACTTTTAACTGCATTCTCGTTTTTTTTGCCCTCAACATCATCCATGTTCTCTCTCGGCAGTGTTTTTTGCCTGCCGTTTTGTAAAGAACTGATCCAATGACGTTTGCTTTTGTCGGCTTTTAACAATCCTTTGAAAATGTCCAAGGCAAACATCAGCATAGTGAGCGATCGCCCGACTGGTTAACACTTTTTCTGGGTGATTCACATTTACGTAAAACTTATCGGAATGCCTCATGGCCCGAGGCGCAAATGACAAGGACGCTGCATAGACACATATCTATCTATTGTGCGATCTACACATATCGACACATACGGTAGAAGTCCCTCTTTCTTAGCCAATGGGATACCAGGATGATGCTAGGTAATAGCCAATGGCAGAGCAGCTATAAGCATGTTGCGTTCAGGAAACTCGGTGCTGTGAGGAGCATCCCATACCATATTTTTACCTTTCGTATCTTAAAATTTCTTTCGTAACAAGAGGCAATCTTTTCCTGTTGAGGCATTTCGTAACTCGAAAATTTTGGATGAAGAGACGTTCGTCAGTAGAAGTACCACTGTACTGTCATGCTGACGGGCGGATGTGATGATGCAAATGTTGATGACATTTTTGTTGACTCATCTGCGTCAGAACTGCTACCAGAAGGAGGCGGTGCTGAGGCCCGAGAACAACCAGGTCATCAACCTCACCACCCGCTACACTTGGTCGGGATGTGTGGTAAGACACCCACGCACGTTGACGTTATATTTTGTGGGCCTCCTGTTATGTATTCTAAATGCCGACGTTTCAATTCACAAGCCCCCCAAAAAAAGTGAAAAAATGGCACTTGGCCAGGCGATCTTTTGGCCTAATTAGTGTGTGTGTGTGTGTGTGTGTGTGTGTGTGTGTGTGTGTGTGTGTGTGTGTGTGTGTGTGTGTGTGTGTGTGTGTGTGTGTGTGTGTGTGTGTGTGTGTGTGTGTGTGTGTGTGTGTGTGTGTGTGTGTGTACCCTACTAACACCAAGCAATGCAGCGGGAAGGTAGCATTCCAAGTACGGTGTCTCCATGTCAGCCATTTTTCCCCCCCAAAAAGCATTTATCTTACTCCAATAACACCAAGCAATGTAGCATTACGGTGTCTCCATTCAGCCATTTTTATTTATTATTATAACCAGCAGATATTATTATTATTATTTTAATCACATTGGGAAATGTATCCAGCGTGACAGATCTTTGTGGCGCGTGTGCCACATTTCAGACTATTTTTGATTGTGAAATACGTTGGCAACATCCCACTTTCACCCTCCCGCGATGAAATCAGCATAAGCCCCATCTGGCTCATGGCAGCGATCTCTCTCGCCTTCTCCGCCATCCCCGGCAGGCGGAGGGCGACGATGGCGAGGAGGTGCTGAGCTGCGTGGGCGGCCGCAGTTTCCGCTCGGTGAGGGAGAGGTGGTGGTACATCGCGCTCAGCAAATGCGGGGTAAGTGGTCTTCCCCTGCGGCACCCCATGTTTGATTACGCAAAAACATGTTCTCAAATTGTCGGCGTATCCTGACTGCGGTGGTTCCTTGATTTCGGAATTGAATTTGCCCCGGTGGAGCAGTTGTAACTCAAAATGCGAATCTCAAGTTTTTCCACATTGAAATGAGTGCAAATGCTGTGCTGTACCACGAGGGGGCAGTATAATAATGCAGCCATACAGTACTGGAAAGATGAGGAAGAAGCCCAAGCGACAGTCGCACATTAGTCAAAAATGTTTAGCGTTTTTCAGGGAGTCGGTTTGAGTTTTTTATTATTTGTTGAAAAGTTTTATATGTTGAACCGTGAAAGTCATTTCAAATGTACAACGTGTATTAAACCTAACATATTGTTCAAACTTCACATGGCAAGCATCAAAGATTCCTTGATTACAGATCTTGAATGTTTGTTTGTTTGTTTGTGTTTTGTTTTGTTTTTTACACCTGGAAAATTTGATTCATTGTCGTCGCAGTTGGATGACACCATCACTTTTTTCCTGCAGCGTTGTTCCGTTTTGTTGTTACTGCTCCGATAGAATGTGTCTTTCGGCGGAAAATTCTCAAAATGATTTGGCATTGGACCACAAATAATATTCCAAGTATTGTATCCTGATTTTTTTTGTTTTTTTGGGGGGGGTGCACGGAACACTGGGAGCATTGTTCTTTAGATCGTGGTCAAATTTAGCATGTTTGAAGCGGTCCGTGATCTCCACATGGACCAAAAATATTGTCTCTTGCTTCTATTTTGATGAAGATGTGCCATTGCCGCACCCTCGTAGTTTCTACGTCGGTCAAAAGGCAGTCAACCAAGTCATTTTAGCTGACTTTCACCAACTTTTATGGAATCTGTTCATCTGCTGAAAGCGCTATATAAATCAGTATGTATTGTATTGTATCTGCAGTATCATCAAAAACTGCAGGATGCCCAGTGGGTGGGCATTTGGCGTCGTCCTCTATTTCTCTTTTTTTTTGTCAGGACATCAAGAAATCATAGCTCAAACCCACGAGTCGCACAAGTGAACCAGTTTGGCAATTTGAATAATATGCTCCGCAGTGTCTATTTATGGAGTAAGCAACGGCGAGGCAAAAAAAAAAAATACAGCCGGCGCACCTCCCCCGAGGAAGCCCACGTGATTCGCTGAATGTTTCCAGGCCGATTTTTGTGCTGGCTCGCCGTGGAGTTTCAATCCACGTCGGCTTAAATTTAGCCTCGCCGCGTCTGTGTTTTTGCACGACACATCATTTGGAACTGGGTCAAACCTTATAATAATGTTCCTGAACTTAGACTGTCACCGACTCGGAAACTTGCAGGTGGCAAGTTTGCTGTTATTCGAATGCAACCCGCGCGAGCTTAAAAGACCGAATGGTGGGCGCTGCCGCAGCAGAACAGGCGACGCGTGCTGCATTTTAAGCAGGATTCGCAATGGATTCAAGATGTTAGCAAGACGAGGATAGCGGTATTTCGGTTCCGTAACTATCAAATGACTATGGCGACTGTTTAAGGAAATGCGCATCGTCCCTGTGATGGGATGTTCTTCTCAGCCAGGAAGTGTCAGATGCTCAGGGCGTTGCACTCTTAAGTCAAAGGGGAAAAAAAACATCAACTGAATGACTGCTCGTATCTCGAAAAACAACGCCAGTCCCGGCACTTTTCCGACACACCCCTTGGCAAATAATTTTCAGAGCAAATAATTACAATTGGACCATTTCCTGTAGCAAACCTCATGATGCCATCGCATGGTTGTCAACCACCGCGACAGAGCACGGAGCGCTCCCGTTTCCAAGCGGGGCTGCGGGTTTGATTCCAGCTGCTGCGCTTTGGCCCGCTTGTCATTCCGTCGGCGTTTGCGAGTCTCCTTGTTTGCTTTGGTGCAGACGGAGGCAGTGATGTGATGAGAATGGATGCTTCCAGCAGAGCGGCGTTCAGTGTCACGCCGGGCTCGTCTAATGGACACGCCGCTTAACGCTCTCGGACTCACAATTTAAAAGATGCACTCCCACCCCGCCGGCCAGAGTCCCCGTATTCTTTTGCCTTCACATAAATAAAAAATTAATTAAATATCATCTTATTTACTCGGCGACGGCGTTTCCTCTCGTTGTTTGTTCTTCCGAGTTGCGAGCGCGGCTCCATTAGCGGCGGGAAAGATGGATGATTGCAGCAAAACGCTCCAACACTGAACATCAGTTAACTTTCCGCTTGATGGACGATGACGGCGGCGGCGGCGGCTGGCCGTCAGTCCGTCAAGTGCCGGATGATGACATCGTTAGAAGTCCGACTCAAAGTCGGCTTTGAGGTTCCGATGAAATTGAGCAAGTTTGTGTTTATGCGGGCCAGCTGACGGATGCGTTTGATTGGCTGTCATCAACCGACCGCAAATTGTCTGCTTGGATTTTTTTTTTTCCAGCGGAAAAGGGAGTCCATTTGAGAGGAGGAGGCACTCAACTTGAAACCCAACGCGGAGTTGAAACTGGAATTCCGGCTTGAGACCATATTTTCAAAAGTCTACTCAGCGATGAATTGGAGCATGCCTATTATTTGAGGAAATACATACCCCGTAGTCAATTTCCTAGAACTGATTTGAAGCCCCATCACTGCTTTGCAACCTTAATTTGACACCCTAACCCTACATGGAAATCATAACCCAGCCTTGAAACCCTAATCTAAAAACAATAACTCGAGATCTGAACTATGGCATCAATGCCTAATTTAAAGCCGTAACTCTGGTTTCAAACCCAATTTTGACACCCAAGTAATTGCGGCGCCGACATGATTTGAGGAGATGAAAGTTTCCGTAAGATCAAATTCAAAACCTTTCCTTTGAATTGAAATCAGACCTTGAAACACGAACCCCAACATCAAACCCTAAAAATGATCCTGCCTTGGAACCCCGACTCAAAAGCCAAACCCTAATTTCGTGAACATGACATTGAAGCCTTTACTCAAACTTGGAACCCTCCCGCTGGCTTGAACCCTCCTTTCAACCCTAATTTGAAACACTCTCTTGATACTTTCACCCCAAAACCTGAACCGCATTTTACACCCCTAACTGGAAACCTGAATCATAATATCAAACACTAGACGGCTGGGATAGGCTCCAGCACCCCCCGCGACCCTAGTGAGGATCAAGCGGTTCGGAAAATGGATGGATGGATAGATGAATTGGTATTTGAAACCCTAACCTTGCCTTGAAACTCGACCTCTGCCCTGAAGCCCTCAAATCTTCCTCACCGGATTAACATCATAACCCCCGAACCTGAAACCCCGACCCTGCCTTGAGACCTTCATTTAAAAACCCTACACCTCATTTCAAACTATTTGAAACCTAAACCGTGTCTGGAAGCAATCATTTGCAACTCTAAATGTCATTTGGAACACCAGATTGAAACCTAAATTAACACTGTAACCTCAAATTACAACTTCATAGTTTCAATTGAATCTCTGTCCCTTCCTCGCAGTCTAATTTTAAAGACGAGATTGAAACCGCAACCCGAACTGGAAAGCCTTTCCCTAGTTTCAAACACATGTTAAAACCCTAACCCTGTCTAATGGGCTTCATTTGAGGCAGTGGAGTGGTCAAATTTCCCACTCGAGTGTGACTCGAGCTCGCCAGTGGGCAAAGGCCTTCACAGCAAGCTCGCCATCATCCGCTGAAGTCTGGATTTATTCCAGCAAGAAAAGAGGAGGTGCCCGCTGTGAATCTCCGCCTCCTCCTCTTTTCCCCCCTTCCTCAATCTTTCCATCCTCACGACATCAGTGGAAACGGTTGCCATGGTTTTGATCCATGTCATCTTCCCACCTCCTGTCTTCGCGTCTCCCTTTACCTGGCAGCGGTCTTGTCTTCTCCGCTACCTTCCTCATGACGTGAAAACATTTTTTTTTTTTTAAAACATGGCGCTGTCACGCGCGATGGTTGCCTCATCTTCTCGGCGCCAGGAATTCTCACCTCTAAAATTAGAATTTGAATCCGGTGTGACAAAACCTGACACGTTTGGCGATGAATCGGAGAGCCCGGGGGTCTGCCTCGCTGATCGGGACATTTTTCTTTTTGATGTTTTATCTCTGCTTGCTGAAACTCATGGGAAGGGTGTGGGGAGGGGGGAGGGGGGGGGCTATTGGAGGAAACGTGTTGTTTTTCGTTTTTTCCCCAAAGACGGTCCTTCCTTGTAACAGACAACATCTTCTCTAATACAATATTCCTCTCATAAAATAAACAATTATTACTTGTAATCCTAATTTAAAACTCTCAATTGACAATTGATCCCTCCTTTTGAGGATAACCCTTGTTTGAAACGGTTTCAAACTGTCACCCTGGCCTTAAAATCGTCATCAAAAAGACTAACTTGAAACCTGAATCCTGATTTGGAAACTTTTCTTTGAAGTGAAGTCGGTGAGTCTGCATGTGAGTTTCTGGGTGTGAGCAGTGGCAGACGGCAGCTTCTGCGTTCTTGCTTTTCGTGTCGCCTCCAATGAAGATCATAAAATTGCGTTTTAATAAGGTCATGTCAAACCCGATAAAAAAAAAAAAAGGGGTAACTCGTCTGAAGTAGAGTAAATAAAGCCTCCTGGCTTTTTAACAAGGCGCTTGTGAAATGTGGCCTTCTGGGCATCCCACAGGGCGATGGCCTTCAGCTGGAGTACGAGATGAAACTGACCAATGGGCAGTCTTTCTGGACGCAGCACTTCTCCGCCGATGAATTCGGTAAGAATGCTGGAAACTACCGGCCTTATTGCAATGGATCGGGTACTCCTCAAAAAGACTGATCCCAACCACCGATACATTAAGAACCCGATATACAAAGTGTCTTTTACGCTTGTATGTGCCGATGGTGTATTATAGTTTCTGGTTCAGGAAAACATCCGCAAACAATTTCCAGCCTCAACCGGATTTATTGATCTCTGTGATTAATTATAAATAGAAATAAACAATCCGAGGGAAAGAAAGATGGTTGGGGGTTTTTTCTCGTAATCTGAGCGAACTCCAGATCGGTATCAGTCAGTACTCTCGTGAAGACTCCTACAGGTATCGGCCTGGAAAAAAAGAGAGGCATCGAACATGTCCAGCAAGGAGAGAGAGAAACAATCACGTGAGAAATTGCCGACTTAACCGCGGCCAATAAAGCAGAGTGAAGTTGACAAATGAGCGTAACGGATGGATTAATGATGACTGACGAAGTGAGAGGAGTGGGCGCGATCGACCGCATTGGTGTGTTCCTCCCACATCGCCGCTTCTATTTGTGGTCCTCAGGGATCCTGGAGACGGACATCACCTTCCTGGTCATCTTCTCCGCCGTGTTCCTGCTCTCCTGTTACTTTGCCTGTAAGTACTTTTTAAAGTCCGCCACTGCGCCCCCCCCTCCCCCCCGATTATAAAACCGCTATGTTTTCTTGATGGGATAAGAGTAGCTTCTCATGTTCCTCGACTCCCCCCACCCTCCCTTCTTGGCTTTGGAGTCATGAAATTTGGCAGTTTTGCTATTTTACACCCGATAATGGGAAAAGGCTTGTTTTCATATCAGTTCACTTTAAATTTTCAGTGCCAGCGGCCTCACGGGATGCAGCCATTTGAAGCACGGGTCTGGAATGCGGTCCCAACTCCACTTCCGTGTTTTAAGTTTCCCTTAAGTGCCCCCCTTCCCCTCCCCCCTCATCTTTTTCCATTTTCAAACACATTTGAAAAAGCTCCACGCAGCCACTAGGGCGGCGCTAATGAGCCGCAGGTTGCAGACCTTGGCTATAAGCGAAGCAAAAAGATGTCTTGGTCATCTTTGATGGAAGCAACGCAATACTTTTTAAAGTGAACCTCCAGCGGCCCATTTCGAGGGGGAAACGGAGCAATGGTGTCAAGTTTGATGAATACCTGGTGTTAATCGCGAGTTTGCCAGGCTTCTAGTTAGTTTGGATGCACAGCGCCGGGTTTGGAACAGGTGTGACGTCAAGTTGTAGACCGGGCCGTCCCCCCTTGCACTCATCAGTGCCTATCTGGCCAGCAACTTATGAGTTATAGTTGCGATTTTTATTTATTTATTTATTTATTTATTTATTTATTTATTTATTTTAGTACACTGCTGCTTGAGAGAAGTGGAACAATGGAGGTAATGGGATGCCCTTGCATGCGGGCAAGGAGAGCCTAAGTCACCACGACTCCGCCGTTTATCGCACGAGACGCGTCGTCAAATACAGAATGGGAACACTTGCAGGGAGCCGCTGTCGGCTGCAGCGAACGCCCAGACGCTCGCGCGCAGACTAAACGGCCAAACCGACTTCAGCTCTCGATGGCATTCACTTGGCCACCCCACTGAGAGGCAGACATCTTTCACGCCAATGTTTATTTCTTTCATTTCCAGTTTGCAGCTATGATAACAGTGTTAGTTTTCTTTCTTAGGAACATTGAACAAAATTTATTTTTGGGGTTGCTGGAATGGATCATTGTTTTCATTTTGATGGGGAAAATCCATTCTCCAGACAAGTCAATTAACAAGGACAAATGGAACTCGTCAAGGTATCATTATGATTTTTTTTTTTTTTTTTGCTGACAAACTGACTGAGAAACAAACTCATTAAATGTAATTCGAAATGTATTCATGCCTTCAAATGGCTTTCAGGAAGACATCATGGGATGAAGGCGTTAGTTGGTCGCCTTGCTGCTCTCCATCTTTCATTCAGGTCACATTTCACGCGAGCTGGCGCGCGGCGCCTCCGCGCATTTTTCAAATGTCATTTTGCGAGATTCATCCTTCATGTTGCCTTGCGCGCGGCAAGTGAAACACGCCACGGTCAAGCGCGAAGCTTCCGTCTCGTTTAAGGAATAAACGAGATGACTAACTGGAACGTTTCAGTGATGCGGTTGGCTCCTCAAGGACTATTTATTTCTTTATTTATTTATTTGTTTATTTAAATTAAACCTCCGGCAGTGATACCCTGTTATATTGTCCACATGACTTTTTACCTTGATTCTTCCAAGTTGACGCAGCTTAGAATAGATGTTAGCGGGAGGAATGTTCTCCGGTGTCCTTGCAGAGCAATTCCAGCACATGGCGTGCCGCATCTGTGCTGATGGTTCCCGCTGGGGACTTGGAGCGAAAGAACACTTGAGCTGACACGCTCGTCGTTGGCTACAATGCGGTGTGCTAAATTTGACTTTCATTCATTTCCGCTCCCCCGATTTAACGGCGGTACATGAATTATCCTCTGGGGCACCAAGGAAGATTTTCCAGGTATCGAAAAACTGAAAACTGGTGTTACTTTCCAACTTTCCCACTTAGGAGAACAGCTCCGCTCCAGTTATTGTCGCAAATGAAAATCCGCAATAGAGTAAATCCGTAATCATCGAACCGCCAAGTAGCGGTTCACTGTAGTCCGCGGGTGTCAAACTCAAGGCCTGGGGGCCAGATCCGGCCCGCCATGTGGGTCCCCTTAAAAAAAAGTGTGTAATCAATAACGTTGAGATTTTGCCCTAATTTTGTTACCCTGCTTACACTCACTTGAACAATAATTGACCAGCGATTATAGTTGACCGATTTCAAAACTAGTAATCCACGAATTTGTTGTGTACAATTAATAATGCGATGAGACGACGGAAACATTTTTTTTGTTGTTTCACCGTCCAAAACGACCCTCCGAGGGAAGACGCAACAAAAATGACTTTGACACCCCTGCTTACTACAAAGGAGGGGGAAAAAAAACCTGATGGATAATCGTACTTACGATATTGATTACAAAAATAACGCTGTTTATCATTGGCAATAATCGTGCAGCAAATCTTAAAAGTACACGCCGCCTCAGTGGGCGTTTTTTTTCAACCCTGAACAACTAGCCCAAAACCTAATTCAAATTCACAATGACCCACCCAAAAAATTAAAATCAAAGCTCTAGGAAAGGCACTGGGCAGATTACATTGACACGGCAGCAGAGTAAGGCCTAAATATGATGAGACAAAAATAAAAAAATCGACAAACCGCACGTAGCCACTGGAAGCTGTGCGGCCAAGAGAACCAATCGGAAACGAAGAGACTGTTGAGAATAACCGAATTCAATCTCATGAGAGAAATGGTCGAATCGAGATTGTAAATGGAGTCTTGAGGCCAGCAGAGAAAGCCTTGCTGACTCGCAGCGCCCACCGCTGAGGCTTGGACATGAAAAATAGCCAATTTTCATAGCTGGCTGTTGTGTCAGCGTCCTCTTGGGAAAAAGCCAGCGGTACGTACACAGCGTGAGCGCTAATGTTTACGACCTGCTCCTCACCTGTAAATCCCCAATTCCCCGGGTTCTCGCAGGAGGCCTTATCCTCGTAAAATATTCATCCCCGCCAAAGCGCGCACAAAGTGCATATGTCTGTATACGGGCGCGCTAATGGCGCCTCTGCTTCGTTCTATCGTCACGTCGCCACCCGTTAGCAGAAAGCCACCTCCGTCAGCTCATCCCCCCTTTTTTGATGCCTTTCTTTTCCGCAGACAATCTGAAGGGGAGGCAGCTTCTCCACACCACCTACAAAATGTTCATGACGGCGGCAGGTGTGGAGGGTGAGTGTTGCCGTCCCGGAGGATCACGCGACGGCGGGAAGGCGGTTCAGGTTGCAGCGGGATGACGACGAGCCGCCCGCGCGCTCGCAGGAGCCTTAATCCACACTTGAGCCCCGCCGATCTTATCGGCCCGCATTAACGTCGGAACGGGCGCGATTGAAGGCGGCGCGTGTGCGCTGGAGCGTGCGGGTCGACGGCACCCGCCGCCCTCTGTCGCTTTCTTCCTCCTTATCTCGTCTCCTCCTTTTGCTTCCCGCGCACTTCTCCTCTTTTTAAATCACTTCCCATGCCCTCCCTGATACCGTTCACACACGTCTTTCCCCCCCCCCCCCCCCCTTGAAAATTCATCTTATTTTTAACCTCGTTTCTTCCGGGGATGGCAAAAGAACTTGCGCTCCGTACTGTAGTAGTACACTGCTCACAAAAAGATCAGAATATCAGGCATGCGGGTCTTGTCTTTTCAAACCAAGAACGAGCTTGCGTTTTCCACTTTGATGGAAAAGAATTTGTTTTTATGGCAGTGGAAGTCAAATTTTATTGTCTCTGCACATATCCAGTACAACGCAACAAAATTCATTTCACAGTTTCAACCTGTCCGGGAGAGAAAATTTTTTTAAAAATTACAAAATATAAAATGAGGGAGAGAACGAGAGGGCTGATGATTTTAAAAAGGAGGAGGAAGGAGGAAAAAACAAGTCCCAAACTGTGCTCCCGATAAACAATCACTCCAATAGTAAGGCCGGGCCGACGTGACAGCCCAGACTCACTGAGCGGGCGATGGCGGCCTCGAACAGGCGCTTCACATCCTGCCCAGCACACCTGCACTTCTGCTATCAAAAATCTGTTCCCGTGGCTGACAAAAAAAAAAAAAAAAACCAGCTCATGATATGAAAATACGGGGGGAGGAATTAGAGTGGGCAGAATTCTTCACTGCTTGATGGCTCAAGATCAGGATTGTCGACAAATCATTCCCGCAGACAACCTCAAACAATTGTCTTCTGTGTTATGTGTTGCTTCTTTGAATCTTTTGCCGTTTTCGCCAACGCTTCCTGGTTCACTTTTCTCAATGTTGCCCCCCCCCCATTGGCAGTGCTCAGCCTGCTGTTCCACTGCGTCTATTGGGGCCTCTACGCTCGGGATGGCGTCGGCAACGGCAGCCTGAAAATACTCGGTGAGTGCCCGCCCCTGTTCCCTCGCCATTTTGAAACGATGGCTGCTTGCCGGCTTGTGCAGTAACGGACATGCTCGAAAATATTATTTGATACAATTCATAACTCCTTGAAGGCCATCTCTTGGATGAGTGGACAAAAACGTTTTCCCAGGAGTGCGGGACTTTCTTGCAGTTGAAAATGCTCCAATAATGGCGCGTGCAGTCTATGACTTTTTTTTTTTTTATCCCTCCCTCTCCATTTTTGTTTTACCCTTATTACTCTCGTGTCTCTTCTTTGTGTCTCTCCAGGGAAATTACTCTTCTCACTCAGTTTCCTGGTGTTCCTGCTCATGCTCATACTGCTAGGCAAAGGTTTCACCGTCACCAGGTGGGGCTGCAATCTTATTTTGCATGTTACAAATGCATTTTACATTTCGAGGACACACATTTATAAATGACCAACACATGCAAACCCAGCGTGGGTAGAGTACCAACAAATTGTACTGTTGCTTGAATAATAGGAAGAGGTAAAAAGTACTCCTTCAAATCATTATTTGGGTCACTTTTCAGTGGAAAAAAAACAAAACGAGTAAAAGTCAAAACGACATTGCATTGAGTCATTCACTGCCATTGACGGCCCTAGACGTCAAAGATCCATTTGAACTGAGCTGCTCTGACGAGTACAATTTATCCAAGAAACGACTTGAGTAAGTGTTACGGAATAAATGTCGTGCATTGCTACCCACCTCGGGTGCTGGCGAACACCACTCCACAATCTTCACTCGGCTATAGCCCGCACACAGCCTGCTCTTGGATAAAACACAAGTACGGGAGACCCTCGTTAGCTTCCAGTCTTGCTGCTTGCAAATGTAATATTGAGAAGGATTTAAGTGATGGTGAGTATTTCTTTCCGGTAACTCGACTGGCGTTTATTATTCAAGGAGTTCAAATGTGAACTCGGCGGTCCTGTTGTGGGCTTGAATTGCTGCTTTGCCTGTAAATCTCACTGTAGTTTTAGACCGTCTTGTCCCCTCCCTCAACATGTATAACACTAAATTTCTTCCACCGAACCAATGGATCAACTTTGACTCTTTGTGTGTGTGTGTGTGTGTGTGCGTGCGCGCCAGGGCAAGGATCAGCCACAGCGGCTCGGTGAAGCTGAGCATCTACATGACCATCTACACAATCACCTACGTCATCCTCTTCATCTACGAGGCCGAGGTACACACGCCGCACGACGCACCACCTTTGCCGTCCTTCACCGCCATCCACATCACTCCTGACGCTATTGCTTCATCTTGCACGGTTTTTGAAAAGGGAATTTTACTACGCATGACAATTTGACATTTCAGTCCAGATTTGAGCAAGGATCACGCAAGTTCACACGCATGATTTTTTTTTCTCGCAGCCCACATAAAATGATGTGGCGGGCCAGATGTGACCCCCCGCTGCCCTGACTTTGACACCTGTGACTTAAAGGGTTTTAACTACCACAATATTGACGTTACTTTTCCTGAACCAATCTCTGGTGTTTTTTTTGCATGATGTGTTAACGTGATGCTCTTTTGTCAATGATGTGGTTTGATGAAAAATACATTGTGTAATACTCTTCAATACATTTCAACTGACAAGAATTGCTCATTATATCTGCTGCTTGTTGTGGAGTTCCTAGGAATAAAACATTTCTAGCCAGAAGGGATTAATGGCATTTCAATGGGGGACGGGGGGGGGGGGCATGGATTTGCAATACAAGTAAACTGTGTTTGTCACGGAACAAATTAAAGTCCTCAGTCGCGGTCCCAGTTAATTTGACACAATTGCCTCCGTTTCCTTCAAGCGTTCCCAAATGGGGCAATCGGTCACTTCCTGACCATGAAGACACACTGCGGAGTTCCCCCCTCGTTGCCTTCTGTGACATTGTCATCCTCATAAATGATGCGTCGTGTCTCATCTTCGGGTGTGCGACGACTCCGCTCGCTGTGATATTTAGCATCTGATGAATTAATAACACCCTGCCGGCGTAGATAAGCACCGATGCCAAGTATCGGACATTGCGCAAGCGGCGCGGCTCGATATCGATCCATGCGGTGATGAAGACGCTCCGCACCCGAGGGAGCTCCCGCTAAAAATAAGCCCAACTGGGGCTACGCTCAGGATTCGACGGGCTCTGCTTGATTGGCCGCGGGACTTTTTCCAGGAGCCGATCCTCGCGAGGCGAGCTGTGGGGGCGGGGCATAATGTAGCGGCGGGTAACGCGGTCACACCTGGTGTCCAATGGAGCGTGAAATGCAATCTGGTGGCGGCCCACGACCTCGACGGGTGCGTGAGGACACCGAGGAGGAAGGTGTCAACGTCACCACGGCAAAGTCAAAAAAACGCGTAGCGTGGGCGCAATCGAGCGAAAAGTTGGGTCATCTTCGAAAACCGCATTCAATTGCCACTGAAATGTCGGTAGACATCTTTGCTTTCGCTCATTTCAACCTCTGAAAATATCAGAACGATATTTGGGATTTTCTGGACGTTAAGGCTTAGGTGCTCCCCAAGAGAAAAAGCTTCATGTTGCTGAACCTTCACAAAACGGCGATCATCAAAATGAACGTCGACACACGTACCTATGCCCACTTCGATCTCTCAAATTATTGGATTGATTTCCCCAGTGTTGTGATTTTTAAAAAGTGAGTGCCGATGCCAGCGGCGGTGGCCAACCCGCGGCTCGCGAGCCACCTGCGGCTCTTTGGCTGGTTCCGTGCGGCTCCCGGGCTTTCAGGCCCCGCGGTGGCGCTCCAACTCAAACAACGGCGCTAAGTACAGCAGAATTTACGATGTCGGCCGATCATCGATCCCGTTACTTGATTGACACGCCGGGCAACTGAAATTTGACCTTTTGGTCACCGCTCATGCGCAAACAGCGGCGCTAAGCTAGTCAGCGAATTACGTCTGATTTTAAGGCGGGGCTGCCCAATACGTCGGTCGCGATCGACCGGGAGCCTTCGGGCTGGTCCCAAGTCGACCGCGAGGGGTGGGAGGAGGAAATGGGTGGGCTAAAAAAGATTTTTGTGTCTGTGTGTTTCGGTTTCGTTCAAGTTGGGCGCCCGGTTTTCCGTCCATGACATGTACCCGTCCGTGTGTTTTCAGTTCTTTGATCCCGGAGAGGTTCTGTACGCCTACGACAGCCCGGCGGGTTACGGTCTGATGGGATTGCAGCTTTTGGCCTACGTGTGGTTCTGCTACGCCGTGCTGGTCTCGCTCAAGCACTACCCCGAAAAGCAGCCGTTCTACGTGCCCTTCTTCACAACCTACACGCTTTGGTGAGTTCTCAGGAAAACCCACCGTTCATCGGCGGCAAGAATCTTTGCTTTGAATTATTCATGCGCTTCGGTAAAAACGGATTTGAATTGTCGAGGGGATTTCAAGCTCTTGTAAATTGGCCCTCTGCACATTCTGTGAATGGCCCTTGATTAAAATGTATTTTTCATCAGAGGTTTGGGAATCATCGGACAAAATGGAAATAGTCTGTTATCGTCATAAAACCTCAAATAAAATAACAGCAAAAAAAAAAAAACATTTTAACTGCGCAGATGTTCCGAGCATTTAAGATAAGAATGAATGAGAAACGAATGTACAGCAGATTCCTTTCACACATGTCATAAATAACATCCTGAGATGATTCTTTTTTATTTTGTCTCTTCATATGAGCAAAGATTGTGTTTTGATTCTATTGGATTCTTTTTTTTTTTTTAGGTTTTTCGCCGTGCCCGTGATGGCTCTCATCGCCAACTTTGGCATCCCTCGTTGGGCTCGGGAGAAGATCGTCAACGGCATTCAGCTCGGCATCCACCTCTATGCCCACGTTGTCTTCCTGGTTTGTCCCACGAGCGCACGGCTCAATCAACGCCTCCCCTCACATCCGTGTCTCCCTTTCCGCTTTGGGTAGTAATTATCTTGTACGCAGTGTGAGTTGAACTCCTTTTTGTCTTCCGCAGGTGATAACGCGACCGTCGGCGGCCAACAAGAACTTCCCGTACCACGTGCGCACGTCTCAGATCGGGATCCTGCTGTCCAGCCCCAAAGGAGGCGAGAGCGGCGAAAGCTTCCCGCACCACGCTTACGGCAACGGCTCCTTCCTGGGAGACTCGCAGCCCAACTTCACCGAACTCTTCTCCATCCAATCGGTGAGTCGCGGGACCAAACCTGAAAACACGCTCGCCCTGCGGGACACCGCAGGTGAAGGTGGTTCTTCACCTGCGGTGTCCCGCAGGGCGAGCGTGTTTTCATCCAATTCTTATCCACGTCAAAAGGCAACAGTTTGTTTGAAATGGAAAGTGATTTTCTATTTCATTTTTTTTTGACATTTCACTCTCTGAATATTTAGGCCAGGATTTTGTTCTCGTGAACTTTCTTCCTGCTCGTAAATCGGTGACTTCGTCATGACTTGGCTAACAGCCCGTGTCGATATCATCGTTGACCCGCAGGATCCCGTCAAGACGGTGGAGGAAACGGTGCCGCGGAAAGTCCCCGACGTGCCGAGGAACAGCGAGCAGAAGATCATCACCACCTCGGCCCCCGTCGACGACCTGACGTCCATTTTTCCGCCACTTCTGCCCCCATCCCGCCGCGCCCGGCCGCCGCCGTCCGCTCGCCCCCGCTGCGGCTCCCGTCGTTCACCGAGTACTTCAGCATGCAGGGCGCCGGCGGAGGCGGATTCGGATCAAAGGCGTGAAAACCAGAGGACGGAGTGAGTACAAATTCAAGACATTATGGGAGGAGCACACAAAAGCGCTTGTTCCTAGAGAAGCAATAAATATTTGACCAACAGAAGGACTTCTGCGCACCACGCCGGGAGAAAAAAAAACTGACAAAATCCCCCAATTTCTTTTATTTTTTTTGTGAATGTAAATAGCTTGACAGCCGAGCTCCCGCTTGCACTCTTTTTTATTTTTCACATGATATAAATTCCACTCTCGATCAGAAAAAAATCATGCTTTTCACTCCTTTTTGAAAAAAATATATACTGTACTTAAAAAAAAAAAAAAGATTTTTGTTTGTACACATTTTGATGAGAGAGGAAAAAAAACAGCTATTCTTTTAGATTTTGTTAATTTCTACATTGGTCACCTTTTGAGATTCATTTGTTGTGTACCAAGGGAAAAAAAAAATCTAAAAAGTTCTTCATTATAAAGTCAAGGAACCACTTTGTATGGTTGTTCGCCTTCACAGTTGCGGATTCGTCATATGCTGTCAATGTTAAACGGCTTTTCTGGTATTTGGAAAGAAAGAAAAGAAAAAAACCCACGCATGTTCGTGTCGTGTTTCCCGTCCATAAGGCCGTTCTCTGTATTCAGTGTTCGCTTATGGTGTGTATTAAGCATTCAAATGTTTTATTCATAAACACAATAAGCTTCCGTGTTCTCATCAAGCCATTTGGCCCAAGTCTCAAAAGAAGCTTCAGTCAGCAAAATTGGGTGAAACTTTGATGAATGTTTTAATGCCAAACGGCACGAGAATATTTTATTCGGGGAAATTGACAACTACTCATATTGTGACAGTTTCATTTCATAAATTGAGCACCTTGCATGTGAAATCTCAACTTTCTCATATTCCAGCTGTCTTCTTGGAAAATGATCACTTCGCTTCCGTAATATGACGGATTCTCGTTCTCGTAAGATTGTGATTTTCCCCTTGGTTGTTTTCATGGATTCTCTGATGTTCTCATAAAATGTCACCTTTTTAATGATGACTCTTCAATTTCACGGCTCGTCGTCCAAATTGTCAGTCGGTAAAACATCAAAGCTAATCGTTAGCCAAATAACATTGAGCGTCTTGCTCTTTTGTCACAACTTGTCATTTTTACACTGTCGAGCCCAACCATGGTGTAGCATTCAAGTCAGTGAGCTCAAATTCAAGTCAAATTTAGTTTAAAAGATAAAACATATGTACGCCCTTGGGCATGTAAATATAGTGTTGAGAAAAAAAAGGGTTTTGGATGCATTTAGCATGACACGGCTAACTCCGTGGAGGGCCCGCGTTATCTCAAAACCCAACCCTTTTGCACCTGAGTGTTCAAACCGTGCCAATGTTTGAATTTCTGGTGTAACGTCAAACTACTACGGCGACAGTGTGTAGAAAAAGCAACAAGTGCACATATTGTGTGTCCTGCATGGAGCACTTTAATGTTCCTGGTCTTGTTTATTTGTGATGTCACCTTGCTACTTTGTTGTTACCACAGCTAGAAATATGCTCAAGTGTACACATGTAAATATGTCCCTGCTGTGGTGTCGATCATACCACTAGCTTCTCTTGAAAAAAGAAAATATTGATATAAAAAGTCTGGGTTGGCGGGACAAGAAAATGGCATTGGTCTGAATATATTAGCATCGGTTTTGGTTATTGTCAAGCTCCAAACACGTCCAGGTACAAATTTGAAGTCTTTAATACATTCTGTGTTGTTTATACTATAGTCTTGTAAGACGTGTGACATTTTGTTATAACATCCCCATAATACAGTGAAACCCCGTTAAGCTCATGATACATTCATGAAACACGCCTTGAAACTTAAACTGAGTAAAACACACTTTTTAAATGATTCCTTTTCACCTGTTCTCACTCGCATTGTCAAGAAACGCAATCGTATAATCATATCACTGAGGAAATGTGAAGACTCTCTCTAAGAGCAAAGAGCGCTTGCTTCAAAGTCTTTGTAACGCCCCGTTGAAATGTACTGTGAAACAAACACATAAAACAAAAGAGCGGTAATCGGTGATTATTTAAACACCAAATTGCTTAACAAACCCATATTTTGCCGAACAAAAGTCTGCTGGCTAATTGCAAACATATAATGTAAAATGTTACTGTGAAACGGACACATAAAACAAAAGAGCATTAAACGTACATTAAAAAAACACCAAAACGTTCAACTAGACCCATTTCATTGAACAAAAGCCAACTAGCTTAATGCTAAAATTTAATGTGAAATATCAATGGCAGGCTAACCGAAATGAGCATAGACGTAGCAGTAATTCTCAACACTGAACGGGAACACTGTGTTGCCCCCCCCCCTTTAGCTTTTGTTCCAGTGTGAGTTAAGTACAGAGCAACACTTGATTGAATTGTTGTATTGTACTTGTATGTGGTTACATGCCTAATGTATATAATCCTTTTGTTCTGTCGCCATGAGTACGACACCGGATCGCTGCTTCTGCATTTAGACGCGCACGCGTGCACACACGGGTAGAGGGCTGAGCTAGAAGACCGCATTTTTTTCTTCTTTTTTTTAAAACTCCGGTTAAGAGCACACGGCACTGAAGGAAGCACTGTTCAAATGGATTTTAATGGTGTCAAATACGCTGTAGATGATACCGTTGTTGCCAAAATAATTAAAACATGTTTTACTACAGGTCTCGTGTGTGGGTGTGTTGATGCATCATTTATCGCTGCCTAGAGGGGACAGAAAAGAAAAACAAATGTGGAGACAATGCTCTTTTTTCCAATAAAACAAACTGAATTACATTTGTTCATTGGTTTATGATTACATTGACTTATGCATCGTTTAAAAAATAGCCTTTAAATACATTTGTGAAATTCAAATGAAATCGGGAGGGGGCGGGGTTAACTTTTACTGCTCAGTTCTGGCGCCATCTCGAGTCCAAATGCAGTCAGCGCACTTTTTTTTGCTTTCTCTCTTCAGGTTTTCATTTCCTTGATGGTCACCATAACTACGTCTCTTAAAATTCTGAACGAGTGAGGTTTTATTTGTTTATACAATTGAGTTGTGGCACACGTGTCTGTTTTATTCATTTATTAAAGACAGAAACATCTGCTGGTCAACAAGACTCGCCGAAGAAAAAAAAGAAAAAAGACTAATTTGCAATATTTATTCGTGGGCAAAGAGTCCCTTGCTTCACGACTTGGGTGCAGAGTTGGCCTTGTCCTCCCGGTAGCCGGCGAGCAGCTGGTTGACCAGGGTGAGAGGGTTTTGTTTCCTGACCGGGTAGAGTGGTGGGAAAGGGTTGCCTTTGTACTCCAGCACAGCCATCTTGGCTCGGTCCAGGTTCTGCCGATTGGGGATGCGGGCCATGCGCGTGTAGCCCTCCGAGTGGCGCTCGAAACGCGGAGCCAGCACCTTGAACAGCTTCGGGACCAGGTCCTTCTCCTGTCAAGATCCAAATGTCGGAAAGGATATGTTGGTACCTTGAGTTTAATTTGTTCCGTCACCATGCTAGGAAACGAATTTTGAAAAATGCATAGCGCTGTTTAACAACTATAGTCTGAACAAATGCAGTGGAACGAATCAACAAAAGTAGTACAAAATAAGTTACAGACGTGTACTCATACCGTTAACCAAAAAGTTGCCATCTTCATTGCCTTCTCATCAGTGTCTCCTTTCTTCCCGTAGTCGATTAGCTGTGACAAACAACGCACACAAACGTTCATTGGGAATAAATATCTTACATAATTTAAATTGTATTTGTTTTTAATATATTCAATTACCGGTATTTTTTTCGGAATATTTGTGTGCTTATTTTTTGACACACTTATTTTCATTTTTTTCTCAGTACTGCATACACTTCTGATTCCTAGATGTATTTGTTAATTTTATTTCCAATTGCACAGGAGTGGTCTATACAAGTAAACTTAAATTTGTATTTGCAATTGCAAATATTTTTATCCATCATGTAGATTTAACTAAATACAAATATTTGGCTTTACAAAATCACAAAATCTCTGCATTTCTTTTATTATCTAATGCAAACTAATTATGTCTTTATTTTGTAAGATGTACATACAGTACATTTAACTAGGAAAGAGTAATGCAACGTGTACAATTAGGCATTTGTAGAATTTACTATCATCACTAATATGCTATTAGTGCATAGTTTCGCCTCACTAGTACCAAAGTCGTGCGGACAAAGTGGGCACGAGTATAATTTAGTAGAAGATTTGGATTGATGACTCTAGTGCTGTCCAAGTGCTAGCGCGTTATCACCATTAGCTGACGAACTACCTTCTCGGCGTAGAAGCGGACTTCATCCGCCCGGGCGGCGGTGGTTTCGATGCGCTCATGTCGTACCAATCCGGTCAGGATGTTCCGCATCATGTCCAAGCGGGATTTGGGACCCAGTCCCATTCTCCGGGCCACTCGGCCATGGGAGATCAACGCCCGCAGCGTCAGGCGCATCTTGGCCGCTCGCTTCGGTCCACCACAAACTAATCAAAATAGGTAGGCAGAAAACACGCTTTGGAAAGAAATGTTCAGAACATCCTCCTGTTTGGACCGTTCGACAAATTCATGTCAAATCGAAAGTCGAGGTTGGTAAACACGGAAAAGCATGGCGAGGTTTGACATGACATTGACGGCGCGTCGACGAAATCTGTCCGGGTAGGGCGGGAAAAAAAAGGATGACTTGAACGTTCCGCCTCGAATGGAAAGCTTGATGTTCGTTGACGTTCGTTACCAAGGAAATTTTTTTCATTTGCAATTATTACAATTACATGAATGAATGAACAGGTCCATTTAATTGAAAATAACGTTTGAAAATCATGGTTTGGCGTCTCAAAAAATTTCTAGCCTGGGTTACAGTCTGTAGTGAGAGTTTTTGAGAAATGTTTGTTTTTTTCAAGTCACGGTTGGGGTTCTAAACCAATCTTAGGGTGTCAAATTAGGGTTTCAAGGCCAGTGTTAAAATCTCATGTATGAATGTGGTTTGTTTGTGAATTGACCTGGTGGAGACCCAAGAGTGATGTCAAAATCCTTTCCCTGCTTCCGTTCTTCCTTTCTTTCTTACTTGCATCTTCATCTATTCATTGTTTTATTCCTTCTCTAATTAATTGCTTTCACGTAATCATGTTTCCCTCCTTTCTGAAATCCATATATTTTCTTTCGTTCTTTCTTTCTTTCTCCTCATCAACCCTGCCTCCCTCCGTACTTGTACTTAACGGCTGCGAATGTTCACTGCCGCGCGCAGTTATGTCCCGTTTTTGTACAGTATTGATGGATTCGATCATTTGAACTTGATAGCTGTTTTACTAAGAGGTGGATTACGTTGAGTAAGTCCTTAGTGAATGGAACTAAATGCACTGCCTGCCATTTTTGGGGGGGGTATCAATTTATATTGCGCTAATTAAAGTAGACAATATAGAGAAAACTGCTGAAGGTTTAACTTTTAAATGCATGGCTTGTCATGGGCTTTTTTAAAATCCACGTTCTAATAAATCAATATCTGTATTCTTTATCATGAAGTCCTGTACAGTGTCGTTTTCCAATATCTCATTTTGAGTTTAAGATGAACAAGTTTGAGAATGTGAGGTTAAAGTCCCCTTTGGCTGGGTTCCAATTCAACTGTTCTCACTGAGGCTTTTTATTGACTGCCTCCTATTAAGCCTTACCTCTGGTCCTGGAGGCCAATAAAACCCCTGGCATGGTGCTGATGGGAAAACTTCTCCATACTCGTTTAAAAGTGATACTTTTATAGAAAGCAATTCAGTTTGGCCACCCAAAAAAAAAAAAACTCAGTTGAGTTGTGACCAGCTTTCTGACCTTGATTCGGCACCCGACGTGTGTCAAGGTCAGTCTTACGAATTGAGCATCAATCTTAGTTTCATGAGAGTAAAAGCCTTTCAGGCTGTTTTCAGTGATGAAGTACAGATGGGATATTACACAAACACATTGTACGGAATTCACTGTTGGAGCCTTTATTTAGTACAATGGAAAGTCGCAACACATTTGAGGGTAAATCCGGTGACGTCCCAGGTGGTAAAAAACATGATGCGGTTTCACGCAGGCGGCCAAGGCTCAGGCGATCGATCACAGGATCCGGCTTAATAGCTGGACATGGTGGTCTCCAGCCAGTCGTTGAAAAGGCAGACCTGTGGATCGACAAGTTCATGACTGTGGTTAAAGGACCGTTTACTTGAAGTGTCAGCCCCGACAATTTACCGTCACATCTACATGAAATGAAAATGGAAGTAATTATATCAGTTCCTCCTTCGGAACAGTTTTCATGAGTTGACGTTCTACCAGAACTGAAAATTGTTTGACATTGCTTTTGAAAGTACATTCTTACGTTTTTTTGGATCAGATTCAGTATCATTGAAACAAGGAAGGAGCCTACTCCAAGTTATTTCAAAGTTGGACAAGGAACCATCCAAAATGGCCGAATCAATCCTACTACTCCAATTCCGACTTGATTGCATCCATTTCCGCAGTATAGCTTGGCGTACCTTGGCGTAGACACCGGGGTGGTCCTTCTCAGCGCATCCGTAGCCCCAGGACACGACACCCTGCAGCTCACCGTTGCACACCACGGGGCCACCGGAGTCACCCTGATGGCGGGGAGGGAGGGTACAAACGATTCACGCTCGACCTTTTAAGTCAATCCCTAAAGGGTTCCAAAAAAATAAAATAATCTGGAGACGTTCCTTTCGGAGCCCACTACCTGACAGGAGTCCTTGCCGCCCTCCAGGTATCCAGCACAGAACATGGACTCGGTGATCATGCCGGGGTAGGAGTTCTTGCAGTCCCTGTCGGACAGGATGGGGATGTCCAAGCACTGCAGCTTGTTCCTGTCGGCGGCTGGAACGTGACACTGAACTTTTAACCTCCTGAGCTTGGATTCAAGATTTTCTGACTTGTTCAGCGTGTGAAGGAGGACACCATACCAAGAAAAGGCATAGACCAAAAAAACACTTATATCGATATCCATCAGCGCTGATCTGCTACCCCATCTCGCGTTACATTAAGATGGTTTCGAAGTCCAACACGAAGGGAAGAATTTGATGGGAAGAATTTTGACGCGACTCACTGGAGCTCATGGTGTTGCCCCATCCGGAGACTTTGCACATGGTGCCGGCGGAGGCGCAGCTGCTGGGCAGGGCCACGGCCTTCACGTGCTGGTTGAGGGTGGCGGGTTTGCTCAGCTTGATCAGCATAATGTCGTTGTCGATGTTGTACGAGCTGTACCGGGGGTGGCGGATGACGCGGGAGGAGCTGATGAACTGCTCGGTTCCCTCGGTCACCCTGATGTTGTGCTCGCCCAGACGCACCTCCACGCGGCTGGAGAGCATTTGGGCGGGTTTGAAAAGGTCGAACCGGCGGGAGCGGGGTTGAGGCACGTTGATCGGATCGGCGGCGTTACGTACGACTTGTAGCAGTGAGCGGCGGACACCACCCAGTTCTCGTTGACGAGGGAGCCTCCGCAAAAGTGGTAGCCGGAGTTCAGGGACACCTGATGGGGCTGCGAATGGGGCTGGCACTCATAGCCGCCGACGATCTTGTCGTCCTCCGTGGCAACTGCAATTACACAGTGGGAAGGAAGGTCTTCAAGGAACAAACAAATGACCTTCTCAAAGGTTCTAATCGATGATGGAGAAGATGAATGAGACACCGTCGAGTCTCTGACTCTCTTCGGTCCCTTCAACTCTCGCCTAGTTGACGAATACGTCAGAATGCGAAGGAAGTCTAGCGCGAGACTGACCCAAAGCGTAAAACGCCCATTCTGATTGTGGGGAAACTCAATTTGATAGATCGGCAACCCCCCGTTCAACATTGACAGCTGATTTGTTCGCTCAAGGTGGTCCCGTACCAAACTGAGTTCTCTTCCCATTTAGCAGAAAACTAGTCGGGCTGGATTGACCCGGGCAGTCTCCTATCTACTGCCAAGTCGTGACGTTACCCCCATTACCAGGTACCTCAGTGCCAACCTAAAACCGATCACCACCCACACTGCCGACGTGAAGTTGAAACAAACAAATCGATTTATCGCCGCTAGCCCTCGTCTGCTTCGCGTCGAGTTCGGCTCACTGAACAGCGCGTCGCACTCACAGGCCGCTCCGATGAGCAGAACGAAGACCAGACACCTCATGGTTTTGCCGAGTGATCTTGTTGATGAGATGACCTGACCCGAAGGCTCGCCTTATAAGCCGCCGCCGGGAGCGCTGCCCTCCTCCGACGCCCTTCCCCATTGGTCAACGGAGAGCCAATCACGCTGTCGGGGTGTTTCGGATGCAATTTTGGTCCAGGCGTCAACCTTCTGTCAACATCAAACTTGGAGTTAAGATTTTATTTTACTCGCTGTTTGGTGTTGGAATATTCGCCACAAAAGACCAAGAGGCAAAGACCGACATTGCAGCAGTCAGATAAAAATATGCGGCCATTGCCCAACTTTCAATTCATGCTACATGTTCATCTTCTTTTAAACTCCGATTTAGAGCTTCCACATTTTTTTCCCCCTTGCCAATCGTTAAAAGCTAGCGCTTGAGTGCCGGCGGTGACATAACGGCTCTTGTGGATTTCGATATCTCGGCATATGGGGGATTTCCCAGGATTTGACCCCAAGTGGCCCTGCCAATCTTAACGAACAAACAGAGCGCAAGGTCACGCTGAAATAACGTTTGCTGACACGACTCAACCGAACACAGGGCGGCCGAAATGCTGAATGATTTGTTTTCGTCAAGGCGAAGGATATCACTGAAATTTGGGGGCAAGCCTTACGATTTGCACAAATCTGCCAGATGTCAACTCAACTTTGAGTCTGAAATCTGGTTGGACTGTACGTTGGGCATCGCAGCACCATTTCGGAAGATCCAATACAAAGCATCGTAGATGCAATATCTTTGAATGAAGTGCCTGATTTTAGGATGTGTTCAGGACAAGGTACGTTATTGATCCTGATTGGAAATTGCTTCAATCCGAAGCAGCGGTGGAAGTAACAGAATCTAAAAATCATCTCATGTATTATGCGCCCCCACGGGGAAATGATAATAGATTTTAAAAAATGAGTCTTTATCGTCAAAAAAAAAAAAAAAAGTGAACGGATTTTCTATAATTTTGCTCAGGTCGGCTATCGGATGTGTCCAAATGTTTTTGAGCTGCTGTGTCTGAAAACTTGAGGCCACAATCAACGTCTGAGCCTGTGAAAAGTCCACCTGCAAAAAAACTTCGGCAGCACAGTGTCAAGGTCAGCCACGGCAAAAAAAAAAAAAAAGTTGATAAAAATACATTACAAACCTTTATTGAACCCACAAAATACCGCCCCCCCCAAAATAAATAAATAAATGTGACAATTGTAGCCTTAACGCAAATCTATCTGAAGTCCTGCTGAGTTAGCCTTGACGGTGGACATTGAACCGGCGCTCAGTCAGCTTTTTTTTTCTGACTTGGTCATTCTAATTGGTCAAACGCAACCCGTGGGCGGTGCCTAACAGAAAGGCCGGAGCGGCATCTTCCGATATAAACCGGACGTCGGGGTGAATTCCCGTCATCGACAGTGTCACTGAGCAACCATGAGGTGTCTGGTCTTTGTTCTGCTCATCGGAGCAGCCTGTGAGTCAAACTTTTCTTTGCGTTCAGAGGCAGGAAGACGTCAAAAGAAAATCGTTGAGGGAACCGGTTTGTCATCTTGTTTGCAGTTGCCACGGAGGACGACAAGATCGTCGGCGGCTACGAGTGCCAGCCCCATTCGCAGCCCCATCAGGTGTCCCTGAACTCCGGCTACCACTTTTGCGGAGGCTCCCTCGTCAACGAGAACTGGGTGGTGTCCGCCGCTCACTGCTACAAGTCGTACGTAACGCCGCCGATCCGATCGACGTGCCTCAACCCCCCCCGCCTCGCCGGCCGACCTTTTCAAACCCGCCCAAATGCTCTCCAGCCGCGTGCAGGTGCGTCTGGGCGAGCACAACATCAGGGTGACCGAGGGAACCGAGCAGTTCATCAGCTCCTCCCGCGTCATCCGCCACCCCCGGTACAGCTCGTACAACATCGACAACGACATTATGCTGATCAAGCTGAGCAAACCCGCCACCCTCAACCAGCACGTGAAGACCGTGGCCCTGCCCAGCAGCTGCGCCTCCGCCGGCACCATGTGCAAAGTCTCCGGATGGGGCAACACCATGAGCTCCAGTGAGTCGCGTCAGCTTTTGGTCGCAGACGGTCTCAGGGACGAGACTTTTGGGAAGCGTGCTTTCAATAAGCGGTCTTGATTTTCCAAGTCGGCGCATAGTTTGAGTTTCCTCTGAATTGGTCTTCCACAGCCGCCGACAAGAACAAGCTGCAGTGCTTGGACATCCCCATCCTGTCCGAGAGGGACTGCAAGAACTCCTACCCCGGCATGATCACCAATGCCATGTTCTGCGCCGGATACCTGGAGGGCGGCAAGGACTCTTGCCAGGTATTTCAAATCAATTTTCACTGTCAAGGTTGATCCAGGGCGGCCCGGTAGGCCAGTGGTTAGCGCGTCGGCTTCACAGTGCAGAGGTACCGGGTTCGATTCCAGCTCCGGCCTCCCTCTGTGGAGTTTGCATGTTCTCCCCGGGCTTGCGTGGGTTTTCTCCGGGTAGTCCGGTTTCCTTCCACATTCCAAAAACTTGCACAGCAGGTTAATGGAACAGTCTAAATTGCCCCGAGGTGTGAGCGGGGGTGGTTGTTCGTCTGTGTGTGCCCTGCGATTGGCTGACAACCGGTTCAGGGTGTCCCCGCCTACCGCCCGGAGACGGCTGGGATAGGCTCCAGCGCCCCCCCCCCGCGACCTGAGTGAGGATCAAGCGGTTCGGAAGATGAATGAATGAAAAAAGATTGATCCAGCTTATCTTTCAAGTTTCAAACGAGGGTTGTGTTAGTGTGAAGTGTCATCGTGAAGTCATCTTTGGAAAAACCAACGAACGATACAAATGGTTGTTTGTGGCCTTTGCTACTTTTGTCAATGGAAACCGACTTGTTCGATGAGGGCGTCTTGTGCATATCGAACGGGATCGGTCTCTCGAGGTAGGCCGCTATCTTGTTGTGAGCTTTCTTTCTCTTTCGGCACTCTTGGCACACGTCCTAGTTGAATCCGGTTGGAGTCACACATTGTCACGTGGTCTAGTGACACCCAATGTGGGTGTGGCTAAAGATTGTTTGAATACAAGCAACCATTTTGGATGGATTCGACCCTCTTCCGTGTCTGGCAGATTTAGTCTCCGGAATTCAATTTTTTTGGGGCATCCGTCAAATACCTCCAAGACTCGTGTTAAACCTGAACTTTGTGGTGTCAGGGTGACTCCGGTGGCCCCGTGGTGTGCAATGGTGAGCTGCAGGGTGTCGTGTCCTGGGGCTACGGCTGTGCCGAGAAGGACCACCCCGGTGTCTACGCCAAGGTATTCTTCCAACTTGACGATACTTGATTGCGATCGTCTCGGAATCATCCCAAAACGACTTCTCACCATGCGTCCTCTATCTCAGGTCTGCATCTTCAACGACTGGTTGGAGTCCACCATGGCCAGCAACTAAGTGATCTGAGTCGATCAGTCAAGCACTTTGTGTTCCATCTTTAGTGCTGGACGACATGACCAATAAAGCAATCTTGAAATATACTCTCTGAAACTCGCTTCTCTTTTTAGCTCGCATTTTCTTTTGTGATTTTTTTTTTTTTTTTTTTTTACGCAGTCAGAGTCATTCATCAGCTCCTTGTGAGGAGACGACTTGGCAATATCTGCCCGGGAATAATTCAATTCAATTGCCTTGACCCGCAGCGATGAATGTATCAACGGGGGAATGGATTTGCTTTCTTAATCTGATTCAAATTGGACATTTTCATTCAACCATTTTCATTTCCATTCATTCTCATCATATGAGAACATGAGGCGCATATTCAATGTTTTATCAGTTTTTTTTTCCAAGTATATGCAGATTTTCCCTGTCCCTGATCACCCCACTAAGCGAAGGCATCCATCCAATTTCATTCGTTCATTCATGTGTCCATTCACCTTTTCTCATTCGATGGAAACAAATCTGAATTTGAATACATTTAATTACATTTTATGTGTGGCATTGATGTTTTCCCAAATAATTAACGGCACTTAGACGAGCTACTGACAAACGATTTCAAACAAACACACAGCAAAAAATATTTGTTCAATTGTTTATTTCTTCAAAAATATGTTTGGGATGCCTTATCGATGCTCTTCCGTACTTGAGGATCAGCTCTGCTCTGCCTTCACACGCAGTCAATTTCAAAGGACTCGTATGTGTAAAACATAATTTCTCTTGTCTTGAGAGGCCAAATGACCTCGTGGAGTGTTAAGGAGAAACAGCATCGGATCCCACCGGTGTCCTTGTCTGTCATTCCTGATCGACTTTTCTCTCTGGAGCCTGACGCACAAGAAGCACATCAGCTTTTGTCAAACGAACTGCTTTTCCTTCATGTGCTGTCATTTTCGTGTGTTGACTGTGTGCCTCTAAGGGGCGTGGCCTCGTGAGTGACTTCAGCAGATGCAGTCAGGTTGACTGATTGGTGTTTAGTGTGAGCGTTATGGCGACCTTTCCGGGGTTCCCACTTTACATTTGTGGGTTCGTCCCGTTCGATAAATGGCCAAAGTGTTTCGGAAACTATAACTCCCCTTGTCCCGCTCCAAGCCCCACGACCAAGACGTTTGTTTTTCCCCATCTTGCGCTCGACAAATACTTTATATTAAAAAATAAATAAATAAAACGGATCCTAAAACTATTCATTAAAAACTAAAGTACAATGAATCATTTTTGAGAGAGAAAAATTTAAGCTACCTAGGAAAATAGTAACCTTGTCGGTGCGAATTTTTGGAACACGTTGAAAATTGGATGTATTATGTGGGAGTACAAAACTTGTCAAAGCAGTGCGGAGAAAACTACGAGATGACTAACATCTGCACGTGCCGTCTTCCTCAGTGCGGCCATTTGCTTCACCACCAGCTCAATGTCCTCGTGGTCGTCGTCTTCATCGCTCTCATCTGCCTCCTCCTCGTCCTTGCGTTTCGGCCGGTAGGACTCGACTTCAACAGGCTCCGTGTCTTCGATGTCACAGCGGCAGTATGGACACTTGTGGCCTGCTGATTTCTGCTGGATTTTCACGGAATGGTGTAATTGGGTTATACCTAGTGAAGGTCTGTTTATGGCCACTAATCTAAACACAACATTCTGAATTATATTGCGTTGATGGAATATGAGTTTAGCAGTGAAATCCACCCGTTTTCGTTCATCTCAGGCGGCGGCAATTTTGACACTTGTTGTCAACTGACATGACGTCACAGATGCTCAGGTATCAACCAATCATGGCTCAGCTTCAGAAAGCTGGATGAGCCGTGATTGGTCGTTACCTCACGTTAAATCTCCGCGAAGTAGTGCGGCGTTGGGGAAGAACCGCGATGGAGCGGAGGGTCCCGGCCGTCCCGCTATCGTGTTGTGTCGTCATACCAGCCAGGAGTCCAGGCAGCGTCGGCACACCAGGTGTCCGCACGGCTCGATGCGAGTGTCCTTGTCCTTCTCCGTGCAGATCTTACACAGCTGGAAGGAGCTGCCTACATCTTGGTAAAGGTCGTACTGCTCCTGTTCGGCACCGGGATGCGTGCGCGACATCGGGAAGGCAAGGTCAGTCACGAGTTTCCAACGTCAAATCGTATTCAATCGGAAGTCAATTCCCCTGCCGAGTTTGCGGGTTTGCTCGATTAAAAAGAAATGAACAGTCTCTAGTTTTTACGGTTGTCATTAAAATAACTAATTGAACAGGTTAGCTTAGCCTCGTGCCCAATTGAGATCAGTTGCCGTCCAAAGTGTGCGCAGATTTGTGCCTCGTAGGCGCCAAGAAGTTATTTGAACCACTTTATCCTCACGAGGGTCGCCCCCCACTGAAAATATCTCTCTAATGGATCTGCTTTACATATTATCTCTCTCTGTCTCTGTCTGTATATAAAGTGGACCTACTTGCGTGACGCTGACTTTTGCTTTGTGTTCCGGTCGGTGCAGGGCGCTGAGGTCCGGGTTCACATCTTGCCCGTCTGGGTACAAATAGCTGCCAAACATGAAGACACTTGAAAGAACACACACAAAAAAAGGGCGCCCCTCAAAAAAAAAAAAACAACAACGTGTGCGCGCAGGTGTGCTAACCAGCCCTGGCCTTGTCCCAGAAGGAGCGCCAGGTAAAGCGGCGTATTCTCAGGGATGGTCTGCGTGATGTCACCCTCGTCGGTTACGTGACCGATGGCCCACTGCCCCATCCGGGTGCAACTCAGTCGGAAGATGTAGCTAAGGCGAATGGGAATGAGGAGGGGGAGGTAATGAATATGACCGCATGAGGTCCAAGCTGAGTCCTGGTGGCGCACCTTCCCGGCTTCTGGAGGTAACGTTCCAGTCGTGACACGGCTTGGTCGTACGTGATGAAGGCCATGTAGCCCGGGTGGGTGACCGCGAGCTGGTTCCAGTTCCTCAGGAGGGACCTCCACGGCTAAAAGGAGGAGATGAAGTTAAATTCAGAATGCCAAATCCCGATCCAGTTCAAATGGGATTTATGCATGTCAACAATTGGGATCAAAAGTCAGCATTTTTCCTTACATTTGGTGATGAAAGTCAACAGAGGCGCGATTATTGGATGTGTCGGAAAGATTAGGCAAGGCAACTTTATTGAGCGTAGGTCCTACACAAGGTAATTCAATGCGCTTCACAGAGTTAAAATGCAACATTTCAAGGCAAACTTTAAAAAAAAACAGCATTTAAGACATTTAAATGGAGAGAAATGAAAAGTCTTTTTTTCTCGAAAATAATTGAAACATTTGTGGGTTCAGGTTTCAAAGCAAACAAAGTGAAGCAGCATGCTGTACGCAAGTGAAGCAAGTTGGCAACGGAAGTCATTCCAAGTATCATTGCTCTTACATCCTGTCTTTCCCTTACTTTTGATGGTCTTTTAAACATTGAAAATCAATATCACAGTCAGATTGTGTGAAGCACCGTCACTTGCCTTGTGCATGAAAAGAGTACTTAATTCCAAATTGTACTTCCAGGGCGTGAGCAACTCGCCTGAAAGAGCCTGGTGAAGATGTCAAATTCAAAGACGGAGACGTGGTCGTTGCAGGTGAGATCGACGGTGGACTGGAGGGCCACGGACTCCAGCCCCTCCTGGAACGGGTGCACGTGGCGCAGCTTCTCCGCAAAGCTGCTCCATCGCACGATGCATCTATGCAGCGCGGCGGCGTTGTCGGAGGTAAACGAAGTGTGAATAACGTGAAGCAAAGTCAACATCTTCTTTTCACAATACAAGTGGACAGTCTTGATACGGACAAACCTCCCAGGTTGATTTTCAAGATGTTCTCATTTTAAAACACATTTTGCAACTCATGCCAGGCCAGTGAAAACATGTTGACCACTCTTTCAGAAACAAAAAACAAAGCACAAATACTGTACCTGCTTTAATACAATACACTTTATCGGTCTTGCTCTAATTCCTAAGTGTTTACCTCGGCGCTTTTTAAGTTCCGTTTCCTCTTTTAGGGTTATCGTCACGTTTGTCTTTCTGGCCATAAATCGTCCTTTTCAGGGTTGTTAAAAAAAATAATTCAACATTCACTCAAAAAAAGGTTTGTCATGAAATCGAAGGATCCCAAGATGGCAGCAAAGCACTTTTTTCTATTCGACGAAGCTTCGTCCTGATTAAGTGAAGCTTCATTTAATCCTTTCAACCAATTTGCCTGCTACGACGATGCTACCAGATGGCAACAAATCATGATTTTTTTTTCATATTGCACATGGCTTTACCCCGGGCACAAAAAAAAAAAAAAAGCGATCCTGTCGTGTTTTGAGCGAATAACAGAGGCGCGGCTACCCAAACAAGCAAATCCATCATTAAACATGTCAGCCAAAAGTCTCACTTGTTGCCAAAGGTAACCTTCCAAAAGTCCCGCGCCTCCGTCTTGGTCAGCTTGTAGGTGTCGCCGTGGTAACGGTCACCCGGAAACACGGCCTTGAGCTCCCACAGCATGTGACTGAAGAGCAGGGACAGCTTGGTCAAGTCCCGCCTGGCATGGAAACACAACACAGAGGCTGGTCGATTGCTCGGAAGCTCTTGCGCCCGCGTCAGGGTCATCTTGCGGGAAAGTATGCGAGACGAGCGTCTGCGCACGTGTCCTGTTTGTGTCGCTTGTCACAGGATGCTTGCGCTGCTCTTTTGTTTCTGTCAGTACCACAAAAACTTTCCACTGACTACATTGATGCGCTGCTTCTTGTCATTCTTTTCTTCAAACACGTTTCTCACAACAATGCAACATAATTGATGTTGAGTTTTGAATGACATGAAACAATGAGTTGATTGTGATTGGCAGCGAGGGTGTAGAGTTGCGCTGTGACATGCTGGGAGGTTGTTTTTTTTTTAAACATAGTCTTGAAAAGAAATGCAATCATGAAATTTTTTTAAATGTACTCGAAATATTTGAAATTATTTTTTACCATAATATACTTGTACGACTTTACATGCTGATATTTTCAACATTAAAAAAATATATATTTAAAATATTAAACATTCGCAACACCAGTGTGTTTATCTTTGCTAGTTTAAAAACATTTGAAAATGTGTTTGAAAAAAATAAATTTTTATTTCAAAAGGCATATGACACAACTTTGACAGAGAAAAACGTTTTCAAAACGCTTTTTAAGTCTGGTTCTTGGGCTGTGATGGGGAATAAGATTTTGATTTCTGGATTAGGTTCTGACAATGTACCTACAATGTGTCTGGTGAGGGTTTCATTTTGCAAATGTATTATTACTTATTGATTTTTTTAAAGTGTGTTTGCAAAGATGATTTCAAACAATTGTACGTGCCTGTAGCTGGACGTCTCATCAAACATCTTCTCCTTGCCTTCTTTAAACAGCAGCAAGGCCCTGTCCGTCTTTTCCAGCAGGTTCCTGGCGTGGACCCTGAGGTACGCCGCCTCGTCCTCCGCGGGGGCTCGGCCCGTCAGCACCCCGAGGCCTCGGTAGGGCTCCCAGACTCGTCGCAGCGCAGAGGCCGTATCGGGCACCAGCTCGGGCAGGTAAGGCGGGCTGTTCCTGAGGCCCAGCCGGGGGTCCGTGCACGATTCGTGCAGCTTTTCCAACCTCCTCAGAGTTTTGTTGACCAGTCTGTGGTCTGCGTTGCTAGGCCGTTGACACGACTTTTCTTCTGAGCTGGCCGTCGCCATCCTGACACGTTTGGATGTTGTCGTTTGATAAGTGCTTTGAATTCAAATTATGGCACCATGTTTGGGAACGAAAGATGTTTCAAATGGACACCAGAACATCTTTCGGCTCGGAAATTTTGAGAAAAATTGGTTTAGCCTGAAAGAAATATGGATGAATTCGAATCTAGTGGCATTACAACCGTCCCTCTCATGCATTTTATGCTGTCTGACCCCTGAAAAATCAGCCAAATAAAAGTTTTCTTCTCCTAGATTATTTGTAATATTTCTACATTGAATGTTTTAAAAGCTATTATGTGACTACATTAAAAAAAAAAAAAAAAAACTTCACAACCCCTGAAATGTTAGCATGCATATTCGGAATACACATGCGCACCCCCTACTACAAAAAAAAGCATTATCCTAAAAAATATATTTTCAAAATTATTTTTGAAAAATGTATCGAAATCGCCAACAAATTTCAAAATGAAAATAGAATTACTAGTCCACCATTCCACAATCAATAATTCTGATTCGGGACCCCATTAAAACAATTGTTATAAATATGTCGGAAATATATAGACGAGGGTAATTTATACTCGGACCAAAATAAAACTGAAAAAAAATTCTCTTTAAAAGTTCTCTTTTAAAAATATAGACAAATTAGAATGTAGAAAACTATTTTAGCAAGCAAAGGTATAAAATCCTATTGGATACTACTGAGTAGTGTTGCATTAAATTTATATTTTTAAAAAGAGCAAGTGGAAAAAAAAGAAACATTTATAACCAATTATTTTTAACAAAATTGAAGTTGTGCCAGATCAGCATGTCATTTAAGGAGAGTTGTTTAAAAAAAATGCAAACAGGTGTTTTGTGGATATCCTTCACATGTATTTCCACAAGCAATTATCCTCATGCCGCAGTCAAACAAATGTCGGCTTACTCACAACCATAAACTTCGGCTGTCTTTTTAGCAGCTTTTCAGCGCCTTCGGTCAAAGCAGGGTCAGTACGTGCCGATACATCACGCTCTCAAATCGTCGGAAAATGCAGTCCGCAGCACTGGCCCAAATGCAGCCTTTGCCTGTCACCCTTTTGTGCACTGCTACCGCATACTTCCTGTTTGAAGCCGGAATAACTGGTTTGCTTTGTTTTTTTGAGAGAGAGAGAGACAGAGAGAGAGAGAGAATATTGTACATCTAACTTTGACATTAGAACTGTTTTTTTTTTTTTTTAATCTCATCTATGGATGACCTGGCCCATCTGTCCGTTTTAAAGTGAACTGAGCTGTACTTCTGGAGCACTTTTCCACCGCTGTGTACAAAGTGCCGTGCCTGGAGCCAAAATTATTAAGACGGTAGAAAGCACAAAAACGGTCCAACTAAAAATCATGTCTCATGCTTAGTCAAAAGCCAAAGAATAAAAATGAGTTTTAAGACGAGTTTTAAAGATGGGCAGCAAAAAGAGGCTTGCCGAACGTGCAAAGAGAGGGCAACGGAAAAGGCTCGATCCCCTCGGAGCCTCCTTGAATAGCATCTGGTCCGCAGACCCGAGGCACCTTTTCAAGATTTGAAAACAAATAACAGGATTTTAAAAAGAACTCTAAAATGTAGATAGGGATGCCAGAGTAGGAGTTTTATGCTCCCTCTTCTGAGTACCAGTCAAATAGAGCACAAAAGTTTCTCCACCTCTGGTCGAACAAAAAATAAAATAAAAAATCTTCATAGCTTCATAAGACTGTGCTCTGAGAGCCGTTAAATATTTTCCTTACCCTATTGAGTTATATGAGACCCACAATGTTAAACGAGCACTGTACTGCATTGTTCAATTTTTAATAAAGTGCACAAGACCTCTCCCCCCACAAGGGGGCACTATATCATTACAAAAAGACAAGCGTCATGATGGCATCACATTTAGATCTACCTTGGAAAATCCGGAACACCTCTGACCTAATGACCCATTCTGAACTCTACTTGCTGTACTTAATGTCCTATAGTACATACCTAACGACCCCCGTGTCTACATTACTTTTTTCCCTCTTCTTCCACATCTTCAGCTAATTTCGGCCAGGAGACTCTCGAGCGTGTCCTGGTGGGACCTGCCACGAACACCAACGTCACCAGGAAGACATCGTGGCATCCTGATCAGATGACTGAGACACCTCACCTGGTTCCTCCCGGTCCGAAGGAGCGGAAGCAGCAGTGGCTGAGCCAGTTCCGGATGACCGGGGTTCTCGCTGTCGCTTGTATCTCGGATCTTCCGCCGCCGTGGAAAAAATGTAGCAATTTAGGTACTGAAATGAGTTCACATCCAACATAAGGAGACCGCAGCATGTGCTTTAAAAACAATTTCTTCTCATTGTCTTTTTTTTCCATGCTTGTTCTCTTTTTGCCATTTTTTTTCCATTCCGGAAAACTTGGGAGGGGAGAGAGGGGTGAAGTCTGTTTGTCAAAGCACCGCTCTAATTGTAGTCCTGAACACATTTGAAAGTTGCCAACGATTGTACCAAACATCCCTTTGGGTCTTACTCTGCGGAAAATTGTCGTTTGTGTTTTCTGTCAACCATCAGGGAGAACATGTGCAGTCAGTCACTCTGGGTCTTTTAGGGACTTTAGACAGCAAACGTTGGGGCTACTCCACACTTGAGTGCAAGCAGGAAAGTACCAAAGCGGCCTGGCGTGTAAGTCGAACCGTCAGGAGATGTTTGTGCATGTGACGTGTGGAGGTGTGTTTGTGGTTGTGTGACAGATTGGAGACTCTTCTTTTTCTTCTCACAGTTCCTTGTTATGCTTCTTGGCCCGCAGGCACATGACGGTCGCGAAAGCTCGGGAACAATGGCCGCCTTTGATGACACCCCACTGACACTTAATGTGCGCACCGCTCCTAGACCTTATAGATCAGCGCATTTGGGGCTGTCGCTTTCCCACCATCTTGTAACATTTATCGGGAATTATGAACCTTTCAGGCGGGCCGTGTGGAAACGCTGATTGGTGTTTTCCCACTTGGTCAACTTTTATTCAAGATGTCACCTGCTTCACCAGTGATGGGACATTGTGAGCGTCTAGGATTGTTGTGATTCTTCCGAAATGTAAAGACGGGAAGAGGTTTCGAGAAATTGGCAATGTGTTGACTGTGATATTTATGCTTCCTAATTCTTGTGGGAAATCCTAAACACAATCACTGTCTTCACATTAATGAATATCATTCGTGACGCCAACTAACATACAGCAATGACATTGTTCGAGGCGATTTGAGCAAAGTGGTTATTTCCGTAGGGTGCATCAAATTGGTATCCCTTCGCATCATTCACTAACCAAGAAGTAGCTCTCAGTTTCAAAACGGTTGGTTGGTTACCCGTGCACTAGAGGGAATCTACACTGCTGGTTGGTGCAATGCGCAAAAAACACCTTGAGAACCACTACCACTGCATATTGTACTCTAATACATTTTTAACTTCTATGCAAAAATTCTACCACCCAAGTTGGTAATGTACATTTTCTGTACTCCCCCCTAACACACGCGCACACACACGCACACATCTATGGTGAGTTACAATCATTCACTTTCATTTTAAAGAGAGCGCAATGGTGAGGAGCACTGAAGCAGCTGCACGTTAACTTCAAAGCAACATTTGCAGTCAGCACTAAAGACGTTGAAGGTGGCTACATTTTAGAAACCATTCAATTCGTATTCATTTAAAAAAAAAAAAAACTATTACTCCAAAGGGATTTTTTTGTTCATGGTGATAGGTTTTGCGAGCTGTCTGTCGATTTTTATTGTCACCAGATTTCCAGTGAACCACCGAGCAAGTCGCACCTGAGACAATTGACGGGGCAGCGCGCCGCCTCCCTCCCGGTTGATGCCGACGGTCATGACCATGAACGGTGACGGCCGCTCGCTCGCCGCCGCGCCGCTGGACCTGAGCACCGGTCAGCGGGGGAACACGTCGTCCGCAGCGGAACCAGAATGCGGAACTTGCCGGAAGGAGACCGTCCGCTCACCTGCGCCGACGCCTCCGCGCGCTTGCGGCACGTTCGCCGCGGCACCCGGCTACCTTCGCAAGAGGCCGGCCGACAAAGCTTCCCTCCGGCTTCCTTTTCGGAAGCGACCGATCGCCGTGGAGCCGGAGGAGCGAGCGTCAGGAGAAGCGGGGCCGGCGAGGTGTCTTTCCCGGATTGGAGAGGCTGCTGATCCGCCGCCGCGAACGAGGACAGCCGAGGGTCGGCTGGCCGTTGCTCGGGTAACCCGGACGCCCAGTGAGGAGGCTCCGCGCACTTTTGAAGTTCGTACGGTCCACGCCGTGCCCCAGTTGACTTATGGTGAGTACCGACGACCTCTCGTGACATTAGTTCCATTTGGACACGCGCTGAAATGCCGTCCATCATGTATTCGCGGGTGAGAGGCACCGGCTGGCCCGCAATTTGTTAAAATCCGCTTATAATTGGCGCCTGTTCAAATGCATTGGGGACGTTTGTTTTTTCAAACCCCGAAACAAAGAACTTTAAAAATACATATGTACTGTACTTTTTAAACTTTTTTTTTTTTACAATATAAGAAAAAATGTTAGATATATTGAGTTTTTCAGTAAGCTTTCAGAATGAATGCAACTTTACAGGTGAACTTAATTTGACCTTCTCATATTTATGACACGAATAGTTCTGCTGATTCTGCCTCCTACGCTCATGGAAAAATAATAATCAAAATTTACACACTCGTGATCTTTTAACTATTACTTTCTTGTTTAGTCTATTCAATGGATGTTTACTTAAGGCAAATAAAACACATTTTTCTTTTTATAATGTATTTAATTAAATGCAATATGTCTTCCTTCCAACTGGTGTCACTTCACAATTATGTTTCACCAAAAGCACGAGGGCCGGCGTCCTGCATCTGTCACACCTGATTCAAATGATCAGCAACAATATAATATAAGTTGCAAGGCACAGTGAGAGATTGGTAAGAATGATGATGAAGCCAAAATGGAAGGTTTCAATAAAGTATCAATATTAATCTACACCCCCACTGGACAGATCATTAGGTACACCTACACATGACACATCTAATATTTTGGAGCCCTTCATTAGCTTCATGACAAGGTTACAAATAAATCTATATATATATATATGGCAGTTATCAATGCAACGCAGTCCAATCAAAATCATAAACGTTAAAATGATACCCATCGTGTCAATCACATATGAGGGCTCTAACCTTTTGTACAGTGAAAATAAATGCGTTGGGTCTCATGAAACAGCGCTGGTGAAGGCTACCTAATATGGTCCAAATTCCCACAGTGTTACTCGAAACGCGCTTCCTCCTGTGGTTTATACGTTTGAGTGACACATGGCCTCCGTCGTGTCATCAGGGGATCATGCAACCGACGACTCATTGAGAAAATGGCCAGTCAGTGATTCCCCTTTTGTCTAAAGTAGCTCACAGGGTCAGCCCCAAGTCAAATCCACCACTGATTGTGCTGCTGTGTTCGTCAGGTCACTACTCGACGTACGCCTACCCAGAGTTGGACCATCTCGGCTTCCACCACACACAGTACCTGCTGACGAGCGTCGCGCTGGCCACTCGGCAAGATGAAGACGGAGACACGTATGAGCTTTTCCTCTTAAGTTGTCAATCACCCCTACAAGGCAAGGCCATTCCGTTTACATTGAGCATTTCATCCACGAGGCAACTCAACGTGCTTAACAAAAGCAAAGACACAATACCTAAAGGCATTTAAAGACACAACAGCTAATGGCATTCGGAGGCAACGCAGAGAAAACAAAAGTAGTTGACTAAAATGACGAGAAGGATTTACACTGACAACATTGGAACACATTAACAGAAGACGTCAAAAACATTGAAATTGGGTTTTTTAAATTTGTGATAAGATCATACTCTGAAACAGATTTAAACATTTTTAAAAGAGCATTGTCAACCTGGATTGAAAAGCATTTACATTTGAATTTGACTTCACTCTTCTGGGCAGCTTTTTCGATTTGCATGCGGCATAACGGCTAAATGAGGCCTCATCATGTTTGCTTTGAACTGTGGGCTCCAGTAATTGACTCGGGTCTACAGACCTCAAAGCCCTACTGGGTTTTCATTCAATCAGCATTTCTTTCATGTATTCAGGACCTATATAGTCCAATAACAGATTGTTACAGTCTATTCTACACCTGACCGGGAGCAAATGTAAAGCCTTTAGGATTGGAGTAGCATCTTTTGATCTCGTAGTACTAGTCACTGCAGCTGTTTGATTTTGAGGGAGTCGAGCCAGAGACCGTTAAAATAGTCTTACTGGAGATAAAAAGCATTGCTAAGTTTCTCCTGGTCTGCTTGGAGCATGCAACCCTTCACTTTGGGTATGGCTTAGATTAGCATTTCAAAATTTTGTCTCACAAATATTTTCAGTATAGTTCGAAGACTGACTGTATCGGCTGTAATTTCCCCACCGTGCTTTTCTCAAGGAGCTATTTGCAAGCGCATATACAAGATGTTTGTGTGCAACGTGATGGCTACTGTGCATCGCCGCTTACGTCAATGCGGGTCCTTGGGGTCGCTAAAAGCAAGAGTGTGAGGTATCAAGCACCCGGTGTGGTTTTTCTCGGGTATGTGCGCCTCGCCAATTGGGCCTTTTTGAATGAATAGGCCCGAAAAACCAAACATCCGCTCCTTACTTCCTCATTTACCGCTCTCTCAGTCTGTCTCTATCAGCTTCAGCTTCCTATTATGCTTATGTGTGCTCTCTGACGTGTGCGCACGTTCTTCTCGCATCCAAGTCAGAGGAGGCCTGGCTTTGCTTGGCCCGGGTCATGTGCCCATTTGTGCATCAATTTAAATCCCATTTCCATCCCATCGGAAAGCATGGAAATGAGATTATCGCGTCCCAGTGTGAAAACGTTGTCATTGTTAAACTGAACTAACTGCACGGGCGATATTTTAAGTACAAGGGTAAAAATGAGTTGCGTATGAAACTAAAATGAAATAAATGAGAGTCATACCCCGTTGATCTTGATGACACATTCAAGACCCATCTGCAGTCAAAGAAAACACAAAGATCATTAAAAATAAATCAATACAGTGGTACCTGTACTTATGAAATTAATTTGTCCTGGAAGAAATTTCTTTACTAGAAAATTTTGTAAGTAGAGACGCGTTTTCCATGTAAGTGTCCTAATCCGTTCCAAGCCCCCCACACCCCAAAATTCATAAATTTGTATCGAAATATGGAACAAAGTGACAATTAGATTATTGCACAATAAATGAGAGTTGTGCATAATGTAAAAAACATAAACTAGAGTAAAGAATAAAAATGATTGTCATTGAACTTTTTACTGCGTTCTCATCTTTTTATCCCTCTTTAGTTCATGTTCTCTCTCGGAAGTGGTTTTTGCCTGGCATTTTGTCAAGAACTGACCCAAGGACGTTTGCTTTTGTCGGCTTTTAACAATCCTTCGAAAATGTCCGAGGCAAACATCAGCATAGTGAGCAATCGCCCGACTGGCGAACACTTTTTCTGGGTGATTCACATTTACGTAAAATTTCGTATTAAGAGAAGTTCGTAAGTAGAGGTACCACTGTACTTTTATTGTAGGCATTAGTGGTCGCGCTCTCAAGTGGTTTGGATCCTACTTGGCACCTTTTCTGTTAGCCTTGGTGGCTCTGCCTCCCACTCTACCCCACTGTCGTTTGGTGTTCCACAGGGTTCAATTTTGGGGCCCCTGTTGTTTCCAATGTATTTGCTAATCCTGTTTTCCATCTTGGGAAATCATTTCGATGACAGTCAGATCTATGTCCTGCAAGGCAAAAATAACTTTCTCCTTCAGGCCACTTTTGTCTTGTCTGGAGGAATTAAAAGCATGCAGGGCACTGAACTTCTTGAATTTCAATAAAAAGCAAGTTATGGTGTTTGGTCCAGTGGCACTTGTTCATCTCACTCCAACAGTCTGACTTTTTGCATCCTGTGCTGGTTAATGTTGTTAATTGTCATACAAGTCAGGGCTCCAGACTACCCTTCAATGGTCACATTTTTTCCCCTTATATGTTAAGTTATTCATTCCATTAAATGGTCGGTTGATTGAGTTCTTCTTAATAATGAAATTGAACACATCTACACAAAAACCATTTTATACAGTCAACATTTTTACCCGTTGTATTAATTGGTTCATTAATTATACTTCTGAATTATTAATTATTGAGTTAAATTATTTGACATATGTTAAGAAATTATTCAGCCCTTGAGCACATGCTTTCCCACCCCTGCTTGAAATGCTCACTGATGTGAAGTCTAAAGCATGACAGAGGCATAAGACGTGACGTCGGTGTCTGTTGTGTTTCTCGTCTGCTGCAACTTTTGGGGTTATCTGCATGCGGCCGTGTGGTCTGCCCCACTTCCAGCAACTCAGCACAGTTTCACCTTATGAGAAAAGGAGACAAATTGATGGTGGCAAAAAAGAGATCACCGTCGGCGCGTTTTTGGGACTACATACTGTACAGAGTACAGTACGGGTGATCAGGATAGACACAGCATTAGGTACTGCTGCAAAATCTGCACGATGCAAAAATGTTGCCTTTACCAAGATGAAAATGCTGATTCGATGAGAATTCTGTCAATGAAATAGACACATTTGCAAGAAAAGTACATGCATTAGGCGTCGAAAAAAAAGTAGTGTGTTTCCGGTAACCCGACCGACCGAGAATTTCTACCTCGAAGAAAAACTTTACGGTCGGCATTTTTTTTCAAACCTTCTACATTTTTGTGTAATAATAATAATAATAATAATAGTACATTTCATTTATAAGCGCCTTTCAAAACACTCAAGGACGCTTTACAATCAAAACAAGAACAATAAAACCACAGACAAAATTATAAATAATAAAAGGAAAGATGAATTTAGAGCGTTTACATTGGTGCAAACTCTCGCGATATTCACGTTGCGTTGTTTGCCCTGTCGTCTGTCAACAACATTGAATCATGGCGGCGGCCACGATCTCCGACAACAGTTTAAACCGCGTTTTGTGTGTTGCAGTCGCATGCTCGCACCATAATATGAAGAAAATAGCATCCACTGCTGTATCGAAAAGATTCAACGAACTATTTGACGAACACCACGGGCCGTCTAGGACGCGGGACGCAGAGGTAACAAGATGGCTGTAACACCCAGCCGCTGGGTACCCAACTCTCTCGCCGCCTTTGGCGGCGAGCTGGGGTTTCAATCATTGGCGATTGCTCTCGGACTGCAAGGGAAGCTCGGCTTTCCCTAAAATGTCAAAGAATAAGTGATCAAATATATGAATGCAAATTTCATTGTGTGTACATGTCATTGACTAAATATGCGCTACAACATGCTCAACTTTTGCTCCAAATCAGCTTCTTCTTACTGGTTACGACGCGACTCCCTTCTCATTCATCCCGCAGCTTCGCTGTGCTTTAAACGGTGGACGCAGAGCGTCTAGTGAGTTCAGGGTAGGTTGTCCCAATGCGTTGAACGGAGACGAGTCATTGGATACAAACTGGTTTTTGTCCCGCCCACGGAGTTTGGCGTCTCTGGGACTGGATGGCAGTGGGAGGGTACCGGACGCCAGGCTTTTCTGCATCAGATTGGATGATCTCTCTGAGCCTGTGTGCCAGTTCGATTGACATTGAAATGAGCCAATCACCGAGCTTTTAGTGTAGACATCCGTCGCGAGCAATTTTTCAACTCGCATTCTGTTCCGAGTTGAGCTGGAGACTTCTCCTAATCATTTTAGCGACACTCTTTGTTGTAAACAAACAACTAGCGACAACTTAATCTTTTATTTCTGGTGGGTTTTATTGTAGTTCCTATAGTTGTAGGACACTAATTAAGTACCGGGAAAAGACGCCTTGTTGGTATGACAGGGTCACAGATCATTTTCTTGAAAAGGAACGGAGCTAGAGTAGAATTCGCGTCTAAATAAACGGACACATTTTATGATGTCGACCAAAATTGAGCTTCCCCTCTTTGACAGACGAGCATCCGGCACTGGTTTCAATGTCTCCTTGTTTTATGTTTTATGGTTATTTTGTTTACGTTTTTGATAGGGGAGGGAGGGAGAAAAAAAAAGATTAAAAAAAAAAACTTTGTCCGACCTACCGACCCTATGCTGAAATTTCATGTTACCGGAAACACACTACTTATTTTTCTACGCCTTATTTGTAAAAATCTGGATTTCTGTGTAAATCGAACCTCAAAATGTCATCTGATCACACCAACATTGATGTGCACTGTACGCCACGTCTGCGTCAGCCTACGCCTTCAAATGCACGGAGGACTTCAGCGTCAGGAAGCATCCAAGCCAAGAAACAACCCTGGATGACCGACGTACAAAAGATGTCCAACTCAGCCTTCAAATAGGGCAGCGTGTTATATAATGACTGTATCTTCTATGATAACTACGAACCAGGACACGGGAAACAACAGCACGTCTGTGTTGAGATCTGAAGCTATTGCCAGAATGGCAGTTTTCCTCATCGATCGCTTTTCTTTTGGGTGGGCATCAAATCCTGGTTTAGAATGACTTTTGGAAGACTAATGAACCCCCCCCCCCCACCCCCTCCCACACACATACACACACACACACACACACACACACACACACACGCAAAGCTTCACCAATGGCAAATGATGCTTTGTTAACAGGGCTTGCCGACCAAAATGTTCGCCAGCAATGCATTGTGGGTAATCCAAAGAGCCCAAAACACTCAAACACCGGGGAATAAAAAATAACTGCATCTTAGTAAATGTCTCCTTTTAAGGCAGGTTAGAATTGAGCCTTTCTTAACACAGAAGTCATCAAGCTGTGTGCGTGATGATGTCACTTACAGGAATGAGTAGCAGCTGCAGACTTTCACATACATCTGCTTTTTTTCACTTCACATGCCTCGGTGACGCTTCCTATCCGTTACCGCATTTGCTTCTATCAAATATCTTCCATCAAAGGCGCTCTCATCACCGTTTGACGATGCCCCGATGCGTCCTGTGCATGGGGCGCTTGGAACATCTCGAGAAAAGGCGACGGTTTCCTGTTGCACAATCTTTGCAGTCTGGCAAGAAAAGCCCCTTCTCGTGCTAACATAGATGGATTTCACACCGCCTGGCCACATGAAGAATGCGGCCATTGTTAGCAACAGCAGGAAGTGACGTGAAAACCCTTCGTGTCACTCTTACTGGAAGCTAGCGGCTGCATGAAAGAAAAAAAAAAAAAGATAACGGCAGTGCAAGTGCGCTCCCTTGTCGATTGGTGGCCTTTGCAGATTATAGTGTGCCAATATTCCTTCATTTAAAAAAAACAACAACAAAAAACACCATTTGTATTTTTCTGGAACAGATTAATGGCATTTTCATGCGTTTCAATGGGAAAAGATGATTTTAGACAAAAGTCTGTGGCGGCCCCCGCTGTAAAGATACATATGGACACCTAATTGTGGTCTTCATTACAGAGCTCTGCACATAGCGGTGGTGAAAGGAGAGCTGGCCATCGTGCGGCAAATCGTGCATCTGCTGCAGCGCGCTGGCAAAAGCCTCGACATCTACAACAACCTCCGACAGGTGAAGCAACGCATCACATTCTTCATATCGTACACGCACACTGTTGGATTTTATCATCATCATCATCATCATCAAAGCGCCCATCAGGGAAACATGATGCAACTTGCATCCACACAACAGGTAAACCACATTCCTTTGCCTCGCCTAACATGGAAAAGAATGAAAGAGGAAGTGGCGCCGTTTCCTGTTGGCCTCATGTTTTTGCTCGCACATTCTCTCATGACTCGTGATTATTCAATGGAATTCACCTTTTTGTTTGTTGTTGTTTTTTTTTTTTATCCCGTGGTTTGTTTTGGTGATGATCTTTTTCCCGGTTTTAGTATCAAAAGGGATTTGGATTGACTTTTTTTTTCCAGGATTTACCATATTGTGAAAGACAAAATGCCCCTGCAATGATAAAGATGAACAACATGTACCACCCAAACTATCCCATTTTTATACAAAAATAAAGCGTTTAACCCCCTAATATATGCATATTGGTGGCAAAAGCTTACTCAAAATAAATAAATAAATAAAGTAGAAAAATGTCAACCCCACCAAAATGTCAATTTTCTACTCGTCATTGCTCTCCTTTCACACAAATTCTAAAATGAAGCATTTTCAAGTCGCTCCTAAATTTGTGCTCTTCATCTAAAATCTTTCCAAATAATTTTCAAATATCACGGACAACGTGAGTTTTTTTACCGAGCCCCAAGAAATGCCAATTGTATTCACACCACGGGCACAAAACACTCTCTGGTGGCAACAAAACCGGTATAGGGTGTGCACAAAATGCAACTTCATAGTGTGGATATTATACCTGGACAGCTGGGAAAAGCAAGCGTACCTTCTCTAAAAACAATTTGGTGAAGGACTTAAGCAGTTTCCAGATTGCAGTTTGTTCATTGGCATGATACTGTGCGCTCGTTTTACCGTACATATTTTGTGGCCACAAATTAGCATTTTATGTACACTGACACTGTGGCCGCAATTTTTACATTTTTTTCCCCCCTCCATGTCATGTCTGAGGCTCTGCACACTTGAAACTTCAAAATTCTTCTAAATGAAGTTTTTGGATGTAAAAAAAAAAAAAAGTCACTTCAGTGCACAAATATTCTTATAATCATAGTGCTAATTTAAAAAAACAACAAAATCTTACTAAAAAATGCTTTTTCTTTGCACCTTATTAATTGCAAAATCGGCGGCGCTTATGCCAATGTATTTTATTTTATTCATTACTAGTACACTCTTTGTCCTGACTCGTAAGAAAATTCAGTGCACTTAGTACTTTTGAATAAATCCTTTCCATTAAGCTTTGACAAGCTTGTCAAGCAATTTACGGTCCACGTCCTAGTGCACTTTTTATCCACCGGCGTGTGTCTGGCTTGACATTTATTCCAGACAATCCATGATATGCTGCACGGACCGTAGCACATGACATTACATCCAAATTTGTGCTAGTTGCTGCTAAGACAAATGAATTCTTTTGAAGGTTTCGTGGAGTCTCCCGAGGCGTGCAGAGCTTCATACACCGGGGGGGGGGGGATTCACCGTACCGACTGTATCTGTGTGTTACATATGTACAGATAAGAGGTGGAGCCTAATTGGGTGTCGTGTGAGGTCACCGAATCTGCGTGCGAGTGTCCAGGCGTGAGCTGTGGCTGTCAGCTGCTCGCGTGTTCATGAGCTTCGTGTTTTACTGTTTTCCTGGCATTCACTGGTGAAAAGGCGCATGACGACTGTGGCTCTCCTTTACCACAAACGAAGGCATGAGAGATTGTAAGCGTTTTAGCGGACAGCAACTCCCCATCCCCCAAAAAAATCACTATAAGCCATAGATTTGCACAATATATTTAGCGATAGACAAGTCGATACATTTCACGCCAAAAATCAGCGATGTGTCCGGGTAGTTGTGAGCCGCGGCATAGCAGGCGAACGCGGCACATACAAAAAAGAAAAAAAACATCACATTGATTGAGATTCACTTCTTTGTTTTGGTACACGCACACGCCAAGCATCTGTCTGTTGATGTGTACTTTGATATCGTTGTTCCGAGAAGTCACGTGACCCCCCCCCCCCCCTCGCCCAACCCCTCCTCGTCTTGCTTGAGGCTGTTTCGTAACATACCTGAGGTTCACAGGGTGGTTCGCGGGGACTTTCCCTTCTTGCACGTCGCCCTGTTCCTCTCTCTCTCTCTCTCTCTCTCTCTCTCTCTCTCTCTCGCTCACTCGCTCGCGCTCTCATAGCACTTCTAACACAAAGTCGCTGTGACGCTATCAGCCCCCCCCCCCCTCCATGTTTATTTGTGTGCAAGCAGGAAAGCATGAGCTCTTTGCAGTTGTCTGCTTGGCGTGGCATGAGAGGCATTTCATGGTCCACTCATCTCTAAGGAATGCCAGAGTACGTAGGGAAAGATGAGGGATTTTCCCTCGCCATCCTGCCTTCCTGCTCTTCCTTGTTCCACACGCACGCACGCACACTTCCTCTTATCGATGCCCTGGTTTTGTTTTAGTCACTCTCGAGGCTTTTTTTTTTTTTTTTTTTTTTTTCGGGAAGGTCTGCTTCGAAGGCCTAATTATGGAGAGGAGATGGGTCGGTTCCTGTTCGATAGGATCAGAATGACGCATTCAGGAATACTGTAAATATATGACTCTGCGTGTGTTCGTACATGTGCGTGGATGTGTGTGCGTGGAAGAGTGAGTCACAAGATTCAGGGAAAATGACGGACAACGGCGTAGTTGGGTGAAGTCCATAAAGACGGTCTTTAGACTTAACTGGAAAGTCGGCCCCTTTCCCCAGCAGTGAAAATACTAGTCAGTCATGCTTAAATTTGAGCATCTATCACCAAAAATAAAACAAACACCAAAAAAAAAAAACGCACAGTGACCCCAGTGGGTAGTGCGTCTGCACCGCAGATAGGAGGGAGATTCTGGGTTTGAATCTGGGTCATCCTGTGTGGAGTTGGCATGTTCTGCCCATGCTTGCTGGTGTTTTATGAGGAGCTGCCAGGTAAGTCATTCAGGATGACATTTTACACACACGACTGAAAAGTGTCTCCCACATCTAACTGAAACACTGGCTCACAAACACACACACACACACACACACACTCACACTATATCGTTGAACGGCTATCACACACTTCTCCTTGAACATTCTCCCACACGCGACTGAAACCTTGAGCCACAAACAACGCTACAGAAAAAATACTGAGGTATGTTTGACACTCCGTGCTGTTGACCAGGTGTTATCTAGCTTCAAAAACACTCCCAGAAGATCAAATTACATTTTGCCGTGACAATATTGACAGTTAAATAAGTCAGGTCAGAATAGACTGCCTTAGAAAATGTATACCGGTATGTTAAGTGAACTGGAGAAACACAATTTATTGATGTAAAACGAGTAGCTTGGTCATCTGAAGTGAATGGGAAAAAAAATATCATTAACGCTCGAAAAAATGTATCTTTTACTTTCATTAAAAGAGAAACTTTATTCTTTCACGTCACTGTTAAAAATCTACTTTGTTATTCGCAAAATTGATTGTCAATTTATTGTGAGGTGAGGTTGTCGCCACCTCTGTAGTGTAACTAATACAGGAACTTGTAATCTTAGTTACTTATGAAATGAAGCAATCGGTAAATTGAGGTGCGCTTAAAGCCAAGTAATCAGCTAAGTACCCAAGTTACTTTTTCAAGGTAACTGGCAACCACTCAAACATTCGCATGCATGACTAAAATATCACCTAAGCGCAAGATGTCCTCACTTTTATGGTTTAAGAGTCCACACCCACTTCCAATAAGTCAATCAGAGAGCAAAGAGCAAAAGGGAAACTTCACGCGTTTTTATTTTCGGTTGCTATTTATTGTGCAACCTGTCCAAATATGAGTGGAAAGTCCACTTCCCTGCGTGCGCAACGCTCGCTTTATTTATACACGAGCGTCCTTGCTGGGCAGTGTCGACATGTTTATCGGCAGCGTGACACTCGCTGACCTCACACTCGGGAATATCCCGCATTGCTCCAGTGATTCTCTCGTAGATTCATTCAGTCTAGTATTTCCCGATGCCAGTCATTCCTGACTATCTTAAGTCATCTGTATATGCCGCTGACGTATCTTGACAACCAGAACCATGACGTGCTCATCATAATAGCTCTTAATAAATATGTAAAAATGGTTTCTTCGATAGGCCTAAAAATCAGACTTTGGCTCTACTTTGTGTCTTTTGATGTGTGGTGTGTCTTGACGACATTGAAATGTCATGTGCATTGTGAAACGTCACCTTTTCGGCGCACCTCCAAGTATTGATGACCTCCCCCTTTCGACAGACTCCCCTTCACCTGGCAGTGATCACTCAGCAAGCCAACATGGTGGAGGCGCTGCTGAGGGCCGGCTCGGACCCCTCGGCGTTGGACCGCAACGGCCAGACGGCGTTGCACCTCTGCTGCGAATACGACCATCCCGCGTGTCTCTCCGTGGTGCTCTCGCTGCCCTCGTCCGCCGCCTGCCTGGAGATGAAAAACTTTCAGGGTAACGCTGCGCTCGCGAGATCCGCAGAGAAACATGAAGAAGTGAGGTACATGAAGCCCGCGATCGGCAAAAATCAAACACAAGAGCCACCGATTACAGTGGAACGTCTCTTTTTACGAAATTTTCGAGTGACGAAACATCTCAACAGGAAAAGATTGCCTCTTGTTACGAAAGAAAATTCAAGATACGAAAGATGAAAAATATCCGAGTTTTCCTGAACGCAACATACTTCTAGCTGCTCTGCCATTGGCTATTACCGAGCGTCATCCTGGCATCCCATTGGCTAAGAGGGACCTCTACCGAACGTGTCAATGTGTGGAGTTAGATAGATGTGTGTCGAAGCAGCGTCCTCGTCATTCGCCCCTTGGGCCATGGGGCGTTCCGATAGTTTTACGTCAATGTGAATCACCCCAGAAAAAGTGTTCAACAGTTGGGCGATCGCTCACTATGCTGATGTTTGCCTTGGACATTTTCGAAGGATTGTTAAAAGGCGACAAAAGCAAACGTCCTTAGATCAGTCCTTTACAAAACGCCAGGCAAAATGGAGTGAATTCACGACACCTTTTTTTTCCCAGTGTCAAAAAGTAATAATGGCTGTCATAGAAGTAGGCAGAAATTATATTTTGATTGTTCCAAGATCCTCGTATGCCAAGGTCCTGAATACATTAATTTAAAGAAATGCGAATTGAATATAAACCCGGGCCGGTTCTGAGGTCAGCAGACTCTCGGTCGGGTCAATTCGTGCAAATCAGAGTACAAAGCAAACATGGTGAATCGGCAATTAGCTGTTAGGCTGCACGCAAATGGAATAAGCTGCCAACAGAAGTGAAGTCAGCCACACGTGTAAATGCTTTTAAATCCAGGGTAAAAACAATGTTCCCCCCCACCCCCATACATATGAAAGCATTTCTGTAATATTTTATCAAAATCGTGTTTTTGTGTTCTTTTTGTACTTTGACGCAACCGTTTTTCTTTACTACGCTTTTAAACGTCTGAAATTCTTTTTTGTTGTAAATGCCTTGAAACGTTGCGGGTTTCACCGCACAATCCGTGTGCGTCTCTCGCTCAGCTGTTCACACTGTGCCCCCCTTTGAACTCCCTCCGCAGGTTTGAGCCCCCTCCACGTGACCGTACTACACGGACACCGAGACTTAGCCGCCATGCTGCTGGCAGCGGGCGCTGACGTCAACACCACGGTCAGTCCGTTCGTTGCGATCAATGACTCGTCAGGCTCTTTTCATTTCATCCCGCCTGCGTCAGATGGATGACTTTACCGCACCAACTTCATTAGGACATCAAGAGTGGCCAGAGTCCCCTCATTCTCGCGGTGGAGAGCAACAATGCGGAGATGGTCCGCTTCCTCATTGAGGTAAACAGATTGTGTGGGAAGCCTTGTGACTCAGCTTCAGATGAAACGCCAGCTTTGAAACGTCTTGGTTCTAAAATGACCACATTAAGCGTTGATTAAAAAAAAAAAAATTAAAAAAAAAAATGAAAAGGCCTTAATTGGCTTCTAAACTGTCTCAGTGAACACTAAATGAGGAAACACCGTAGGCAAACGCATTTAAAACTAGCATCTGTGTGGTATTGTGGTGGCGGTGGCTGTGTCGTTGCCGTCCAAGCAGCAGGTATCTGAACACAAATGGTGCTGCAACACATGCAGATAGACCATATAACAACACTCACAGCCATATATTATTTATCCTCTGTGAAGAATGGCGACTAGTCCTGCCCTACTGGGAAGAGAGAGAGGAACGGAGCCTCCATTGTAGGATATTCTTCTGTCTGTCTTGTTCTGCTCCTAGGTGGCCAAGATGCACACACCAGAATGGTAGATTAAGTTGTTGAGAAGTACAAATCATCTTTGGGTTTAAAAAAACCCCAAAACAAACAACAACAACAAAAAATGTGTAAATAAACCCAAATATTTGATGACCTCCAGGAGAACCATCAAATCCGTCACAACTAACTACGAATGTGTACCCGAGTTCAACATGTTTCCTTGTTCGCTCGGTGCAGAGCGGCTGTGATGTGAACAGGCCGTCATACAGCAGCAACACAGCCCTGCACAGCGCCTGCGCGCGGGGCCAGGCGGACGTTGTGCGGGCGCTGCTGAAGAGCGGCGCCGACAGCAGCCTCAAGAACTACCACAACGACACGCCGGTCATGCTGGCCAAGAACAAAAAGGTAAGCTTCAACGATGAGGCCTCGGTGGAGGCGCCTTGAGATAACAATTTACAAAGTAAAAATCGACATCAATGACATGAATGCAAACAATGAAACAGTTTTTGTCGCTGTTCATCAGTTGAATGGTGTGCCCACCTTGGCCATCTGGGGGCAGTATAAGACAGACAGACACACTCCTGTACCATGAGGCGCTGTTATGATTAACGTTTAAGGTCTCGGGCAGTCTAGCATGCAGCAGCCAACCCATATTGCAGCAAAGCATGTGATGTCTTGAACTCAGGTGAAATTCATAAGGCTTCATTTCAGACATCTTAACTCCTCTCTCAGCTCCTCGGTGCGGCACTAACATTTGTCATTCTATACGGAGGATAATGAATATATGATTAAGTACCGGTACTTTACTGGTCTACTGCCTGGCTACATGTTGCCTGCAATCTGTTGCTTAAAGGCTGAAAGCACAGTAACGTGTGTGCTAATTATCACCAGCACAGCAGTATTAATTTTTCTGATGTCTTTTTACTTTTACATCCTACATTAGAAAGTGATATCTGTCATGTCTACTCCTTACTTATCCAAAATAGCCTCAAAATGTCAACTGAGATCTTAATGGTTTGCCTTACAAGGCTGAAAAAGCAAGGACAACAGCGACATTCCGGAAAGCGAACCAGCTAGCATGAACGATGACACAACAGATTCAGAGAAGCAAGCTATTCCGCATTTTCTCTGCCTCATTTAGATTAGCAACTGCATTGTGTCTGGTTCGCTGTTGTGTTTGAAGATTCTCGGATTAATCTGAAAAAACAAATACTTACACGTAAGGTGTTTATTTTTCAGTTCTTCCCGCTAGCTAATTTAGCAATTTTTTATCTGAACATTCACAAAATTGTGAGAAAGTGTTTTGATAGTGTCTTGTGAGTTTTCTGGGCAATATGTAATTTAATAAAAGAGGGAAAGCATTTTGTGTGCAGGTTTTTTTTTGGCAAAGTTATTAAAATAAGTATTGTCGATTTGTACTCTTAATTACAGTCTATACATTTACTGTATTTCAATAAATTTCACTCTGCATTTGATGTGCTTTTACTGAAGCAAAGGAATAGGAATCAGTGCTTATACTTTAACCAGCGTGTGCTTTCACAAATCTCTGCACTTTATTTTAGTACACAGTGATTACTTTTACTTCCCAATGAGTGATGCGATGGGCTCAGTTCCATTCCGTTTATTAAAATGATGGGATTGGCAAAGCAAACCATTGCAATGTCAGAATCAAATTAGTTTAACCTGCCATCTAGTGGACAAATATGAATACTGCAGCATGCTCATGACTTTTATCCAGTCACTGTTCTACACTTCCTGCGATTGTCTGGCAACCAATTCAGGGTGTCCCCCGCCTACTGCCCGGAGACAGCTGGGATAGGCTCCAGCACCCCCCGGAACCCTAGTGAGGATCGAGCGGTTCGGAAGATGAATGAATGAATGAATGAATGAATGTTCTACACTTAACGAGCTATTCTGGAATATTTTTGTGGGATAGAAGCACGGTGGCGTAATTGTTAGTGTGAATATGAGTACCTGATTGCCTAGAAGTGCCCTGTGATTGAGTGGCAACCAGGCCAGGGTGTTGTACCCCATCTCACCTTTGACCTTTGGGATGAGAAAATGGATGAATGGGTTTTGATGGAGCTTGCGACCATTATAAATGCATCTGGACAAAGAAAAGCAGACGCTGCAGACATTTTTATTCTTTTGCAGATAGCAGACATCTTACGAGGTAGGGGCTCAAAACCCATACGAATTCCAGATCAACGCGACGACATGTCAGCGTCGCCGCACGGCAGCAACTTGATGAGCATCGGTAGGAGGAACTTCATTAAATACAGCTGCACAGTGCAGATTATGGTTCATGCACTCCATTCTTCAATCCAGCCCAAAAAGCATTTAAAATGATCATGAGTCCTGGAATATTTGTTGTTTTATTTAGATGTTTTTTTGTTGTTAAATTTTTAGATTCCCCATCTCCAAGCCACAGTGGAGAGTGTTCTCCCTTGATGGCACCACCCATCCCACCCTACGCCGCCCCCCACTCACCAAGGACCGCGCCAATGCTGGCCTTCCCATTTTACTAGCCCAGAGTCCTCGTGCATCGAAACTGGTAATTACGCTATCCCTTGGAGCGTCAAACCACCAGGCAAAATGACCAAACTTGGATTCAGGGATGTAGTCAACAAAAAAAAGGGCAGCGCCTTTGCACACAGAATTTATCGAGTGAAAAAAAAAAAACAACTACAGTGAACAGCAGACACATGCATTGCGTCGCTTTTTACTTGCGAATTCACTTCAATAAGACAACTCGTAAGAGTAGATGCTCTTTTACTTCAGGATTAAAGCGGTTATAGGAGAGGGGAGACAAGAACACCACCACCTGTAAACTCGTGGACTTCTGCCAGAACTCCCCAGACCGTCCATGCATTACATTGCATTCATTTTTTGTGTCTTTTTGTTTACATAAGCTACTCACAAAAAGTTTGGAATTTTTTTCTCCAGTGACAATTCCAGATGAACCCTAATTGCATTGTAACCTTCACAGGTGAACTTAATTTGACCTTTTGAATGTCCAACTGTTCAATCTTTCAGTGCGTTTTGCACAACTTGCTGTTCGACAACAACATTCTGCACGGCAAAACCTTGATGCGACTCTTCCAGTTTCACTGTATCTCAGTTGTCCAATATCCCTAACTTTTTGTGAGTCGTGTCTGTTGAGTGTGTGTTATTTTGCTTTTATTAAAAATAAGTCATAAAAAGTATGTATTTTTTCAAAAAATAAATGCAATTGTGTCTTGTGTTTTTTGGGGGGCTATACAGTACATTTATTCATATTAATACTTAATAATGTCATTAGCATTTGCTTTTTCTTAAAAGGAGGGGAAATTAATTTAAATTAGAATTAAAAAAACAATTTAAATAAAACCCATCAATTTTCTGATCCGCTTTATTCTCACAAGGATCACGGGGCATGCTGCAGTCTGTGGAGTTCCTATATTTAAAAGCAGCAGCAATCTGATTGGTCAGTTGCTGGCCCGCCTCCATGGAGTTGACCGACCAATCATAAGGCGAGCGCGCGGCCATGTTGAATTATTATTCATTTGAAAGCGAGACAACAAAAGAAGTGTTATTATATTACAACAGCAGAGGATTTCTCGAAATGACGACATTACTGTCAGATTAGATATATATCTATATCTATATATCGCGTTAAAGAGATTACCAACCAAAGGCTACATTGGATAGATATAGCGATTTCAAGGTAGGTTTGCCAACTGAGTCGCGTCGTCGCTCAAACACTGAAGAGCGAGGCTAGGCTAATAGCATGCTAACCTGAAATAGTTGCAGGAAAAGTTTCCAACCATGTTGAAAGTAAGATTCGAAATGGCTCCCAAGGAGCGTTTTACCCTCATGGACATGACCTGTGAAGGGGTTGTACGAACAGAATTGAATTCGCCGTCAGTGTTTTCTCACTCGCCTGAAAAGTCGCGGTACTTCATCGAGACTTTAAAGTAAATTGGAAAGTGGGCCATCTTTTCGCGATCGTGCCTGAATATTAAACAAATTTGAATTTTTTTAATTTGATACATCAATTACAATTCCCATTTTCTGGTGACATTTCACTGACTGACGACAGGTGGCCAAGTGTATTTTACTTGTTGAACTTGCTTACCTTTTTTTTGTTGTCTTATTTCATGGCAGGTAACCTGGACTTTGGCCAGTCCTAAAGCACTCTCCAAAAGTAGCATTCAGGTGGAAGAAACACGAAGTCAAAACAAAACTGAATGTACTTTGTTCATGTAGCATTCATCACTCACTACAGTCTTGATCACACCAATAAACAGTGTTGCTATTCTGGCAAAGATAATGAAGACGACTTTTAGATAAACACCATACAAATGAATAATAATTACAAAAAATGTATGTCAGGTCAAATATTTTGATTCATTTATTCATATGAATGTCAATTTCTCCATTTTTTTGGGAGAGTTAGCTTGTAAATATTCACAATTCACACAGGACTCTTATTTTCAAGGGGCCTGTTGGCAGATACTCAAATTGCAGAGCAGTTTTTACCATTTTAGTCAGGACTTGATCAGTAAGAAACGCAAATCCCTCTTGAGAATCACTTGCGCTGCCAACTTAAAAAGAAAGGAGCAAGAAAAGAAAGATGGCTGCAGCCAGAACAGCAAACCCAGCACAGATGATTGGCTTGATGAAACCGGCAAACAGGCAGATCAGAGGTGGCAAGCCTGCGGGATTCGGTGGCCAGCAGCCCCAAAAGACGAGCAGTGTTCCTCAGAGCGGTGGCGGTATCAAGTAAGATTTGATTTGAAAGGCAATTTTATGGACAAAGCATCTTCTCATCTTGCACTCTAAAACGAATACATATACATGTGTTTATTTTTTATTTTTTTAGGTTTGGGGATGACTGGAAAAAGTGCCTGGAACTTCCTCCAAAAGACAACAGAATTAGAACATCGGTAAAGTAACCCTGTAGACCAGTGGTTCCTCAAACTTTTGGAGCCAAGGCACTCAAAAACTCCCATTACATGTTTTCCTTTGTTAACTCAGAGTTTGACCTAGTGTGAACTGCAGACATGTTGAGTTCAACACAAAGCCACTGGCAGTGATCAAAATGCAAATATACGCTTTGCCAATCCTAGGACGTCACCTCCACCAAGGGAAATGAATTTGAGGACTATTGCCTCAAGAGGGAGCTGCTCATGGGAATCTTTGAGATGGGATGGGAGAAGCCCTCACCGATACAGGTGTGTTTTTCCGGACCAGTAGTCTTGAAATTTAAACGACAGCATGAGTCCTTAATACGTGTGCTCGCTCGTAGGAGGAAAGCATCCCCGTTGCCTTGTCCGGCCGAGATATTTTGGCTCGTGCCAAAAACGGAACGGGCAAAAGTGGAGCCTACCTCATTCCTCTCCTGGAGAGAATCGATCTAACGAAGGGTCACATCCAAGGTCAGTGTTTGCTTCCTCCTTCCCAGAATTTTTATCTTTTTTTTTTTTTTTCCTTGCCTGATTTTGAATGACTAACTATCTTTGTCCACGCTGTCATCAACCCTCACATTTCATTAGCCCTCCCCAACTTGTGTGTCTTGACGCAGCTTTAGTCATTGTGCCCACGCGAGAGTTGGCCCTGCAGATGAGCCAGATCAGTATTCAGCTCAGCAAGCACCTCGGAGGAGTCAAGGTCATGGCCACCACCGGCGGCACCAACTTGAGGGATGACATCTTGCGCCTCGACGAGACGGGTACAGTACATCTCTGGGGAGCGCACGGATGTGCAGACTTCCGCACTTTGGGCCACGTTCTGAAAGAAAATAAAATGGGAGGCGTTTAAACTTTTTAAATTTTTGAACAGTTTAAATGACAATTTGGTGTTGTGTTTTTGACAACGCAGTAAGTTAATGTGATTATGAAAGGGGAAAAATGTGCTGAAAAAGTTGTGTTATATCTTGTCAGGGTAAACTTTTGACAAATATCTTTCACCGTCAGAATCCGAATAGAAAGACAACAAAAAAAACAACCAATAAGGAATATAGAACGGGAGTCTGCCGGGTCACCTTTGACTGCGTGCCGTTTTCGCAGGTGGAGGGTTGGGGGGGGTCAGACTAAGCTGCCACATAAATAACACGACATGTAGAGTTTTTAATTTAAGTGAAAAGCAAAACAATATCTCAAGTTGAGGAACGTTGATTATTATAATTGTTTTTGTTATTGGATATCTTTTTTTAAAGTAAGTTTGTGTTGCGTACGTGTTGATTGACCGTTTTGGTTCCAACAGTGCACGTGGTGATTGCCACACCTGGAAGAATACTGGACCTGATCAAGAAGGGTCTGGCAAAAGTCGAAAAGATCCAAATGATGGTGATGGATGAGGTAGGGCTTTTCGGGAGATACTAAAATAGCTTCTTATTTGTTTTCTTTTGTTGTTGTTTTTAAGTTCCCATGAATGATTGGCACTTTCAGGCAGACAAGCTCCTCTCTCAAGATTTTGTGGCCATCATTGAGGACATCATCAGATTCTTCCCAAAGAACCGTCAGATTCTGCTGTACTCTGCGACGTTCCCCATCAGCGTGCAGACGTTCATGGTATGAAGACTTTCACTTCCGAACTTTTTGGGTACAAAAAAAAAAGGTTTTGAGAGGTTGTTGTTGTTCTCGACGCCATCCAGAACAAACATCTGCAAAAGCCTTATGAGATCAACCTTATGGAAGAGCTGACTTTGAAGGGCATCACTCAGTATTATGCGTATGTGACTGAACGGCAGAAGGTCCACTGTCTCAACACGCTCTTCTCCCGGGTGAGGCGTAAGCACCTTTATTCTTTTCTGTTGAAAGAAACTACGGAGTCACCAACTGACATTGAAAGAATGCTTGTTTTTTTTTTTCTTCTACAGCTGTCTCTATGCATGCCAGGGAAAAAAAAGTAATAAAGAAATAACAATTTCTGCTTTCACCTGTTGTGTTCCAGCTTCAAATCAACCAGTCCATCATCTTTTGTAACTCCACCCAGCGGGTGGAGCTCCTGGCCAAGAAGATCACCCAGCTGGGCTACTCCTGCTTCTACATTCACGCCAAGATGATGCAAGAGTACAGGAACCGCGTGTTCCACGACTTCCGCAACGGACTGTGCAGAAACCTGGTGTGCACAGGTCGCTGGAGGAACCACGGCGCATTATGCGAGCAAGGAAAAAGTCGATTTGCTGCTTAACGGGCTCTTTTCGCAGACCTGTTCACGCGGGGGATTGATATTCAGGCAGTCAACGTGGTCATCAACTTTGACTTCCCCAAGAGCGCCGAGACCTACTTGCATCGCATCGGAAGATCGGGTGAGCGCCAGCCGTTCCGTTATTTTTTTGAATCAATTCTAAAAATCGTGGTCAATAGTGAAATCACAAATGTGCTCAAATTACCTATGTTACTATTGAGTATTATTCATCTGTCAAGATACAGATCAGGTTCGTCAATTCTTTCACTAATTATCAGCATTTATTTAAAAAATTATTAAAATAGATTAACGTCAGTATGTAACACTTTGTTTCCCTCCTCATTCTTGTCATGTGTTTATACGTTCAAATGATCACTTCGACAACATCCTTGGGCAATCACAATGTCTCATCACCGGTGAGCTATTTTTAGAACCATCCCCCGGTCTACTTGCGTGGCCCGTGGGGGCACCACAAAGTGCTGGCTCGATCCCCGTGATGACCTAACACACATTTCCTGAATCCCTCGCACTTGATTGACATACGCGCGCTTGCGTTTTTGTTTAGGGCGCTTTGGTCACCTGGGCCTGGCCATCAACCTGATCACATCGGAGGACCGCCACAACCTGAAGAGCGTCGAGGACCAGCTGGTCACCGACATCAAGCCCATCCCAGGCAATATCGACAAGAGCCTGTACGTGGCAGAATTTCACTCTGTGGAACATGACGACCCCGATCGTGGACCAACCAATGCAGAACTGGAAGCAGCCTGAATGATTGTGTGGTAAGTGTTTTTTTTTAATAAACAGTTTGCATAAGGACAATTCATACTTAAGTCATTGTGTGTCCACAGTGCACTAGCTTTTATTTTTAAACCAAGAGCACCATCTAGAGGAGTAAAAAAAAAAAAATCAAGTGCTTCATGAAGCTTCATTTTGCTATCACTGACAGTCAGGATTTTTGGCAACAGTTCAGATGCCTTGTTGAAATTAACAGGTCGTTTAAAAAAAAAAAGAGATTAAGATGTTAGCAAACTGTATTTGTTCTCCCCTGCTAACATGTTTTCATTTCATTCATGTTTGTTTTTCAGAGGGGAAAAAAAGATGGCGTCTGGCATCGCAAAAACATGGCTCCAGACACATTGTGAAGAGTTCTGGTTCACTTTTGTTCAAAACATGCCTGTCTTGTCTCTTGTACGCACGCAAGCACGTAAACACAGTTTTTTGTTATCTGCTGCCATTGAGACCATCCCCAAAGTTTTGAGTTGGATTCTGCTGAAAAAGAGTATCACTTGCCGTACTAATGTACCTTTTGGTGTTTTTTTCCCCTTTGGAAAGAAAACTTCAGTTAGACTGTATGCAGTCGACCATCTTTTTTTTTTTTTTTTTTTGCAAACTACTTCAGTAGGCACGTTTACACAAAAACACACCCAACAAGCAGAACGGCTCAGTGCAATTGCACTCGGTTAAACATACATAGTTGTTTGTCTTAACAACTGCAGTACCACTGAGACAGGTGTCTGTGTATTTGACAAGGTGGAGTGAAATTTTCCACTAAACACTGTTTCACTTCAAGTGGAAGGCATTTTATGTTTAGAACTCATTTTTGGGGCACTACAAATCAAGACAGGCAAGAACTTCTCTGGAAGATGCTGTTGCCATGGATGTCTGGGTGAAGAATAAAAGTAACTTGAGCTTTATGTTCTTGTTTCAGTTTTTTTGAAAGTTGGCATGCACAACATAAATAGAATTTAAGAATTTACAAAAAAAGAGTACATTCTGCTGTACAACTTAACGTCAGTATGCGGGTGGGGTGGGGGGGGGGCGAGACCTGCTGGGTATACAGGTAGCAAAAATCTGAAAGTACTGTACAGTAATTGACTATTGAGGCCCCAAAGGGGTGCAAAGCACGACTGCTCTATTCAAATGAGCAACTGCCTGTTTAAACAAAAACAAATACTGTATTGATTCGTTTCACACGCTGTAGGACAAACAAAAACGAATTCTAAGTCCTTTGCAAGTATTTTAAAATCGATAATTACTTTTCAGTCATCCTGTCAAAATTATGATTTTTGTGTTGGTGGAATTTTAACGGCGCGTTTCCACCTACGTCGTAAAAAGTCCGTCGTAAAACAAGGACACCCTGTCGTGCCATCCAGTGTATTTTTACTTTATTTTTAGGCAATCAGTAATAAGTGTATTTAAATTATGCTCAAACTTTAAACTGACATTTTCACTCATAAATTCGAGGTAAATCAGACGTACCCTTGGAATGTCATTCAGTGGACGATTGAATGAACCCGCTGATTGGCGAATGCCCCCATGGTCTGACGTCAGCGCGAGTGGGCTGACCCAGTGGTGATTCTGACCAATGGCCAGAAGCAACTGCTCGGTGCAAGCCAATCGACCGTCTCGGATACCGGAACTGGGTGGATCCAACGACGGCCACAGGCGCTGCGGTGAACTTTACCGGTGCTGATCTTCCCCCCCTCCCCTGGAACCAATCCTTCATTGTGAGTAAATTCACTGTCAAATTCCACCTTTACCTCCTTGACAAAGATCATAGCTACTTGTTCGAGCGGACACAATTTAAAGGCCGTTGCCGGTATTTGCACGTACCGGGACGGTCGGATCTCGTGGACATCCACATGGCTTCGTCTCCGGCTAGCTAGTTAGCTTGCTAGCAAAGCCACGCTAGCTAGCATGCTGCAGCTCGGCTTGAATGAGAAGTTATCGTGCCTTCCAAACTGTGTCCGCCGCAATACTCTGTGGCTTCAACATCCGAGAACTTGCACCGTGTCGACCACAACCGGTGCGGTTCGCTTGGAATGCGGAGAACCGGAGCCAATTGGGCCTGAGCTGAAACCCGCACTACTATATTCCCGTACTCGAATTGTGCGCTCGTGTTTCTTTCGGTAGCTAACTATGCCCTTCGAGTAATCGTCATTGAGATTCGTGTGAATTCCGGTGTGATTAGGCTTTGTGTGCTCACATGGCTGAAGAGCTCATTCTGCTGCTACTAGTAGCAGTCCACAATCGAAGCCACCATTGACCCATCATTTCAGAAGGGATCTTAACGGGGCTGGGGGACAAACTGCACAGGAGTAAACCAACTCTTCTCAGTGTTCAACTGCTCGCCTCCATAGAAGTCGAAGAACTCAATCGAATTGCCAAACCCTGGTGGGGTTGAAGCCAATGGCAGTACAGTACAGTACTTCCCATCGCCCCAATATATGCGGTTTGATTGATTGTTTATTGAACATGTGCATGTAGAAGAAGATATAAAGTCAAAGAAAATAACGCCAAGAGATGTCATCATTCAGCAAAGTTTGCGATGTATTCCAACCACTTGTTCTGATTAAATGTGATTAGAATGGTAGATAATGTATCACAAGAGATTAAAAAAAAAGATTTAAAAAAATTCCCCAATTTTATGTTTTGAAATCATCAATAACCTCGTTCTTCACAGCTCAGTTTGAAGGGTCACTGTAAAGTGTTGCTTTTTCTTTTCCAGCAACAAACCGTGATCTTATTTTGACAATACCTGTTGTAAATGTTTGTTAAAACCATACCATTTGAAAAACAGAGTCTGCTAAACTGGTGGTTTCACCTCTGGCCCTCCAAATGGATTATTTGCTTTCTTAACACGTTCTTTGGTCGAGCAGGTGGTGGAAGGGTAAAATGCTCGCCGGGTGTTAATCATCCGACCAATGTCTTCCTTGCAGTCAGTACAATCCACAGAGTATGGGCAGTGTGCTGGCTGCCGCCTCCCACACCCTCCCCGGCTGCAGCCGGAGGGGGCCAGGGGCTCCCGGGGTTGGTTGCGGTTCCCCGGGTTCACCATGCCCTCCGTATCCTCCGTCCCGCCGTCGTCGGAGCTGCAGATCACGGACGCGGCACAGTCGTCGTCGGAGCTCCCCAACCCCGGCACCTACGAGGAGTGTCACCGCAAATGTAAAGGTAAGCGGACGAAAAAAGTCGCGTAGCCGCGGGATTTGCTCACGTTATGTGTGAATCCTCATTTTATGTGGTCGCTCGTGATATGAAGTGACGACTTGTGGCGGGGGTTTTTTTTTTTCCTCCCCTCCCCAGAGGTGTTCCCTCTCCAGATGGAAGGCGTGCGCTTAGTAGTGAACAAAGGTTTGAGTAACCACTTCCAGGTCAGCCACACCATCACCCTCAGCACTCTGGGCGACTCGGGCTATCGTTTTGGCTCCACGTACGTCGGCAGCAAACAGACGGGACCGACCGAGGTAGGCGAGCAACCGGCGTTGTAGGAAATTATGTGAGAAAATAGCGTTATTATTATTTTTTTTAGAAAAGTTGTTTCACAAGAAGTCATTTGGCAAGTCATCATTTCAAGACTCTTCCGATTGTAATTTGACAAGGAGAAGTCATTGTTTCAGTCGATGAAAGTATCGTGGCGCCAGAGTTCTAATTTTAGAAGAACAAGAAGTGATTAAATGTGTGCAAAGGAATGCAAAAAAACATTTTTTTTTTTTTGCCTTCAGTCCTTCCCAGTCATGGTGGGCGACATGGACAACACCGGGAGCCTCAACGCCCAAATCATCCACCAGCTCACCTCCGCCGTCCGCTCCAAAATTGCCCTCCAGGTAACTTGATTGCACACGAGCTGGATTGCGCTCGACGACTGTGCTTCATTTTGCGTTTTTTTATTTTATTTTATTAAAAGACCCAGCAGCACAAGTTTGTCAACTGGCAGTGTGACCTCGAGTACCGCGGGGCCGACTTCACCTCCGCCCTGACGCTAGGAAACCCTGATGTCCTCATAGGCTCTGGTATGCTGCTATGATGCTTTGCCCCCACCCCCGCTGTCTGCTGCTACTAATTTGTATCTTCACCCCTTCAGGCATCGTCGTGGCCCACTATCTCCAGTCCATCACGCCCGCCCTCGCTCTGGGCGGTGAGCTCGTTTACCACCGGAGACCCGGCGAGGAAGGAACGGTCACCTCCCTCCTGGGCAGGTACACAGGTAAAATTCTCATTTTAAAAAAACTTGATTTAGCCAGGCTAAACGGATTATGAACACATTTTGCATGTACCTCCATCTAGTGGATGCATCACGCAACCGCAGCCATTATTGTAGCTTCTATGCGCCTTATAATGCAGTGTGCCCTAGATATGAAAACCGTTTTAAAATAGGTCGTTCATTGACGGTGTGCCATATAATCCGACGTGCCTTATAGTGCGGAAAATACGGGTATATTCCAAAGACTTTTCCCTGTGGCTCAACTCAACTTGATTTCGAAAACGCTTTCAAGTTGTCATTCGACGTCGTTATACTTCCTCACCTTCAAAAAAAAAAAAAGCCCAAAAATCGGTGCACATCATCAAGTTGTTTCATCAGTGCGATTGATTTTTGTGTTCAGGTGACAACTACGTGGCCACGTTGACTTTGGGAGGAGCAGGATGTCACGCCACGTACTATCATAAAGCCAACGATCAGGTACGTTTTCACAACCGCCACGTTCAGTCAAAGCACGTAGCTCAAAACGCTCGTGTCTTTGTGATCAAAATCCCAAACGCAAAGACATTCAGTCCTCCTTTTTATTTATTTACTAATTCATAACAGTAACGTTTGTTTCTTTGTGCCGCCATAGTTGCAAGTGGGCGTGGAATTTGAAGCCAGCACGCGGATGAGAGAGACCACGGCGTCTTTGGGTTACCAGCTGGACGTGCCCAAAGCCAACCTGCTCTTCAAAGGTAAGCCCGCTGCAGCGCCATTGTGACGCACTCCCAGAATTGACGGGGGGGCTCTCTTGCCCTCCTCCAGGCTCCGTGGACAGCAACTGGGTTGTGGGCGCCACGCTGGAGAAGAAGCTGCCGCCTCTGCCGCTCACCATGGCGCTGGGAGCCTTCCTCAACCACCGCAAGAACAAGTTCCAGTGCGGCTTCAGCGTCGTCATCGGCTAGAGGGGCGAGGGTGCCACCCCTCCCCCACCTCCCGTCCCCCCACCGGGACCCAGCTCGCGGGCCTCGGCTCGGTCGCAGACAAACAAACACACGCGGGAACCCGGACCGAGTTTTTTCCCAACATTACATTCAGAGACGCTCTTTTACTTCTGTGATTCCTGGGGTGGGGGGAGACGCCACGGACAGACGAGACCACCGAGGAGCCGGGACTGGCCGAGCCACGCCTGCGTGGTGTAGCGCAACTTGTTTTTACTTTTGGAGGAACGCCCACGTGAGGGCAGGGATGTTGCCTGGAATCAAACCAAGTCTGTGCGTAGACGTAATATATGGTGATCGTGTGTGATGGACGCAAATAAATGTCATGACTTTTTCTAATGACGCCCGAGGCCAGTTCTTCTGAGAGAAAAAAAGTTATTTGACAAGAATTGGAATTTTGATGGGAAAATTGTTGGTCACACCCATCCCAGCCATCTTTGGGTGGTAGGCGGGGTTACACCCTCAACTGGTTGCCAGCCAATCGCAGGGCACACACAGACAAACGACCGTCCACGCTAACACTCACACGAGGGACAATTCCAAATGCTCCATTAACCTGCCGTGCATAATTTAAGCCATACAAAAAGCCCAACACGCGTTCAAACAACAACCATACCAACGACTGTATAAATCATTATATCAATATTTTCTAGGAATGTTCTTGAAGTGATCATTTTGGAAATGTAAACCATGGCCAGAATTCCCGAAAATCATGTGTTGTCTGGTATTTATCCATTTCCACATTATTGCGATATCACACTACATGTTAGTGTAGGCCTGTAGGGGGCGTCATTTGTTCTCATGAATAAATTGGTCTTTGGCGGAAATGCGTTATTTCAGAAGTCTGTATCATCTTGGTATCCACTTTGCGTTGATCAGTCCCCAAGCAGGAGCTCTCGGTTTCCAAAAGTGCGCCCTGCCTGGTGTTCCATCAGTAAGAGAAAACAATGAGCTTTACAATAACAAAACAATTTCATCAACAGTACATCCCTCAAAATGTCTGCAATTACATCAAACCACCACTAGATGTCGATGCCGCCTTCTTAAAGAGCATCTTGCGAACCGTTGGCCATTCTGTTGTGAAACCTGAACCTCAGGTGAAAATCGGTCTTTGAAACCCAAACACTAGTTTGAAACGCTAAACCGAGTTTGAAACCCTCCTTTAAAACCCCAGCCCTAGTTTGAAACGCTACGTCAAAAGATAACCCTACTACTCCTCTTTCGCCCTCACCCGAGTTGAAAACCCAAACCTGAATGTGATTTGTAGTTTGAATCCCTTGGTTGAAGCCCTTATTGAAAACCCTAAGGCAAGTTTGAGAACATAATTTAAAACTCCAATGCATAATTAAAACCCTAGCCGAAAAAAAGACCATGTATAGTAAGCCGTTTTTTGACGAAAATAAGCATGTATAGTAAGGCGTTTTTAGCCGAAAAAAAAGACCATGTATAGTAAGGCGTTTTTAACCGAAATAAGGACCATGTATAGTAAGGCGGTTTTAGCCGAAAAAACGACCATGTATAGTAAGGCGTTTTTAGCCGAAAAAAAGACCATGTATAGTAAGGCGTTTTTAACCGAAATAAGGACCATGTATAGTAAGGCGGTTTTAGCGAAAAACGACCATGTATAGTAAGGCGTTTTTAGCGAAAAAAGACCATGTATAGTAAGGCGTTTTTAACGAAATAAGGACCATGTATAGTAAGCGTTTTAGCGAAAAAGACCATGTATAGTAAGGCGTTTTTAGCGAAAAAAGACCATGTATAGTAAGGCGTTTTTAGCGAAAAAATGACCATGTATAGTAAAGTTTTAGCGAAAAAAAGACCATGTATAGTAAGGCGTTTTTAACGAAATAAGGACCATGTATAGTAAGGCGGTTTTAGCGAAATAAGGACCATGTATAGTAAGGCGTTTTAGCGAAAAAAGACCATGTATAGTAAGGCGTTTTTAGCGAAAAAAGACCATGTATAGTAAGGGGTTTTTGACGAAAAAAAGACCATGTATAGTAAGGCGTTTTTAGCCGAAAAAAAGACCATGTATAGTAAGGCGTTTTTAGCCGAAAAAAATGACCATGTATAGTAAGAAGTTTTTAGCCGAAAAAAAGACCATGTATAGTAAGGCGTTTTTAGCCGAAAAAAAGCACATGTATAGTAAGGCGTTTTAGCGAAAAAATGACCATGTATAGTAAGGCGTTTTAGCGAAAAAAGACCATGTATAGTAAGGCGTTTTTGCGAAAAAAACGACCATGTATAGTAAGGCGTTTTAGCGAAAAAAGACCATGTATAGTAAGGCGTTTTAGCGAAAAAAGACCATGTATAGTAAGGCGTTTTTAGCGAAAAACGACCATGTATAGTAAGGCGTTTTTAGCAAAAAAACGACCATGTATAGTAAGGCGTTTTGAGACGAAAAAAATGACCATGTATAGTAAGGCGTTTTTAGCCGAAAAATAGACCATGTATAGTAAGGCGTTTTTTGATGAAAATAAGACCATGTATAGTAAGGCGTTTTTAGCCGAAAAAAAGACCATGTATAGTAAGGCGTTTTTAGCCGAAAAAAGACCATGTATAGTAAGGCGTTTTTAGACGAAAAAAACGACCATGTATAGTAAAGCGTTTTTAGCGAAAAAGCGACCATGTATAGTAAGGCGTTTTTAGCGAAAAAAGACCATGTATAGTAAGGCGTTTTTAGCGAAAAAAAGACCATGTATAGTAAGGCGTTTTAGCGAAAAAAGACCATGTATAGTAAGGCGTTTTTAGCGAAAAAACGACCATGTATAGTAAGGCGTTTTGAGCGAAAAAACGACCATGTATAGTAAGGCGTTTTAGCGAAAAACGACCATGTATAGTAAGGCGTTTTGAGACGAAAAAAACGACCATGTATAGTAAGGCGTTTTAGCTGAAAAAACGACCATGTATAGTAAGGCGTTTTGAGCGAAAAAACGACCATGTATAGTAAGGCGTTTTGAGCGAAAAAACGACCATGTATAGTAAGGCGTTTTAGGCGAAAAAAGGACCATGTATAGTAATAGTATAGTAAGGCGTTTTGAGACGAAAAACCGACCATGTATAGTAAGGCGTTTTTAGCGAAAAAAGACCATGTATAGTAAGGCGTTTTTAGCGAAAAAACGACCATGTATAGTAAGGCGTTTTTAGCGAAAAAACGACCATGTATAGTAAGGCGTTTTTAGCGAAAAAACGACCATGTATAGTAAGGCGTTTTTAGCGAAAAAACGACCATGTATAGTAAGGCGTTTTTAGCGAAAAAACCGACCATGTATAGTAAGGCGTTTTTAGCGAAAAAAGACCATGTATAGTAAGGCGTTTTTAGCGAAAAAACGACCATGTATAGTAAGGCGTTTTAGCGAAAAAAGCGACCATGTATAGTAAGGCGTTTTAGCGAAAAAAGACCATGTATAGTAAGGCGTTTTTAGCGAAAAAACGACCATGTATAGTAAGGCGTTTTTAGCGAAAAAAGCGACCATGTATAGTAAGGCGTTTTAGCGAAAAAAGCGACCATGTATAGTAAGGCGTTTTTAGCGAAAAAAGACCATGTATAGTAAGGCGTTTTTAGCGAAAAACGACCATGTATAGTAAGGCGTTTTAGCTGAAAAAAGACCATGTATAGTAAGGCGTTTTTAGCGAAAAAACGACCATGTATAGTAAGGCGTTTTTAGCGAAAAAAGACCATGTATAGTAAGGCGTTTTGAGCGAAAAAAAGACCATGTATAGTAAGGCGTTTTGAGGCGAAAAAAAGACCATGTATAGTAAGGCGTTTTTAGCGAAAAAACGACCATGTATAGTAAGGCGTTTTTAGCGAAAAAAATGACCATGTATAGTAAGGCGTTTTGAGGCGAAAAAGCGACCATGTATAGTAAGGCGTTTTTAAGCGAAAAAAAAGACCATGTATAGTAAGGCGTTTTTAGCCGAAAAAAAGACCATGTATAGTAAGGCGTTTTTAGCGAAAAAAAGACCATGTATAGTAAGGCGTTTTTAGCGAAAAAAAAGACCATGTATAGTAAGGCGTTTTTAGCGAAAAAAAACGACCATGTATAGTAAGGCGTTTTTGAGAAAAAAAGACCATGTATAGTAAGGCGTTTTTAGCCGGAAAAAAGGACCATGTATAGTAAGGCGTTTTTAGCCGAAAAAAAGACCATGTATAGTAAGGCGTTTTTAGCGAAAAAACGACCATGTATAGTAAGGCGTTTTTAGCGAAAAAACGACCATGTATAGTAAGGCGTTTTTAGCGAAAAAACGACCATGTATAGTAAGGCGTTTTAGCGAAAAAACGACCATGTATAGTAAGGCGTTTTTAGCGAAAAAACGACCATGTATAGTAAGGCGTTTTTGCGAAAAAACGACCATGTATAGTAAGGCGTTTTTAGCCAAAAAACGACCATGTATAGTAAGGCGTTTTTGGCCGAAAAAACGACCATGTATAGTAAGGCGTTTTGAGCCGAAAAAAATGACCATGTATAGTAAGGCGTTTTGAGTCGAAAAAAACGACCATGTATAGTAAGGCGTTTTTGGCCAAAAAACGACCATGTATAGTAAGGCGTTTTTAGCGAAAAAACGACCATGTATAGTAAGGCGTTTTTGAGGCGTTTTTAGCGAAAAAACGACCATGTATAGTAAGGCGTTTTGAGACGAAAAAAATGACCATGTATAGTAAGGCGTTTTGAGGCGAAAAAGCGACCATGTATAGTAAGGCGTTTTTAGCGAAAAAACGACCATGTATAGTAAGGCGTTTTGAGGCGAAAAAATGACCATGTATAGTAAGGCGTTTTTAGCGAAAAAACGACCATGTATAGTAAGGCGTTTTGAGCGAAAAAATGACCATGTATAGTAAGGCGTTTTGAGCGAAAAAAGACCATGTATAGTAAGGCGTTTTTAGCGAAAAAAGACCATGTATAGTAAGGCGTTTTTAGCGAAAAAAGACCATGTATAGTAAGGCGTTTTTAGCGAAAAAAGACCATGTATAGTAAGGCGTTTTTAGCGAAAAAAGACCATGTATAGTAAGGCGTTTTTAGCGAAAAAATGACCATGTATAGTAAGGCGTTTTTAGCGAAAAAAGACCATGTATAGTAAGGCGTTTTTAGCGAAAAAATGACCATGTATAGTAAGGCGTTTTTAGCGAAAAAAGACCATGTATAGTAAGGCGTTTTTAGCGAAAAAAGACCATGTATAGTAAGGCGTTTTTAGCGAAAAAATGACCATGTATAGTAAGGCGTTTTTAGCGAAAAAAGACCATGTATAGTAAGGCGTTTTTAGCGAAAAAACGACCATGTATAGTAAGGCGTTTTAGCGAAAAAACGACCATGTATAGTAAGGCGTTTTTAGCGAAAAAAGACCATGTATAGTAAGGCGTTTTTAGCGAAAAACGACCATGTATAGTAAGGCGTTTTTAGCGAAAAAAGCGACCATGTATAGTAAGGCGTTTTTAGCGAAAAAAGACCATGTATAGTAAGGCGTTTTAGCGAAAAAAGACCATGTATAGTAAGGCGTTTTTAGCGAAAAAACGACCATGTATAGTAAGGCGTTTTTGATGAAAAAAGACCATGTATAGTAAGGCGTTTTTAGCGAAAAAAGGACCATGTATAGTAAGGCGTTTTTAGCGAAAAAAGACCATGTATAGTAAGGCGTTTTTGCGAAAAAAGACCATGTATAGTAAGGCGTTTTTAGCGAAAAAACGACCATGTATAGTAAGGCGTTTTAGCGAAAAAAGACCATGTATAGTAAGGCGTTTTTAGCGAAAAAACGACCATGTATAGTAAGGCGTTTTTAGCGAAAAAAGACCATGTATAGTAAGGCGTTTTTAGCGAAAAAAGCGACCATGTATAGTAAGGCGTTTTGAGGCGAAAAAATGACCATGTATAGTAAGGCGTTTTGAGGCGAAAAAACGACCATGTATAGTAAGGCGTTTTGAGCGAAAAAACGACCATGTATAGTAAGGCGTTTTGAGGCGAAAAAATGACCATGTATAGTAAGGCGTTTTGAGGCGAAAAAACGACCATGTATAGTAAGGCATTTTTAGCGAAAAAACGACCATGTATAGTAAGGCGTTTTGAGGCGAAAAAATGACCATGTATAGTAAGGCGTTTTGAGGCGAAAAAACGACCATGTATAGTAAGGCGTTTTTAGCGAAAAAAGACCATGTATAGTAAGGCGTTTTTAGCGAAAAAAGCGACCATGTATAGTAAGGCGTTTTGAGGCGAAAAAATGACCATGTATAGTAAGGCGTTTTGAGGCGAAAAACGACCATGTATAGTAAGGCGTTTTGAGACGAAAAAACGACCATGTATAGTAAGGCGTTTTGAGACGAAAAAAGACCATGTATAGTAAGGCGTTTTTAGACGAAAAAACGACCATGTATAGTAAGGCGTTTTGAGACGAAAAAAATGACCATGTATAGTAAGGCGTTTTGAGACGAAAAAAACGACCATGTATAGTAAGGCGTTTTTAGCCGAAAAAAAGACCATGTATAGTAAGGCGTTTTGAGCGAAAAAAAGACCATGTATAGTAAGGCGTTTTGAGCGAAAAAAAGCGACCATGTATAGTAAGGCGTTTTTAGCGAAAAACGACCATGTATAGTAAGGCGTTTTAGCGAAAAAAGACCATGTATAGTAAGGCGTTTTTAGCGAAAAAACGACCATGTATAGTAAGGCGTTTTAGCGAAAAAAGACCATGTATAGTAAGGCGTTTTTAGCGAAAAAAGACCATGTATAGTAAGGCGTTTTTAGCCGAAAAAAAGACCATGTATAGTAAGGCGTTTTTTGACGAAAAAAACGACCATGTATAGTAAGGCGTTTTTAGCGAAAAAAGACCATGTATAGTAAGGCGTTTTTAGCGAAAAAAACGACCATGTATAGTAAGGCGTTTTTAGCGAAAAAAGACCATGTATAGTAAGGCGTTTTTAGCGAAAAAAGACCATGTATAGTAAGGCGTTTTTAGCGAAAAAACGACCATGTATAGTAAGGCGTTTTTAGCGAAAAAAGACCATGTATAGTAAGGCGTTTTTAGCGAAAAAACGACCATGTATAGTAAGGCGTTTTAGCGAAAAAAGACCATGTATAGTAAGGCGTTTTTAGCGAAAAAACGACCATGTATAGTAAGGCGTTTTTAGCGAAAAAAGCGACCATGTATAGTAAGGCGTTTTTAGCGAAAAAGCGACCATGTATAGTAAGGCGTTTTGAGGCGAAAAAATGACCATGTATAGTAAGGCGTTTTGAGGCGAAAAAAGCGACCATGTATAGTAAGGCGTTTTTAGCGAAAAAACGACCATGTATAGTAAGGCGTTTTGAGCGAAAAAAAGACCATGTATAGTAAGGCGTTTTAGCGAAAAAACGACCATGTATAGTAAGGCGTTTTTAGCGAAAAAATGACCATGTATAGTAAGGCGTTTTTAGCGAAAAAACGACCATGTATAGTAAGGCGTTTTTAGCGAAAAAAAGACCATGTATAGTAAGGCGTTTTTAGCGAAAAAAGACCATGTATAGTAAGGCGTTTTTAGCGAAAAAAGCGACCATGTATAGTAAGGCGTTTTTAGCGAAAAAAGACCATGTATAGTAAGGCGTTTTAGCGAAAAAATGACCATGTATAGTAAGGCGTTTTTAGCGAAAAAAAGACCATGTATAGTAAGGCGTTTTTAGCGAAAAAAGCGACCATGTATAGTAAGGCGTTTTTAGCGAAAAAGCGACCATGTATAGTAAGGCGTTTTTAGCGAAAAAATGACCATGTATAGTAAGGCGTTTTTAGCGAAAAAAGACCATGTATAGTAAGGCGTTTTTAGCGAAAAAACGACCATGTATAGTAAGGCGTTTTTAGCGAAAAAAAACGACCATGTATAGTAAGGCGTTTTTAGCGAAAAAAGACCATGTATAGTAAGGCGTTTTTAGCGAAAAAAGACCATGTATAGTAAGGCGTTTTTAGCGAAAAAAGACCATGTATAGTAAGGCGTTTTTAGCGAAAAAAGACCATGTATAGTAAGGCGTTTTAGCGAAAAAAGACCATGTATAGTAAGGCGTTTTAGCGAAAAAAGACCATGTATAGTAAGGCGTTTTAGCGAAAAAAAGACCATGTATAGTAAGGCGTTTTTAGCGAAAAAAGACCATGTATAGTAAGGCGTTTTTAGCGAAAAAAGACCATGTATAGTAAGGCGTTTTAGCGAAAAAAGACCATGTATAGTAAGGCGTTTTAGCGAAAAAAGACCATGTATAGTAAGGCGTTTTTAGCGAAAAAAGACCATGTATAGTAAGGCGTTTTTAGCGAAAAAAGACCATGTATAGTAAGGCGTTTTTAGCGAAAAAAGACCATGTATAGTAAGGCGTTTTTGATGAAAAAAGACCATGTATAGTAAGGCGTTTTAGCGAAAAAAGACCATGTATAGTAAGGCGTTTTTAGCGAAAAAAGACCATGTATAGTAAGGCGTTTTTAGCGAAAAACGACCATGTATAGTAAGGCGTTTTAGCGAAAAAACGACCATGTATAGTAAGGCGTTTTTAGCGAAAAAAGACCATGTATAGTAAGGCGTTTTTAGCGAAAAAAGACCATGTATAGTAAGGCGTTTTAGCGAAAAAAGACCATGTATAGTAAGGCGTTTTAGCGAAAAAAGACCATGTATAGTAAGGCGTTTTTAGCGAAAAAACGACCATGTATAGTAAGGCGTTTTTAGCGAAAAAACGACCATGTATAGTAAGGCGTTTTGAGCGAAAAAAGACCATGTATAGTAAGGCGTTTTGAGCGAAAAAACGACCATGTATAGTAAGGCGTTTTTAGCGAAAAAACGACCATGTATAGTAAGGCGTTTTTAGCGAAAAAAAGACCATGTATAGTAAGGCGTTTTTAGCGAAAAAACGACCATGTATAGTAAGGCGTTTTGAGCGAAAAAAGACCATGTATAGTAAGGCGTTTTTAGCGAAAAAAACGACCATGTATAGTAAGGCGTTTTTAGCGAAAAAAGACCATGTATAGTAAGGCGTTTTTAGCGAAAAAAGACCATGTATAGTAAGGCGTTTTTAGCGAAAAAAGACCATGTATAGTAAGGCGTTTTTAGCGAAAAAAGACCATGTATAGTAAGGCGTTTTTAGCGAAAAAAGACCATGTATAGTAAGGCGTTTTTAGCGAAAAAAGACCATGTATAGTAAGGCGTTTTTAGCGAAAAAACGACCATGTATAGTAAGGCGTTTTTAGCGAAAAAACGACCATGTATAGTAAGGCGTTTTTAGCGAAAAAAGACCATGTATAGTAAGGCGTTTTTAGCGAAAAAAGACCATGTATAGTAAGGCGTTTTTAGCGAAAAAACGACCATGTATAGTAAGGCGTTTTTAGCGAAAAAACGACCATGTATAGTAAGGCGTTTTTAGCGAAAAAAGACCATGTATAGTAAGGCGTTTTTAGCGAAAAAAGACCATGTATAGTAAGGCGTTTTTAGCGAAAAAAGACCATGTATAGTAAGGCGTTTTTAGCGAAAAAAGACCATGTATAGTAAGGCGTTTTTAGCGAAAAAACGACCATGTATAGTAAGGCGTTTTTAGCGAAAAAACGACCATGTATAGTAAGGCGTTTTAGCGAAAAAAGACCATGTATAGTAAGGCGTTTTTAGCGAAAAAACGACCATGTATAGTAAGGCGTTTTTAGCGAAAAAACGACCATGTATAGTAAGGCGTTTTTAGCGAAAAAAGACCATGTATAGTAAGGCGTTTTTAGCGAAAAAACGACCATGTATAGTAAGGCGTTTTAGCGAAAAAACGACCATGTATAGTAAGGCGTTTTAGCGAAAAAAGACCATGTATAGTAAGGCGTTTTAGCGAAAAAAAGACCATGTATAGTAAGGCGTTTTTAGCGAAAAAAGACCATGTATAGTAAGGCGTTTTAGCGAAAAAAGACCATGTATAGTAAGGCGTTTTTAGCGAAAAAAAGACCATGTATAGTAAGGCGTTTTAGCGAAAAAAAGACCATGTATAGTAAGGCGTTTTTAGCGAAAAAAGACCATGTATAGTAAGGCGTTTTAGCGAAAAAAGACCATGTATAGTAAGGCGTTTTTAGCGAAAAAAGACCATGTATAGTAAGGCGTTTTTAGCGAAAAAACGACCATGTATAGTAAGGCGTTTTTAGCGAAAAAACGACCATGTATAGTAAGGCGTTTTTAGCGAAAAAAGCGACCATGTATAGTAAGGCGTTTTTAGCGAAAAAGCGACCATGTATAGTAAGGCGTTTTAGCGAAAAAAAGACCATGTATAGTAAGGCGTTTTTAGCGAAAAACGACCATGTATAGTAAGGCGTTTTAGCGAAAAAAAGACCATGTATAGTAAGGCGTTTTAGCGAAAAAACGACCATGTATAGTAAGGCGTTTTAGCGAAAAAAAGACCATGTATAGTAAGGCGTTTTTAGCGAAAAAAAGACCATGTATAGTAAGGCGTTTTTAGCGAAAAAACGACCATGTATAGTAAGGCGTTTTTAGCGAAAAAACGACCATGTATAGTAAGGCGTTTTAGCGAAAAAACGACCATGTATAGTAAGGCGTTTTTAGCGAAAAAACGACCATGTATAGTAAGGCGTTTTTAGCGAAAAAACGACCATGTATAGTAAGGCGTTTTAGCGAAAAAACGACCATGTATAGTAAGGCGTTTTAGCGAAAAAACGACCATGTATAGTAAGGCGTTTTAGCGAAAAAAGACCATGTATAGTAAGGCGTTTTTAGCGAAAAAACGACCATGTATAGTAAGGCGTTTTTAGCGAAAAAACGACCATGTATAGTAAGGCGTTTTTAGCGAAAAACGACCATGTATAGTAAGGCGTTTTAGCGAAAAAGACCATGTATAGTAAGGCGTTTTAGCGAAAAACGACCATGTATAGTAAGGCGTTTTGAGCGAAAAAACGACCATGTATAGTAAGGCGTTTTTAGCGAAAAAACGACCATGTATAGTAAGGCGTTTTTAGCGAAAAAACGACCATGTATAGTAAGGCGTTTTTAGCGAAAAAACGACCATGTATAGTAAGGCGTTTTAGCGAAAAAAGACCATGTATAGTAAGGCGTTTTTAGCGAAAAAACGACCATGTATAGTAAGGCGTTTTTAGCGAAAAAACGACCATGTATAGTAAGGCGTTTTTAGCGAAAAAAGACCATGTATAGTAAGGCGTTTTAGCGAAAAAAAGACCATGTATAGTAAGGCGTTTTAGCGAAAAAACGACCATGTATAGTAAGGCGTTTTTAGCGAAAAAAGCGACCATGTATAGTAAGGCGTTTTTAGCGAAAAAAGACCATGTATAGTAAGGCGTTTTTAGCGAAAAAACGACCATGTATAGTAAGGCGTTTTAGCGAAAAAACGACCATGTATAGTAAGGCGTTTTTAGCGAAAAAAGACCATGTATAGTAAGGCGTTTTTAGCGAAAAAAGACCATGTATAGTAAGGCGTTTTTAGCGAAAAAAAGACCATGTATAGTAAGGCGTTTTTAGCGAAAAAAGACCATGTATAGTAAGGCGTTTTTAGCGAAAAAAGACCATGTATAGTAAGGCGTTTTTAGCGAAAAAAGACCATGTATAGTAAGGCGTTTTTAGCGAAAAAACGACCATGTATAGTAAGGCGTTTTTAGCGAAAAAAGCGACCATGTATAGTAAGGCGTTTTTAGCGAAAAAACGACCATGTATAGTAAGGCGTTTTTAGCGAAAAACGACCATGTATAGTAAGGCGTTTTTAGCGAAAAAAGACCATGTATAGTAAGGCGTTTTTAGCGAAAAAAGACCATGTATAGTAAGGCGTTTTTAGCGAAAAAAGACCATGTATAGTAAGGCGTTTTTAGCGAAAAAACGACCATGTATAGTAAGGCGTTTTTAGCGAAAAAAGACCATGTATAGTAAGGCGTTTTTAGCGAAAAAACGACCATGTATAGTAAGGCGTTTTTAGCGAAAAAAGACCATGTATAGTAAGGCGTTTTTAGCGAAAAAAGACCATGTATAGTAAGGCGTTTTTAGCGAAAAAACGACCATGTATAGTAAGGCGTTTTTAGCGAAAAAAGACCATGTATAGTAAGGCGTTTTTAGCGAAAAAAGACCATGTATAGTAAGGCGTTTTTAGCGAAAAAAGACCATGTATAGTAAGGCGTTTTTAGCGAAAAAAGACCATGTATAGTAAGGCGTTTTTAGCGAAAAAAGACCATGTATAGTAAGGCGTTTTTAGCGAAAAAAGACCATGTATAGTAAGGCGTTTTTAGCGAAAAAACGACCATGTATAGTAAGGCGTTTTTAGCGAAAAAAGACCATGTATAGTAAGGCGTTTTTAGCGAAAAAACGACCATGTATAGTAAGGCGTTTTTAGCGAAAAAAGACCATGTATAGTAAGGCGTTTTTAGCGAAAAAAGACCATGTATAGTAAGGCGTTTTTAGCGAAAAAACGACCATGTATAGTAAGGCGTTTTTAGCGAAAAAAGACCATGTATAGTAAGGCGTTTTTAGCGAAAAAAGACCATGTATAGTAAGGCGTTTTTAGCGAAAAAACGACCATGTATAGTAAGGCGTTTTTAGCGAAAAAAGACCATGTATAGTAAGGCGTTTTTAGCGAAAAAACGACCATGTATAGTAAGGCGTTTTTAGCGAAAAAACGACCATGTATAGTAAGGCGTTTTTAGCGAAAAAACGACCATGTATAGTAAGGCGTTTTTAGCGAAAAAAAGACCATGTATAGTAAGGCGTTTTTAGCGAAAAAACGACCATGTATAGTAAGGCGTTTTTAGCGAAAAAAGACCATGTATAGTAAGGCGTTTTTAGCGAAAAAAGACCATGTATAGTAAGGCGTTTTTAGCGAAAAAAAGACCATGTATAGTAAGGCGTTTTTAGCGAAAAAAAGCGACCATGTATAGTAAGGCGTTTTTAGCGAAAAAAGACCATGTATAGTAAGGCGTTTTTAGCGAAAAAAAGACCATGTATAGTAAGGCGTTTTTAGCGAAAAAAAGACCATGTATAGTAAGGCGTTTTTAGCGAAAAAAAGACCATGTATAGTAAGGCGTTTTAGCGAAAAAACGACCATGTATAGTAAGGCGTTTTTAGCGAAAAAAGACCATGTATAGTAAGGCGTTTTTAGCGAAAAAGCGACCATGTATAGTAAGGCGTTTTTAGCGAAAAAAGACCATGTATAGTAAGGCGTTTTTAGCGAAAAAAGACCATGTATAGTAAGGCGTTTTTAGCGAAAAAAGACCATGTATAGTAAGGCGTTTTAGCGAAAAAAGACCATGTATAGTAAGGCGTTTTTAGCGAAAAAACGACCATGTATAGTAAGGCGTTTTTAGCGAAAAAAGACCATGTATAGTAAGGCGTTTTTAGCGAAAAAAGACCATGTATAGTAAGGCGTTTTTAGCGAAAAAAGACCATGTATAGTAAGGCGTTTTAGCGAAAAACGACCATGTATAGTAAGGCGTTTTTAGCGAAAAAACGACCATGTATAGTAAGGCGTTTTTAGCGAAAAAAGACCATGTATAGTAAGGCGTTTTTAGCGAAAAAAGACCATGTATAGTAAGGCGTTTTAGCGAAAAAAGACCATGTATAGTAAGGCGTTTTAGCGAAAAAAGACCATGTATAGTAAGGCGTTTTTAGCGAAAAAACGACCATGTATAGTAAGGCGTTTTAGCGAAAAAAGACCATGTATAGTAAGGCGTTTTAGCGAAAAAAGACCATGTATAGTAAGGCGTTTTTAGCGAAAAAACGACCATGTATAGTAAGGCGTTTTTAGCGAAAAAAGACCATGTATAGTAAGGCGTTTTAGCGAAAAAAGACCATGTATAGTAAGGCGTTTTAGCGAAAAAACGACCATGTATAGTAAGGCGTTTTAGCGAAAAAAGACCATGTATAGTAAGGCGTTTTTAGCGAAAAAAGACCATGTATAGTAAGGCGTTTTTAGCGAAAAAAGACCATGTATAGTAAGGCGTTTTTAGCGAAAAAAGACCATGTATAGTAAGGCGTTTTTAGCGAAAAAAGACCATGTATAGTAAGGCGTTTTTAGCGAAAAAAGACCATGTATAGTAAGGCGTTTTTAGCGAAAAAAGACCATGTATAGTAAGGCGTTTTTAGCGAAAAAAAGACCATGTATAGTAAGGCGTTTTTAGCGAAAAAAAGACCATGTATAGTAAGGCGTTTTAGCGAAAAACGACCATGTATAGTAAGGCGTTTTTAGCGAAAAAAAGACCATGTATAGTAAGGCGTTTTTAGCGAAAAAAGACCATGTATAGTAAGGCGTTTTTAGCGAAAAAAGACCATGTATAGTAAGGCGTTTTTAGCGAAAAAAACGACCATGTATAGTAAGGCGTTTTTAGCGAAAAAAAGACCATGTATAGTAAGGCGTTTTAGCGAAAAAAGACCATGTATAGTAAGGCGTTTTTAGCGAAAAAAAGACCATGTATAGTAAGGCGTTTTTAGCGAAAAAAGACCATGTATAGTAAGGCGTTTTTAGCGAAAAAAGACCATGTATAGTAAGGCGTTTTTAGCGAAAAAAAAGACCATGTATAGTAAGGCGTTTTTAGCGAAAAAAAGACCATGTATAGTAAGGCGTTTTTAGCGAAAAAAGACCATGTATAGTAAGGCGTTTTTAGCGAAAAACGACCATGTATAGTAAGGCGTTTTTAGCGAAAAAAGACCATGTATAGTAAGGCGTTTTTAGCGAAAAAAGACCATGTATAGTAAGGCGTTTTAGCGAAAAAAAGACCATGTATAGTAAGGCGTTTTTAGCGAAAAAACGACCATGTATAGTAAGGCGTTTTTAGCGAAAAAAAGACCATGTATAGTAAGGCGTTTTTAGCGAAAAAAAGACCATGTATAGTAAGGCGTTTTTAGCGAAAAAACGACCATGTATAGTAAGGCGTTTTTAGCGAAAAAACGACCATGTATAGTAAGGCGTTTTAGCGAAAAAGACCATGTATAGTAAGGCGTTTTTAGCGAAAAAAACGACCATGTATAGTAAGGCGTTTTAGCGAAAAAACGACCATGTATAGTAAGGCGTTTTTAGCGAAAAAAGACCATGTATAGTAAGGCGTTTTAGCGAAAAAAGACCATGTATAGTAAGGCGTTTTTAGCGAAAAAAGACCATGTATAGTAAGGCGTTTTAGCGAAAAAAGACCATGTATAGTAAGGCGTTTTTAGCGAAAAAGACCATGTATAGTAAGGCGTTTTTAGCGAAAAAAAAGACCATGTATAGTAAGGCGTTTTAGCGAAAAACGACCATGTATAGTAAGGCGTTTTAGCGAAAAAACGACCATGTATAGTAAGGCGTTTTAGCGAAAAAAAGACCATGTATAGTAAGGCGTTTTTAGCGAAAAAACGACCATGTATAGTAAGGCGTTTTTAGCGTAAGGCGTTTAGAAAAAACGACCATGTATAGTAAGGCGTTTTTAGCGAAAAACGACCATGTATAGTAAGGCGTTTTAGCGAAAAAAGACCATGTATAGTAAGGCGTTTTTAGCGAAAAAACGACCATGTATAGTAAGGCGTTTTAGCGAAAAACGACCATGTATAGTAAGGCGTTTTTAGCGAAAAACGACCATGTATAGTAAGGCGTTTTAGCGAAAAAACGACCATGTATAGTAAGGCGTTTTTAGCGAAAAAACGACCATGTATAGTAAGGCGTTTTAGCGAAAAAAGACCATGTATAGTAAGGCGTTTTAGCGAAAAAAACGACCATGTATAGTAAGGCGTTTTAGCGAAAAACGACCATGTATAGTAAGGCGTTTTAGCGAAAAAAGACCATGTATAGTAAGGCGTTTTTAAAAAACGACCATGTATAGTAAGGCGTTTTTAGCGAAAAACGACCATGTATAGTAAGGCGTTTTTAGCGAAAAAACGACCATGTATAGTAAGGCGTTTTTAGCGAAAAAAGACCATGTATAGTAAGGCGTTTTAGCGAAAAACGACCATGTATAGTAAGGCGTTTTAGCGAAAAAACGACCATGTATAGTAAGGCGTTTTAGCGAAAAAACGACCATGTATAGTAAGGCGTTTTAGCGAAAAACGACCATGTATAGTAAGGCGTTTTTAGCGAAAAAACGACCATGTATAGTAAGGCGTTTTTAGCGAAAAACGACCATGTATAGTAAGGCGTTTTTAGCGAAAAAACGACCATGTATAGTAAGGCGTTTTAGCGAAAAAACGACCATGTATAGTAAGGCGTTTTTAGCGAAAAACGACCATGTATAGTAAGGCGTTTTTAGCGAAAAAACGACCATGTATAGTAAGGCGTTTTAGCGAAAAAACGACCATGTATAGTAAGGCGTTTTTAGCGAAAAAACGACCATGTATAGTAAGGCGTTTTTAGCGAAAAAACGACCATGTATAGTAAGGCGTTTTTAGCGAAAAAACGACCATGTATAGTAAGGCGTTTTAGCGAAAAAACGACCATGTATAGTAAGGCGTTTTAGCGAAAAAACGACCATGTATAGTAAGGCGTTTTAGCGAAAAAACGACCATGTATAGTAAGGCGTTTTTAGCGAAAAACGACCATGTATAGTAAGGCGTTTTAGCGAAAAAACGACCATGTATAGTAAGGCGTTTTTAGCGAAAAAACGACCATGTATAGTAAGGCGTTTTAGCGAAAAACGACCATGTATAGTAAGGCGTTTTTAGCGAAAAAAGACCATGTATAGTAAGGCGTTTTTAGCGAAAAAAGACCATGTATAGTAAGGCGTTTTTAGCGAAAAAAGACCATGTATAGTAAGGCGTTTTTAGCGAAAAAAGACCATGTATAGTAAGGCGTTTTTAGCGAAAAAAGACCATGTATAGTAAGGCGTTTTTAGCGAAAAAAGACCATGTATAGTAAGGCGTTTTAGCGAAAAAAGACCATGTATAGTAAGGCGTTTTAGCGAAAAAAGACCATGTATAGTAAGGCGTTTTAGCGAAAAACGACCATGTATAGTAAGGCGTTTTAGCGAAAAAACGACCATGTATAGTAAGGCGTTTTTAGCGAAAAAAGACCATGTATAGTAAGGCGTTTTAGCGAAAAAAGACCATGTATAGTAAGGCGTTTTTAGCGAAAAAAGACCATGTATAGTAAGGCGTTTTAGCGAAAAAACGACCATGTATAGTAAGGCGTTTTAGCGAAAAAAGACCATGTATAGTAAGGCGTTTTAGCGAAAAACGACCATGTATAGTAAGGCGTTTTAGCGAAAAAAGACCATGTATAGTAAGGCGTTTTTAGCGAAAAACGACCATGTATAGTAAGGCGTTTTTAGCGAAAAAAGACCATGTATAGTAAGGCGTTTTTAGCGAAAAAAGACCATGTATAGTAAGGCGTTTTAGCGAAAAAAGACCATGTATAGTAAGGCGTTTTTAGCGAAAAAACGACCATGTATAGTAAGGCGTTTTTAGCGAAAAACGACCATGTATAGTAAGGCGTTTTTAGCGAAAAAACGACCATGTATAGTAAGGCGTTTTTAGCGAAAAACGACCATGTATAGTAAGGCGTTTTTAGCGAAAAACGACCATGTATAGTAAGGCGTTTTTAGCGAAAAAACGACCATGTATAGTAAGGCGTTTTAGCGAAAAAAGACCATGTATAGTAAGGCGTTTTAGCGAAAAAAGACCATGTATAGTAAGGCGTTTTAGCCGAAAAAAGACCATGTATAGTAAGGCGTTTTTAGCGAAAAAACGACCATGTATAGTAAGGCGTTTTTAGCGAAAAAACGACCATGTATAGTAAGGCGTTTTTAGCGAAAAACGACCATGTATAGTAAGGCGTTTTAGCCGAAAAAAGACCATGTATAGTAAGGCGTTTTAGCGAAAAACGACCATGTATAGTAAGGCGTTTTTAGCGAAAAAACGACCATGTATAGTAAGGCGTTTTTAGCGAAAAAAGACCATGTATAGTAAGGCGTTTTTAGACCGTAAGGCGTTTTAAAAAAAGACCATGTATAGTAAGGCGTTTTTAGCGAAAAAAGACCATGTATAGTAAGGCGTTTTTAGCGAAAAAAGACCATGTATAGTAAGGCGTTTTTAGCCGAAAAAAGACCATGTATAGTAAGGCGTTTTTAGCGAAAAAACGACCATGTATAGTAAGGCGTTTTTAGCGAAAAAAGACCATGTATAGTAAGGCGTTTTAGCGAAAAAAGACCGTAAGGCGTTTTAGCGAAAAAACGACCATGTATAGTAAGGCGTTTTTAGCGAAAAAAGACCATGTATAGTAAGGCGTTTTTAGCGAAAAAAGACCATGTATAGTAAGGCGTTTTAGCGAAAAAACGACCATGTATAGTAAGGCGTTTTTAGCGAAAAAAGACCATGTATAGTAAGGCGTTTTTAGCGAAAAAACGACCATGTATAGTAAGGCGTTTTAGCCGAAAAAAGACCATGTATAGTAAGGCGTTTTAGCGAAAAACGACCATGTATAGTAAGGCGTTTTAGCGAAAAAACGACCATGTATAGTAAGGCGTTTTAGCGCTTTAAAAAAACGACCATGTATAGTAAGGCGTTTTTAGCGAAAAAACGACCATGTATAGTAAGGCGTTTTAGCGAAAAACGACCATGTATAGTAAGGCGTTTTAGCGAAAAAACGACCATGTATAGTAAGGCGTTTTTAGCGAAAAAACGACCATGTATAGTAAGGCGTTTTAGCGAAAAAACGACCATGTATAGTAAGGCGTTTTAGCCGAAAAAACGACCATGTATAGTAAGGCGTTTTAGCGAAAAAACGACCATGTATAGTAAGGCGTTTTAGCGAAAAAACGACCATGTATAGTAAGGCGTTTTTAGCGAAAAAACGACCATGTATAGTAAGGCGTTTTTAGCGAAAAAACGACCATGTATAGTAAGGCGTTTTTAGCGAAAAAACGACCATGTATAGTAAGGCGTTTTAGCGAAAAAACGACCATGTATAGTAAGGCGTTTTTAGCGAAAAAACGACCATGTATAGTAAGGCGTTTTAGCGAAAAAAAGACCATGTATAGTAAGGCGTTTTAGCGAAAAAAGACCATGTATAGTAAGGCGTTTTTAGCGAAAAAAGACCATGTATAGTAAGGCGTTTTTAGCGAAAAAAAGACCATGTATAGTAAGGCGTTTTTAGCCGAAAAAAAGACCATGTATAGTAAGGCGTTTTAGCGAAAAAACGACCATGTATAGTAAGGCGTTTTTAGCGAAAAAAGACCATGTATAGTAAGGCGTTTTTAGCGAAAAAACGACCATGTATAGTAAGGCGTTTTTAGCGAAAAAAGACCATGTATAGTAAGGCGTTTTTAGCGAAAAAAGACCATGTATAGTAAGGCGTTTTTAGCGAAAAAAAGACCATGTATAGTAAGGCGTTTTAGCGAAAAAAAGACCATGTATAGTAAGGCGTTTTAGCGAAAAAAAGACCATGTATAGTAAGGCGTTTTAGCGAAAAAAGACCATGTATAGTAAGGCGTTTTTAGCGAAAAAAGACCATGTATAGTAAGGCGTTTTTAGCGAAAAAAGACCATGTATAGTAAGGCGTTTTAGCGAAAAAACGACCATGTATAGTAAGGCGTTTTAGCGAAAAAACGACCATGTATAGTAAGGCGTTTTTAGCGAAAAAAGACCATGTATAGTAAGGCGTTTTTAGCCGAAAAAAAGACCATGTATAGTAAGGCGTTTTTAGACGAAAAAAGACCATGTATAGTAAGGCGTTTTTAGCGAAAAAAGACCATGTATAGTAAGGCGTTTTTAGCGAAAAAAGACCATGTATAGTAAGGCGTTTTTAGCGAAAAAAGACCATGTATAGTAAGGCGTTTTTAGCGAAAAAACGACCATGTATAGTAAGGCGTTTTAGCGAAAAACGACCATGTATAGTAAGGCGTTTTTAGCGAAAAAAGACCATGTATAGTAAGGCGTTTTTAGCGAAAAAAGACCATGTATAGTAAGGCGTTTTTAGCGAAAAAAGACCATGTATAGTAAGGCGTTTTTAGCGAAAAAAACGACCATGTATAGTAAGGCGTTTTAGCGAAAAAACGACCATGTATAGTAAGGCGTTTTAGCGAAAAAAGACCATGTATAGTAAGGCGTTTTTAGCGAAAAAAACGACCATGTATAGTAAGGCGTTTTTAGCGAAAAAAGACCATGTATAGTAAGGCGTTTTTAGCGAAAAAAGACCATGTATAGTAAGGCGTTTTTAGCGAAAAAAAGACCATGTATAGTAAGGCGTTTTTAGCGAAAAAAAGACCATGTATAGTAAGGCGTTTTTAGCGAAAAAACGACCATGTATAGTAAGGCGTTTTAGCGAAAAAACGACCATGTATAGTAAGGCGTTTTTAGCGAAAAAAGACCATGTATAGTAAGGCGTTTTTAGCGAAAAAAGACCATGTATAGTAAGGCGTTTTTAGCGAAAAAACGACCATGTATAGTAAGGCGTTTTAGCGAAAAAAGACCATGTATAGTAAGGCGTTTTAGCGAAAAAACGACCATGTATAGTAAGGCGTTTTAGCGAAAAACGACCATGTATAGTAAGGCGTTTTAGCGAAAAAACGACCATGTATAGTAAGGCGTTTTAGAAGAAAAAACGACCATGTATAGTAAGGCGTTTTTAGCGAAAAAAAACGACCATGTATAGTAAGGCGTTTTTAGCGAAAAAAAGACCATGTATAGTAAGGCGTTTTTAGCGAAAAACGACCATGTATAGTAAGGCGTTTTAGACTAAAAACGACCATGTATAGTAAGGCGTTTTAGCGAAAAAACGACCATGTATAGTAAGGCGTTTTTAGCGAAAAACGACCATGTATAGTAAGGCGTTTTTAGCGAAAAAACGACCATGTATAGTAAGGCGTTTTTAGCGAAAAAACGACCATGTATAGTAAGGCGTTTTTAGCGAAAAAACGACCATGTATAGTAAGGCGTTTTTAGCGAAAAAACGACCATGTATAGTAAGGCGTTTTTAGCGAAAAAACGACCATGTATAGTAAGGCGTTTTAGCGAAAAAACGACCATGTATAGTAAGGCGTTTTAGCGAAAAAACGACCATGTATAGTAAGGCGTTTTAGCGAAAAACGACCATGTATAGTAAGGCGTTTTTAGCGAAAAAAGACCATGTATAGTAAGGCGTTTTTAGCGAAAAACGACCATGTATAGTAAGGCGTTTTTAGCGAAAAAACGACCATGTATAGTAAGGCGTTTTTAGCGAAAAAACGACCATGTATAGTAAGGCGTTTTTAGCGAAAAACGACCATGTATAGTAAGGCGTTTTAGCGAAAAAACGACCATGTATAGTAAGGCGTTTTTAGCGAAAAAACGACCATGTATAGTAAGGCGTTTTAGCGAAAAAACGACCATGTATAGTAAGGCGTTTTAGCGAAAAACGACCATGTATAGTAAGGCGTTTTAGCGAAAAACGACCATGTATAGTAAGGCGTTTTTAGCGAAAAAAGACCATGTATAGTAAGGCGTTTTAGCGCTAAAAACGACCATGTATAGTAAGGCGTTTTTAGACTAAAAACGACCATGTATAGTAAGGCGTTTTAGCGAAAAAAACGACCATGTATAGTAAGGCGTTTTAGCGAAAAAACGACCATGTATAGTAAGGCGTTTTAGCTAAAAACGACCATGTATAGTAAGGCGTTTTTAGACTAAAAACGACCATGTATAGTAAGGCGTTTTTAGCGAAAAAACGACCATGTATAGTAAGGCGTTTTAGCGAAAAACGACCATGTATAGTAAGGCGTTTTAGCGAAAAAAGACCATGTATAGTAAGGCGTTTTAGCCGAAAAAAGACCATGTATAGTAAGGCGTTTTAGCGAAAAAAGACCATGTATAGTAAGGCGTTTTAGCGAAAAAAGACCATGTATAGTAAGGCGTTTTAGCGAAAAAAGACCATGTATAGTAAGGCGTTTTTAGCGAAAAAAGACCATGTATAGTAAGGCGTTTTTAGCGAAAAACGACCATGTATAGTAAGGCGTTTTAGCGAAAAAACGACCATGTATAGTAAGGCGTTTTAGCGAAAAAAGACCATGTATAGTAAGGCGTTTTAGCGAAAAACGACCATGTATAGTAAGGCGTTTTTAGCTAAAAACGACCATGTATAGTAAGGCGTTTTTAGACTAAAAACGACCATGTATAGTAAGGCGTTTTTAGCGAAAAAACGACCATGTATAGTAAGGCGTTTTTAGCGAAAAACGACCATGTATAGTAAGGCGTTTTTAGCGAAAAAACGACCATGTATAGTAAGGCGTTTTTAGCGAAAAACGACCATGTATAGTAAGGCGTTTTTAGCGAAAAAACGACCATGTATAGTAAGGCGTTTTAGCGAAAAAACGACCATGTATAGTAAGGCGTTTTTAGCGAAAAAAACGACCATGTATAGTAAGGCGTTTTTAGCTAAAAACGACCATGTATAGTAAGGCGTTTTTAGCGAAAAAACGACCATGTATAGTAAGGCGTTTTAGCGAAAAAACGACCATGTATAGTAAGGCGTTTTAGCGAAAAAAAGACCATGTATAGTAAGGCGTTTTAGACTAAAAACGACCATGTATAGTAAGGCGTTTTAGCGAAAAAACGACCATGTATAGTAAGGCGTTTTAGCTAAAAACGACCATGTATAGTAAGGCGTTTTTAGCGAAAAAACGACCATGTATAGTAAGGCGTTTTAGCGAAAAAACGACCATGTATAGTAAGGCGTTTTTAGCCTAAAAACGACCATGTATAGTAAGGCGTTTTTAGACTAAAAACGACCATGTATAGTAAGGCGTTTTAGCGAAAAAACGACCATGTATAGTAAGGCGTTTTAGACAAAAAAAGACCATGTATAGTAAGGCGTTTTTGCGAAAAAACGACCATGTATAGTAAGGCGTTTTTAGCGAAAAAAAGACCATGTATAGTAAGGCGTTTTAGCGAAAAAAACGACCATGTATAGTAAGGCGTTTTAGCGAAAAAAGACCATGTATAGTAAGGCGTTTTAGCGAAAAAAAGACCATGTATAGTAAGGCGTTTTAGCGAAAAAAGACCATGTATAGTAAGGCGTTTTAGCGAAAAAAGACCATGTATAGTAAGGCGTTTTTAGACGAAAAAACGACCATGTATAGTAAGGCGTTTTTAGCCTAAAAACGACCATGTATAGTAAGGCGTTTTAACGAAAAAAGACCATGTATAGTAAGGCGTTTTGACTAAAAAGACCATGTATAGTAAGGCGTTTTTGACTAAAAACGACCATGTATAGTAAGGCGTTTTTAACGAAAAAGGACCATGTATAGTAAGGCGTTTTTATCCGAAAAACGACCATGTATAGTAAGGCGTTTTTAGCTAAAAACGACCATGTATAGTAAGGCGTTTTTAGCGAAAAAAGACCATGTATAGTAAGGCGTTTTTAGCGAAAAAAGACCATGTATAGTAAGGCGTTTTTAGCTAAAAACGACCATGTATAGTAAGGCGTTTTAGAAGAAAAAACGACCATGTATAGTAAGGCGTTTTTAGCGAAAAACGACCATGTATAGTAAGGCGTTTTTAGCGAAAAACGACCATGTATAGTAAGGCGTTTTAGCGAAAAAACGACCATGTATAGTAAGGCGTTTTAGCGAAAAAACGACCATGTATAGTAAGGCGTTTTGAGACTAAAAACGACCATGTATAGTAAGGCGTTTTAGCGAAAAAACGACCATGTATAGTAAGGCGTTTTTAGCTAAAAACGACCATGTATAGTAAGGCGTTTTAGCTAAAAAAGACCATGTATAGTAAGGCGTTTTTGACGAAAAAAAGACCATGTATAGTAAGGCGTTTTAGACTAAAAACGACCATGTATAGTAAGGCGTTTTGACGAAAAAAGACCATGTATAGTAAGGCGTTTTAGCTAAAAACGACCATGTATAGTAAGGCGTTTTAGCGAAAAAAGACCATGTATAGTAAGGCGTTTTTGACGAAAAAAGACCATGTATAGTAAGGCGTTTTAGACTAAAAACGACCATGTATAGTAAGGCGTTTTAGACTAAAAACGACCATGTATAGTAAGGCGTTTTAACTAAAAAGGACCATGTATAGTAAGGCGTTTTTGACTAAAAAGACCATGTATAGTAAGGCGTTTTTAGACTAAAAACGACCATGTATAGTAAGGCGTTTTAACTGAAAAAGGACCATGTATAGTAAGGCGTTTTATCGAAAAAAGACCATGTATAGTAAGGCGTTTTAGCGAAAAAAAGACCATGTATAGTAAGGCGTTTTTAGCGAAAAAAGACCATGTATAGTAAGGCGTTTTTAGAAGAAAAACGACCATGTATAGTAAGGCGTTTTTAGCGAAAAAACGACCATGTATAGTAAGGCGTTTTTAGCGAAAAAACGACCATGTATAGTAAGGCGTTTTTAATAAAAACGACCATGTATAGTAAGGCGTTTTAGACGAAAAACGACCATGTATAGTAAGGCGTTTTGAGACTAAAAACGACCATGTATAGTAAGGCGTTTTAGCTGAAAAAACGACCATGTATAGTAAGGCGTTTTTGACGAAAAACGACCATGTATAGTAAGGCGTTTTTATGAAAAAAAGACCATGTATAGTAAGGCGTTTTAGCCTAAAAACGACCATGTATAGTAAGGCGTTTTTAAAAAAAACGACCATGTATAGTAAGGCGTTTTGAGAAAAAAACGACCATGTATAGTAAGGCGTTTTGAGACTAAAAACGACCATGTATAGTAAGGCGTTTTTAACCTAAAAACGACCATGTATAGTAAGGCGTTTTGAGACTAAAAACGACCATGTATAGTAAGGCGTTTTGACTAAAAACGACCATGTATAGTAAGGCGTTTTTAACTAAAAACGACCATGTATAGTAAGGCGTTTTTAACTAAAAAAAGACCATGTATAGTAAGGCGTTTTTAGCGAAAAAAACGACCATGTATAGTAAGGCGTTTTTAGCGAAAAAAGACCATGTATAGTAAGGCGTTTTTAGCGAAAAAAGACCATGTATAGTAAGGCGTTTTTGAAGAAAATAAGACCATGTATAGTAAGGCGTTTTAGCGAAAAAAAACGACCATGTATAGTAAGGCGTTTTTAGCGAAAAAACGACCATGTATAGTAAGGCGTTTTTAGCTGAAAAACGACCATGTATAGTAAGGCGTTTTTGACTAAAAACGACCATGTATAGTAAGGCGTTTTTAGCGAAAAAACGACCATGTATAGTAAGGCGTTTTTAGACTAAAAACGACCATGTATAGTAAGGCGTTTTTGACTAAAAACGACCATGTATAGTAAGGCGTTTTAGCGAAAAAAGACCATGTATAGTAAGGCGTTTTTGACTAAAAAAGACCATGTATAGTAAGGCGTTTTTGACTAAAAACGACCATGTATAGTAAGGCGTTTTAGACTAAAAACGACCATGTATAGTAAGGCGTTTTTAGCGAAAAAAGACCATGTATAGTAAGGCGTTTTTGACTAAAAACGACCATGTATAGTAAGGCGTTTTAGCCTAAAAACGACCATGTATAGTAAGGCGTTTTAGCCAAAAAAGACCATGTATAGTAAGGCGTTTTTAGCTAAAAAAGACCATGTATAGTAAGGCGTTTTTAGCTAAAAAAGACCATGTATAGTAAGGCGTTTTTGAAAAAAAGACCATGTATAGTAAGGCGTTTTTAGACTAAAAACGACCATGTATAGTAAGGCGTTTTAGCCGAAAAAAGACCATGTATAGTAAGGCGTTTTTGACTAAAAACGACCATGTATAGTAAGGCGTTTTTAGCTGAAAAACGACCATGTATAGTAAGGCGTTTTTTGACTAAAAACGACCATGTATAGTAAGGCGTTTTTAGCGAAAAAAGACCATGTATAGTAAGGCGTTTTTGACTAAAAACGACCATGTGTAGTAAGGTGTTTTCAGCCTAAAAACGACCATGTATAGTAAGGCGTTTTGACTAAAAACGACCATGTATAGTAAGGCGTTTTGAGACTAAAAACGACCATGTATAGTAAGGCGTTTTAGACTAAAAAAAGACCATGTATAGTAAGGCGTTTTAGCCTAAAAAAGACCATGTATAGTAAGGCGTTTTTAATGAAAATAAGACCATGTATAGTAAGGCGTTTTTAGCCTAAAAACGACCATGTATAGTAAGGCGTTTTTAGCGAAAAAATGACCATGTATAGTAAGGCGTTTTTAGCCAAAAAAGACCATGTATAGTAAGGCGTTTTTAGCTGAAAAACGACCATGTATAGTAAGGTGTTTTCAGCCGAAAAAAGACCATGTATAGTAAGGCGTTTTTGACTAAAAACGACCATGTATAGTAAGGCGTTTTAGCCTAAAAACGACCATGTATAGTAAGGCGTTTTTAGACTAAAAACGACCATGTATAGTAAGGCGTTTTAGCTGAAAAAACGACCATGTATAGTAAGGCGTTTTAACCTAAAAACGACCATGTATAGTAAGGCGTTTTTAGACTAAAAACGACCATGTATAGTAAGGCGTTTTTAGCGAAAAAACGACCATGTATAGTAAGGCGTTTTAGCGAAATAAAGACCATGTATAGTAAGGAGTTTTAGCGAAAAAAGACCATGTATAGTAAGGCGTTTTTGATGAAAAACGACCATGTATAGTAAGGCGTTTTTAAAAAAAAGACCATGTATAGTAAGGCGTTTTTGACGAAAAACCGACCATGTATAGTAAGGCGTTTTTAGACTAAAAAAGACCATGTATAGTAAGGCGTTTTTGTTGAAAAACCGACCATGTATAGTAAGGCGTTTTTAGACGAAAAAACGACCATGTATAGTAAGGCGTTTTACTAAAAACGACCATGTATAGTAAGGCGTTTTTAGCCGAAAAAACCGACCATGTATAGTAAGGCGTTTTTAGCGGAAAAAAACGACCATATATAGTAAGGCGCTTTTTGACGAAAAAACCGACCATGTATAGCAGCGGTCGGGAACCTTTTTGACCTGGAGAGCCATAAAACCAAATTATTTCTAGATATATATATTTTTTGAGAGCCATATAGTATTTTAAACATATAATAATAATAATAATAATAATAAAAGCTTTACTTTTAATGCGACTTCTGGTGCTGCATGGTTTTGCTGATGGCCTTGTAGTCTGGTTCATATGTAGTGAGGTTGAGTTTCATGCAGGCGTTGAGGCTTCCATCAGTTAAACGCGAGCGTAGGTTGGTCTTAATGTTTCTCATATGCGAGAATGACTGCTCACATGCATACGTAGAGCCAAACATGGTCAGTACGGCAATACTCACACGCTGCATTGTGTGGTATGTCACAGGAAGCTCGTTCCAAGTTTTAAGAATTAGCTGGTCTTCAGGTTGAAGCTTTTTTATTTCTGACCACTTGTGTTCCCTCGCCAGCTCTGCTCGCTGTCGTGCAAGTCTTTCCAACTCTCCATTAAGTGACTTGAACTTAGTCATCCATATATCAGATGCCTTCAGGTCTGCAACTTCCAGCTCAAAGTCTGCGATGGAGACTCCGGGGATGCACATCAGGTTGATTTTGTCCACTTCACACTCATGTGGATGAGTGATGAATTTGAAAAGACCAGTGTTCGCACGAAATTCTCCAAAACGTGCCTTGAATGACTGCAGGAGATTGGACGTGTAGTCAGCTAGCTGTTGGAGATCCAGATGTTGTGTGGGGTCGCTTGCTAAGCATGCATCTCTAAATTGCTGCAGTCCTTCAAAGTGCAGAAGACGACCTGTTTCAATGTCCCTGAGAAAAACTTCCAGCTTGCTTTCAAATGCAAACACTGCTTGTTGAAGGGATGAGATTGTATTCCCAATACCTTGCATTTTCACATTAAGCTGGTTTAGATGGCCAGTTATGTCCACAAGATAGTGAAAATGCAGAGGAGCCAGGCAGTATTGTCCAGCTCAGGATGCTTGACGCCTTTCATTTCTAGAAAAATCCGTATTTCACTCAGGCAAGCTGCAAAACGGTTGAGCACCTTCCCCTGACAACCAACGACGCTGTTGTGTAAAACCAGACCGGGATATTGATTCCCAACTTCTTCCAACAGAGCATTAAACTGCCGATCATTTAAAGCTCGGGCGACAATGAAGTTGACCACTCGAATGACCAGCGACATCACCTCACCAAGTTGCTGGCCACACGTCTGAGCACAAAGCGCCTCCTGGTGCAGGATGCAATGAAAACTTAGGATTGCTCTCTTTTCATGCTCACGGAGAAGTGCTACAAAGCCTTTGTTCTTCCCCAACATGCATGGTGCACCATCAGTGCGCACAGAAATAAGTTTATTGATTCGCCATCATGATGCTCCGATCGTGAACCGTTCTTGCTGACAGTGGCATGTCTTTTATTTTTTTGATTATCTTGGCTTTATTTGGAAAGTCATCAAAAAGTTCATTGGCCACATCAAGCATAATAAATGTTTTGGCATATTCGCCATCTGTGAACGGCTTTCCACTCTTCACTATTGCCAAAGCACCCGCAAAGCTAGCGGAATTACCGTCACCTTGCGTGGTCCAGACACGCAGTTGCTGCTGGCTCGTCTGCACTTTCCGTTGCAGCTCTTCGCATGCCTTTTTCCTGCTGTCCCCCGGTGGATATTTCAATGCAAAAGAAGCATGACGCGTATCGAAGTGCCGCTTTATATTTGAGCGTTTCATTGATGCAATTTTGTCATTGCATATTAGACATACTGCGGATCCTGCTCTCTCCACAAATGCAAATTGCTCTGTCCACGCAGCCTGGAATGTACGGTAATCATCGTCTTTTTTTCTTTTCGCCATCTTTTCTGTTACAAGGGTTGAAGCGGGTTGAAGGGTTGAAATTTTATCTCTGATAAAATTAATTTCCGTGACATTGACAATGACCCGCGGACGCACTTGCGATCGATTGGTTCCCGACCTGATCTTCGGTCACCGGCGGATTGCAAGTGCCGCAACCCACCCCTGACTTTTAAAATGTATCTTTAAAACTAATTTTAAATTACTTAATATTATTAAGATTATCACTAGTATTTTAAAACCAGTTCCAATATATATATATATTTTAATTTAATTTAATTTAATTTAATTTAATGTAATTTTTTGGCCCCCTCAACTCCAAACTGTCTGGGAGCCATATGACGTCTCCGGAAGAGCCATATATGGCTCGAGAGCCATAGGTTCCCGACCGCTGATGTATAGTAAGGCTTTTTTTTTTAACGACCAGGTAAAAGTACTTTTTGTTTTTGATCACCATGTATAGTAAGGCGTTTTTTGAACAACCAGGTATATCGTAAGGTGTTTTATTTTTTGACCAACCAGTTCAAAACCCTAACCCTAGTTTGAAAGTCGACATTCAAACCATAACCCGACTTTGAAACCCTAGTTAGAAACCATAACCCCAGTTTGACACCATCATTTGAAAGCATAACCCTTTTTTTTTTAACTCTAGTTTGAAACCCAAACCCTACTTTAAAACCCTAACTCTACTGTGAAACCCTAGTGAGAAACCCTAACTCTAGTTTGAAAGCCGACATTCAAACCCTAACCCGACTTTGAAACCCGAGTTAGAAACCCTAACCCCAGTTTGACACCCTAATTTGAAACCTTAACCCTTTTTTGAAACTCTAGTTGGAACCCAAACCCTACTCCAAAACCATAGTTAGAAACCCTAACCCTAGTTCGACACCATAATTTGAAACCTTAACCCTAGTTTGAAACTCTAGTTTGAAACTCAAACCCTACTTTCAAACCCTAACCCTAGTTTGAAACCTTACTTCAAAACCCTAACCCGAGTTTGAAAGCCTACTTTGAAACCCTAACCATAGTTTGAAACCCGATTTTGAAACTCTAGTTTGAAAGCCTAGTTTGAAACCCTCAACCTAGTTTGACACCCTATTTTGACACCCTAACCCTAGTTTGATGTCCCCCTTTGACACTCTAACCGTAGTTTTATACCCTACTTTGAAGCCCTAACCCTAGTTTGAAACCCTCAACCTAGTTTGACACCTTACTTTGAAATCCTCATTCGAGTTTGAAACAAAATTTTGAAACCCTAACCCTAGTTTGAAACCCCAACCCTAGTTTGAAACCCTAAAACATGTTTGACACCCTACTAGAAGATCCAGTACAAGACTATCTGTCATCACGGGCCGGGCCACCAACGAGCTCTTATCTGCATCCCGGGTCTCGCTTGAAGACGTCTTTGCACATCAGTCTCCTGTCTGTCTGGGCTGCAAAACGCCACCCGGACCCGGGGGCTGTTTTCTTGTCAAAACATGCAAATCATGTCAGATTAAATCATTCCAAGACTCCGCGTGGATACGCCGACTGGCCACATTAGGGACACCAGCTTGATAGTCTTCATTCTACAACATTCAGTGCAGTTGAATGACGCTTCGAAAGTAGCCAACGTGATAGAAATGGGGAAAAAAACCTTCAAATCCTGAAACTGAAAATTTGAAACCCTTATGTCAAACCAACAACAAACATTCATATCCAAAATTTGGAGTAAATATTCAGGTGAAATCATCAAAACTGACTTTCGATGATTATGTCCTGTAGATACATGAGTCACCAATTCATATTTTGAACAACAGTGCATTTCACACAAGATGAGGAAAAAAGATCAAATAATGCGCTCGTGCATGATGAAAAACAAAACAAAAAAACAAAACACAGAGGAGCCGAGACGTTTTCAGTCAGTGGACTCTGAGACTCCACGTTGGAAGTTGACCAAGTCACTGCAGGACAAATGTCGTAGCGTAGCGTGCTTGCATCCGCTTGCAGCAAACACGCAGGAATGCACCCCCCCGCCCCACTCACTCAAAACACACACACACACGCACAAACACACACTCGACTCTCGATGACATTCACTTTTAATACTATTGCTTGTTATTATACTGTAGTTTGCTGTGTAAAAAAAAAGGAAAAAAAAGAAGACTGACTTTAAAATTTCAAGGCAACAAAATTCGATAACATTTCAAGTTGGACAGTTGGACTAAATATTTGAAGTTTTGCTTCCGGCATTTTACAGTTTACATCAGGGCTGTCTCTTCTTTTGAATCCCAACTTCAAGATACCATCACCTTCAAACACATTTCTGACATTTAATTAGGGTTGGGTTCTGAGTTTAGGATTAAAGTTAGGGTTCCAAATTTGAGTTGAAAATTGGGATAGCGAATTCGGGAATCAGGTCAAGATGTATTAAAAATCAGGCGTTGAAAAGAGTGTTCAGATTTGGGAATTGAAGTTAGGGTTGTAAATTAGGATTCCGAGGAGTGTCTTGGTCACCACTCGCTGACGGACCCTTTGGTGTGTTTGTGAATTCCAGCTTGTTGCGACACGCCGGAGAAAACCAACAATGTTGCACCTGTGGCCGGAAGGGCAGACACAGCTCGCTGTTGTGTCATTGGGACATGTTGGGACAAGAACGGGAGCGCCGAGTAAAAATAAGACTGCAGGGCCTGCTGGGAACAACGCATCCTCACAACTCAACGAGAGGAGAAAATAACACGAGACGTCGTAGAATACAGCAGATACTCAAATGCATCTGGTGTCATTTGCACATGCAATTAGTCATCAGATTTTACCCATGATATCATTTTTTTAATTACATCGATATAACACAATGTGATAAGTGTTCCCTTATATATATATATATATATATATATATATATATATATATATATATATATATATATATATATATATACATATATATGCATGAATGCATTGTTGTTTGTATGATCAACAATATCACGATACAGCAACGGATACACTGCAATTTGTTATCATCGTCTCATCTCTTACTCCAGGTATTGACATTTTGCACATGATATCAACGATATCATGAACAGTATCACTAAGTATAATTTCTTTCAAAACAAACCAAAAAAATATGCATCAAGTGTCTGTGTATTGGAAGTCTTGAAGAGATGTTTGTTAAAAAGAAGACAACAAACCAGTTCGTTTGATAAAAATTGTGTTTATTTTCCTTAACAAAATCAAGAACAGCAACAAAGTTAAAAACAATAAATATTTGTCAATCAATTGAGCTAGGAAATAAATAGAATTTGGATTTTAGCGACATTTCAAGGAGAATCTCATGAGCTCGAGTTAGTTACTGTTGACTAAGGCCTTGAGGTGTTCCTGGAGGTCGGCAGCAAAATGGTCCAGCTTCTCCTTCAGGTCTTCGGCGTAGGGGGCCACCACGCGGTGCACCTCTCTGCTTCCCTCGTAAAGGTCTTGCTGCACCCTCTGGGCCACGGGGCTGATGTTGTGCTGGAGGGCCGTCAGGTGCTGGTCAACCTGCTGCAGCATTTCCTTGGTGAAGGGGTCCAGATTGCGCTCCACATTGCTGATGCTATGCATCAGGCCGTTTATCAGCCCCTTGCTGTGCTGCTGCAGGGTGGCTCTCAGCTTGTGCGCATCGACGCCATCCGCGTAAGCGGTCAGCTCCTGCTTCAACTGATTCACCTTCTCCTTGATCTGGGACTTCATGCTGTCGGATAACAGATCAAACTTCTCGCTGACCGCGCTCAGGTCCTGGCTCAGCACGTTTTTCAGGACGTCGGCCTCGGCGCTGATCTTGGCCATCAGGCCCTGGGCGGCCAAGGGAAGCTTCTCCTTCAGGTTACTGGCGTATCTGCTGGCCACGTCGGCGGTTTCGGCCAAGTGAGCGCTACACAGGCGGACCAGATGATCAGATCACAGATTTGAGTCAGCTTCACCAGAGCGATGCGATCACGATACAGAAACGGGGCCAAAATCAATATGCTAGCTTGCATGAGTGGGAGTTAATTAAGTATCACAATATGGAACCCACGATATCAAGATACGGCCATTGTGCCAATGACGTAAATGTCCAATTACATCAATAGTCACACGGCACAAGCAAGGGCGCCAAAGGTCACAGTATGTAACCCATAATATCGACAGCATCATGATACAGGAATATGGCCTATGGCACGTCTAATGATATTAACTGTATCAGGGTGCGGAACAGATGCCACAGACAAGACTTAATTAAATAAAGCATTTAATCGAAGAGACCTATGATATCCTGATACAGCATTTATGGCAATACTGCATGGTATTAATAGTATCATGATACAGCAATGATGCCAAAACCGATGTGTGACATGCAGCCGAGTGTTGGCAGTCACTAGCATCACAACACAAAAATTAGTCCAATGCCTATGATAAATGCTGTGTGCTGAAAGTCATGAATGAAAAGCTTTTTTTTAATTGGACAATGTAAACAATGACAAGTACTGTACATTTTTTAAAAAGTTCATATAACGAACAACTTAAAACACTCACTTTCTGTTATTTTACAATTGGCTATAGTCATCGTTAATTTTTCCTGCATTCGATTCGTACCATTAATGACACAAACTGTTGGATCCTTTAATAAATTGGATTTGCGGAGCAACTTACTTGACTTCAGCTCCAAAGTCCGACTTCATCACCATCTCCAGGGTGTCGTCGGCAAGTTTACTGGCCTCGGCGATGTAGTCCCAGAAAGCGTCGGTCAGAGCCTCCATCTGAGGCTTGGGTGCGTCGGCATGGAAGAAGTTGGCATTGCAGCCTATTGGGAGGGGGGCCGAAGGGGGTTATTGGGAGACTGATTACAGATAGCTTTGGAAAATCACTGCTACACAAAATCACCAGTATCACAATACCACAACTACGAATATTCAATTTGTGGCTACTTATATTTGCATACCTGAAGAATCCCCCATACATACATACAAGGGTATACAATGAATGCATAATATGGATTTTTATTCATTTTTTTCTACTACGAACAATATTTTGCACATGATATCAACAGTATCACGAAACAGTAACTGTGGATTTGAGTTGCATGCTGATAGTTTTACCAATGAATATAATAGAAATGTACAGTACGGTATATATATATTTTTAAAGTGGCTCAAACATTGTGTTTTCAGTTTGGAGGTTGCACTTACCAGAAACTAGCGCCAAAGCGAACAAAACAAAGACCCTCATGACTGCTGGGAACACAAACGGGATTTCGGTTGAAGTTCAAAAAAATGCCAACACAATTACACTTCTCTTCAATTAGAAAGCCTGCTAAATCCTCACCTGCTCTTTTGTGTCTCTTTGTGGACTGTGTTCTGGTTGACCGCATCTGCGCTGCCTATTTATATCGAAGAAGTGTAACACTCAAAGAGGCGAAGTCCAGGAGTCCCTGCCGTGTTGTCACAAACGCGTCACATGACTTTGGCTAGCTAACAATGCGATGTGAAAACGAGTTTAAAGATGGAGCTGAGCAATTTTTTTGTATGCTTTCACATCGGGGGAGTGACAACTGCTTTCTGAGTAGTGAGGACATCCTGCGGTGAATGTTCATGTCGCCACTGGCGTCCCGATAACACCGGACAAACATGGGAAGATGGTACTGCTGGACTTTGTAACAAGGTCACGCCAGGTGTGTCTTTTCATGATTTCGTCGTCAGGATAAGAGAAAAAAAAGGGGGTAGGGACAATCTTGGAAACGAGTATCACACTTTGACGCCATGATCCGAACATGCAAAAAAAGTTGTCCCCAACTTGTAATTGGGGCTCCATTTTGGGCAAGTCCTAAATGGTAGCTTCAAAACAAAATGTCCGACTTCCTATTCAACTTTGAAAGCTTGTTTTTGCGCGTCATTCTAGACATGTCCACTCCACTCCATTTCACGTTGCTTGTTGAAACGTATATTTTTCTAACTCTCCAGGTGGCGCCATTGAGTGACTTTTGAGCAACGCTGAAGCAATCGTTTTTACTCGCCAGTCCAAATTTCGAGTCACGCGTCTTCAATGCAAGGCAGGGCGAGGCCAAGCACGGCAGCTTCATTTTGGTAGCAGTTCTCATACACAAGGCAATTCAATGTGCTTCACACACACACAAAAAAACCCCACCTACAAGCATTTACAAAAAAAAAAACTGTCTTTTGAGTGCTCCCTGAACATCATTGGCACTGCTCCTTCCCGGTTAAAATCACACCTCACTGACCGCCACCAGTTCATGATCATTAATATATCTCAGTCCAACACAGCCCCAGTCCCCCGAGGTGTCCTCCAAGGCTTGGTGCTTGGCCCCCTCCTCTTTCTCCTTTACATGCTTCCCTTTGGTCACATCATACGCCACCATGGTCTCAATTTCCACCACTATGCCAATGACACCCCGCTCTGCATCTCCACCAAATCGACCAAAAAGTATTCAAGTAGGGAATCAAAGACAAAAATGGCTGCCTATGATGCTAAAACGTACATCATCGGCAGCGCGACTTTGACTTTGTGGTGAGTCAGGCATTACGGAGACGTCCAAATCCAAGACGCCCCCTGTGGCTCCGTGTTTGGTTCTGACGTCATTTTACATTGAAGGCCAACACCTGAAGAGGGCTGACGATGGCACAGTCTACTGACCCTTGGTCAGACTGACTCATGGCGGCTATCATGGGAACTTTGACCCAGAAACTGAAGGTATGCGAGGTGAGCAGGCAGGGCGAACACCAATGGCAGAGTGTGAGGCTTTTTTTTTTCTTTCCCTTCTTTTTTTTTTTTTTTTTGCTGATCCCTTCTTTATCTAATCAGCTATGCATCAGAACCTCCAGATAAAAGGTTGGTTTGGAGTTGAAAATCATGAGAAAGAACACGAAATCTAGTGACACGTTCTGAATAGGGTTATGCCCTCAGGATGCGTGCTTTTGCTTAGGACATCAGCGGAGATAGTGAGTGACAGCAAGGCACATGCGGCCTGGACTTTGGGATTATTAGTGTCCGCTTTGCTATAAAAGCGGCGGCGGCACATCGGTTGAGCAGAAGCACTGCAGAGTTTTAACTGGCAGACACTCTCACAGGTAAGAAAGAGCAGACCCTCCGAGCGTCGCCGTCGGCGGCTCCATCATCCTCCCAGCTGGGCTCGGATGCGCATCGCTCACGTAATTGCTGTATTTTGTCACTCCAGATCCAACAACCATGAAGGTCCTCGCTGTCCTGGCCCTGGCCGTTTTTACTGGTGAGTACAGAGTCACCCATTCGCAGAGGACAAAGCATTTGGCTTTCAGAGAAGGATGATCCAGGGGTGAGGGGAGGGGGGCTGAGTTGGAATTGGATCAAAGAGTGAATTTTCTTTCGAGTGAACTTAAACTCAAAGTTTTCTCTGGAGGAGGAACGGTTTGGGTGGGCTTCGTGATTCTTTTTTTTTGGGGGGGGGGGGGACATTAAAGCTCCACAGTGTGCATTTCTCAACACAGCTTGTTTGGGCTTGTCCTTTTCGAAGGAAACCTAAAAAAGCCAAAGAAAAAGCGAAACGTATTTCATATCTTCAACTCGGGTGCTGCATCAAGTCAAACCAACCGTGTTTGCTAAACTCCAAACTGTACGACTCAATGAACACGCTTGAACACGCAGGGTCTGATTGATGGATAAAAGAGATCTATGACTCAGGCCCTTCGTTCCGGGTAACACGAAGAGCAACGCTGGAGTTCCGTTTGTAGAATTTTGGTGGCTCGCAAAAATGACCGTCCCTTTCTCTCCGTCCACGCTCCAGGCTGCAACGCCAACCTCTTCTACGCTGATGCGCCCAAGCCCCAGCTGGAGGTGATGACTGACGCCTTCTGGGACTACGTCGCCAAGGTCACCCAGACTGCCGACGACACGATCCAGATGATCAAGAAGTCTCAATTGGGACAGGACTTTAGGTACGCCTCAAGGCCCTTCCGCGAACCTCCGAGGCAAACGGTGTGGTTTCACGGCTCTGTGTCCCGCTTTCCTCCAGCGCCCGACTGGCTGACGGCACTGACATGGCCAACCAGTATGCCGTCACCCTGCACGACCAGCTCCCCCCCGCGGCCAAGGAACTGATTGCCAAGGTGAGCGCCGAGGCCGATACGCTGCAGGAGCGCGTGACCCAGGAGCTGAACAGCGTCCGCGAGAAGGTGGAGCCCTACGCCAACAACGTAAAGGTCCAGATCCAGGAAAGAATGGCGCTGATCCAAACAGAGCTCAACCAACTTCTCGCCATGGATGCCGAGACCATGAAGACCGAACTCGTGAGGAGGAGCGAGGAGCTCAAGGCCAACCTGGATCAGACCGTCGCTGATCTTCAGGCCCAGCTGGAGCCCCACACGGGTGACCTGATGCAGAAGGTGGACCAGCACCTGAACACCTTCAAGGAGAGCGTTTCCCCGATGGCTGAGAAGCTGCAGACCGAGCTGAGCCAGAGAGCCCAGCAGATGAGAGACCTGGCCTCCCCTTACATCACAGAGCTGAGGGATACCCTGAACCCCTACACCCAGGACCTCCAGGCTCGTCTGCTTGCCCTCTACGAGTCTTTTGTGAAAACCAACTAAGTCTGCCGCCGAATCAACCACAAACTGTTTTCACAAGTACGCGGCCCTCTCAGGAGGGCGCCAAGTTGGTCAACAGAGGGGCGACACACGCTCATCGCTATCTGAAAATGTTCATGGGTTACAGTAGTACTCGGTGTTGGTCTGTACCACGCAGTCTTCCATTACTATCAAAATAAAGCCCTTCCAAAAAAAAAAGCTGACATGTGACTTACTGCCTTGCCTTGCCTTGTGAGCGGTTGTATTGGGACCATCATTGTTGGCTCAAAACTTAAACGTAAGAATCTGTTATTTTTGGTTCTGATCCAAATACTAATTCCTCTGGTGTGAAGGGCACAGCCAGCCCACCCCTGAATAAACAAGGCTGCCCATCAGTAACATTGTACGGCGCCCCCACAAACCAGGAAGTAGCCTGTTAACAAGCAAGCAGAAACAAAAAGACTAATCTATTGCTCGCTGATCCCCCCCCACACCCCAAAATCACACGATACAAACCTCTCATTTGCTATTCAAACAGAGGATGGCCAAGTTGCAACTTGCCAAAAAAGCACACCACCCAACCTTATGGGCTGAGGGGGCAAAAGTTCAATCGTTACCAAAATGACCTCAAATCACGGAAGTTGCTGAAAGGTTTTCACTCGCGATCGGCGAACAGATCGACTGAATGTGAGTGAAACAAACAAACATTTCATAATGAGTTCCAAGCTCCCGGGAAGCTGTTTTCTCGTAAGCTGTCGAAGGCTGGCGTGTTCAGGCCTTGTGCGTGTCAGAGTTGCGACACAGCGAAGGGACTGGACAGAACATGTTGGGTTACTGGAAGTTCAAAAAAAAAACCCCATCCTGTTACAAATGTTTTTGTGTGCCACCATCCCTGCTGGTGGATTGCGCCCACGCTGCGCTACACGGTGGCAAACAACATTCCACTCTTCTGCTTCCAGCTGTTGCTGAACAAAGTTAACCCTTAACCCAAGTGCGCCCATCGTTTTCTCCGGGGTATTCGTTGTCCTTGGAAAGTGAACGTTTTCATTCGATATGCGTGGCTCAAACACCTGTTGGGAATTTTGCTCTTTAGCTCCTTGTAGAGAACAGTAAGCTGCGCAAGTCGGTACGGAAACAATGAAAGGTTTGGACAAGTGCATAGAACTGAAATGACACCCAAAAGGACAATATAGCCGCCATTTGTGCGACCAAAATGACAAATAGCACGGCATGACCTGCAATGGTGTTTCCAAACCTTTGTTGAGCCAAGGCCCATATTTTATCCATGAGAAAAAAAAAATCTCATAGTGTGACAAATAGCCTCAATTTTCACTCATCTAAACCTTTGGTTTTATTTTCTTGCTACATGTGCTGCTAAAAGCGATCACATCCACAAGCCTGAGGCTGACCACCACCGTTACAGTCGAAGACGTATGGCAGGAGAGCAACGTACTGTACTTCCTTCCTGTCCCTGGGGCAATATGTTCTGCACCGGCGTGCATGATGTGCCGTATTTTTCTAATTTTTTTTTATTTTGTGTATTCATAAAATTTTTTTAAAAAAGTCTAATTTTCTCATTTGTATTTTTGTTTGTTTTGTACACCCAAAGCCTGGTGAAGATAACCGTTATAGACAATGGATGGATGTAATTCTTTAAAAATTGTTTCATTGTATTGAAAAAAAAATCCATTGTTTTTGCAGTTCTTATATTTTTGTATTTTATTCTACAATTTGTTTTTCAGCCAAGACATCTTTGTATGTTTTGGTAAATTTTGTCATTGCTCAACGTTTCTGAAAACATAATTTCAATCTTTTTTTGTTCCTCAGGAATTTTGTTTTTTAACAAGTGTACTTTTTTCATCCGAAATTTTTTTTTCTCACAATTTTTCCACTGCTCTTGTATCATTGCACAATATTTTAAAGATTTTCCTTTTAAAATTATAAAATCATTTTTTCATGTATTTTTTAAATATATTATCATTTCTGGGTATGTTTGATCAAATATTTAGTATTTATTTATTTATAAATAAATATTTATTTATAAATAAATAAATAATAATATAAATAATCAACAATTTATTTATTTTGAACAAGCCACTTTACAATCCACACTGCCACCGACTGGCGTGGCATGCACATAACAGCGCGTGCCCAGGGGATTGTTTGACAACTTTGCTCAATTGCGAAGGCCATTTTGTGTCGACATCCAGGAAAAAAAACGGCTGATATCTGGCTGTTAATAACCTGGCTGACTCTTCCGAAATGGAACGGCTGGGGGGCAACGTCATCCGACGTTAGCTCAGACAGCCCTTGACACACTCCCCGCCACCACCCCCTCAGCCCCCGACTTTGTTGTTTTTCACTTTGTCAGGCCTTTTACTGTAGCACCTCATCACTCTCACTTCCTCTTCCTTCCCCCATTCGGTCTTACAAAAGAGTTTTTGTTTCAATTCCTCTGTGAGAAAAATCACAACAACAAACCCCCCTCACAAAACAATGAATCCATGTCAACAATTCAATCGAGGGTCAACAGTCGGGAGGGTTTCAAAAGCAACAGCAAATTCCAAGGTGCCGTGTTTACAACCTAGAAAATGTGAGCTTTTTTTGGAGGGGGGGGGTCTCACTAGTGAGTAGGTAACAAATACCCACTCCAGCGTGTCATGCTGGGTTATCATGTGTTATCACGACTCGGTGCTAATTACCCGAGCGAGCCAACTCCACTAATCTTTATTCCTGTCCAAAAGTATCTCAAAGTCCCAAAGGGCAAAGGACCACGACACGTGTGACGTCTCTATGTCACTTTGCAATGAGGGCACGTGCACATTGGGGGCATTTTGCTGTTCCCGGAGAGCGTCGTGCCTCCAGCGGCGTCATCTGCACTGTCTAATCAAAGTCGCCCCATCAGAACTGAATTTTTTTTAAAAAGGCCTCCGTCTTATTGTGCCAACTTCTTGCGTTTGACAAGTAATCAAGCAAAACGATTGCGCGTGCCCTCCCCTGCAGACCCCAAAGTGAGATTGAAGGGGCCGGGGGGTTTTGTGTGTGTGTGTGTGTGTGTGTGTGTGTGTGTGTGTGTGTGTGTGTGTGTGTGTGTGTGTGTGTGTGTGTGTGTTGGGGCCAGACCGTGAAGGTGCCGACGGTGGCATTTGCATGAAAGAGCCCAAGGAAAGGGCTGACTTGACATCCTGCTGCCACTTGCTATTTCTCTTCACATGTGGCCACTTGAGGATGCGGGACAAACGTCGTGGAGATTCAACACCCGCCGAGGTGGTAAAATGGAGGAGGAGGGGGGGGGGGCAAATTATCCTGGGAGACGTCTGCAGGAAAGCACAATATCTTCTTATAAAAAATTAAATCAACAAGGTTGCAAGTGTGTCAGAGTGGCGAAGAAGACCATTTCGGGATTCTGTATGCGAAATTTGATTGAATTCAGACAAGGCAAGACGAGCGGAAAAAGTTAAGCGTATGATGAGACAAAGAGGAAAAAGTGCCCTGATATTATGCAACTTTTTTTTTGTGTGCACATTTTATGATTTTGTGGTTACATTTTAGCAAAAAGATCACACGTTCAATGAGAAAATAGAAACAGTAAATTCCACCAGGCCAATTCTGACCAAATTTCGACAATTAAAATCGTTCAAATTTTTCCTTGTGTAAGATTCAAATTTTGAAAAGTCTTTTGATTATTGAGAGCTGTAAGCTGTGATCACCAAAACAATTTTTTTGGGGCAGTGGACGTGCGTCCGGACGTTTTCACTTAGCAGCCAATCGACTGTCTGCTTTTCTCTCTTTTGAATTGAAATTCAGCTGCACAAGCGGCATAAATAAGGAGCAGCGTCATTTAAAAGTCATGACAAAGGTCACGAGGTATTTTGATGTGACACCGTTTTTGTCCGGGTGATTCATTGTCATCTCATGTGTAGAGAGGCCTGGCTTCAGGATGATTCAAGGAAAAAAAATAAACATCTCTTTGTAAGTTTTTCAAGGTCATCGGCACAAAAAGGCATTTTCTGCCCCCTGCCCCACCCCCCGACATTGTCACGCTCCTTTTGTTCTTGACTTGAATTTGTGAACTAAACGAATTTCAAGTCATCTCGGGTTGTTGCAAATGCTGCTGGTGAACGGAAGTGCCGTCAAATATAATCAAAACACGGAAATGACATCCAGGCCTTCGATTGAATTAAGACAACTGCATCCACAGCCACAAAAGGGGAAAACGCTCTCATTGTCAATTTCTTCACAATGTTCAACCTCGTGGATTGTCACTGATCCTTCCGGCTATGAAGTGAAAACTTTGTGAATTACCACGATTACTTGTCCACTTTTCCTAAAGAACTTCCAATGTATTTATTTCCTCTCCGGTTGCCAAATACAAAAGGAATGAATGAAAAAGCACACGATGGTCCACGTGCAAATCAGAAATTAAACTGGCACTGCTCATCATAGCAACAACATTTCAACATTTACTTTAAACTAGGTCGGTAAAAAAAAAAAAAAAAAAAGGATAATTAAAATTATGGGATTTAATATAATTTAAGGAAGATGTTAATAAAACAAAGGTACAAGTGATGTCTTTTTCCCTCGCAAATTGCACGCGAAAGCTTCAAGCTTGTTCTCCACGTTGCGCAAACAGCGCGCATGAGGAATAGGCGCGCGCACGCAGGTCGAGAACTTCGGACGCGTCGCGGCATCGTGGAAGGGGGAAGGGGGCGGATTTGCTGGAAGGAGGTGGGGGGGGGGGGGGGTTGAACGCGCGACGAACATCCCCCGCCCAACCCCACACATGCAAGGCAGCAGCCTATAAAAGGCTGCCAGTCACGGCGGGCTCGACACGGAGGAACCTCGACCGTTTCAGGTGAGACCAGGGGGAGGGGGCAATAGGAGGGGGAAAGGGCGGTGGTAAAAAAAAAACAAAACAACAACTCAGAATTTGGTATCTTGTGGTCTATGACTCATCATAAAGTTGTTTTTTTGGTGGCCCTTTCCAGGTGTTTCTGTCTGCAACTGACCATGAAGACTGTAGCTCTTGTCCTCGCCCTGGCAGTCCTCACTGGTAAGTTTTTTTTTTTTAATTGGGCTTTTTATTAACTACATCGCAGTCGGCGATTCCAAACCTTGACCAAGCCAATGCACACGTATTTTGCACGATACAAATTTCCAAACAAGATGCCACAGTAGACTGAAGTAATGGTGATCTTCCCTCAAATCATTGTTCTACCTTTTACTATACGTCGCCGACATAGAGAGATGAACAAAGATATGTTATTTGGAGTAACTAAAAAGGTTGGATAATTCCCCATGATGCACAATGGTGATGTCTGGCGGCGCACTCGTGTGCTTTGGAATCACTGATATGTATATTATTGACATGTCCGTGCCAGGCTGCCACGGCCGCGTGGTGCGCCAAGCCGACGCCACCCCGGACCGCTGGGTGGAGACCGTGGACCGCTTTTGGCAGTACGTCTCCGATCTGAACCAGAAGGCCGATGGAGTCCTGCAGACCATCAAGACTTCGCAGCTCAACCGGGAGCTTGAGTAAGTGCATCGTTGTAGCGCCACTGAGGAAGTGGGCTTCACCGGTAAAGCGTACACTTGAACTCTCTCAATAGTGCATTTTATTCAATGTGAAGTACACTATTTGGAATCGAATATAGTATGACTAGCTTATTAACTAGTAATAACTAAATAGAAACAATGCAACGTACAAGTCCAGTGAACCCTGACTATTTGCCAAAAAGAGTGAAACCCCATGAATAATTGAAGCACCCCCACCCCACTCCCACCCCTTCAAAATGGGTTTGTGATTTTGTACACATAACACAAGATGGCAGCAGAGCACTTAAACTGGACACGCATCAACAGCATGTGTCAATCATGTAAACAAATTACCAACCCATGGTAAATGGCTGTCTTGAGTAGTTAAACTATTCATCACAAAGCAACCACCTCAACATGAGGCTCATTGAGAGCATTCATTAGCATACTAGCTTGAATGACACACCAGCAAACCACTCTTACAAAAAAAGATGCCAACTGTGCCGGCTTGAAACCACTCGTCCATCCCAGTACACTGTTTACTGGAAACATTTAACAAAAACTACAACATGTGTATTGACTCAAATGGCATCATTTTGCCTTGCAAAAGTCTAATGCTGACGCACAATGCTAAATGCGCTAGATAGACGGGCTAGCAAAACTAGCATTGTTCTTGCCGTACTGCTAACAATTTAAGCAACAAAACTGCAGACAGATTAGACAAAAAAAAATATCATTGACAGAGCTTCTTTGTGTTCCACCATTAAATATATGAGTATTAATATACTGACCTCTGGTGGCCAAGGTGAAGATCAGAAGGAGAGGCAAAATCTCAATTTTTTTTTAAACTTCCATTTCATATTAATTACAGTACTTTGTATAAAGTTCAATAATGTAGAGGGGTGGTGTTTGTGTTTTATAAACATATAAATGTACATATACTGTATAGATCTACCTCAATACACGTAATCCCACTGAATGGATCCAACTCAAATCGTTCTACTTTAAAATCAATCTGTACTCCAATCGCATCGAAAGGAATTGGATTCATCTTGTGAACAGGCCCGTCTTCTCTCGTTTGGCAGCACGCTGATCACGGACACCATGGCCGAGCTGAAGACGTACAAAGACGACATCCAGGCCAAGCTGAGCCCCTTCGCCACCGCCTCCACCAGCCAGCTGAGCACCGACATGCAGCTGCTGGCCAGCCGGCTTCAGAAGGACATGCTTGACGCCAAGGAGCGCAGCAGCACCTACCTGGCCGAGCTCAAGGCCATGGCAGAAACCAACTCGGGTGACGTGCGAGGCCGTATCAACGCCTACACCAACAAGCTGAAGAAGCGCCTCACCAAGGACACCGAGGACATCCGCAAGTGAGTTGAAAGCCAGGCTTCCAAGTACACACAAAGATATTTTGGAACATCACCGACCGATTTTTACAACCACCCAAACGTGCTCAAATCTGCGGCCCATTGTCGGTATTTTCCATTTATCGGCCCGGATCAGGGAAGAATTTGCTGTCGGGTTTCACATCTGACATTGTCACCACCGACTATTTTCTGAACATTCTTAATCGCAGCGTGATTGCTCCGGATGATTTTTCTGACATCAGATGATCCGGTTGTTGCTGACTATGAACAAAAGGGAGGGAAAGTGCGCAAATGTGGTGGAGCTGGCTTCTATGATTGTCGGCCGCCGACTACTTTCACCATTTGGCTGATCTGGGAAGAAAATCACTCTGACATAAAAAAATAATAAAATAAATACAATAAAAATTAGGTTTCAAATAGCTTTGTATTTTAGTTTAAATTTTTTAAAATATGTCTATTTTGTATCAGTTTTAGTATTAGCTTTAGTTTTTTAAATTGGAGCAACAGTAAATTTGTCAATGGTAACAAAGTAATATATTGTGCAATAAGGTAAAAAAAACAAAACACCTTCTTCTGTACCGACATACAGCAACACCAAATAAATAAATTGCAAATATTCGTGGTTGCACGCATTAAAATGATCTCGGCTCAGATACATTTTTCATGTAAGATCTTCACAAGTCTAACTTGACATGTCTTCCTTCACAGCATGGTAACCACCTACCTTGGCGAGTTCCAGTCACGCACCGCCCAGAACCTGGACAGCGTGAGGAAGCAAGTGGAGCCCTTCGTCCAGCAGGCCGGCGACACCGCCTCCCAGAAGATGTCCGACCTCTCCACTGTGCTGAGGACCCAGGCCGAAGGTCTGGGCCAGCAGCTGGAGAGCCAGGCCGAGGGCCTCAGAACCCAGCTGGAGGCCGCCGCTGAGGAGATGCGCATCTCCCTGGAGGGCAAGATCGACGAGCTGACCAAGCTGTTCGCCCCGCTCACCGAACAGATCCGCGAGAAGATCGACACCATCGTGGAGTCGGTCAAGGAGACCGCCACGGCTTGATGGCTGACACTTGGAGGGGAAGCTGGGAGGCGGTTTGACAGACCTGGGAGGGAGAAGAAGGAAGTTGAGAGTTACTGAGTTCCACCGTCACTTTGTTGCGCTCCGGTGTTCGTCAGTTCAGTTTGTTTGCTTGTAAATAAACATTCACCGAGTGGGCCTTACTTCGATGCACCAAAATGCTTTTCATTTCAAGTAACACCCCTCCACGCCCACCCCCGACTGCAGACTCTCATAGCTGGATGCGATAATAACAATCAGCCACTAGGTAGCGCTGTCTTGCTTCTTGTAGCTTGTAACCCATCAAGCGGTCCCATTGGACGTCACGCTGCTGCTTTCTGTTGCCAGTTAATAAAGAAGTCAGAAAACACCAAACTCTTGTGTTTGCTTGTTTTTTTCCCTTCTTCTCCACACCAGACAGGAAAAAGATAAGATATACCTCACAAATTAGAAGACGCAATGGGATTTAAAATAAAAAATTCCAATAATAATAGAGGTGTTGTTTTGTTTTGAGATTTATTTATTTTTGGGGGGGGGGTGTTGTATAACAGTTCATCTGAGGATCACCCTGCCCCCCCGCCCCCACACCGTCCGTGGGTGTGGGCAGTGTATCCAACAATACTGATCAGCAGCAGCTTATATAAGTGACGAGCAACCACAGGAAAATCAAAGGAGTCTCTCCATTACTTCAGGTGAGATGAGGAAGGCAAAAAAAAAATCAAATGTGAATTTTCCATCGCACATTTTTTTTTTGTATTGATCAGTTAATGTGAGGCAACAGGCTGGCCTGGCCATTCGCACATTGCAGTTCTGAGGTACCAAGTTGGAATGTGTGTAGTTTGCCAGATTTGGATTCCTCCTACATTCCCAAAACCTGTTCAGTGAATCATCTAAAATTCTCCATTGCTGTGAATATGATTGAAAAGGGTTGTTTATCGACCAAATATGTGCCCTGACATTGTCCAGGATGTGTCGGCCAAAGTGAGCTGCAATTAACTAATTTTGTTACACTTTCCAGGTGGAACTACTGGCAGCGAGCATGAGGGCTTCAGCATTCATTCTTTCCCTGGCAGTCCTCACTGGTACGCGTTTGTCAGTACATTACAGCAGGGAACGAGAGGAACTATGTGGATGGTGTACATTCGTATTCTGCCCAACTCAGGCTGCAGTGCCCGTGTGGTGCAGCAGGTTGACGCCCCCGTGAGCAAATGGGAGGAGGCCGTGGACCAGTTTTGGCAGCTTTTTGTGAAGCTGGGTGACATAGACGAAGGGGATGTGCAGATCCCGGATTTCGGCACAAAGCTTGAGTAGGTCCGACATGCACCATCACGGATGAGAGCCGGGGCGGTCTTCAGAAAAACGAAATCAGTTCAGTGGTTATAGAAATAATTAGGTTATTAACATGCAATAAATACAGAGGCATACTAGCACTAGCAATGCCGTTAGTCGAGTGCATAGATGTAACGTACAATTTGTAATGGCTAAAGTACACGTTACAAACCAAATATATAGCAGCTAGTAATTACATTGTAAGAACTTGAAAAAACTTATTAGTATCAAAATAATTTGAAATGTAACCATAATACCCAATGTAGAGCCAATTCTCCTGTTTGGGATTTTTGGGGATACCGACCTACTGTTAGAGGCAGAAAGGGTCACCCCATTTTCTGTTTTTGCAATCAGGTCAAATGTACTTGGTAATATAAAAATATAACTTTGGTGCCAGCGCTTGGCCAGGAAAAAGTGAGGGGAGAAGTTTAATTTAGTTCAGCCATAGCCATGTCTAATAGAAAAAAAAGTGCTGAGCTGCTTTGTCTTGGTGTCTATCAGCAATTACAGCCATTTTGGTAAAGTGGAGTTTCGCTATTTGTGGCATGGTGCTGTCCCTATTGCTATTTGTGGGGGGGTAGTTAATTAGCAAGTGATTACAATGTAATTACAGTAAAATTGACAAATGTCAAATGCACTGATTAGTTAAGGTACTATTGCATTGTTGAATGAATAACTGATGGTGTTGATCAAAATTCGGTAATGTTTGTCAAGGCAGAACATTTTAATATTCATTATGTGTTGTATTTGATCTCAATGGACTGTAGAAGTGGTTGTTAGTTCATGTCTTTGTCGACCTCTACACAGGTTAAAAACTTTACAATCTCTTTTGCAAGAGTTACCAGTTGTCTGTGCTTGTGAATGAAAAGCTCAGGGTCACCTTGTCACGCGCGACCTTGTGTCACCTGCTCACAGCACATTGATCACTGCCAGTGTGTACCAGCTGACGACATACATAGACAACGTTTCCACGGGCCAGCTGAGGTCCGACCGAGACTTGCAGCGCCTGTTCACCAGACTGAGGGGGGACATGCTCAACGCCAAGGAGTATGGCATCCAGTCCATGAGGCAGCAGACCAAGCGCATGGGGCAGCAGGACTTCCATGATTTGCAAAGTGACATCAGAGCCTTCACCACTGCGCTGAGGCACCTCCTCGACAGGGACATCCAAGACATCCGCAAGTATGCCGAATGAGAGGACGCTCAAAAGAAAAAAGTTTTCAACTTTTAAATGAGTGTCATGTCCAGATACCTGAGCGAGCAACAGAACTCCCAAAACCCGGAGAACCAGGATGAAGTCCTTGGCCAACAGCGGCAGAACCAAGATGGAGTCCGGGGCCAGCAGCGTCAGAACCACCGTGGAGTCTTTGGCCAGCAGCGGCAGAACCAAAATGGGAGCCTGGGCCAGCAGGGGCAGAACCAAGATGGAGTCCGGGGCCAGCAGCGTCAGAACCACCGTGGAGTCTTTGGCCAGCAGCGGCAGAACCAAGATGGGAGCCTGGGCCAGCAGGGGCAGATCCATGATGAAGTCCTGGGCCAACAGCGGCAGAACCAGGTCAGGCATCTGGACCAGATAAGAGATCGGGGCCAGGAGGAGGATACGCAGGGCATAGTGTTGGTCTCGACTGTTCAGTGAGAGGCGGATGGCCACCTTCAACACTGACTGCGTAGATCTGACACGCTGCACTGAAATTCAAGTCTGCAGTTTCAATAAACCGCTTTTGCAAACCTGCGGCTGGTGTGTTGGTGCACCTCAGCGACATTTCCATGGGCAAGGCAAGGCAAGGCAGTTTTATTTCTAAAGCAGACACAAGGAAACTCAATGTGCTTCACATCAGCAAAGACAAAATGCCTACAAGCATTTTCAAACACAAAAGTGAACAACATTCGGAAGCAAATTTGGGAATATCTCCATTGTGAGACTAATAAAGGTTTTCTTATCTTATCTTAAACCAGAGAAAACAAAAGTAGTTTACCAAAATGGCTAAAAGAATGTACACTGACAACAAACAAAACAAAGTGCACTAAATTGACGGCAAGTCCCCTCAGCATGACTGCTCCATCTGTGCTAGGATAACATTCCTTAAAAAAAAATAAAAATAAAAAAAACAATCCCTGGAACAGATGTTCAACTGAAAGTAACCTCTTCAAAAAAGAATAAAACAAGGGAACAAAAATGCAGAGATTTGAGAATTGCATCCCTTCCCTCCTCCTCTGGCAGCACTTGTGTGACATTTTTATTGCTGAGTCGGACATGCATTTTCTTTCATGCGCCGGGCCTCCTACAGTTATTGGAGAATGGATCTTACATGCACGCGAGCAAAGTACACAAAGGAGATGGCGATGAATTCGAGAACCAAGGGGCTCGGCTTGGGCCTTTTCATCGGAGCCAGACAAAATGGCCACTTGAAAGGCTCGCCGGTGTGAAAGCAGTTAAAAGTGCAACGACGGCAGACTTCCTTGCATTTGCAAAGCGGTGGGGAGGAGGTGGGGTTCAAGAATTAACAAAATTCAGACGGCACAATAAGATTAGTCTGGTTTATTTCCCCTCTTACAAAAAAAAAAAACAAAAAAAAGGGGAACGTCTGTGTCACAAAAAGTGAGGCAATCCAATCCCTTTGGTGCTATTTTTTTTTTAAACCGAAACAAGGAACATCGGAATGTAGGTGATAGGACGTGCTGGATTTTTTGTCTCAGAGTTGAAAATACTACAAAAAACTTGCATGATAGCCCCCCCATTCAATCCCTCCAGAACCAAAACAATTTACAATAATAATACAGAAAGGGTCCGATACTACGACACCTGATACCATTTAACCAGCCTGTCCTCTCCTGGCCTCCCTGAGTGTGCAATGTGCAGTTTGGCAGGCAGCGACTTCAAAAAGTATCTTGGGAAATATTTTTAAAACTACTGGCAGCGAATGAGTTAAAAAAAAGGATGTTCATGAAAGAATGAGTCTCCCAATTTGAAAAATGTGAACAAAAAGCAGGCGGTGGGTGAAGAATGTCATCCGAATGGTGAATGTGCACTCTATTCCCACGCGGTCAAACTTTGGACCTCCATGTGTGATGCTGTCAGAACACTGAACGTACACTGTAATCACAAATCAAATGCTTGATTTGACTTTGGGTCCAAAGGAGCAGCCAAGAAGCTCCTTTAAACGGCGTATTATGCAATCGGCAGTGACTTGGATCTCCACATCTCACTGATCAAAGGACACCACTCTGACCCACACTAAACGGATCTCATATGGTGGAATCCAGCCACAAAATAAAAAATAAAATATATATATATATATATATATATATTAGAGCTGTCAGTTTAGCGCGTTTTTATCGACATTAATTTAAATGAATTTTATCGGGATCAAAAATTTTCTCGCGAGATTAACGCGGCAGACGTCACAGCGGATGTGACGTTGCTCTATAAATAAACCAGAAACAAAACATCAAGCGCGCTGCACAAGTCCACGCACGTTTGTTTTGCCAGCCACGGCAGCGCGAGACACCGAAAACGGATATTTAAATAGTTTATGAATGGAAAGTTTACTTTTAAAAAGTTGCCAGATTGTTCCACTGACAAGACCAAAATGACCTGGATGTTTTGCAGTCGTAAACTGAGCTATCATCATAGCACGTCGAGTCTGAAATACCACTTAATTAATGGCCAAGCACACCGCTGACGCCCCCCTCGTCTCAGACAGACGGCTATGGATCATTTCAAAGCGAAGAAAATGGATGACACGACAAAGAACAAAGTTGCTGAAGCAATCGGCAATTTAAACAGCGTGGGCTAAAATGTTGCTAGAACAGGGGTGTCTTTATTTAGCTCATTTGTGCATAGTTGTCATGTTTGTCCGTCTGCAATCTGACGTTTAAAGAAGTAAATTGCGTTGCAGCCGGCGCTCCACTTCCGGGTTGGACCTTTGGGACTTGTAGTTCTTTTGTTCGATTCGACTTGATATGTTCATGCCGGCGCTCCACTTCCGGGATTGAGTATTGGGACTTGTAGTTCTTTTGTTCGATTCGACTTTATGTTTGTGTTGAATGGTTTCTTACGTTTAAAACAATGAATAATGATGACGATAATGATACATAGTGAAATCAGGGTTGATTACATTATTTATTAAACGTATTGTTAGATAAAGGTATTCATTAATGTAAATTATATACATATTTACATTGCGATGCAGAAAGATAGATATATTATTTTTTTACTGCATTTATGTGTAGTTTAGGTCATTACCTGCTTCTGATACTTCTGTTACAACTACTACTACTCCTACTTCTGCTGCAAAGTGCTCCAATAAATGATCCAAAAAGTACAGAAACAGAGATCCTTCCATGCTGACCGACAATCCCTAACTGAACAACCATTACTGATTGCCAGCGAGAGCCTCCATTACAAGAATCCGAAATGATGTCGACACAAAACCGTGAGAGACTTCCGAGCAAGAAGGACCAACAGAATCAGCATAGCCTGACTGCTGTGTTCAAAGCAAATTTGAGAAAAACGAAGTATGCAACCATGGCTTAAATCCATTATAGGCTGAGTACTAGTTTACCTTAGATGTGCACTTTATAATGTTATATTGCGCTGTTTTGATTCCCTAAAAAGAGCTGTTCAAGCAGCTGTTGTGTGACAAAATATTGTTTTCACTGTTGTTGATGGACAGTAATATTGTGTGTGAGATAATGTGTGAATAACTGCTCCAAGTGAAAAATGTTCATGTAAAATTGAAAATCAAAATTGTTATTTCAGTAAATATTTGCATTTTGCACATAGAAAACTTATTCATGATTCCATGTTGATGAGAGCATTAAAATGGGGAAAATAGGACAAAAATATAAAAGGAAATTCAGAAACGATAAAAAATGAGTGAGCAATCATGATTAATTTTTAGTTAATTTGAGTTAATTATGACAGTTGAGTTTTTAATTAGATTAAAAATTTTAATCGTTTGACAGCTCTAATATATATATATATATATATGTGTGTACACACACATATATCTGTTTAGTAGGTTGCAATAGCACAAGATAATGCAGAGATGGTACCAAATCAATTACTTCATTGAAATGACATTGATCCCTTTCAAAGTTGAGGACTGATCAAAAAAACAAAAAACACCGGTATCGGAACATTCCACGGGCAAATCAGAAACTGGTGTCATGATTGGGTATAGAAGAACCATCCTGAAAGGCTCAGATGTTTATCAAGCCTTTGTCAGTTAACACAGTTGGTCTCGACGTCTAAAGATGCAAAATCAACCGTGCCAGATAAAGACGTTGCTGGCTTCTCTTGGCAAGAGCTCATTTGAGATGATTTAATGTCAAGTGGAAAAGTGTGCTGTGGTCTGACGAGTCCACATTTCAAACATATATATTTTTTGGTGGGGAGCGGGGGCAGGGGGGGGGGGATCATGGAGAATCATGGACGCTGTGTCCACCGGGCCAAAAATGAAAAGGACTGTTAATAGATAATGGACACCTCCGTGAGCCGTCGCCTTATCGTGGTGGAGGGGTTTGTGTGTCCCAATGATCCTAGGAGCTAAGTTGTCTGGGGCTTTATGCCCCTGGCATGGTCACCCATGGCAAACAGGTCCTAGGTGAGGGACCAGACAAAGCACGGCTCAAAAGATCCCTTATGAAGAACAAAACAAATGGACTTCAGTTTCCCTTGCCCGGACGCGGGTCACCGGGGCCTCCCTCTGGAGCCAGGCCTGGAGGTGGGGCTCGTTGGCGAGCGCCTGGTGGCCGGGCCTACACCCATGGGGCCCGGCCGGGCTTAGCCCGAAGAGACAACGTGGGTCCCCCTTCTCATGGGCTCACCACCCATGGGAGGGGCCAAAGGGGTCGGGTGCATTGTGAGCTGGGCGGCAGCCAAAGGCGGGGACCCTGGCGGTCCGATCCTCGGCTCTAGGGACATGGAACGTCACCTCTCTGGCAGGGAAGGAGCCCGAGCTGGTGTGTGAGGTGGAGAAGTTCCGACTAGATATCGTCGGACTTACCTCCACATACAGCCTGGGTTCTGGTACCAGTTCTCTCGAGAGGGGTTGGACTCTCTTCCATTCTGGAGTTGCCCACGGTGAGAGGCGCAGAGCAGGTGTGGGCATACTCATTGCCCCCCGGCTCAGTGCCTGTACATTGGGGTTCACACCGGTAGACGAGAGGGTAGCCTCCCTCCGCCTTCGGGTGGGGGGACGGTTCTGACTGTTGTTTGTGCGTACGCACCCAACAGCAGTTCAGCGTACCCACCCTTTTTGGAGTCCTTGGAGGGTGTGCTGGAGAGTACTCCTGCTGGGGACTCCCTCGTTCTGCTGGGGGACTTCAATGCTCATGTGGGCAATGACAGTGAGACCTGGAGGGCCGTGATTGGGAGGAACGGCCCCCCCCGATCAGAACTCGAGTGGTGTTTCGTTATTGGACTTCTGTGCTCGTCACGGATTGTCCATAACGAACACCTTGTTCAGACATAAGGGTGTTCATATGTGCACTTGGCACCAGGACACCCTTGGCCGCAGTTCGATGATTGACTTTGTGGTTGTATCATCGGATTTGCGGCCGCATGTTTTGGACACTTGGGTGAAGAGAGGGGGGTGAGCTGTCAACTGATCACCACCTGGTGGTGAGTAGGCTCCGATGGTGGGGGAAGATGCCGGTCTATATATATATATATATATATATATGTGTGTACACACACATATCTGTTTAGTAGGTTGCAATAGCACAAGATAATGCAGAGATGGTACCAAATCAATTACTTCATTGAAATGACATTGATCCCTTTCAAAGTTGAGGACTGATCAAAAAAACAAAAAACACCGGTATCGGAACATTCCACGGGCAAATCAGAAACTGGTGTCATGATTGGGTATAGAAGAACCGTCCTGAAAGGCTCAGATGTTTATCAAGCCTTTGTCAGTTAACACAGTTGGTCTCGACATCTAAAGATGCAAAATCAACCGTGCCAGATAAAGACGTTGCTGGCTTCTCTGGGCAAGAGCTCATTTGAGATGATTTAATGTCAAGTGGAAAAGTGTGCTGTGGTCTGACGAGTCCACATTTCAAACATATATATTTTTTGGTGGGGAGCGGGGGGATCATGGAGAATCATGGACGCTGTGTCCACCGGGCCAAAAATGAAAAGGACTGTTAATAGATAATGGACACCTCCGTGAGCCGTCGCCTTATCGTGGTGGAGGGGTTTGTGTGTCCCAATGATCCTTGGAGCTAAGTTGTCTGGGGCTTTATGCCCCTGGCATGGTCACCCATGGCAAACAGGTCCTAGGTGAGGGACCAGACAAAGCACGGCTCAAAAGATCCCTTATGAAGAACAAAACAAATGGACTTCAGTTTCCCTTGCCCGGACGCGGGTCACCGGGGCCTCCCTCTGGAGCCAGGCCTGGAGGTGGGGCTCGTTGGCGAGCGCCTGGTGGCCGGGCCTACACCCATGGGGCCCGGCCGGGCTTAGCCCGAAGAGACAACGTGGGTCCCCCTTCTCATGGGCTCACCACCCATGGGAGGGGCCAAAGGGGTCGGGTGCATTGTGAGCTGGGCGGCAGCCAAAGGCGGGGACCCTGGCGGTCCGATCCTCGGCTCCAGAAGCTAGCTCTAGGGACATGGAACGTCACCTCTCTGGCAGGGAAGGAGCCCGAGCTGGTGTGTGAGGTGGAGAAGTTCCGACTAGATATCGTCGGACTTACCTCCACATACAGCCTGGGTTCTGGTACCAGTTCTCTCGAGAGGGGTTGGACTCTCTTCCACTCTGGAGTTGCCCACGGTGAGAGGCACAGAGCAGGTGTGGGCATACTCATTGCCCCCCGGCTCAGTGCCTGTACATTGGGGTTCACACCGGTAGACGAGAGGGTAGCCTCCCTCCGCCTTCGGGTGGGGGGACGGTTCTGACTATTGTTTGTGCGTACGCACCCAACAGCAGTTCAGCGTACCCACCCTTTTTGGAGTCCTTGGAGGGTGTGCTGGAGAGTACTCCTGCTGGGGACTCCCTCGTTCTGCTGGGGGACTTCAATGCTCATGTGGGCAATGACAGTGAGACCTGGAGGGGCGTGATTGGGAGGAACGGCCCCCCCTGATCAGAACTCGAGTGGTGTTTCGTTATTGGACTTCTGTGCTCGTCACGGATTGTCCATAACGAACACCTTGTTCAGACATAAGGGTGTTCATATGTGCACTTGGCACCAGGACACCCTTGGCCGCAGTTCGATGATTGACTTTGTGGTTGTATCATCGGATTTGCGGCCGCATGTTTTGGACACTCGGGTGAAGAGAGGGGGGTGAGCTGTCAACTGATCACCACCTGGTGGTGAGTAGGCTCCGATGGTGGGGGAAGATGCCGGTCCGTCCTGGCAGACCCAAACGTATTGTGAGGGTTTGTTGGGAGCGTCTGGCGGAATCCCCTGTCAGAAGGAGTTTCAACTCCCACCTCCGACAGAGCTTTTCCCATGTCCCGAGGGAGGCAGGGGACATTGAGTCCGAGTGGACCGTGTTCTGCGCCTCTATTGTTGAGGCGGCCAATCTGAGTTGTGGCCGTAAGGTAGTTGGTGCCTGTCGTGGCGGCAACCCCCGTACTCGCTGGTGGACACCAGCAGTAAGGGATGCCGTCAAGCTGAAGAAGGAGTCCTATCGGGCCTTTATGGCCTGTGGGACCCCAGAGTCAGCTGACGGGTATCGACTGGCCAAGCGGAATGCGGCTTTGGTGGTCGCAGAGGCAAAAACTCGGGCATGGGAAGAGTTCGGTGAGGCCATGGAAGCCGACTTCCGAGCGGCTTCGAGGAAATTCTGGTCCACCATCCGACGTCTCAGGAGGGGGAAACAGTGCACCACTAACACTGTGTACAGTGGAAGTGGGGCGTTGTTGACCTCGACTCGGGACGTTGTGAGCCGGTGGGCGGAGTACTTCGAAGACCTCCTCAACTCCACCAGCACGCCTTCCTTGGAGGAAGCAGAGTCTGGGGACTCTGATGTGGGCTCTCCTATCTCTGTGGTTGAAGTCACCGATGTGGTTAAAAAGCTCCTCGGTGGCAAGGGCCCAGGGTGGATGAGATCCGCCCGGAGTTCCTCAAGGCTCTGGATGTTGTGGGCTGTCCTGGCTGACACGCCTCTGCAACATCGCGTGGTCATCGGGGACAGTGCCTCTGGATTGGCAGACCGGGGTGGTGGTCCCTCTTTTTAAAGAGGGGGACCGGAGGGTGTGTTCCAACTACAGAGGGATCACACTCCTCAGCCTCCCTGGTAAGGTCTATTCAGGGGTGCTGGAGAGGAGGGTCCGTCAGGAAGTCGAGCCTCAGATTGAGGAGGAGCAGTGTGATTTTCGTCCCGGCCGTGGAACAGTGGACCAGCTCTACACCCTTAGCAGGGTCCTTGAGGGTATGTGGGAATTCGCCCAACCAGTCTACATGTGTTTTGTGGACTTGGAGAAGGCGTTTGACCGTGTCCCTCGGGGAGTTCTGTGGGGGGTGCTTCGTGGGTATGGGGTACCGAGCCCCCTGATATGTCATGCAGCTGGCCTGGGAACGCCTCGGGATCCCCCGGGGAGAGCTGGAAGAAGTGGCCGGGGAGAGGGAAGTCTGGGTTTCCCTGCTAAAGCTGCTGCCCCCGCGACCCGGCCCCGGATAAGCGGTAGAAGATGGATGGATGGATGGATGGACACCGCTAATGCCAACATAACTCATAACTTAAAAACCTTGTAAGTTAGACTTTTAATGGACTTTTTGGGGTTCCCGAACTATCACGCAGTTTTTGATGCTCCGTTTGACTCGCTCGGGGTGGAAAATCCAATCCAATCAAACCGACATTTGCGTGGGTATGTAGTGTAAGGAGAAGCAAGCAAATGGAGTGAACGAACTCCGCTTTCCGCTTAACGTCAACAAAAAAGGGGAGGGGGCGGCGACATCTCAAGGTTGCCGCGTGTTTGCCGAGTCCAGAGTGCGCCATCCGCCGTGGGCACTCAGACCACTCGGCGCTGCCACTACGCTTCAAACATGGCTTGGGGAATAGAACAGGTCCTCTAATGAATAAGCTGTTTTTCCTTTGAGTGCCCGGGCCACGTCCGCCCACGCCGATCAATACTGGGCTACTGAAGCTGCGCTGCGAGCCACCGCCGACACAACATGGACAAATCTTTAACCCTTCGTGTGAGCGAGGGTGGGGAAAACAATGGCAATCGCGCATCTTGGCCGGGTTTAATTAGTCACGATTCAAATCTGTCTCACAGTTCCAGATGAACCGGGTTCAAATCTCAGCTCCTGTCTTTGTGTGTTCAGTTTGTTGGCTTTGGAACCCCGCGTTCATTCCGTGAAGACTAATTTGAGTGTGGCTATGTTCTCGAAGGTCTTTCGGGATCGGTTCCCGTTTGTGAGTTCGTGTATCGAATCAGAACCAACAGGTTTAGGACCAAATTCTGGGTCAGCAGGAGCAGATCCACGCCGACGATCTGGACCAGCAGGTGCCGACATGGGACAATGTTCAGGAGCGGCATCAGCTGACTCAGGGGGGCAGGATATTTCACTCTGGGTGTCAAATTTTCATAAAGTACAGCGAATCGCTGTCAATTTGCAATTCACCATGAGCAGATTAATCCGAATCTGACAATCCGACAACCGTCCCCTACTCACGGCATATTTTTGTTCTTTAACACCTTCATTAAGATGCCGCTCAAATGCGGAGTTCTTTCAAAAGGTGCCATGTTAATGGAGGAGTAGCCACCATGGGCCATCCGGCTTTTTGGCGGCCCAACAGCAGGGGGTGAGCTGTCAACTGATCACCACCTGGTGGTGAGTAGGCTCCGATGGTGGGGAAGATGCCGGTCCGTCCTGGCAGACCCAAACGTATTGTGAGGGTTTGTTGGGAGCGTCTGGCGGAATCCCATGTCAGAAGGAGTTTCAACTCCCACCTCCGACAGAGCTTTTCCCATGTCCCGAGGGAGGCAGGGGACATTGAGTCCGAGTGGACCGTGTTCTGCGCCTCTATTGTTGAGGCGGCCAATCTGAGTTGTGGCCGTAAGGTAGTTGGTGCCTGTCGTGGCGGCAACCCCCGTACTCGCTGGTGGACACCAGCGGTAAGGGATGCCGTCAAGCTGAAGAAGGAGTCCTATCGGGCCTTTATGGCCTGTGGGACCCCAGAGGCAGCTGACGGGTATCGACTGGCCAAGCGGAATGCGGCTTTGGTGGTCGCGGAGGCAAAAACTCGGGCATGGGAAGAGTTCGGTGAGGCCATGGAAGCCGACTTCCGAGCGGCTTCGAGGAAATTCTGGTCCACCATCCGACGTCTCAGGAGGGGGAAACAGTGCACCACTAACACTGTGTACAGTGGAAGTGGGGCGTTGTTGACCTCGACTCGGGACGTTGTGAGCCGGTGGGCGGAGTACTCAAGACCTCCTCAACTCCACCAGCACGCCTTCCTTGGAGGAAGCAGAGTCTGGGGACTCTGATGTGGGCTCTCCTATCTCTGTGGTTGAAGTCACCGATGTGGTTAAAAAGCTCCTCGGTGGCAAGGGCCCAGGGGTGGATGAGATCCGCCCGGAGTTCCTCAAGGCTCTGGATGTTGTGGGGCTGTCCTAGCTGACACGCCTCTGCAACATCGCGTGGTCATCGGGACAGTGCCTCTGGATTGGCAGACCGGGGTGGTGGTCCCTCTTTTAAAGAGGGGACCGGAGGGTGTGTTCCAACTACAGAGGGATCACACTCCTCAGCCTCCTGGTAAGGTCTATTCAGGGTGCTGGAGAGGAGGGTCCGTCAGGAAGTCGAGCCTCAGATTGAGGAGGAGCAGTGTGGTTTTCGTCCCGGCCGTGGAACAGTGGACCAGCTCTACACCCTTAGCAGGGTCCTTGAGGGTATGTGGGAATTCGCCCAACCAGTCTACATGTGTTTTGTGGACTTGGAGAAGGCGTTTGACCGTGTCCTCGGGAGTTCTGTGGGGGTGCTTGTGGGTATGGGGTACCGAGCCCCTGATATGTCATGCAGCTGGCCTGGGAACGCCTCGGATCCCCGGGAGAGCTGGAAGAAGTGGCCGGGAGAGGAAGTCTGGGTTTCCCTGCTAAAGCTGCTGCCCCCGCGACCCGGCCCCGGATAAGCGGTAGAAGATGGATGGATGGATGGATGGACACCGCTAATGCCAACATAACTCATAACTTAAAAACCTTGTAAATTAGACTTTTAATGGATTTTTTGGGGTTCCCGAACTATCACGCAGTTTTTGATGCTCCGTTTGACTCGCTCGGGGTGGAAAATCCAATCCAATCAAACCGACATTTGCGTGGGTATGTAGTGTAAGGAGAAGCAAGCAAATGGAGTGAACGAACTCCGCTTTCCGCTTAACGTCAACAAAAAAGGGGAGGGGGCGGCGACATCTCAAGGTTGCCGCGTGTTTGCCGAGTCCAGAGTGCGCCATCCGCCGTGGGCACTCAGACCACTCGGCGCTGCCACTACGCTTCAAACATGGCTTGGGAATAGAACAGGTCCTCTAATGAATAAGCTGTTTTTCCTTTGAGTGCCCGGCCACGTCCGCCACGCCGATCAATACTGGGCTACTGAAGCTGCGCTGCGAGCCACCGCCGACACAACATGAACAAATCTTTAACCCTTCGTGTGAGCGAGGGTGGGGAAAACAATGGCAATCGCGCATCTTGGCCGGGTTTAATTAGTCACGATTCAAATCTGTCTCACAGTTCCAGATGAACCGGGTTCAAATCTCAGCTCCTGTCTTTGTGTGTTCAGTTTGTTGGCTTTGGAACCCCGCGTTCATTCCGTGAAGACTAATTTGAGTGTGGCTATGTTCTCGAAGGTTGATTTGTGACCGAGGTCTTTCGGGATCGGTTCCCGTTTGTGAGTTCGTGTATCGAAACAGAACCAACAGGTTTAGGACCAAATTCTGGGTCAGCAGGAGCAGAACCTTGCCGACGATCTGGACCAGCAGGTGCCGACATGGGACAATGTTCAGGAGCGGCATCAGCTGACTCGGGGGGGGGGGCAGGATATTTCACTCTGGGTGTCAAATTTTCATAAAGTACAGCGAATCGCTGTCAATTTGCAATTCACCATGAGCAGATTAATCCGAATCTGACAATCCGACAACCGTCCCCTACTCACGGCATATTTTTGTTCTTTAACACCTTCATTAAGATGCCGCTCAAATGCGGAGTTCTTTCAAAAGGTGCCATGTTAATGGAGGAGTAGCCACCATGGGCCATCCGGCTTTTTGGCGGCCCAACAGCAGCGTGACAAAAGATTCCACTGGAGGTCCGACGGGCAGGTGAGGATTGTTGTGGGCTTGACGTGGGCGGGAAAAAAAAAAAAGCTGCACGGTAAGCAAGTCGAGCTGGAGAAAAGTCCTATTTTGTTATCGCAGTGCTGCAAGTTAAGAACTGATCAGATTGGTCACGGCGAGCCGCTCAACGTAAGCGTCCAATGAAAGGAGTTGTTTGCGATGCCCTTTATGTATTAAAAAAAATAGTAGCTAAGCATCAGTGAGTCAGATATGTAAGAAAATGGCAAGTAGAAAATGAATTGATATTTTTTATGCCATATTTTTTCCATATTTTTTCCATTTTATGCCAGCATGTTCGCACTTGTTTTTGTTTTTTTTGTGCTCCAAAGATCAAATCATCTGAAATCCATCATTTCAGTCACCTGAGACGTTTTTAAATGATAAAATGCTTTGGGATCATATATGCAGTACTTTGGGGTATCTTGGGTGAAAATGCTTAGTTTTATTTATTTATTTATTTATTTATTTATTTGTGAGCTTGATGTTTCTCATACTTTGCTCATTCCGCCTTCAAAATATTAGAAACAGTCTTTGGTATGACGCAATTTGCAAACTGACGCCAATAATTTCTTTTTTCTTTCGACCTTACCATATAACTGAGTATTGTTGTTTTAAATTTGAACAGAGACCCCCCCCCCATGTTTTGGAATCTTAGCTCCTGATATTGCAGCGGTGACACGCTCAATAAAAAGAAAAAAAGGGGGGGGGCACCACGTGGGCTTTTTGAGTCCAGCGTGCGTCACATTAGTGCAAGCCAGCAGGCATATATAAAGAGAGATGCACACACACACACACACACAACACACACAAACACAGCAGTTTACTCCACAACAAGACCAACAACAGGTAGGAGAAAGTTGCTTCTTTTTCTTTTTTTTTTGGTCGTTTAAATTTTGATTTAATCAAGAGGGGGGTGTTTTGTTTGTTTTTTTGGGGGGGGGGGGGTTTGGCCCACTTTTAAGAACTTTACATTAATTTTTTTAAACCGTGAATCTGAAATCATTTTGTAAAAGGGTGTACAATTTTAAAGGAATCCTCGCCTCTCCTTCCACTCAGACAATGAAACTTTACCTCGCAGTCGCCGTGCTCCTGCTGGCTCTGATCGCCTACGCGGGTCAGTATTGAGTACGGTGCGACGTCTGAATGTGACTTTTTTGTTTTTTCTCCCAAAATTTTTGTTTGTTTACAGCCAATTAAATAGATTTTTTTTTTTAAACATCATTCATTCATGCACCAACGCAGATGCTCAAGAGGAGACCTTCGAAGAGAAGTTGAGCAGGTACGGCGATCAAGTGGCCCAAGTGTTTAGAAACATGGCGGAGAACACCAAGGAGTCCTTCGACAACATTCGCAACAGCCAAGTGGCCAACGACGTCAAGTACGCTCGCAATGAGAACGCACGCACGCGCGCGCCGCACGCGCGCACGCACGCACGCACACACGCACACACGCACACACGCACACACGCACACACGCACACACGCACACACGCACACACGCACACACGCACACACGCACACACACACACACACACACACACACACACACACACACACACACTCCTTGAAAATGCTCAATTGTGCTTTTCTGCTCAAACAGGAAATGGTTTAAGGAAAGCTTTGGCTCTAAGTAGGACCTTCGCTTCCAGTGTGCAACCCTCGCCCGAAGCTCGACATCATCATATTCTGCTCTGCTAGGAAAAAAGAAAAAGAAAAAAAAAAGCTCATATTACTCTTGGTCTGCTCTAAGTGTATGTTGTTTATGGGCACACACCTTCCATTGATGACATTTAAAAGGCTTTGTTGAAATATGCACATTCGGTGTTTCCATTTGAGATGTGGTCAAATGTGTCTTGACGATGTGAAATAAATGAACAATTCCGGTGTTTCCGCTCCATCATTGCAGTATTTGGGCCCCAAAATAAAAAGATGAGTCCTACTGTGTGCCTCTTTAAAATCAAGACGTCGCCACATTGCTCATGAAATGTCCCATTAGTCTTCTCAATTGGTGCTTTTCTAGCCCCGCCCCCTCACCTAAAAAATAAATCGATAAAGTAAACACAAAATGCATGCAACAGAAGTCTATCAACAGAAATGGAGAACAAAGAAAACGCTCATGAATACGCAACCGTTCCCGTAATCGGTTTACTTGCACGAAACACTTGATAGAAAACAAACAAACAATCTGAACCAATTGATTGAACACATTGTGTTCATGTGTGACTAATTCAATTCAAAGGGTCAAATTGACGATCTGTTCAACTGAAGACGGAGATGATTTTAGATGATGCGGCCACACGAGATTATCTCACCAAAAGAATCCTTTTTGCCATTAGTTTAGGAAGGTGATGAATTATAAATGCCCCCCCCCTCCACCCGCGCAGTTTGCGAATATTAGCTTTCTTAGCTCGGCCTGCAAGCATAATCGCGAGCACTTCAGATCCAAGAATGGCTCATCAGCAATTGTGCTCGGACTGTTTGAAGAACTTTTCGCACACCCAAAAATTACTTATAAAAAAATATATATATAAATGATAATGTAGAGAAAACATTGGTGGGGTAGACATTTGTAACATGGTCAAAAGCTGCGCCTTTAGCAATTTGCATCATGAAAGTCATGAAGGGGTTGACGGGGTGTTGAAGCCGACGACGATGAAGCGCGTCTGCCATCGATTGTCTATTTGTCTCAACAGCCCACAGGAGCAAAGGTCAAGTGCGCCCCGAGCGGTTTCACAAGAGCTGGACTAAAGTTTACGCCGGTTAATGATCCACAGGGCTGCGTTGCTTCACGAAGGCTGCGGCCCGCGATAGGCGGCCCGGCGACGGAGGTCAGCGGACACATCGGTGGATGGAAGTAATTTCCACCCCCGCCCAAAAAACAAACCAAACAAACAAACAAACAAAATAAACATTCAACATGTTTAAAGGAACACGATGTTACTGTTGTGTTTTATTATTTATTTTTTTATGACCAAAAGTAGAAGCCCCAAAATCAACTCTGCCGTTGCTATAGCAACCACTGATTACTAGAGCGGTCATTTCTACGCGTCGCCTGGACCAGTCGGGACACCTCAAGGTGTTGGGTAAAATGTACAATCACGACTGGGATCAACTTGAGCCTTTACGATCAACGTCAGCAAACGTCCGATCGTCCAAGAGATGATCCTGTGGCATAGTATTTTCCCACCCCGATCGACTGAACTGGTCAAGCCGACAGTCGTAAATTGGGGTGCACACATCTGGACAATTAGGGCCAAATTTGTGCATTTTCCGTCACTCGCAATCCAAGACAGCAAAGTCGGCGTTATCGGACGGCTCTGAAATATTATCCTGAACGATTATCCTGCGGGTGTGGGGTGTTTTACGAGCGCTGAGAAAGTGGCCCCGTTTACAATCTGTGGAACCGGTTCAATATTTATGATGTGAATATTTGGTGTGTGTCGTTTATCCCCAATGTAAATTGATTATTACGTATTTTTGTTTGAAACACGATCGTGATTTTCCATTTTTGGGGAGGGGGTGAGGTCTTGACCGAACATTTGTATGGGATTTTATGCATCAGTACGTCGCTAGCCTCGCCCGAAGCTCGACATCATCATATTCTGCTCTGCTAGGAAAAAGAAAAAAAAAAAAAAAAAAGCTCATATTACTCTTGGTCTGCTCTAAGTGTATGTTGTTTATGGGCACACACCTTCCATTGATGACATTTAAAAGGCTTTGTTGAAATATGCACATTCGGTGTTTCCATTTGAGATGTGGTCAAATGTGTCTTGACGATGTGAAATAAATGAACAATTCCGGTGTTTCCGCTCCATCATTGCAGTATTTGGGCCCCAAAATAAAAAGATGAGTCCTACTGTGTGCCTCTTTAAAATCAAGACGTCGCCACATTGCTCATGAAATGTCCCATTAGTCTTCTCAATTGGTGCTTTTCTAGCCCCGCCCCCTCACCTAAAAAATAAATCGATAAAGTAAACACAAAATGCATGCAACAGAAGTCTATCAACAGAAATGGAGAACAAAGAAAACGCTCATGAATACGCAACCGTTCCCGTAATCGGTTTACTTGCACGAAACACTTGATAGAAAACAAACAAACAATCTGAACCAATTGATTGAACACATTGTGTTCATGTGTGACTAATTCAATTCAAAGGGTCAAATTGACGATCTGTTCAACTGAAGACGGAGATGATTTTAGATGATGCGGCCACACGAGATTATCTCACCAAAAGAATCCTTTTTGCCATTAGTTTAGGAAGGTGATGAATTATAAATGCCCCCCCCCTCCACCCGCGCAGTTTGCGAATATTAGCTTTCTTAGCTCGGCCTGCAAGCATAATCGCGAGCACTTCAGATCCAAGAATGGCTCATCAGCAATTGTGCTCGGACTGTTTGAAGAACTTTTCGCACACCCAAAAATTACTTATAAAAAAAAAAATATATATATAAATGATAATGTGAGAGAAAACATTGGTGGGGGTAGACATTTGTAACATGGTCAAAAGCTGCGCCTTTAGCAATTTGCATCATGAAAGTCATGAAGGGGGTTGACGGGGGTGTTGAAGCCGACGACGATGAAGCGCGTCTGCCATCGATTGTCTATTTGTCTCAACAGCCCACAGGAGCAAAGGTCAAGTGCGCCCCCCCCCCCGAGCGGTTTCACAAGAGCTGGACTAAAGTTTACGCCGGTTAATGATCCACAGGGGCTGCGTTGCTTCACCGAAGGCTGCGGCCCGCGATAGGCGGCCCGGCGACGGAGGTCAGCGGACACATCGGTGGATGGAAGTAATTTCCACCCCCGCCCAAAAAACAAACCAAACAAACAAACAAACAAAATAAACATTCAACATGTTTAAAGGAACACGATGTTACTGTTGTGTTTTATTATTTATTTTTTTATGACCAAAAGTAGAAGCCCCCAAAATCAACTCTGCCGTTGCTATAGCAACCACTGATTACTAGAGCGGTCATTTCTACGTACGTCGCGCTGGACCAGTCGGGACACCTCAAGGTGTTGGGTAAAATGTACAATCACGACTGGGATCAACTTGAGCCTTTTACGATCAACGTCAGCAAACGTCCGATCGTCCGAAGAGATGATCCTGTGGCATAGTATTTTCCCACCCCGATCGACTGAACTGGTCAAGCCGACAGTCGTAAAATTGGGGTGCACACATCTGGACAATTGGGCCAAATTTGTGCATTTTCCGTCACTCGCAATCCAAGACAGCAAAGTCGGCGTTATCGGACGGCTCTGAAATATTATCCTGAACGATTATCCTGCGGGTGTGGGGTGTTTTTACGAGCGCTGAGAAAGTGGCCCCCCGTTTACAATCCGTGGAACCGGTTCAATATTTATGATGTGAATATTTGGTGTGTGTCGTTTATCCCCAATGTAAATTGATTATTACGTATTTTTGTTTGAAACACGATCGTGATTTTCCATTTTTGGGGGGGGGTGAGGTCTTGACCGAACATTTGTATGGGATTTTATGCATCAGTACGTCGCTAGGCTTATAATCGCTTAGCGTTTGTCATTTGTCAGATTTTTGGTTGTTTTAACTTTTGTTTGTTAACCTTTTCAGAGCAGGTTTGTTCGTTTTTCTTGACGGTATTTTAAAAAATGCTTTGTTTTAGTTGAGTTTTTAAAATTGGTTTTAGTCAATTTCATCTAAGGAGTATTTGTCAAGTGACTCACCCCCCCCCGAAAAATTTGTTTGCCCTTTTTTGTTGAGTAACTGAATCTTCATTCATTCATGATTTGCATTTCTGCACTGTATAACGTTTTTGTTGTATCCAATTCATCGACGACTCGACAAAGTAATCAACGGATGAATCGATTCCTAAAATCATCATGAGTTGCAGCCACACTTCTGTTGAATACTTTGAGCACAATCCACGAACACGTACCCGCCTTGGCAGTGGCAATGATTTTCCTTTTGCTTCTTCACACGAAAATGATGACCCACGTGCACCTTTGCTCGAGATACTTTTTTTGTTTTTTTTTTGTCCTCCTCAGAACAAACAAAGTCTTCACCCCTGCCTGTGTTTGGACAGCTGTCGGATGCGGACCGTTGTTGCTTCAGAGATCAGATTGATTTTTTTTTTTTTTCTCTTGCCATGGACTCTGCCCAGAGAAACGGCGCTCCAGGGGCTTTATCACATGGACGCTCTTCTCGAAAAGCCCTAATCGGTCCCGTTAGATCAGATCGGAGACTTTGACTGGTCGACAAACACATCAGCGTCTGACAAAACGGGCTCCGATATTCGATCCAAAGGGCGTTCGCCGGGACGCCGGGCAGACGTCGGTGGACGAGCGGACCGAGAGGAGTTTCGAGGTTCATTCGTAGGCAATCTTCACGGTCGTCATTTGGGGCCCGGTCGAGCTGGAAATGACCACATGAGCCAGAGTCCTCAAACGATCAGATGACACTTGCGAAGGCAAACATTAAAAAGGCAATTATTTAACTGCCACATGCAACGCAAACAAAAAGTCAGGCCACGGGGACAGATGTTCGACCCGTTGCCTTATATAAATAAAATGACTCAATAACACTCGTTTCATTCAACTCGTTTGTGTGCCGGAGCAGCTGACTTAAAAAAAAAAAACAACAACAACAAAACAAAGGTACACTGTTTCAAATTTTCACGACCGGTTGTTTTTTGCGGTGGTTCAACTCAGAGCAGAACCGAAAATCAGACAATTATGTAAAAATAAAGTTTGTTTTTGTTTGTCTGGCAGATGAGATTTCTCGTCATCGCTCTCGTTCTACTCATTCAAGGTAAGTTTTTCCGGCCCGAGTTATTTCTTTTCTTTGGGCTGACACGCTTCCTCCTCCTACTCGGCAGCGAGCGCGCCACTATGGGCCCAGACGCCAGCGCCGGATCCGCACCCATCCGACTCTCCAGGAATCCTACAAAGACTACTTGACAACGCTCGGTATCGACACCGCACGCACACTTTGAAACACTGAAACACACACACACACACACACACACACACACACACACACACACACACAGAGTGCACAAACACACCCACACACACAAGCAAACAAACGAGTGCACAAACACGCACACCAAGTAACAGGGCACAAAAATAAACTAACACAAGCAAATACATACACACAAAAGAAACACACACACACACACACACACACAATCTCACTTGGAGAGACACACGCATGCTAACGGTTGAAAACTGCCACACACTGCCACACATGAAGGAACAAACGCAACACAGGTATGCACAACCACAAAAAGAACACACACACGAACCAACTCAAGCGCAAACCAACAAACACAGACTTGTGGACGCATTCAAAGAGCACAGACAATTGCACTTGATTGGACACAAAAATCCAAATGAAACACACACACACACACACACACACACACACACCTCTCCGATAAGCTTCTAACCCACTGACGGGCGAACAATTGCGAGTGTTGGAGAAGGAAGAAAAAAATGCGCGTTCACATCAGAGTACATCAGGGTTTGGCCAAGGGTGCAAATGTTCGCCAACAGTTTGTGTGTGTGTGTGTGTGTGTGTGTGTGTGTGTGTGTGTTTTGTCAAGGAAATTTTGAGCAAGTTCAAGAAAAGTACAGGCGAACATCTGGTGACCTTTTGGCAAACATTTGCGCCCTTGCACCCTGACAAACTCTGGCAGGAAGGGAACATCTGCCGCCTTTGAAGGGGCTCGCCATTGTTCGCTGTTCGGCGGGGGTTTGGGTGCTCCTGAATATCGAGGCTGCCATTGCGCGGCCCTGCCGACTCAAGCGCCGTACTTGTGCACATGCCCCCCCCCACCCCCCACAGTGCAGCCAAAGAGAAGGTCGACAGAGCGACGGACATTGCGGTGGCATTCGCGAAGGAATACTACGGCGAACACATCCAGCCGGTCGTGGACGACTACAGGCAATGGGCGGCTGGCGTCAATACGGCGGCGAGGGAGAAGATCCTCAACTTCTTCCCCTCCTTTGCCGCCAATACAACTGACCAAGGAGCCATTTAACAACACGCTTGCCGACCGCCTTTTTGGTCACGCACAACTGTACGCGTACATGCAGGCTTCATTAAAGCAACCAAATGTACAAATGGTGTCCTGAAATAACAGAGTCTGTGAATGGGGTACGCGAGAACATGAAACTCATAGCACATACAACATTTAAAAAATTTGGGGAGGCAAGTCAGTCCAGATACACGTAGGCACAACATTGGCCACTTCAATATCTGCTTGATTACGGAACATTTTGACCGTTCCGCGCAGTGAGAACAACCATGGTGGCCCGCAACGGTCAAAAAGATAAACAGCTGAAAGAGTGGCTTTGTAGCAATTCTTCTCTACATTTTCATGTATTCTTTTTGTTTTTTTGAAGGGGTTCACCGTAGTCTACTACTCACACAGCTGTCAGGTTATAATTACAGGAAGTATTCAGGAGCCCAGAGCAGGTCTAAGTTGTGGCGCAGGTGGTGCAATAAGGTGAACTTGATCGAAGTACATGCAGACAGATGCGCGCTCTGCTGATACGTGTTCATGAACATGACAACGGTGTGCATCGAACCCTTGAAAACATTGTAGCAGTCAATTAATGGATGAATTCAAACACATGATCAATTGTGAAGGCGGTTTCCAAGGGCCCACTTCATAGCTGTGATCTGTGACTGCCCAGGGCAACTTCAGAATATTGAAAGTCGAGAACTGCTTGCAGTTCTCAACTGAACTCATTACTGGGCAGAGGCCCCAGAATTGAGCCCTGTGGAACACCACATGACAGGCTAGCTTCTGAATGTACCTTTCCCACATCAATCCTCCCAGCGAGTCTATTTCTGCTTCCGCAATGCCATGGACTGTGCTGCGCTGATTTTGAAGGGAACGAGCGGAGACGCTTTTGTTGGTCCGGAGTAACTTGATTGCGTTCACTCCCACAACGGCGCAGTTGTTGGCCTGTGAAGGCTTTGGGGTTGCCTCGGGAGAGAAGACTAGGCTTCCTTGCGAAAGCTGCTAACCCCCATGACACGATCTGAAAAGCGGGATTAAAATGGAAGGATGGAGGGGTACTCAAGCAAATGTAATGAAGTCGATTTTATGCTTTTATTTTATTCTTTGCACCACCAATCTTGTCCAGGGTGATCCTCTGGAAATAGTGGTGTGAAAAACGCTTTGCGGCCATAAATATGAAACAAACGCATGGAAAACGGTCAAAACGATAGTAACTGATTGTGCCTACTTGTGCCGCGTGACTGAATTATTCTTTCGCTGTTGCGCAATCTACGAGTCGTTCATGCCATACAGAACTGTCGTAAACCGAGCAGGGACCCCCTAACAAACGAGTGTAGATGCACACAAGAATGCTCAGTGGCAATACACGGGAAAGTGTAGTTACAGACGAACTTGCCGCCCCCCCCCCCCCTCCCCACTGTTTGTTTTACCTTTACTACTACTAATAGAGTTCCATGAACCTTGGCGGAGGCGAAGCGACGGTGGGCTAAAGAAGACCACGTTCAAAATTTGGTGATCATACTGCAAGACCGAATAATCGTTCTCGGTGCATGAATCGCAATGGTCATCATCTCGGTCTTATTTTGCGGATGATCCCAAATTAAAATTCTTGCTGGGTTCAAGAATCACCTGATGCATCTCCAAAAGGGACAAAGGGTCACTGTGCAAACCTGACACGGACTCTGCGAAAGGTCAACGAGGTGGCGTCTAGACCGGCGCTGCTGCCTTGCTCGCTCGCTCGCGACAGCAAAGGCAAGATAATCTAATCGACGGGATTTTTACAAGCATACTGTAGATGAAGACATACGTGCTGCGCTATCAGATGGGTCTCCGGGTGCATCATAAACATACGCGACAGCAGATGCATGACATCCAGGCCCATTTCGCAAGACGCAATTGGGTTTTCAAGCAAAGACCATGTACACTGGACTTTGTTTAGGTGATGTGTGCGTGCGTGCCTGCGTGGGTGCCTTGGTGTGTGTGTGTGTGTGTGTGTGTGTGTGTGTGTCCTGATCAGATGACGTGTGCTTGCAGTCTCCCCCTATATCATCTGGTCCAGATGTGAGCTCCCAGTTGCAGACAACTCACTTCCAGAGCAGACTGTCACTTCTGGAATCCAGACGCAATCAATTGCAGGTAAAACAAAAAAAAAAACAAGCCTTGCATTTTCGGGTATATTTTCCAATACGTTAAGGTGTTTTGGGTGTCCGTATTTTAAAATGTCAAATCTGTCCAGTTTTGCTTCACGCAGCGTTTTCTTCTCCTTACAGACATGAACACTAAATTCGCCATCGCCCTGATCCTGGCTCTGCAGGGTAAGAAAAGACGTGTAAAGTCGTAAACTACTCGAAGTCGTTATTCCATACTAAGTGTAAAAATGTGCAAGACGGGAGCAGCTGTGTTCATTTGGATTGGCAAAATTGTGCTCTTTAGTACAACAAAAAACATTCCAATGGCCTCGCGTGCAAACTTCATCTTTTCTGCACAAACTTAAATTCTTTTTTTTTTTTATCCTAAAAAGTAGCTCACAAAATATGGGGGATGCGTGTTTTATAATGACGAGTCGGTGTTTGCTTTGAGATTTTCTCTAACCATAAGCCTGATTGAACCTGCTGTTTTTCCTCATGGCAGTCTCCATGAGCCTTTGCGACATTCCCCAGCCAGAGCAGGAGCTTGTGGATAAATACACCAACCTGAAGGGCGTCTTCTATCAGCGTCTGGTGAACGCTTACAGCAAGCTTTATGCTGCCGCCGCCCCCGTCATTAGCGAAGTGGGACAAAGCCCTCAAGGCCAGGAGGCCAAAGAGTTCTTCGAGAGTCTGCAGGGCAAGCCCGAGCTCCAGGCCATCGTCAAGGTTGGCAGGTGAGCGTTTGCAAAAGCCAGAGTACAAAGCCTTTGACATTTTTGTGAGCGGCAGGTGGCACTCATGGGCCTTGTCTTACTGTGTAGCGGATTAGTTGAAGAGTTCAGCCCCCTGGTGGACAAGGCCCGCAAATCCGTCCTGGGCGTCTACGGACACTACCTGCGCCCACACATTGGCCAGTACCTGGACAGCGCCATCAAAAACATCAAGGTTCACCTGGATACGTTCCTGCCTGCCCAGTAAAAATAAAAAACGAGGTGCGCTTTTTCCAGAGGCCTGATGGAGACCGCACAGCGCTTCAAACCCGGGGGGAGCACCGAGCATTGTCAGTTGTTTTTTTTTTTTTTTTTTTAAACAGCATCAAAAAACTCGCCAACGTCATCCACACCCAATGTACTCAGCGTATGCACCATGTTTGTGTTTGGTAGACCAAAAGTAGCCCTCGTACGAGTGTGTATGTTTATGCCTGTGAGTGTGTGCAATAAAATGAACACTAAAAAAAATATATCATGGTTGCAAGGTATTTGTTTAAGCTGAATCTTGATTTCATTTTCTGCAGCATAAATACACGAGTTGGAGCCACAGTTATCAGCCATTAGTGTTAACTTCATGGCATCCAGCTCCTCATTCCCCCACCATTAAAATCCATGTTGACATTTCCTGGGACATTTTTAAGCACCATCATTTCATTCAGTCATATTTTTAGTGACACAAATATTACAAAACAATAAACAAACAGACTCACTGAGGCACTTGCGGAGCAAGAGGCTGGGCCTGGGGGGGGGGGCACTGCCCCTCCCCCTGGTATATGCTTGGACCCTCAAGGCAGGCCAAGTAATTGATTATTGGGTATTTTACGCCAATCAAGAAGGAACAATAGGCTAATAGCGACCCCCACCCCCTCCCAAAGGAAAAAAGACTGGCTCCACCATAGCACTGAGATGTTAATTGATTCATTCTAATGGACTTCCACGCAAACACTGTGCTCAGTCTGACAGGATTTGGAACAGGAGCATGTTGTGCAAGACACACGCGTACGCTGTTGCCACTCAGTCAGTGTGTGTTTGAGTATGCGTGTGCACATGTCTGTTTATACAACATTGAATTTGCCTCGTGGAAGTTGATCTCATAACTCGGCGCACCCAAGATTGCATCTGCCAAAGGGGCTAAGTTGCTGTGCAGTTCATTTTGCGCGTTCTCAGAGGAATACATGCAAATAGATGGATATCGAGGCTAATAGCGTTGTGACTGATTTTGCGTTTTGAATACGGAAAGATCAGCTGCACCAATATGAAGAGTTTGAGCATCAAAACAGTGCTTACGTTTCGCAAATCTGGACTGAAAAGATTCAAACATTAAATGCATTGCAAACAGAAACCTAAATGTTTAAAAGTAAACAATTCTTGGAGATGACATGCAGATGTACTGAACTCAAAAGTTCAATGCAACCACTTAATCAGTGATTCTTTTGTGTGGTGTCCCAAGTTTTAAAATAATCGGAACAACATATTTGTTGTTTCTCTTTAAAAAAAAGATTTAAAAATAAATCACCAACTGGCCCCTCACCTCCCTCCCCATCTTTTAATATCCTATGCATCCTATGAAAAAGATAGGATTGTTACTTCTCGGCTTGCATCACTTACACTCAACACAATGTTATAAAATCTCCACTTTCAGCATTAAAAAAAAATCACAGCAAATCGACCAATGATAGATAGTTAACTTAATATTGAAACTTTGCAGATTGTTGACACACACTGTGGGTGAATATAGACCAGGATTGGGCAACTGGCGGCAGCCCACGAACTTTGAGTCCTTTGACAAACTCCCCCTTTTTCTGTTCACACAAAGCCCCCAAATTCTGCAGAAAACACTGATTAAAAATAAAATAAAATCATTACACGTTCCCTACGGAGAATGGGTGAAAATGTAGGGAAAATGGGTGGGGGCAGAAAATACCCAAAAGTCAATTATCTGCACTTAAAGGGTTCAAGCATATTTCAAGCTCTGTCACTGACTGGGGGTTGCTATTCCCCCAGCAGTAATCTGTGTCGCTCTAGTTAAACCCCTCCAGCGTTTTAGTTGATATTTTAAAACAAATTTAGAAGTGATATGTTCTCATCCTCCATATGTGTCAAGCTGCCGTTTAGTCCCGGGAAAGGAAAAAAATAATAATACTCCTGGAGCCATGCCTGCCTGCTCAAGAGACAGACCAGCAAGAATCTAGCTGACCTCCACCTTTCCTAACCGACAGGAGCCCAGGTGACGTGTTCGAGTCGCGGCCTCTAGGCTAGAGTCCAACCTCACGGGACACGTCGAGACACGTAAGTCAGTGGATCGCGGCCTTAATGACAAAAACATTTCAGGAGCAGGCCGGCCAGCCCAGCGCAAGTTGGCATTAAGTATTTCACAAGTGCGATGCCAGCAACATCGCCAGTTAGCTCAAACTGCGTTCTGATGACGTAACGCAACTGCCCTTCCCCCAAAAAAACTAAACAAAAACTTTGCTGCTTTACTCCTCCTCCTCCTCATCGTCGTCCTTCACGTATTGGCACGAGATAGCGTGTTTCAATCAACGCAGTACGGACTAACAAACTCTCGGGGAGGGGGCGACAACAACGCAGGTTTATCTCCCCCAGCGTGCACTTTGACTCCCGGAGCGACAAATCAACACATCGCCGCCGCTATATAAACGGACGAGGCCGGCCGAGGAGCCAACCCGATTTTCCTCATCACACTTCTGGAGGGAAATACAGTGAGTATTCTGACATGTATTTGAGTAAATCGTGTATGTGTGCCTGGGGGGGTAAGATGACATGGACTCCTCGACCTGAAAGAAAGAAGCGAATCCGGTTGCTTGAGCGCAAAGGGAACACAAGATGGACAATGTCGCACCCTAGTGGACGGGATGGTTAAATGTTGACTCTGTTGTTTGCAGCTCCACCATCATGAACAAGCTGTTGGTTGTCACTGTGCTGTTTGCGCTCCTTGCTGTCAGTAAGTGGACACTCTTTAGTCATAAGATGAAGGGAAAAAAATTCAACTATTTGCTCCAGACGGATGCTAAACTTGAAATTTGACAAGTTCCTAAAAAGATTAGAATGGAAAAAAACAAACAGGAAGGGCCCCAGGAAACTTTTAAAGACAATGTTTTGTGAATGTCATTTATAATCATCATACTAATAAAAAAACATGTCAACCGGCCAAATGCCAGAGGAAATGAAGAGTTAACTATTTTGAGGATAAAGCCATAAAGTTAAGATGGGGGGAAAAATGGTCAACGAAAACGTTTTCATCTTGATAACAGTACAATATTTTTTTGTATCCCCGAGGGAAAAAAAAGTTAATCTTTACAAGAACAAATACTTGTCGGGATGTAAAAAATCAGAACCTTGGGAGAATTTTTCCAAGATGAATTTGCAAAATTACATATTCAATTCAAATTTTAACAAGGCAAGAAAGTCAATCTAAAAATAAAACTATGCTCTTGATATATGCCTTTTAATCTCGAAACATTTTTATTCTCAAACATAAGACTTTATTCTCTCCTTTTCTTCTTTAAAAAAAAAATAATAAAAAAAAGAGGACTTTATTGCTGTCATAACCAACCAGGCTTTACCGTTCTGTCAGATGTAGCAGAGCTTTTACTTGCCCCAAAGACCAAAGCAGGATTTTGGACTTTAGAATGTATTTAACCCCCCTGTCTCCCCCAAAAAAGCCATTGTGGAGACCATTTGTTCTTTTGGAATGCGTATTGCAAAACCCACCCAAAAAAGCTGAAAAAACAAAACAATCGATAAAACTTAACTGACACCGTGAATGATGTTTTGCGCGACTGATACCACAACTTCATGGGCATCAGACTTGCGAGGTTCCACTGCACACTTGATGCATTGAGAACAGCCCCCCTCCGACCCCTCCCACGATGTGAAATCTCTCCAAAGCCCTTGTCACTTGCCTCACGCAGGCGCCGAAGGCTTCCGAATGCCAAGGCAGGCCAAGGATGAGGAGCGGGGCCCGCTCACCACATTCTGCAACACAATCAAGTCTTACTACAGCGAGGCGGTCAACACCATCACCGACTACGTGGAGACCGTCAAGGGCCTGAAGCTGGAGGAGAAAGCCAAGTAAGACGTCGCGATGGGCTCCGAATGCTCCGAGGGGAGGGGGAAGGAACTCACGAAACAAAATTGTCTCTGCAGGAATTTTTACACGGACACCACCACCATTTTGAGCACCTACAACAGCATCCTACAGGACCAGCTCTATTATCTGTTTACGGGGCAGCAGTAGGACGTGACGAAATGGCCCGACCCAAAACCACAACAGCTGGAATGGAAACGGACTAAAATGGCTTGTAGAAAGTAGACAGCCGGGACAACAGCAGCAACAATAAATATTCCGTAGCATGGCTTGAAACGAGATAACTAAGTGAACCTTCACCCCATTGTGGCCCGCCACACAAAACCAACCTCATTTGACATGTCTTTGAAATATTAAAAGTATTTATACAAAAAAAAATGTCACGTTTGATGGCTTATTCTGACGTGTGAGAATCAAGTGGTGCAGGTGGAAAGTCACTATTGTAGTGTCATCCTACCTTGAATCAACCAAACCTCACATTTTTATATTACAAAAACAAAATAATGCCATGACAAATTAACAGTGTTTAATCGGCAAAACGCCAGCAGTTACGATTGTTTTGAAAAGTGCTAAAAGCAGAGAATGAAACTGTCCGACTGATCAGTGGGCATCCTACTTTTTACACAAGAGGGCGCCATGGACGGAAAATCGTAATTTCCACATTTTTGGGGTGGCCAACAGCCCTTTGTCTCAAAATAGGTCCGGCTCTGCATTTAAGAGCAGCCAAATCTCATATCCACATTCAGGCCCCCCAGTTTCAAATCAGCTCGGGGGCAACGTTTCCAAGCGTGCTCGTTGAAGACACGGGCGGACTTTGGTTGACGTGAATCGACTTCCGGTGTGGATTGACGTAGGTAACCGTTCTCTTGTGCAACCGCGTACATGTTGTTCCCCCGAGTGTCCTAATTTAGTTGGCAATCAATCAATTGTGTTGGCCTGTAAAACCGGACTGAAAGCAAACCAACAAAAAGGTCTGAGCGAGAGAACTCTCAACGCAGCGTAGGGAGGAGCAAATATTTGGCCCTTGAAAGGCCGACCTGAGTTGTTGTGCCATCACGCATCCTTTATAAAAGGAACGCGTTGGGTAATGGTAAAATATTAATCAACATAATCAGGCACACTTATTTCCTCAATGTGTTCTTAGGTAACCAAAGCTCTGTTGGTGACGCCAGTTATTTGTGTTAATTACGGGCAAAGTTCTCTTCAATACAGCTCGCCAAGCATTAACGGTATCAGCAGTTCTGTAATATTCGGCGCATTCGGCCTTTTTTTTTTTTTTTAACATCTGGCGTTATTTTTACTCATTAATCCTGTTAAGTGATTTAGTGAAAATAAAGTGGAAGTTAAAAAAACACACACACAAAAAAAACCATGACTACAGTGAGAAATTTCGACCATTTTTTATCTATTCATGATCAAATTTGAACCTGGCCATGTCATTGTTAAAATAAAACCGTTTTACAAACACATTTCAGATTTTTCCCAAGTCTCCTCTTTGTATGAACTGGCCTATCAGGTGTTGCCCCCCCCCCCCCAGCACAAAAGTGTGCCGACCCTTACGTTGGAATGATGCCCCCATGGCGAAAACGAACAAACTTGATGACTCTTGGTTGTGCTGATGAAAGAATGTTCCTTTGTTCTTCAAGAAAGCGGCGAACATGACGGGAAACAAGGTGTGACCGTCCTAGTTCACTACGCCCTTTACAAAGGTCACGTCCGTCTGGGAAGTTATGGAGGGGGAGGGGGGATATCCTCTCACTCTTTATATAAGGGGCCAAATTGCGTGGCGTGACAAAGAGAACTCGTCAAACACCCACAACATGGAACCTCTCCTCCTGCTTCTCGTTTTGGGCCTCACAGGTAAACGATTGCGGACGTAAACGCCTCGTTGGCCTTTGACGATGAGAACATAAAAATGACTACTGAACAGGAGCGTCCTTGCTGGAGGACAACAAGCTGTGCCCGCCTCACTCCAGACCCTGGCAGGTGTCTCTCCAAAGCCAAAGGACGAGATGCAGCGGCGCCCTGGTAGACAAATGGTGGCTGGTGACGTCTGCCGCCTGCGCGCCCATGTAAGCCAGGCCAAAAGGACGACGGCAAATCATCAACCTCGATCAGTGTAACTTTTTAACACAAGCGGCCGTGTGTCTCCTCCCAATATCCTGACCACCTGTTGCGGGATTAGAATTGGTTCTAACTAGCGGTGGGAGGCTACATGAAATTCGCTAACTTTAGCGTCGACGCGCAATTGTGTAACTTTACAGTACGGCGCACTTTGAGGTTCTTTTAGTGGGGGCGAAACGATCCCAAATTTCGAAAATTCGGTCTTTCATGCACGACTTCCCTCCTGGCTCGTGTTAATGCACGACTCCGTAGAAACATCCGTGGGGAAAATAAATCACCGGCAAATTCTGCGATGTAGCGAATAAGGTGCAATGTAAAGTACAATCAAAGAATTATTTGATTCAGTTAACGGAGCTGGCGAATGGATAGAAGCCAAACGGCCGAAAATGTCCCTTTTCAACCTTTCCAGAGGGACCGCCATCAACGCGTCATTGGGGGAACACGACGTGACGGCGGAGGAGGGCACCGAGCAGCACATTCCTGTGGCGGAAGTCATCCGCCACAGCCCGTACCGGTCGCCCCTCCACAGCCTGGCCCTGGTGCGCCTGGCCCAGCCGGCCCGCCTGACCCAACAAGTGCAGCCCATCGGCCTGCCGGGCCGCTGCCCTCGGCCTGGAGAGAGCTGCAGCGTCAGCGGCTGGGGGTCCACCGTCCCCAACCAATGTAAGCGCACACTTGAGCTGTTGGGATTTTTACAGAGGGGCTCAGGGTTGCCTCGGGCGCGCGTTGCAAACGTCTCGGCTCACCCGTTTCGGGTTTGGTCACGTGATGCTCTCAATGGGATTGCGTAATTGTTGTCCCGCGAATGCAATTTTAATCAGGACACCGGGTCGAGACGAGCGGGAGCACATTTTCTCGCAAAAAAACTTTTTTTTTTTTTTTTTTGCCTCGAGTTCCCCTTTAAGGCATTTCCTGGGGGAAAATCTCGGTGTAAAAGTAGCTTCGGGTTTCACAAGCCCCAAGGCCAACCTCAAGGAAACGTTTCCCTCTCGAATATATGCTTCAGATTGAAGGAGAAACAAAACAAGAGACACTGACTCTTTGTTGTTTTGGAAACAGACGAGGATCCGAAGCAACTGAAGTGTTTGACGGTGCCTGTTGTGGAAGATCAAATTTGCATCGCCACTTTCCCCGACTACATCTTCTGGAGCTTGGGGATGGTGTGCGCTGGCGGAGCTGACGCCACCGGCTGCTTGGTGAGCCCAAATGACCTTTGCCTTGTTTACTTGGCCGCTTTTGCTTTTACTCCACTTTTCATTGAACCAATATTCTTCTTCTTCTTTTTTTTTTTTCCTGCAACGTCATCCCGTGCCACCGGCGCAGTATGACAAAGGCGCAGTGCTGGTGTGCGGCGGACAGCTGCAGGGCGTGCAGTGGTTCAGTCACGGCTGTCAGAACGCAGAGCACCCCAGCGTCTACACCAAGCTGTGCAAGTACAACGAGTGGATGCGCAGAGTGATGGACAGCCACACGCCGACGACCACCACAGCACGGCCCACGACCGTCAAGAGGCCTTGAGGGGGAGGGAGGGGGGACGTCACGAAATGCAGGGAAAACACAAAAGTTTTTGTTCCCTTTAACAGCTGCCTTGTGGCTCATGTCAGCAATCAGTCATTCAATGAACAACTTTAAGACAGTTAACACCCAGACTCTACGTGAAGCTGTCATTCCAAAACACTTTCAGTTCAAACCGGTCCAAAACTTTACCTTCAATAACAAATGACTTGTGCACGTCACCACGTTGAACACGTCAAAAATGACTCCTTTCCTAATAGCCATTTGATGACAGATTGGTGCCTTGAGATACAAGTGCCAAAATAAACCATGATACACATGTGCCTTTGCTTGAGAGGTGGCCTTTTTTGGCGGGGGCAAGGGTTCTTGAACACAATCACATCCCGTTTTCACGAGTGGGGGGGAAAAAATGGTGCCCTGCCGTGACTACAAGGCGCCGCTAGAGGGCACGCGAAACCACTTTTTAAATTCTCTCAAAACAGGCGCGCCTGACGCTCTTGCTGCTTGCAAGCAGGTGACGCCACACTTCCAATTCTTCGCGATCTTTAGTGCACGGTGCGCTGTGAGTGAGATCAGAACTGTGCGCGCTGACAGAAATACACCGGTGCCATCAAGACATGGATATCGGATGCCGATCTCGAGTACAAAGGCGCACGCACACGCAGAGTGCGTGGCAGCTGTGTCCATAATCCGCCAAGACTGTGGAAGGAGGAGGCCACTGGGCCATCTGTTGTCAGCAGCGCTCCCTTTTGCTGCTCCTCCTCCACGGCTGGGGGTCGGGAATGGGGGTGCAAAACCAACTGAGCAGTGGCGAAGTTGGAGACGCCACTTTGGGAAGACTGCTGTGATGTTAATGGATGTGTTGTCACCAGCGCAGCCTGGGTTTGATTGCTCTCTCAGGCACGCTCAATCCTTCTGATTGGATCTAATTTGATGGATTGTAATGGCTGCTGTTGTTGGTTTTGTGGTGTGGAGGTGTGTTGGGTGATCGTTGATTATTTGCTAATTGATTCATTGTTTCCTCTCTAATGACCACAACTAACTTGTGCAAAGGTAAATGCTTGATGATTGGCCGACGACCGGTCCAGGGCATCCCCCCTGCCACTCACCCCAAAGTCGGCTGCGTAGGCTCTCACTCGCTCGCTGACCATGATAGCGATAGAAAATTGAAGGTCGGATGAGAACAAGTTGGAAGTCAACCAACGCCAGAGAATGGACCGTGCTCCACTTTGAAAGTTTGGCTGCATGTAAGGCGTAGAAAAATAAGTAGTGTGTTTCCGGTAACATGAAATTTCAGCATAGGGTCGGTAGGTCGGACAAAGTTTTTTTTTTTTTTAAATCTTTTTTTCTCCCTCCCTCCTCCATCAAAAACGTAAACAAAATAACCATAAAACATAAAACAAGGAGACATTGAAACCAGTGCCGGATGCTCGTCTGTCAAAGAGGGGAAGCTCAATTTTGGGCGACATCATAAAATGTGTCCGTTTATTTATATGCAAATTCTACTCTAGCTCCGTTCCTTTTCAAGAAAATGATCTGTGACCCTGTCATACCAACAAGGCGTCTTTTCCCGGTACTTAATTAGTGTCCTACAACTATAGGAACTACAATAAAACCCACCAGAAATAAAATATTAATTTGTCGCTAGTTGTTTGTTTACAACAAAGAGTGTCGCTAAAATGATTAGGAGAAGTCTCCAGCTCAACTCGGAACAGAATGCGAGTTGAAAAAAAATGCTCGCACGGATGCCTACACTAAAAGCTCGGTGATTGGCTCATTTCACTGTCAATCACTAAAAGCTCGGTGATTGGCTCATTTCAATGTCAATCCAACTGGCACACAGCATCCAATCTGATGCAGAAAAGCCTGGCGTCCGGTACCCTCCCACTGCCATCCAGTCCCAGAGATGCCGAACGCCGTGGGCGGGACAAAAACCAGCTTGTATCCAATGACTCGTCTCCGTTCAACGCATTGGGACAACCTACCCTGAACTCACTACCGTTTAAAGCACAGCGAAGCTGCGGGATGAATGAGAAGGGAGTCGCGTCGTAACCAGTAAGAAGAAGCTGATTTGGAGCAAAAGTTGAGCACGTTGTAGCGCACATTTAGTCAATGACATGTACACACAATGAAATTTACATTCATATATTTCATCACTTATTCTTTGACATTTTAGGGGAAGCCGAGCTTCCCTTGCAGTCCGAGAGCAATCGCCACTGATTGAAACCCCCGCTCGCCGCCTTAGGCGGCGAGAGAGTTGGGTATCCGGCGTCTGGGTGTTACAGCTACCTCTGCGTCCCGCGTCCTAGACGGCCCGTGGTGTTCGTCAAATAGTTCGTTGAATCTTTTCGATACAGCAGTGGATGCTGTTTTCTTAATATTATGGTGCGAGCATGCGACTGCAACACACAAAACGCGGTTTAAACTGTTGTCGGAGATCGTGGCCGCCGCCATGATTCAATGTTGTTGACAGACGACAGGGCAAACGACGCAACGTGAATATTGCGAGAGTTTGCACCAATGTAAATGCTCTAAATTCATCTTTCCTTTTATTATTTATAATTTTGTCTGTGGTTTTATTGTTCTTGTTTTGATTGTAAAGTGTCCTTGAGTGTTTTGAAAGGTGCTTATAAATGAAATGTACTATTATTATTATTACACAAAAATGTAGAAGGTTTGAAAAAAAAATGCCGACCGTAAGGTTTTTCTTCGAGGTAGAAATTCTCGGTCAGTCGGGTTACCGGAAACACACTACTATTTTTCTACGCCTAACGAGGATTTACGTCACAGGTGTCAAACTCAAGGCCCGGGGGCCAGATGTGGCCCCTCACATCATTTTATATGGCCCAAGAAAGCAAATCAAATTGTCATATGTAATAAATCAGTGACATATTAAAAAGCATTTTCTTGTTACTAAACTCCTCATTCCAGTTGCTTAAACAATAATTGAATAAAACGTTATTCTTGACTTCTTTATCTAGTTTCAGTCATAACGGCCCTTCTAGGGAAACGGTAATCATAATGTGGCTCGCGACAAACATGAGTTTGAAACCCCTGATTTACGTCATGAACATGTTGCCGGCACCAAGTCTCACCCTCAGTCAGAAGCATGGCGTGCAAAGCCAACTAGAGGCTCAAACAAGTTTTTGTTTTCCTCCACAGTCATCCATCCTGGCAGGATTTATGCTTTGGGTCCCTCCTTGCTCCGTTATCTCCAAATAAGGAAGTGATTTATTTGGGGTAGGATAAAGGGTACCTTTGTAGTGCGGAGGAGTTGGTACTTTAATTCCCTCGATTTGGTGCGTCAGATGATGACCCTGTCGAGCTCCCACTCACACTTGAACGGAGCGCCGGAATCACAAGTCGCAAAGATAAGACGACCTTGGTGGCCTCGAGGATTTGGGAGGCCCGATAGAATTCGGGAGACAAGTCCAACTCCCACTCAACGCAATCTTTCTTTCTGTCGCTCAGACTTGGAGTCGCATTATATAAAATAAAAATAAAAAAGATATCTTTGTTTCGTGTTTCATGACGCCGATTTTGAATATCTGACGATGTGATCCAGCAGATCAGACCTGTGGAAAGTCTGCGTTATGATCTTTAAAATGTCCATATTGTGAGTTTTTAAAAAAAAGTGCACTTGCAAAGATTTTCTCATCTGTTCTTGCTCCAGCTTTAGCATTCATATTTGTCACCTGTCCCATAAACCGATTAATGGCGGGCGTTCACTGTTTCATCCCCTAACGTAGAACGTTTTCTTTCTGGAACTTGACGGGTTTTGTGGCAGGCGAAGCCAAGAGGTCTTCCCGCGTGCTTTCATCACCGACTTGCACATCACGCCGGCGTTCGCCCGTGACACCTGAAATGGCGAACGCGCAATCAAAACGCCATTCATCAACGGCGGCGCTTTCCATCACGGCTGACAGCTCGTTCGGGAGGCGGCCTTCGTGAGCGGCACACGTGATGCCATCGCCGGGCTAACGGCTGCGCGAGATCAACTGGGGCCACGCCAATCATGCCAAGTCTCTCCAACGTCGTTCCGCAGAGACGCCGGCTCATCAGGACGAGATAATTTGCCTGAAGAGCCTTTACGACACTCTGCCTAATAACTACAAAAGCGCGCCGAGAGGCCCCAGAGTCCGGGGGAAGGATAATGCGCAAGCTTATGGGGTAATGAGTACAGAGGTGATAGGCGCATCCATAGAAGAGGTTGTATTCAATTTCAAATTAGGAGGCGGCGGGACACAGGAGAGCAAGGAAAGACTGGATGGATGTTCTGCGCTCATGTTCGAGCAACACAACCGGCAGTGTGTTGTGTTGAAATCAATCCTCTTCTAACACCGCTGGTGTATCGTAAACCCCCCAACCGATTCCTGAATCCTCCTACTCCGATTCTTCTGAAGCACATACTGGAGACGAGTGGTGCAAACGTTGTCACCCTGGGACCCGCATCTCGGATAAAAATTTAGATTTTAATAACGTTGTCTGACTGCAAGTGATTCGAGCCTCCAAGTAACTGTAGGTTCTATTTTTTTTCATGGGTTGCATAGAACATTTAAAGATTGGGGGGCAGATTAATATATTATTATTATAATCACGGGCTCCATTGACGATGTCGCTCAACACACAGTTGCTCACGTTTTAGCCAAGTCTCACATTTTCATTCGCTGACTTCAACACGCTTGGCCCGCCTTTTAGAAGCACGCACACTGAACATCACAGATCTGACGGGGCAGATGTGAGGATGCGACAAAAATGTTTGTGTGTTATTATTATTATTATTTTTTTTGTTCTTGGGGATTTTAATGGCTGCAGACTAAATAAGCCCCCCATCATCACCACCAATCACCAGTATGTTACATGTGCCACCAGGGGCAATAAAACAATCAAACTCTGCTATGGCAATGTCAAAGAGGCAACTGACGTCATCGTATCATACGTTTATTTTTTGATGGCTATGGTGGTCCCCACGAAAAAAAAAATGCTTACGTATTTTCCAAATTATCAGCCTTATATAACAAAATCACAGAAAACAACAAGAAAATAGCATTAGATTCAGGAAATGGACGTGATGGTAAACTCATTCAAAATAGATTAAATGAAGAAATTAAAACGGCTTCCAAGGGCAGGGTGGATGGCTTTTTGACTACGGTAAGTCCAGGGATGCTTGGTAGGACATCAAAAACCTGGCTCCAGCTCCTTTATTCTCTATGGTAATCAGTTACATGTATTGACAATTCCGAAACCATGAGGGCTTTTCACCCCAAATCAAACTTGAGATTTGAAAAGGAGGTCAGAAGTCCTCACGGCTTCCTGAAGTGAGGTGCAAGTGACGTTCCGGCCGGGTGACAAATCGAACGCTTTTATCATGACGACGTCTATAAATAGACAAAGACAAAGTGCAGTCTGGCCCGCGGGAAAGCGCATGTTCTAAATCAAACGTCAGCTTTGCAGGAGATTAAACAGATTGTTGTTTGATTCCTGACTTCTCTCTCTCTTTTTTTTTTGAAGAGACAAGCATATCAGACGGCAGCTCGTTTGCCATCGGTGCTTAAATTCTTAACTGGCAAAGACCTCAAACGGATTAAAAATGCGCCGAGCCAATCAATATCATGCTGCAAGTGGTGCAATTGATAAGGATCGTCAGTTTGTGAAGAGTCAGTACAAGCTGTCCGTCTCGAGATGTTATCCCACTTTTCCTCTTGCGGGTCCCAATGAATGACTGAACAGCAGCTTTTAAAACAAACAAACCAAAAAAAAAAACTTACCTCTGCCAAGGCCGGCACGAAACAATCAAATGAGGGTCAGCCAGCAGTAACGGTCCAAGGATGCCCATTTCCAAGCTGTGCCAGTCCAGTCCTGTAGGGAGTGATGATGCTCATTACAAACAGTTTCCCGGGAGTCAAACTAATTTAAGAGGACATGTCTTCATTGCTCATCAAATAATAGTGGCCACATTGCTCAATAAACCTCATAAATACTGTTGAGCATTAAACTGGGTAGAAGAAAAAAATACTAACTTGTGACTGAGCATATGGTCATTTATTGGATATACCAGGTATCCTGCAAAAGGATTGCGCTCATGTATGTATAATGCATCATTCAAGTAAACAATTGGGTTCCAAATTTAAAGTCAACTCAATATGAGATGGTTGTTTGAATTTCACTTTGAATCTCATGTTTTAGCCCACGTTGACATAATACAATCTCAAGTATCGCGCAGTTACACATGCACTTTGAAGGAGGTGGGTGAGGGGATGAACACACGCACACACACACACACACACACACACCACAATTAGCTAGGAATGTTAGCCCCTCGAACCCCAACGGCTCGCCCCGCCCCCGGGCACTGTAAATCACAGTGGAGGTCAAGATGAGTGAACTGGAAAATTTTTATGACTCTGAAAGTATTTCAATGAGGCCTAAGGTCATAGTCTTGGCCAACACATAAATACCATAAAGCATGTATGTGTGCGGACATCTTGGAGTTGTGCTAATAAGACCACACTATTCGAGACCGGGACAAGACCAAGACTTTTAGGAGTCAAGAAAGAGACAAGACTAAGATCGACACAACCCAAGACCGTGACAAGACAAAGACCATAAAAAAATATAGTTTAACAAGTCATGACAAATTAAAGAGCATTCTCACTTTAATCGTAATTCCTTTTTAAAATAGGTTTGCAAGCCAAAAAGAGTGTCTGCACCTCTTTCAAAGCACAACATACAAAAATCTGCAATATAATTTTTTCTACTAAATTCTTGCGAAATACTAAATTGTTGAATTTACACATGTAGCTCGACTCAGATCATCTTTAGGTTAAAAAAGAGCCCATTTATTTGATTTGACAGAAGCCAAATTAATTTGTAATCTAAAATCTCTTTCCAGAAATATTCAGTGGAAACTGCCAAATATGTTCAGGGTTAAGGGTGAGCCACATCAACAACCATTCACCTTCACAACTACGGACAACTTAGACTGGAGTTTTCAATGAACCAACATGGATGTTATGCTAGCCACCAAGCCATAATACGTGCTTTAAAAAAAAAAAGTCCATCATAACCTTAACCTTGACTGTGGAATGCTCACTTATCATGGCTGTTTTTCGGCACCACGATAATAACTCAAGAAATTGCGTTCGGGTTTTTTTCCCCAAGGGTATAAACAATGGACAACTACCACCCAAGTAACTCTGGACATTTTATAAATAAGTACATTATTTATTGTGTCACTAAAGTTAAGGGCGTTGTAATGAAAAGTGTGTGATTGAAAATCTACGTGGAATTATTGGAGAATAACCTTAATTGTTAACTACACTGAAAATGAGGGGATGGCGATGATGTTTGGAGATGATACATCGTTGAACGTTGAGGCTGTGTGCGAGTGTTTTGTAATACAGTATACAGTCAGCCAAATCAAAAGGTCAGTAGGCTTCTCAGAACACAACAGCCTGTTCAAGAAGAATAAAACGTTGCTCTTTGGAAATTGGAAGCGAAACATCCCAGCGAACAGCTAACACGTTACTCACCAATCTGGTCATCAACTGGGGGCGGAGGTAAGAAGAAATCACAAGCACACAAAAAAAGAAAATCTTGAGGACTGAGCCATTCAGAGACGTGAGAAGGGGTGCTCAAATTGCAATTTCACACTAGATTTCGTCTGGAGCCGCACACTGTGAGTTATTATTGATCGAGTGAAGTTATAATCAGGAGAGTCATTTCTTTTTATATTAGGTTATTCTATGGCGGTTATAGTTGATGTAAATATTGATTATATTATGTAGCTGTAGTCCCACCTGAATGGTGTGCCCCATCTAGTCGGCAAATACCGCAGCTGGGATACTTCAGTCAATTTAGGACGTGATGACGTTTCACTGTTCAAACAAAAGTGTAAATAGCATTAATTTTTTATCTTGTTAATATTTCCGATTTTATTTTAAAGTTATCTTATTCCTAAGGTGTGTGGCTGCTGATATATTGACTCAACTGTCAGCTTTCATATGGACTATATTCAGAAATGAGTGATATAAAGGGTTGTTCAGTAAGATAAGGTATCATTGAAAATACTTGGTATGTGTCTTAAAGTGGAACTTAAATGTTTTTTGCAATATGTTCTATGTGCCCTCATTGGTCTAAACAGAGAATGGTGAATCATCAGATGAATTCATCCATCGCAGGGCGCTGCCATTTTTTGGCCTGACAGGCCTTTACTGTCAACTGAAATTGACATCAAACTGCCCTCGGCTCGCATTGCCAATGTCGCATGACTCAACCCGCAAAACAAGTGAGCTGTCACGTGTAATTCTTGCCGGCTCATATCTGCAGTGAAAAAACACGCTCGTCAGGTCACTCGACTCTCAAGGTACCAATTGAGTGCAAACACTGCATTTGGCCGCCGATCAGATCAATTGGAGTGTTCAATACACGTGACCCCCGCATACTCCTGGTTTGGCATCCACGAGTCGTGTATTTGCAGATTGATGGTTCCCCCCTGCTTCCCCTTTCTCCCTGTTTTTCATGGAAAACGTACTGGATGTTTAGCAGTTTATTTGAAGATTTCTTTGGGTTGGATTTTATTTTTTGGATAATTCATTTCAATGGGCACTACGGTAGTTCTATTTGGATTTTCGCGATTGGCAGACCGGCCTGATCCCTATCCTAGCAGGGCTTGATGGTTATACTGATTCACCATGCTGCTGGCAGGAAACAAGACACACAACAATATGCGCACACACACACAGGATATGAAAGTATAGCACGGAGGCAGATAAAGACATTAATAAAAGAAGCGCTTCGTCATTCTTCCCTCCTTTATTTCCTCGGAGCTCACATTTGTTTCAATCAGAGCATCCAATCCAGATTTATGATATCATAACAAGATGCACTTCCTTTTTTCCCCACTGCGACCAAGCTCCCTTTTTCCTTGCCGCATTTTTTTTTTTTGCATCCATCCATCCGTTATCGTCTCGACTTTGCTTGCTGCCCGCCGTTAATCTCGCCGCCCTGGTCTTCTTTGTCACGTTGCTCTTTTCTGTGTGAACTTTGCGAAGATGAACTGAGCTCGTCCGCATTGACATGGAAACCCGCCGGTTCTGGTGGTTGTCATTCCTCACCTAAATGGACAGTAACGAGGTGAAAAGGCATTCAAGTACTCACAGAGGGTTTATGAGGAAGTGAAGGGCACTGGATTCATTCATCTTACTTGTTGAACCCATCATTCCAAAGAGATGATGGGTGGAGCTGGAAGAAATATTGAAATATTTTCACTCACAGACGCACACAAAATGACACTTCAGGGCAGCATTTGCTAATCCTTACTGAGCCAAGGTTTCTAAAGACAAAAAAGTCATTCTTTTTGGACCAATAAAGTGATATTGCAGTTTTACATGGTGCATATCACAATCTCTCACTGAAAACAGTTGTTGGATCTGTTCATGTGGTGCATGCAACGGACACATCAGCAAGCACAAAGCCTTCCCAAAGCCACACTCACAACTTCACCAAATATGCAAGTGTCTGCCACTTTTCAGAAGAGTGCAGAAGTTATCCCTGATTCACACTGTAAAGCAAATGCTAACACTGCAGCTCTGCTTACCTCTGGACTGTGCAGTCGCTTGACAGTGGACGCTCTTCACGCAGCCAGGCTTGCAATGTCATGGGCGGTGAAATTCAATGTGGAGGTGGAAATTCAAATAACAGTTTTGAAGTTTAGGTTTTGAATCTCAGCTCCAGCTTGTCACACGATTAATGTTCCATTTGCGCTTTTGAAATGGGAGTTTTTAGAGCAAGAGGCGCTGTTGGAACGGTCACGGGAATGATGATGTGTCGACTGGGGAGAACCTCTCCGTACTTTAGCAGCACAAGCTTATTGGTGGATGTGTGTCAACCAGTCGGAGAAGCAGTCCCTCAAGTAGCTGACAAAACCAACGGATCCAGAGAGGATCCCGATACCAGGTACTCCTAAATATTTCTCACTCATCTTTCTCTTTGTGGTCCAATGAATTGAGGCGTATCGGAAATTGGTTGAAATTGATTCAATCAGAACCTTCCCTCACTTTGAGGTCGCAGTTTGGAATTGGCACAGGCCACTGATTGATGACTGCTTTGACGGGCGACAGTTTTAATCCGCTAATGGACAGCTAGCCGAATGGACGCGAGTGCGAATATGTTGACAATTCCGCCAACAGCCGTGCCCGATTTTCAATTTCAGTTTGATCAACTGTTACGACGAGCGTGATGAGTTATCCTGGTTCCTGCTAGTGATGGGCGTGCAGCCGTCTGACGATGATTGATGCCTCCATTGAAATAGTTCAAAAGTGATTTGCTTTCTTGTCAGAACAAATCAAGAGTGGAGTTTTTTACAGAGTGCAGGACAGTCCACGTGTAAAGAGTTATGCGCCTGCAGTGTAGTACCACGTTTTGCTATATGCCAACCAGCCCTGAGGTCGAGTCGAGGAGATGACGCGTAATAAGCATCAAAAAGACGAGCCAGAGAAGGACCCCAACAAAAGTCCATCTTTCGTTGTTGTTCCCTCAGAGCGGAGAGCATATATGCATGCGAGCAATGTTGTGCTTGTATGTATTCTTGCTCCAATTGTGTTCACGTCATGACCATGAGACCTATGCTAAGTTCGTTAGTCTGTCTATGTTTCGCATTACATGTTAGCATTAAGCTAGCGGAAAAAAATAAAATATATATATTCTGTTGTGTGTGACAGTATTTCTGTTAACTTAAACTGGGACTGACAAATAAATAGCCCTTTAAAAAGTGTGTTTTCAAAGATTAAATTACACATTTGGGAAAACTAAAATTAGATTGCACTGTGATCAATGACAAGGAATGTGTTTTTTGTATGCTTTTGAAAGAACACAGAAAACAAGTAGGTGTTTTTTTTTCCATTATAAATTCTAAACCAGCTGGAACAAAATACAAAAAAAAAAACCTGATACATCAACACACCACAGGAGCGTACCACAAAATATACAGTTTACAGTCAAGAGAAGTAAAGCACGGCGAATCTCTTCCAAATAATATTCCTTGAAGAGAAAACACAAACAAAATTACAACTCAGTAGTCCCAAACTTGACGAAAAAAAAGGAAGCCACAAGCACATCATTGGATATAAAACGGTGAATAAAACGAGAACAAACACTCGGGAGTTCAAACCTGCCGTGACAGCTTTGCTAACAGTCAAGATCAGTAGACACACACTGAAATCCAAAATCAGATGATGGATTGAAGTGACCTTTTTTTTTTTTTTGTATTTTTAACTCAAGGCCGTTAGTTCCAGTGTACAACAAAAGTCAAAGGCCACGACAAGCCGCTATCAGAGGGCACAGATCATCAGTACCCCATCCCCTTCCCCCCCAGAAAAAAATCAGATCCCTTTCCCGAATTGCTGCTGTGACATTTTCTGATGCGTAAAAAAAAAAAAAAGAATCCATCGAGCAGTAAACCCCCAGAAAAAAAACACATTTGGCTCCCTTCCCTTCATAACTGCTGGCGCCTCAAATGACGAGTGACAGCTTCTCCCCAAACCTCATCCCTGCAATTTCAGTTGGCCTTCTGAATGGTTTAATCCTGATTAAATAAAAAAATGAAAAAAGAAAAGAAAAAAAATGGCTGCAGCTCACACCTATGGTAATCGGTTTTAGAATGATAAATTTGAAGAAAAAAAAAGAGACAGTCAAAGGGAAAAAATGGACAACCTAAATGTAGATATTTATTAAAGATATGTCGCAAATGGCTTGACTGTCCTCTGACCTCACAAAAAAAAAAAAAGGCAAGTAACCATTTAATAAAATCCTCATGGGGCCAAATAAACCATTTTGAAGGCTTTCCCAAAATTCTCTCAATGCTACCTTTATTTTTTTTTTTCAAATTCAGTCTTGTTAGCCAAATTATTAAGAAGCCATGCCCATTTTTTCCCCAACATTTTTTTTTTTTTGCTTCTGGCAGCCATTTTAGCCATTTGCAGGAGCCTCCCAAGACAAATCCACCGGCACTAAAACGCCAACATTTTTGTTTTTGTTCAATTTTTGGGTGTACTTTGGGATCAAAGATTATATTCGTGTGGCTACTAACGTCTAGCTTGATTCTAAAATTTCACACAAAATATCTCTTGTAGTCCACACATTGTTCAGCAGAATGGTCCGCTCTCCCAAAACAAACAAACAAACAAAAAGGTGTCAGTGTTTTGGGCGGATTCACACTGCATGGTTGAAGTAACAATTGGGATACTTTTGAAAACAGTGTACATAAGTGTGATGTTGTCAAACGTTGCTGAAGCAGAGCAGAAATGTAACACGGTGTGCTCGATTCAGAAGCAGACAGTCATGATGGTGGGAAAAGGTGGGTGCGTCCGCTAATTTCACACATGCGCTGCATCGATTTGTTTGAAGTGCAGGCTCCGAGGCACAATAGTAGTCGCCGTGTGATGATGCCGTTCGAAATTTTAAATACTTTTGATGCCAAAGTATTCTACTACTCTGCCAAGAAATCACCCAAAGTTGTGATTCGTTCACGAAAGCGTCATTTCGTGATGCCACACATGCAGCGCGAATTGGAGAGGTGATGGGGGGCAGTTTGGGCCTCCGCCGCCCTTCGCCCTTTTAAAAGCGTAGCGAATACAAATCGGTGCAGTTTTTTTGTGTTTTTTTTTTTCTTCATAACTGTCAAGCTTCTTCCCTTGGCCCCTCTGCCGCTCTTCGTTCATCACTGCGGGAAGGAAGAAAGAGAGCCGCGTGAATGTCAAAAAGCAACACAGTCGTCTCCAAACTGACAGCGCGACGGCATCGAGGCCGACGTGGGGATGTTATTTCATTTAGACTGACTTTAATGGTGAGGGGGCGGCGGAGACAGTCCGCCACACGGCCTCAACACAAGACGCTAAAGGGAGCGTGCCAGTAGGCTGCCAATCACCAACGAGCCGCTGTCACGAGTGTGACAAGATGTCTGACATGCGCGACGGCATTTCGGATGCGAGCTGTCGTGCCCGCCGAGCTGCAGCAACGACGTTTTCAATCTGAGCAATTTGCCAGACTCATTTGGTATTCCTTCCATTTTTACCGCAACTCGCCATACAGCAAAGAGCAAAAGTCCATGGCCTCATTAAATGAAGCTCTGCCCCTCACTTCAACAAAGACCGTTGGAATCAAGATTTTAAAATTAGATATGGCTTTGGCCTGAGCACAAACACAGTGAAGAAATGAGTCGAGGTCACCACAATAACCAAGAACAAACAAAAAAAGTGATTCGGTAAATTACCGTATGCGCTTTGAGAATGTTAGCTCGTGTCTGGCAGTTAACTCACCTGTTCAGCAGGCGGTCTCTTGTGAAGGAGACCGGCTTCTTCGTTGGCCTTGTCCGTCTTCATTTCCACTACGATGTCATTGTTCACTTCTGCGTCCGCCCTGAAGGGATTGCAGGAGAGAAACAAACAAATTATAAACCACCCCCGCAAAAAAACACGAACCTTTGATCATTTGAGGCCAACAACAACATCAAATAATGAATTCCTTAGCCCTAGAGCGCCACCTACACTTGTGGAGTTTCACTTACATCCAAGTCCCTTTAATGACTATAAGCAGAGATGTTAAAAAAACAAAAACATTTCATAAGTGCCAAAGACGAAGTCGAAGCTCATGAAGTCAAGCTAACCACTAGCACGGGTGCTAACAAAACAAGAGGTACTGCAGCATGCCACCCCCGAACATAGTGTCTTGAGATACAAGTTGAATTTGTTCCACGACCATGATCTTCAGTCAAAACACAATTTCAAAGCATTTGTATGAATAAATAATAATAATAATAATACATTTTATTTATAAGCGCCTTTCAAGACACCCAAGGACACTTTACAATAACAAAAAACACAAAACAATACGGGTTGAGCAGCGGCAGCCAAACGAGCCAGCGTTCACTCAAGCGTTTGTGCACCTTGATACATTTTTGTGCTCGATTAGGCCACGGGGGCATTCATTCAGGAAACTGCAATAGTATTCTTTTTTTGCAGATGATAAAGAATATATGCTTGTGAGTATTGTTTTGTCTGTCTGTCTGTGGATTGAAAACATCGCAACTATTGATGCGAGTAGTTAGCCCATGGATGGTGTTTTGCATTGTTGGTTAGCATTAAGCTAAGCAGACTGAAAGCTATGTGGCTATTTTAAATGCCTGTACACGTGTAAACACCTTCTCTAAACGGTGAAAGAAGATAATTTATCGCAGCAGGTATTTTGTGGCTGGAGCTCTGATGAGAAGCAGGAGCGCAGCTACTCACACTTCCTTCTTGTCTTTCTTGGCGCAGGGCAGCTTACTCTTCTTGTTGAGGAAGTAGATGAGAGCCACCAACAGCAGGAGCAGCAGCACGCACACCACCACGGCAATCACCACCCCGCTGGAACCACCCTGCTGCTGATCAGCTACAGCGTCGCAATAACGGGGTGGGTGAGGATGGGGAAGGGTGGGGGGTGGAGTGGGTCGGGAAGATGGAGGTGGAAAGTGATCGTAGTGGAGGAAGAATTTCAAGGGTATGGGAGGGTTTTATTGATTTTATTTGAAGCGGGGGGAATCGTGATGATTGGGGCGTAGGAGGAGCAGGAGGAGGAAATTTTATTCAATGGTAGCAGGTAGTTGAGGATGGGAAGGGGGTTGGTGCAGGGGGTGGGGGTCCAAATAGGTCCGGGTGGGAGAGGAGGACGGGGGAGGAAGAGTAAGGGGGGGAAGTGGGATGTGAAGTTAGTCTTAAATGCAGAAGAATGAAATGAGATGGGACCCAAAATAACGGGACCTGTATATTCACACCAATGAAGCTGCTGACCAGCCACGACACGATGACCACATGACAACCCCCCAAGCCCTCCCCGGCCCCACCCACATTCTTTATTACTAGACTCGTGGGGACAGGACGTTACGATACTATTCCACGATCACATTTTGGGCTGCCAAAATCTTGTCGTAAACAACTTTTCGTATTAATCGCTAGCTAGTGAAAAACAGGAAGTCCAGTAGCGTGCCTTCCTGCGCCACTTATTCTGAAATGTTGGACCAGTTGAAAATAAAGAACATGTTTCTCCAAAATATGACAATTAAATAACTACAAACAAAATGCTTTTTGTTTCCCACCTTGATTCGCCGATGCGTCAAATGTTCGCATTGTAGCACCAATTAAGGATTTTTTGTTGCCTAAAGTATCGGTGGCTGGTATCGGCAGCCTTAATGAGAATTTGATAAATCGAAATTGATTTTCGCAATTCACAGAAGTGCTCTGTCTACGTCACCAACAAATAGCAGGGATTTTCCCATGCTTTTAATTGGACAAGTCGTTTTTGCCCGCATCCAGGAAGTGTCATTTAAAAGCATTTAAAAGCAAATGAGGTCATCGTACGGCGTTTCTAATATCTGAAAGCTGTAAAACTAAAAGTCCGACAGTGACGTCTGTCCCCACGACAGCAGTAATACAAGCATGCGTACACAAGCAGCTCTTGTCAAAACACAAACGTACTACATCGTGTACGGAGAGTCAACCACACACACACACACACACACACACACACACACACACACACAAACACACACATACACAGGTGGACAAAAAGCACGCAAGTCAAGTTAGCGGTTACAGACCTGACTTAAGCACAGGGTTTCCAGAGAGCAGCACTTTGAGAAAAAGAAAGTTGCTCAGTCCAGTAGCTTAGCAAAGCAACCACCGTAACACATGCAGAGGCGCACAAACAGCAAAGGAAAAGAGGACGAGCGTGCAACGAGAAGCCGAAAGGAAACGCACACAGAAGTGGAAAGGAAGGGATAGAAGATTATTAGAATAGAATAGAATCCTTTATTGTCCCGAGGGCCACAAAACCAAAACAAAAAAGTGGTGCAGTGTCCACAAAATATCCGACAGACATTACAAATGTGACAAGAGAAGAAAAAGAAGAACAATATACAATATCCACAGTGTTTGGTAGCAAGAGGGCTCATGTACAAGATTGCAATGCAGCAGTGTGTGTGTGTGTGTGTGTGTGTGTGTGTGTGTGTGTGTGTGTGTGTGTGTGTGTGTGTGTGTGTGTGTGTGTGTGTGTAAGAGGGAGGGAATGGGGCAGGTGGGTGAAGAAGGAAGGGGTCAAGGGGCAGGGGTACTAAAACGACAGGGTCGGAAGAAGAAAGAGTCCTGAAAGCAGGAGGGGCAAGAGGAGGAGGAGGAGGGAGAAGGCTCTACCTCTGTCGGCGGAGTTTTGAATAGCTGCAAAACAAACAAACAAAAAACAAAATGACCAGAAGAAGAAGAAACGCTGATGGGTTGATGTGGTGCAGGAAGACAAACAAAAAATGGCATCAAGATTGTGTGAAAAAGTGTTTACCCACTAAATGGAAGGCACAGAAATGAGCCGAAAGGCAGCAATTTCTCCAAAAATGTGAAATTAGCACCAAATGAACATAATTTGGCTTTTTTTTTTTTTTTTTTTTGCCAATAATCACAAAGAGAAGAACAAATGCGTCATGGGCATGCAGCAAAAACAAAAGCATCAGGATTTTTTGGTGGGAAGAGGATTTAATGGGCGTCTTTTGGTGGTTGGGGGGGGGGCAAAAAAAAAAACCCAAGGGTGTCTGACCTCTTTTGAGAGACACGCTGAAGGTCTTGCTATCAGTGCCGTACTCGTTGGCCACCTGGCAGGTCACGCCGTTCTTCATGACGGCGGCGCTGGCCGCCAGGACGACGGTGCTCACCACCTTGTTGCCCTCCACCGTCACGGACTGCGGCATGAACAGGCAATCGCGTCACACTCACGTTCTGTTGTCATCATTTTTCGCTTTTATTCCCTCCCCCCCTTTCCAAAGTCCCAACCCGAGCCTCTTTTCATGTTTTAATACCGCAGACATCAGCATGTACAGATGAAACGCTGCAGTTGAAAGGAATTCGTGATCGTTTTTCCCCTTTTATTATTTCACTTGATGTCACGCCAAGCCGCCTCGCGCCGACGGGGGCTTTTCTTTTCAATTCAAGTGCATTAATAGCAAAATAGAGTGAGTAAAACACAATTTCCCCGGCCCTGCTCAGGCACACCGAAGCGCTCTGAAGTTCTGATGATCTGTTTATACAGCTTTGCTTACACAATGAAATCAGAATAATAACGATAATTGCGTTATGTGATGAAATATTTTAAACTGTTCCCTTGAGAACGCCGGTAGAGTTTGGAGTTTGACCAGTTGTTTGTCTCGTGATCAAACTTACAACTCAAAACATTGGTTTGTAAAATCAACATTTCTTTTTATAATTGATTTGAAGGGGAGAAAATGTCTAGAATTTTCAATTTTATCAAGAAAAAAAGATAACTTCAATCAAAATCTCCACATTTTTTCAAGAAAAAAAAAATCAAAAGAGGAAAATGTTTTATATTTTTTTCAAGAAAGCGTATCACTCCCTCAGCCATTTAACGACTTTCTGTGAACAATTTTGATCCTGTTGGACCAGAGTGAACACAAAGCTAAGATGATCAATTGTTGCGTTAGCATTGACGAGCTCATGAACTCCGACTGAGGCCTGTACCTCTTTTCCGGTGGGCTTCCAGGTGAACTGCGGGACGGGGGAGCCGTAAGCGGTGCATCTGAGGGATACCGCATCTCCTTCGTTGGACACCTCCCCGCCGACGGGCGTTTCGATCACGGGCTTTCCTGCACAGGGACAGAGGAAGAGCGCGTAAAGAAAACGCTTCCATCTCGCGCTGGGCGTAAACCGACGAGGTGGGAAGCGACGCCCCTGCTTGGCCGCTTCCTCCAACTGTGCCGCGTCCTTCCTGAGCGACAGCAGAGTCAGCTAACACGCATTGTTAGCATCCTGTTGGCGTGTCGGAGGAGAAATAGCTTTTGATGGTTTATACAGATGCGGTTGACTTAGGACTGATATCCAGTCCAAAGCTAAGTGATTCGAGCAGTAAACCGAATTTCAGGACCCCAAACAATTGAGAGATTTATGGGGGGGGTTCTGTATTCCTTTTTACAGGTAAAAACATTTAACCATACCGTACCGTGTTGGACCCTAATATTTTAACAAATACATAATCATAGCTCACAGTTTATGTGTTTAGATCGGAGTTAGCTAATCTTGGCATTTCCAGTGGTCAGAGAAAGCCCCACTGTCCTCTTTTTGAATGGGAATGAGAAAAGCTAGCTAGCTGCTGAGTCATGCGCATGTGTTATACATAGCCAAGCTGCTACTACTGGCAAGCTAACTGAGCGATAGAAACAAGTTTTGGGACTAGCCAGAGAAATCCGAATCACTCAGCACAGTAACTGTTTAGCCACTTGACATTCTCATTCACTGACTCTGACATTGCTCAACATGCAGGGCCCTCGGTCAAAAATAGGCATAGATGCTACAGTACTTTACAACGTGAGGATGGTGACCCCAAGTTGAAAAAAATAATAGCTGAATCTCACACGCATAGATTTTTGTGTTATAGTACATGCACAAGGCTTAAAAATGTATGTTATGAATAATGAATTCAATATTTGGTCACTATTCAACCGGTTTTATGTGTCGTGCAGCCAACCCAACCCTCCACGATAAACAAATGATGACTGTGCAGTGATTCCGAGACTTTTGAAGTCATGCCAGTGTCAGCGTGGTACCTTTAATGGTGAGGGTGGCGCTCGCCTGGTCCATCAGTCCCGGCACGGACGGCACGGCCCCGACGCACCTGTACTCTCCGTCTTTCTCGTACGAGTCGGCCGTTATCGAGAGGGTCCCGTCCTGAGAGAGAACCTCGGAACCCTGCGGCGATGAAAACACGGACGATGTAAGCCGTTGCGGCGCTCAGAGGACACTTCATTTCGGGACAGCCATCCGTCCATTTTCTGTTGTGTTGGTCGTCATTAGGGGCGTGGCAGAGTTGGAGCCCCTCCCCCCACAAATATATATTTTTAAAATGTATTGTAATATTTGAAATTTTACATTCTCCTGTTTTCCATTGTGCTTGCCCTCAGTGCGTGGGTGAGTTGGAGCCTTTATTAGCTGTGCTGCCCTTATCAGGTACAACCATATGATGATTTTTTTGCTTTTACTAAGATAGTGTGATTGAGGTGTTCATGAATATGTTTTTATTGTGGCTGCAGTTTGCACTGCATCGCACGAAGTAGTTGACAATCTTTTTGGTTATTTATCACACACACATCCCCTTTTAGCATTGAAATTCAGTCCACGGTGTCGGTGTACCTAATGTTGTGGCCTGCGAGTAGATGGGAAAGCACAAAGTGCAGCGTTCACACACAATCGCACAGCGATAACAAAATGCCAAGTCGGTGGGCCCATGTGATTTTTCCCAAGGAGATCGTGCCACATTAGAAAGAACGAGAAAGGGTTTTTCTTCCAAGAAAGCGGGGCATAAAGTTGTACTTGTTACTTGATGTCAACAAGACAGAAGATATGTAAAGCCCGATAACAACTGAGAAACATTCTGGGTGTGACAACACTGAAGGACACTAGTGCTGCGGTGTGTCAACAGCAAATCACAACCGGACACGACTGCTGACATGTTTTTTTTTTTTACAATTTTATTGTTATTATTATTTGAATTGTTTTTAGATTTTACTGCTGCCGTCCCTGGTCTCCTCTCGGATCAAGTTGGACTCTTTCAGGAAGTAAATGCAGTGGGCCATCATTGTTTGGTTTTTGTCTGATGGGCGATGACAAATTGCCTCCACGAGTGGCCATCTCTCACTTTGTGGAGCTGAATTATGAGATTTCAGAGGATCATTGTTAATTGGTGTTTTACGGTGAGTTGACAAACTTTACCCCTCGTGCTGCCTCCACACATCAAGATGAAAACTTTTTTTGCCTTTTTAGGGTTGCCCATCTTTCTATACAGGGTTCAAATGTGATAAAGAAATGACCCTAAAATGGCTTCTTCAAACCAAAATGTCAGACCTTTTGTGTCTTTTCAGGCTTGGGTTTTTGAGACTTTGTTGTGAGTCTATTCGGGACAGACAAATTTGATATTACTTTGTGAACATAGCTATTGTGGGAGCTACATACATTTTCAAAAAGGCTACCAAGCACAAAAAGGGTCACTCCCGCCGAAAATGAAATGTCACATAAAAATACTTCTCCAAAATGTCAAATGATCACCTCTCTGGCAATAAGGTGTGATATTTGCCCGGTGTCGGGGGGGAAAAAGCAGATGAAAACACACGGCTCACCTTTTTCCATTGCACTGTATGCGGGGCAGAGGCTTTGGTCTTACACTGCCACTCCACACTGTCTCCAAGCATGACAACCTGAGGCTTCGCCGGAGTCACACTCATCGGATCAATGTCTGACATGGGGTGGGGGGGAAAGAAAAAATCAATTTAGAGCCTTGGCGAGCATGTAATAAAGCCCTTAATAGGGTTACACAAAGCGGAATATTCAAAAGTACAAAGCTAATGGCTTTTCTCTGAAGTTAATCCCAAGTTGTGCTGAGCCCGTTCCGTGCAATTCCGAGGTCATCTTCCCTTAATGGGTTTGATAGTCTCAAATTAGGATGGCTTGAAAGTGACGCCTGAAACCGTGAACAATCCGAATGGACGGTCGGACCCTTTCGTCCTTTCCACGCACGTCCCCCGACGATTTGGCTGTTTTCCCTCCTTTCAGATTAAAGTCAAATAAAGCGCATTCATCGGTTATGTCTGAAAGATTATCATGGGTGATTTTGAGTAAGGTCTGTGAAGGATTTCTAACGTGACATCGTCGCCATGTCGGGGGTCAGTGGGGGGGTTGCTGTATGTTAAGAACAGCTCTTGAATGACAAATCCGACTTTGGTACTTGAGACAAATGGAAAGCATAAAGAATTGAGTTACTTATGCAGCTGACTGTTTTCTGCAGTTTGACGTTTACATTCTCCACTACTTGTCACTGCGCATTTGATAATATAATCAATGTATGAATCCATAGAGTGTATGCGGGCCACTGGGCGGTGATGGTGATGTTCGCGCAGGTCACTCACAATGCACGCTGAGGGTGATCTCGCCCGTCAGGTCGGCGTCGAGGTTGTCGAAGTCGATGGCCTTGCACGTGTACACGCCGGCATCGGTGCGCTTGGCGGATTTCAAAGTCAGGAGGCCGCCCTGGCCGAAGACGACCTTGTCCTGGAGGGTGGGAGAAACACAAAAAAACAATGATATGTAGATTTTCTGCAGTTTCGGATGAAAATGAAAAAAAAAAAAAGGAAAATATGTTCTCCTTTGGTTTCATCCGACAATGTCTTTGAACGTACGTCTTTGGTGAATTCAAACTCGGGCTGAGGGTTCCCATCTGTCTCGCACTTCATGGTGACGTTGTCGCCCTCTTTGACGGCGCCAGGGTTGAGAAGCGTAAACGTCGCCGTCTCCGAGGGGTCTAGATGGACAAGGACAGAGATTGGAAGGGAACAGGTGAGAATTCTTCGACTGGGTGAGTTTCCAATGCCACACTTTGTCATCAATAGATGTACAAAGCATTCCAAAAGTACTTTCCCAGTTACTCCTCTTTCCTCGCCTCATTCTCTACATTCTTTGACTTCTGCGGTGGGCGTATTAACCGTGACGGCAACAAAGAATCAGCGACATGACGTTCAGAAGCTGTAACGGTGCCTTATAATGTACCAGAATCAACTTCAAAGTAAAACTGTAATTTTAGTGAGCGGTTACAGACTTAAGTAGTTAAAAAAAATACAGAAACAAAAATACTTTAGCTTATATAAAACTCGGTTTATGGTCTATAAGGTGTGTAAAAGAAATTATCTACTTGTGTTATTTCTATTGAATCGCACTAAAAGAGCCACTAGCTGCTAGGTAGCATTCCACAAAGATCCTATGGAGAGCATCCTGATAATGCTAACGTGACTACTTTGCTACTTTTTTACACTTTTATTTGATTCCATAAACAGCTAGCTAGCATAAATGTTACAAAACGAACAGGTGTGTATTCACATTTCAGTTAATCTGTTGAAATAAATGGTGTCATTTTAGAGTTTGAATGTGTACAGACATTAGAGATGCTACATGAGATAACGCTACCTAATTAGCACGAATCTTAAAAAGTAAGCTATGCTACTACTTTGGCCATTCTGTTTTCCATTCAGCACTGGTGTGGCGTGGCTCACCTGCACTCTCAGTGGGGGGAATGGGGGGGTCACTCACGATTGGTTCAATAACATGCTAGTCGTTGGTAAGTTAGCGAGAACAACAACAAAACAAGAGCCGCTGCGTTCATCACAGACATTTTCAAAGGAGGCCTGCCATTTGGTACGCTCACAGTTGAGGTTGAGGTTGATCGTGTCGGACTTCTTCTGCTTGATCCGGTCCCCCGGCATGCTGTACTCCACCGTGCACTGGAACACCGAGTCTTTGTCGGCCTTGACGGGTTGCATGTAGAGGGTGCTTTTGACGGTGTACAGGCCCGATGCCTCCTTCACCAGCGACGGAACCATGTAGGTCTCTTTCCGATCAAGAGTGACAATGTGAGTTGTGTTCAAAGGGGCGATAACAATAATACAATTATATTTATCGACATACTTTCTTTCTTGTCCTTGACCTCCGCAAGGGGCTGGTCATCTTTAAACCAGATGATCCTTGGCTGCGGGTGCCCATTCATCGTCACGCAGGTACCAATCTGATTGACAGGACCAAAGTGTTACCATTCCGTCCTCGGTACTGCTCTCCCTTGACTTACTCATTCTAATTGTTTGTTGAATCAGTGTTCCCCAATGAAATGAGCTGTACAGTACTTCCAATTACCCGTTCCAGCCTGTCAAAACCAAAAACCGTCACATTTTTGTGTTGTACTGTATACAAACTAAAGCTGTGGGGATTCCAATGGAAGTGGAAAATCTGACGTCGTAATTTTTAGACACGGATCACAACAAATCTTAATTTTGCTACGTGTGTATCGTCATTTGAATGGGGAGCCCAATATGTGTTCATGTGAGGAGTACGCGTGCGTTGTGTCGAGCCAGGCTGTTTGTCTTCATAAAACGCTTTGGGTACCGTCCGGTGTATATAAAGCGCTATATAAAGTATATTCCCCTTACCATTTAGATCAAGTTGGATTTTTTTCCATTTGTTAGACGATGATGATGTGTTTTTTCCAGACAAGTTGAATGGGTAAAATTCAAAACCATTCGGAAGTTATTCGCTGGTGTTGACATGATTAGCGAATTAGGATTTTGCGCTCGAGGCCGACCTCTAATAAAAATTGAATCAACACATTTTGTATTGAATGTCATTATATTGTGCAAAAGTACCGAATGAGGGATCCAGTATCCGTATATCGCCCCCCACACACACACACACACACACAGTGACAACACTGCAAACACACCTCGGAGCTGTCAGGCTGTCCCACAGAAATGGCTTGGCTTGACGCTTGTGTGAGGGTGGGCTTCTCTGGAGCAACTGAGGGAGGCAAAAAAAAAAATAAATAGGAAAAAAAAAAACTGAGGTTGATGGGCATGTTGATAAACGACCATATCATTATGATTCAGAGGAAGCAACACCCGCACCTTTAACCTCGAGATGCAAACACACACAAAACAGCGCGGCCATCCCACGCTGGCTCCTGACCTTGTTAATTCAGTTGAGCAGTAAATATCCTGCTCGGCGTTATTCCAACCGTGACCCGCTTCACATGAGACGATAAGGCTCGGATCAAATACACACACACACACACACACACACACACACACACACACACACACACACACACACACACACACACACATGCACGCACATGCACACACGCACGCACATGCACGAACACAGAAAAAGAAAGAAAAAACTCCCAAGCTTGTAAAAATATTCATACAGGTGCAAGATGCACCGGCAGCTGTCCAAAGCTTAGAAAAACAAATTATCTCGAAAGGGAAAAAAGGAAACAAAACAAAACACACACACATGTATATACTGTATGTGTATATACAGTATATATATATTAGAGCTGTCAAACGATTAAAATATTTAATCTAATTAAAAACTCAACTGTCATAATTAACTCAAATTAACTAAAAATTAATCATGATTACTCACGCATTTTTTATCGTTTCTGAATTTCCTTTTATATTTTTTGTCCTATTTTCCCCCATTTTAATGCTCTCATCAACATGGAATCATGAATCAGTTTTCTATGTGCAAAATGCAAATATTTACTGACATAATTTCGATTTTCAATTTTACATGAACATTTTTCACTTGGAGCAGTTATTCACACATCATCTCTCACACAATATTACTGTCCATCAACAACAGTGAAAAAAATATTTTGTCACACAACAGCTGCTTGAACAGCTCTTTTTATGGAATCAAAACAGCGCAATATAAAGTGCACATCTAAGGTAAACTAGTACTCAGCCTATAATTTTTCACGGCCCTCTGAATAGGGATTGTCGGTCAGCATGGAAGGATCTCTCGTTCTGTACTTTTTTGATCATTTATTGGAGCACTTTGCAGCAGAAGTAGTAGTAGTAGTAGTTGTAACAGAAGTATCAGAAGCAGGTAATAACCTAAACTACACATAAATGCAGTAAAAAATTAATATATCTATCTTTCTGCATCACAATTTAAATATGTATATAATTGACATTAATTAATACCTTTATTTAACAATACGTTTAATAAATAATTTAATCAACCCTGATTTCACTATGTATCATTATCGTCATCATTATTCATTGTTTTAAACGTAAGAAACCATACAACACAAACATAAAGTCGAATCGAACAAAAGAACTACAAGTCCCAATACTCAATCCCGGAAGTGGAGCGCCGCATGATTAACAAGCTGAAACGCAATTTACTTCGTTTAAACGTCAGATTGCAGACGGACAAACATGACAACTATGCAAAAATGAGCTAAATAAAGACACCCCTGTTCTAGCAACATTTTAGCCCACGCTGTTTGCTTTGAAATGATCCATAGCTGTCGGTCTGAGACGAGGGGCGGAGTCCTCACGTCAGCTGTGTGCTTGGCCATTAAGTGGTATTTCAGACTCGACGTGCTATGATGATAGCTCAGTTTACGACTGCAAAACATACAGGTAACTTTGGTCTTGTCAGTGGAACAATCTGTCAACTTTTTAAAAATAAACTCCATTCACAAACTATTTAAGTATCCGTTTTCGGTGTCACTGAAAAACTAACAAACAAAACAAATCCGCAATACTGAATTGGTGAGCAACAATTTGCCGCGCCACAATAGAGTCCAAAATACTTCTGAGTGTGCACATCTTTTAGCAACTATCAGCAAACAAAGAATTCTCAGAATTCACTTGACAGGCTCTTTAAAGCTGTTTTTCCTCTGAGTGGCCATTTACTCGCAATGGCAAAGCCCAGAAACCAGCATAGCTCAGCTTCCAGGAGACCATAAAAACACGACAGACGTCATATAATTCATCCTCCTCTCTAGTAGATTCCGGCCGCCGAATGTAACCGTTGAATAGCTGCGGGCTGTTTTCTTCCACTAAGTGCTCAAAACGAAACGTTCAAACAGCACTTCATTGCGGTACTGTCCGACGCTCCACTGTTAATAAAAGTCGCCCCCTCACCACTGACCAAAATTGCAGTTAATGGTTAACATGGCAGCACTGTTTCTGAGTACAAGCTGGACCACAAAAAAAACTGTTTTTCCCCCTCTTTCTATCTTCAACAGACGGCAGATGATCAGATTTTTTTTTTAATTCACAATAAAATGAGAACGATGCATGCTGTCTTGTTCTTTTGGCATTTTTCTATCATATAAAAAAAAAAAAAACAGAACAGAACAAATCTCCAATATCGTGACGAGCATCGTCCACTGGTACACCCTCGGCCATTTTCTTCAATAAGTTCAGTGGGGGTCAATTAACCACCAGCTAATCATTCTCGACACAAGTGATGAAAAGTTCAATCACACCTGTCATGTCTGATACATGTCAGCGAAATCACACTTGGAGGGGTTCGACCCCGCTAACTCTGAGTGTGTGTCCTTGGACCACCCACAGTCACCCCTGATTAGACACCCTTCATACTTTTACTCACATCGCCCCAGAGTTAGGGCGAGTGATTTCATGGCTAACTTCCACCCACAATGTCGAGACGTGTTGGAATATAGTCACGTGCTTGCATTTTCAAGCACTTTGAAGCACGCTAAGTATGTTTTAATCTCATCTCATTACCTCCTTGAAACCGTACCCGACTGTCAATCATCTGCCAATCTAGCAGATAAAGTGTGTTCCGTTAACAATAGCCAAAATTCGTCACTGGATCAAAATCCCCACGATGTTTCAAATGCCGACCCTTATGCTAAAAACCCAACTTAGCTAGCACAAATGAAAGATTGTTGGGCAATAGAATAAATCATACTTCAGCAGTCAGTTGCCATTTTTGGGGGGATAGGGGTGAATTTAGTTTAAGATTTTAGAAGCATTTGAAGCGCTCATTCAAAGATTTTTAGAATAAGCCGCAAAGCTGGTGGTCACTTGTCACGTTTATGAAGGCCAGCATACTGTTAGCATGTTTGCATTCGAGCTCAGAAAGCGCTCACAGACTCTTCTCAAACTTGAATTTTGAAGACTGTAAATTTTGCACGGTCACTATTTACAAGACTACTGTGTGCTGTGACTCTAGTAAAACTCGAAAACTTCATTCTGACTTTCAGTTTTTAGTCCGAGACTGTGAAAATCGTAAGCCAGGCATGAGGCGGACTCACGGAAAACTTTGATCATAGTGGAGGCTTGTCCGTTGCCAGCAGGTCCGGCGGTGACCGAGCAGAAGAAGACGAGTCCATCGGAGGGTTGGACCGACGTGATGGTTAAGGTGGAGTCCTCGCTGATGCTGACGCGGCCGCTCAGGGGCGCGTCCTTGTCGCTTTTGGCCTCGCCGCCCTGCGTGAGGTAAGCCACGCGCTTCCTGTTTCCCTGAACCTCCTAAAAAGACAACGAAAAAGGGGAGAGAGCGTTATTCGGCCGACACGTAGCAAGATGACATGACCTGTGGTCGGGCGCTATTGCAAAAAGCTAGTGAGAATATAAAATATAAAAGTAAACACGCTAGCACGCTAGGTCCCCATATGGCGCAACGCTGGAGCAAACGGAACTCAAAGGTAAGAGCAATCACTCACGACGTGCCACTCCACGATGGTGTTGTCGGACGACGGCGACGCGGTGTACGTGCAGGGCAGCTTGGCAGTCTCGTCCTTCAACACCTCCACTTTCGGAGGCACGTTGACCGTCACCGACGCTCGGCACACTGCCGAGACAAAGACACGGGGTTGAATATACTTTAGCGCACGTAAGTTGACACAAGTATTTGCCTCGCCCAGCAACGCAGCGCTTGAATAATAAATGAACCGTGTCGTCAATTTCTCAGCTACAAAATCTACATGTGAATAATTGATGCGTTGTGAGAAAGCTAGAGAGAGCGGGAAGGGAAGGGAAGACAGGATGAAAGCGTGTTTGCTATCCGCAGTGACATAAGAAGAGATGAGTGGACCACCTGAAAAAAGGAAAGGAACCATGTAAGGGGGACTATGGGGAGGCATCAATGTACACCCACACACGCATTCAGCATATTCGATCAAGTGACTCACTGGCACACGCAGAAAGAGCCCAAATGGAACGCACACAGTCCACACGTTTGATCTTTTGGAAAACAGGCAAATTTAATTTGCATCGAGTGGAGAGTCAGCCGATGTGGACGTGTGACGTTTAGAGACACACACACACACACACACACACACACGTTCATTCGCGATCGTTGGTCCTGTAGTGATCAATCTGCTTTACAGACCAGACAGCTGGACAGACAGAACAGAGCTGAGCAATTAGAGCATAATTAGGGAATCCTCAATCCAGTGTGAGCCTTGAGTGTGTGTATGTGTGTATGCGTGTGTGTGTGTGTGTGCGTAGGGGGGGTCAGAGAATGGGTGTGGTCGTAGGGCTTGGAGGGAAATGGGGGATGTGGGGTGGGTGCGTCTTGCTACATGGGGGTCTCGTTAGTTTACTCAGGCCAGATAATCCGATTTACCCAAAGAGAGGGAAAGTGTGTGTGTGTGTGTGTGCGCGCGTGTGTGTGACTCCTGGGGGGCATGGCCGGGTAACGAGACAGATGGGAATGAGACGGTCAGACTGTCACACACACACACACACACACACACACACACACACACACACACACTTACTTACATTTGATCTATTATTAAGGTGTTTTGACGAGAAACCAAAAAATGGTAAAAAGCTCCAGCTAAGTACAGTATGCGTGCATTGGTGTGTGTGTGTGTGCACAGGCGAGACACTGTCGAGGAGTCAAAGAAAGGAGACGACCTGCAGAAGAGATATCGGTCCTGCGTCTCCTGAAAAGTTAATGCAGAGCTGTCTTCAATGCTCTCGCTCTCGTCTTTTATGCACTTTGCTTCAATTCCTCTCTCCGCAGAAGCGCATGCACGCGCGCGCACACACACACACAAACACACACACACACACGTTCTTCCTCATTAACAGAAGAAGCCAACTGGATCCTCTCCTTTCCCTTTCACCTACTGCTGTATTCCAGACATCAAAACCAGGGCTTGTTTCAAGACCCCCTCTCCAAGACCTTTGTTTAATACGTAACACACACAGCCGCCGGCAAGCAGAAGAGTGCCGGAAAAAAGTCGACAAAAAAGAAAGAGACAGCGCCCATTTGTCTTCTCGCTCACCCAAACATTGCTCATGAGGGAGGGAGGCAGTTCGGCCTGTAAAGAGGAGCCACTGCATGTATCATGGTCCCCTCGGTGTGTATGTGTGTGTACCTGTATGAGTGCGAGTGTGTGTGGTCCAAAACAACCTTGGTGGCTAAGTGGATTATTGTGAGTTAGACTGTTGGCAAAGCAAACAGAATTCTGGCGCAAAGGACTCAGTCACCTCGAGCGGAAGGTCACGAAAGGCTGGCCTCCAGTTTCGAGTGCCCACGTGCCAATTAAATGCGGGCATTTGAATTCATACTGACGGAGCACATGAAATCGTTCTAAACTGCCGATAGCGATTTATTTTTTATTTTTAAGATGATCATGCAATGTATCCAATCCAGGAACATTGTTGTTCAACTGCAGTTCCTCCATCTGACCGTTAGGTGGCACCCACATAACCGGTTTAAAGAAGAAAAAGAAATGTGACGTCATACCATGGAGCGCTGCTACGCCGTAAACTCGTGAATAAATAACGTCTTTAAAACATAGTATCTATGTATTCCCGTTTATTTTGTACAGTGCGCCATTTTCATCTGCTTACAAGGTATTTATTATTCATTCGGCTCGATCTCATTCCCTCATGTTGCAAACGTGTACAGAGAGATTCACTCTGCTGTTCGAGAAAACTTGCGCATCCACATCGCTAAACTAATGAAGCTGTATTGCATTTCATTCTATTCTCTTTGTAATCAAAGTGAATTTGGCTTCATCTGCTATTCGCTTCATCACAAAGTTACTATTGGTAATTACAGCATAATGAATGTTTACAAAAAAAAAAATCCCACTTCCAGAGCTCCTTTTTTCCCTCAAAGTCACTCAAAGATAGGACGATGATGCAGGAAATTTGTGATAAATCCACCAGCAAAGGTCATATATGAAAAGAAGGAAAAGGTCATTGTTTTGAATTGTCCCTTTTGTCGCAAAGACACGCTTTTTGAGAGGCGGGGCGCAATTTACGACTTGGACGGGTTGCCAAGCCGAATGGCACTTCTAGACAAACGAACAACTTTGACTCTTCGACTGGTGAAAGAGAGAACATGCAAATGCCATGCAAGGGAGTCTCCGAGATTCAAACCCGGAACAGCAGGACCGCAAGGCAGACGTGCTGACCATGGAGTCACCGCGCTGCACTTGCGTTGACCGCATTAGGTGAAATAGTATTGGCCCCGCTGTACAGTAGTCTATTGTACAGTTCAATCAATGCATGTGTGTGGGAGGGGGCTGTAGAGGGGCAGTGAATGGATGAGGAGGGCGGGTGGGGGGAGGGGACCCCACGTAAAGCTCTGAATTCTGTCAACGGAGGGTTGATGAGAGCCGAACAGGTGCAGGCCAGCAGCTGCTGCCGCACGCACGCAGGCGCGCTCGCTCATGCACTCGGAGGCCAACAATGGGCATCAAAAAGCGAGGGCGAATGTGAAAGGCGACTGGAGTGGCTGTGAGCAGGGGTGGGGGTGTGTGGGGGGGGGGCGTAGATGGCTGTGGGTGGAAGGTGACTGTGGAGGAGACACTGTAAAAAGGCAAACTCAAAAGTGTTGCTCTGGATTGTTGTAATGTTGACAAGAATGCGGACACGACAGAAAAATGACTTTTGATTTGCAGCTACAGTCATCCCCCCCCCATTTCTTGCGGAAGTTAAATTCCAGATAGCCGAAAACCCGGGACACAACGGCCCCCGCCCCTCCCCATCCCGTACGCTGTCAACACATTACAAAACTATTTTTACAGATAACAGATTCATGTTGATGATGGAAAAAAAAAAAAAACACATGACAATGTGTTACTCGTTTTTCTGGTCTGCCTCATCACAAATCGAAAGTGAAATGAAACAACCACAAACACATTGCAAACACATTTCAAAAGAAACTAAATTGTCGCACTGTACGCGGTGGTGTGCCTTTGAGAGGCGGGTCCTGGCGCGTGTGACATCACCGAGCCTGCACGTGAGCATCTGGTGGTGAGCTGCGGCCGACAGCAGCTTCAGTGCAAGCAAGCTCATTGTCTAACTGTTTTACTGTTCATTAAACCACTGAAAAGTGCATTGGCATGGGTGGCTCTCCTTTCCCAAATGCAAGGGTATGACAGTAAGTATACTGCAAAAGGCCATTTAAAACAAACACCAAAAAAGCAATATAGCATTGCATATTACTGAAAGCGACACTTGGGATCTGTTTTGAATTGCGAGGGGGATAAACGCATAATAGGTGTACTTTAACAGTCACGCAGCAAGTCTGCTTCGCAACTGCATGCCCACTCTGCATAAATATACATAATCAGCATGCGGGAAAGATGCAAGAATATAAAATGTCGCCATTCCCCAAGGCACACACTGCGAAAAAAAAGAATTTTCTCTCAATATGCTGAGCGTGTCAAGACTGAAGAAAAATGTCTACCGGCACCCTAAAAGCTTACTTGCGGTCATAAAACAAAAAAGTGAAACGTTGTTAATACCAAATGACGGAATCAAGGACGACGAGGGAGGAAACTCTGGCTTGGCTTATTGCCGCCTTCGCCATCTTGTACTGAGCCGCCTGGAGAGGTCACAATGAGTTCAATTAACATTAACACAAGATGATATCGGAGCCTTTCATTTTCACCCTTCCTATCTTGATTCAAAGGTGGGCGCGCGGCCTCCGTTTGAGCAAAGCAGGCTTCTCATTCAATCACGGGGAGACCGGTGGCCTCAAAGCTGATGCAGCCGATATGACCGAGTCACTGCGCCGCAATTACAGGCCGTAGGAGTCTTCGGTCTCCTGTGCGTGGACTCGTTAAGGCCGTCCACCCCAGACATCGTCTTGATTATCCGCCGACGCCACAAAGTCCCCTTTTTTTCGCATTTGCATTTGGTTCACGCCTTCAGTGCGATTCAGCAGGTGCGCTTGAGAGGCAAAGAACATCAGGGAGAGTGGGGGGCTCTAATGTTCCCACGGACTTAATGCTGACGTGACGGCGCCGGGTCCGACGTGAGGCTGTTAAGTAATTAGCCTGGGCGCGCGTGGCTACCTTGCGGGGTCGTAAATGGAACAATATCGGCGCACTTACACGCACGGCTTGTTTGCGCCATCACTTTACGATATTAAATTTGATCGGCGTCGTCCGAGGATACATAAAGAGGAGGCCGATGCGATTTATCGTCTGATTTGGTTGACGTGTTAGGTCACGCTTTTGGTTAAGAGATCAGCAAGCTGTGCAAAACGCTCCGGTGAACTGCTGGACATGTGGACGTTCAGGAGAGAGTCAGATTTGGTCTACTAGGAGCGCATTTTAGGTCCATTCGAAAATTTCACCCGAAAGCCCAACATCAGATACTTTTTTTTTCAGTTATGTTGCAGCGTTCACATTGGGATAATGAGATGCACGGGGGACTTCACCGCCTCCGTCTACACTGTATTCAGTATTTTCCAACATCAACAGGACTGCCATGAAAAGGATCATAAACGATGGAAAATTGTGAAAAGTGTGAAATTTCTTTCTGAATTTTGCTGAGTCGTTTAGAATTTTTCATCATAGTTTCTTTTCATTTCAATGTGACTTTTTTTTTTTTAATTCAGTGAGTTGCAATTAGTTTGAAGAGCGAATGCTTGTTTGCATTCAAAGTGAGTGACGTCATGCACGCTCATATTGGTCATGAACTTGCACGGTTAATTTACGACTGCATGTTTTGTGTACGGTGCTATGTTAGAGCGATGGCAGGATATAAACACATTTGAGTGGCGCATAATATGGCTCTTTTAAAGTGTACAGTCCATTCGCGCAGCACGCCACAAAGGCTTTGGACGCACAAATCATCCCAGCAACGACTCGGCAGGTGTCGTCTGCCGGCCGAGCTGCGTGTGCGCATTCCTTAGTGGCGCACACGCGGTGCTCAAGCCGCGGCGTGCGCAGTTGTAGCGGATAAATCACGGTCTTCCTTGGGTGGGGTGTCATCCCGTTTGGGGGCAAACAACGGTCACGTGGGCAACAAGGTTCTTCTCTCATGCATTCTGTTGTCCATTGGGAGATTCCCCCTTGTTGTCACGGCAACGGAGTGGGCGATAAAAGTCGAGGCTTTTCAAAGGGGTGCGTTTTAGGGCGCAGCGGTCAACAAGTGTGTTTTGTCCGACAAGAGGATTAATCGGATAAATGCAGAGAGAGAGATAAGAGAAGAGAAAAAGCAGGACAAAGCAAAATCTTCGAGTCGGCTGCACACGAGCCGAAAGTCTGTTGAGTCACTGTTAACTCGGTGACCGGCCAAACAAGACGACGGCATGATGTAAGCTTTGGGAAGTTAAGCTATGTCTACAGAAACCTCCTCCATGACGGCATTCTTCTGTTCAAATAAAACACTGGCATAGAAACGGAGTTCAGAAAATCCAGGAAGAAAAAGAAAAAGAAGAAGAAAAAAAAAAAGAATGACTTGCTTGTTAAGGTATGAAGAAGCACAGCAGGAGGTCAGCTTCAGTTTTTGTTACATCGCATTTACTGTTGTCTATTTTTAATTCAAAACAATTTCTTTTTCTAAATAAATGAATAGTTTCACCTTCAGCGCCTGTCATAATAAACGTTTCAACATTTAATACCGAAATTAGGAAATACAATCTCATTACTTTTCAAATCAAATCGAACTAAATGAAGCAGGCCGTGGCTAGTTAGCGCGCTAGCCTAGCTTTCGCCTTGCCTGGCCTCTTTTCAGTCAAAACTCAATTTCACAAAGAAGCCAGAGATGGACTATGGGGGGGGGAAAAAAAGGAAATCAGTGGGGTGTAACCGAGGGGCCAGATATGAGAGAGGATGTTAATATTTAATGTCTTGGGGCCCTACCCCACATCACCCCCCCAATATTGGCCTCCTTCTGCCTTGCGGGGCCTCCAATTAACACAATTCTGTCCTTTTATTCCCTCCTCGTAGCCTCGCTAGTCGCTCCTCTCCAGCCGCTGGCTAAATATGAAATTGGGCACGAGGTGGCAAAAAAAAATGTACAAGCAGGAGTGAAAATGTGAGCACATGGAGTAAGATGAAGTGACAGGATAATGGAGTCCCCAGTGTGTCTTCGCCACATATTTATCGGAGTAAACGACTTAATGGATGGGAATGATATGCCGAATTCGGCTAGGTGAGGCATGTGAGTGCCGGTAAGGAATAATGGTCTAGTTTTTTTTTTTTTGGGGGGCTGCCCTGACTGTTTTGTCATATTAACTAACTACAGAATGGACATGCGGTTAAAATGCACAAGTTCAGATGCAAAGACTCGGTCAGAAGGGATTGAAAAGTCTGTTAGCGCTGATGCTGGTGCGAACGAGAAGCTGACCAGAAGTCGTCTTTTTCAGTACAAGTTACATGTATGGCGGCCGGATTAATCCGTGGATGGCTGCCCATGTGAACGTTCCCATCTGAGCTAAATTGATCGAACATTCAGCCGGTAACATTTCTTTTATAGCAATACTCCACCATAAACAAGTCATGCTAGCAAAGCTAGCCAACATGGCCCATTGGCACGCTAATGGTTAGCATTGATAGTTGCGGGTGGAGAAGCCGATGATATTTGAACACAAATGGTGGAACAACAGATGTAGACAGCTAATATAACAATACTCACTCACACATAGTCTTTATCCACTCCCAGAAATGACTGATATGACCGCATCTTTGACAAACTGCGGCTCATCTCTTGAAAAGATCAAAAGCCGGATGAGTCGTATCTCAAGGCCTGTATTGGTTGTTGGCCACACCAACAAATGAACCAACCAATATGTTTTTCGCTTTGCTGGACTCACCTCTCCTCAGAGGGAGCAGCGCCTTGTGGATAATGTACGTATCCTTTTCAGAAGCAAAAGCACAATCTGTAGTCTGTCAAAGCGAGACCGGAGGGACGAGCGAGGCTGACTGGGTATAAATAAAACGGCAAAGACATTAGGGCTGCGGCTAATCTCACTAAAAGCTCGGGATAAAGTGCTGCCGCCTGGGCTGTTTGGTCTCTCGCTCGCTGTCATTTCCCCTTGAATCAATTCACCCTCAAAGTCATTTCCAAGCATGCTGCGCAGATAAATACTCGGCCCATTTACGCTAATGCAATCCTGCCTATGGACCGTACGTGTGCGCAGTTAGGAAAAAGCGCATGGGTTTATCTCAGCCGGAGGGGAAACGAGACTTCGAGTAAGTACGTATGCAAATATACAGTATGCTCTCTATACTAACCTGCCAAATCCATTTGTAATTCACAGTGCCCTTCGCAAGTCAACAACTCCATTCTTCAAACATTTCCTCTTGTCAAGATTTTTTTTTTTTTTTAAATTCCCATCCACCCGCAGCAGCTGTACTTTCCCACCCGAGCATTTGTGCTGGCCAAACACAAAGGGTCACGCTCACGCCATCCACAAACAATGAGTGTCAACAACACCGACATGATGCCGTACTTTGCTTCCTTATTTCATCACTTGGGAATTTTTTAACGTCACTTTGCAAATTCCGGCTGTTTCGTGAGCACGGAAGGTGAGCAGTCGGGGCAAAGAGGAAAATGATGATGATAAGCATAGCATTGGATCTTGAAGTGATGGAGGGAGCATCTCTGTCCTGGCTGCTTGGTGCAATTTGAGTCATCAAGAAATTGAAGGACTATTATTTGTTTGATGACCTATTGCTGAACTTTTATCGTATCAATAGTTGCTCTCACCTGTCAATCATTGTCGCGTGTAACATTGCAAAAAAAGTTCTGTCGTTTTTATTTTGATAATTTTGTCAATGTTAGTCATTAAAAAAATAAAATAAAAGTCATTAAAATGAACAGACATATATAAATATATAGAGGGGGGAAAAAAAAACCACATTTTAGTCATATTTTTGCCAAAAAGTCACATTTCAAGAAAAGTTATCTATGAAAATGTCTTGATAAACATGTTGGATAGTTACAAAAAAAAAAAAAAATCCATTTTGCAAATGATTGTAGCTGTACATGCAGCCATTGGCCAAGCTCACCTTTCAGTCACTACAAATGCACATGAAGTTTAATGTTACAGTTTTTACATTTAGGTATGACACCTAAGAATGTTAAAATGTTCCCTGAAACATTTTCTGGAGCACAAAGAATACTTTGATAAGGCCGAAAAGTTTGACCCAAGAATGGATTCCTTCACTTTCAATTCATCTGAATGTGAAAAATTGCTTGTCATGGCACGAATGCAAGCAGCCCATTTTAGTGCCTCCCTCATCGTCTGGCTGCAGGAGCACCGAGCAGCACTTTCCATTCCAAACACTTTTTGCTCACTCGCTAATCAGCCCTCATTTTGGCACCGGTTGCCTGAGCATCTCCAGCACTTCTGCCTTCAGACTGACACAGAGAATGATGTCGTCACTAGTTTAGCAAGTCATCTTGCACTGTACTGAGATTTGTGTTGCCGACTTTTAGATCGTTTTTAAATATCAGTCGTCATATATTGTTTCACCACGCTGCAACTTATGTTTCATTATTAATAGTCCTAAAATAGCAAACTGAAGGATCCCACTCGCTCACCACGCAGCAACTTGTGTTTCAGTCTTGTCAATATTTTTTTTTTTAAGCAAGGCAATAAAGGCACTTACTAGCTCAGTCAGCATGTAGGTGCTCGCAGACTTTCTGATGTCACACGCCACCCTTAAAGCTTTTCAATGGATTCGTTATGGCGGACCTACTGTACACGGGTTTGGAATGAATCGCCTGCGATAAAGTGAGAGTTCTCTGTGGTGTCAAATGACAGAGTTTTGCGTGGACAGGATTTTGAAATCTACAAATACGGACTCAGGCGGGGATTGGGGGGGGGGTGACAAGCCATCCTTGCTGTAATGAGATAACAGGCCACTGGCGTGCATCATTTTAGATTATTCCTCCTTTCTTTCCTTTCTACTCATCACTCCTCTATCCAGGATACATCCAGCATGCGGCAATAGAGTGGCTAAACCCCCACACCCCGCACCCCCCCGAGTGTGCTGCGCCGATAGAGGGATATAGAGACTGAGGCGTAAACATGCCGCACGCCTGAGAGGGCAAGGGAAAAAGGGAAAAGAAACCGACAGGGAGGACCTGAGATAAGGAAAGGCAGCAGAGATGGTGTAGCGCACAATACGGGTCACCGGCTTACCTCCACACTCCCCCTGACATTGCGCAGATTAGTCCTGCACCTGACCCCCCCCCCCTTCCCACCCCCCGCCCCCACTCTCCCAGCCGCGCTCTCCCACTCGGACAAACAGCGTCGTTACGGTCGCCACAAAGGCCACATTCGGCGGGTGGCGAGAGAGACGCCGGGAAGCCCTGCTGAAGCGTGAACGTCCGCATTGTACCGGGGAAACCTGCGGACATACGACCTCCAAATGACCTCAAACTGTCCTCTGTGTGCCCACTTGATTTTCACACCTCGTCATGCACTGTAAAATTGTTTCTCGTCTAGTGTACCAGTCAAGCGACGTAAGTTTTTTGTTTGTTTTTTTTGTACTCCGCAACAACGTATTGGAAGTCGAATCACGGTCGTTAAATCGATGAGATTGATATTTTTTTCCATCACAGTACAGTACCTAATGCTAGCATTCAATATGAAACCCTATGGACCCGAGCTAATGATTAGCATCTATGTGGCGGTGTTGTTCACCAAATATCTGAACAGATGAAGATAGAGAGTATAACGATACTGACAGGCATATAGTCTTTATCCTCTGTAAAGAACGACCAATATTACTGTCACGCTGAGAGCCTGCGAGAGGAGCTCAACTTAAACGACAGTACTATGTATCTGTATGTCTTTCTTATGCTGCCCCCAACGGGGCTGCACCACAATACATATCCCAATAAAGCTTTTTTTTTTTTTTTAAATTGAATTTAAATTATGGCGTTCGTTCCAAACAATTTACTTCATGGGACAAAATCGTAAAAAAACAACATAGTACATGTTTTTCACGATTTTTTCCGAACTTTCTAATACTATGTTGAACCGTTCCCTGGTGGAAAAAAAATTTGTCGAGCACTGATTTAGCCTGTCAATGTGATGCATTCCGGAGCCCGAACAAAAATGGGACATTTTTTTACACTAATAGACTATTTTACGTGTTTACACTGATTGCCTGACATAAATGTACAGTATTCCTTGCTGATTCTTCATTTGCGCTGGACCCCAGACAGACTTCGGGCCATGAAGATTCACATCTCCATTCATGTGTTGCTTCATGAAGGCTGTCTCATTGTTTTTGGTTGCCTTTACAGTCAGACGGGCTGCGATTCGAGCAACAGCTGCTGTCCCCAAACACGGCATAAGCCCTTGATTTCATCTCAGCCCAAATCATGAGCCTTTTGTGTGTCATACCTCACACACACACACAGCACACACACACACACACACACACACACACACACACACACACAGAAAAACGTTTTCACGCCACAACACCCTGAACCAATCCCCCCCCCGTACCCCCTTGCTCACTTTTGGGCCTTTTATGCCTATTATGGTGGATTAACTTTCTAATACTTGGATGAACTCCAGTAAGTGGGGGGCACAGAGTCACACATCAGTACACCGGCAATCTCTGGCTGGCAGATATGGTCACAAGCCCGCTGGCGGAGACGCATGGAGCCTTCAGCAGCCAGATACCGGAGGCAAACTCCCATGATGCAGCTGGGGAAGGGGCGCCCAAACCCGACTAAGCCCCTTTATTAATCCCGCTTTATCCCTGCACGATATAATAATTCAGACTTCATTAGGATTCTGCGGCATTCTTTCCTTTCTTAGAGTTGATTTGAATAACCGTAGGACCGCTTTGTCATTGTTTGCTTACAAAATTATACACTGCAGTGTGAGACTCCGGAGTCTCCAATTTGCTGCAGCAACCGTAAATCTTTCGGAAAAAAGGAGTTACCTTTTTTTTGTGTGGCCAGCAAGTCTCACAAATGTATACCTGGTAAGAAGTGACAAAAGTAATACAGAAACCAAACACTGCAGTATGATACTCCACAGTCTCCTCTTTGCAGGTGCCGCCCTTTATCTCTTCTTGGATAAAATGAGCCACCTTAATGTGGCCAGCAAATATCAAAACTGTATTCCCTGCAAACAGTGACATAATAAACACACAAACTAAATACTGCAGTATGATATTCCACAGTCTCCTCTTTGCTGCGGCAGTCCCAAGACATCACTTGGATATAACGAGTCACACTAATCTGGACAGCAAAACTATAATAAGTACATTTCAAACTCCAGAAGCTCATGCGTGATATGAATGGACAAAGATGAAAACAAAGGATCTTTTTTCAATGTAGCTACAGTTACTTTTCATTTTTTCCCCCCCAATCATTTTATTTCATTTGATTGAACAACATAATTATCATTGTTTTGCCAATTTTAGTTTGTGTTTTTACGTTCGGTTTCGTGAACTATACTAACCTTGGGGCTCACTAACAACGGCGACGAGTGAATTCTGGCATGGATGGACGGACGCCTTGGATATCTCCTCCAGGCACTCAACTGATGTCAGCTGTCACGCAGATAGTCTCGTTAAAAGGAGATTAAAAAAAAAGGCCTTTGCTTAACTGCGTCCTTTGCTGCGCCTTACGTGGCACCACCTTATCTTACAAGTGTCTGCGTTGCTCAAGAGCGTATTTGACATAAAGTAAGTTCTATTTTTGCAGTGACACTTCCAAACAGGCCAGAAGATAAGCCGGCAGACGAGGACACAGCCAGCCGCCGCCAGCACACGTATAATATTGTCAGACGCCACACATCGTATATGAGGACAATGTGTGTCAACTGTCTTTTTTTTGGGGGGGGGAGGGGATTTGCATTGAGGCATGTGACACAGAACACAAATGTTTGAGTATACGAAAATAAACTGCACTCCACAGTCTCCACTTTAATGCAGCAACACTTTGTCTCCTTGGATAACATGACTCTCCTTAATGTGGCCAACAGGTCTAAAAAATGTACAGGTAGCTATATATGACAAAAAAAAAAAAAAAAAAACGATCAAGCAAAATAAACAGGACAAACTATCCTAGAGGCTCCATTTTTGCTGCAACCGCCCTAAATCTCCTCTTGTGTAACTTGAATCTCCTTGACGTCGCAAACAAAAGTTCTCACAAATGTACACGCAACTAGAAATTCCAAAAATCATCATGGAAAATAAATTGTTATAACAATGCTCCAGGGTGGCCCTTACTCTCCTCTTGGATAAAAGTTGCCCTGGATGAATGGACACAAATTCCAACATACTACTAAAATCTCCTAAATGTTTTCACTTCCTGTAAGCCCTTTTTCTTTATCTTCCATCCATCCTTCTTCTTCTTATCATTTGGGTTGCGGCTGATCTGGAGTCCATCCCAGCTGACTTTGGGCGTGGTACACTCCACATGAACTGCCAACTAATCGCAGGCCCTTACTCTCGTCTTGGAAAAAATAAGTCTCCTTGGCGCCGCCAACAAGTCTCACGAATGTGTACACGGGTTGAAATTAGTAAAATGAAAATGCAAACTACACACTGCAGTTGGATACTCCACTTTCTCTAATATGCTGCAGTAGCCCTCTTTCTCTTCTTGGATAAATGTACATTCAAACTCCGAGAAACTCTTCTTGAACTCAATGTTTTCAGTTCCCGTAGGCCCTTAGCATCCTTCTCTTTTCTATCACTTTCCACAGTCTCCACTTTGCTGCAGCTGCCCTAAATGTCCTATAACATGATTGTTCCCATTGGTCAACCAATGGACAAAACATTCACAGTGGACCAAAACCTCAGAAAAGGTCTTCCTGAATTCCAAGTTTGAGCAATCTGTCGGTGTACCATCACGCAGGTGTCCCAATATTTTTGCCCACGTAAACAGTTAGTTAGCTTGTGTGTGCGCGTGTTAAGCTTGCAGAAAGGCCAGCTGATCTGCAACATAATAGCCCACCTGTTGTCGCCCATCCTCTCTGTGGGGATACAGTGAGGTGTACAAAAAGCGGGGGGGGGGGGCATATTCATTAGCGAACAGCTGATGTCGTTTTAATTCACTCCATTTTCATTAATATTCTTCTCTTATTCTATCTGCCACCATAATTGCATATTTTCCTCAAACAAGACATTTGCTCATGTTTTCAGGGTTGGGTACATGTCGCCATGGTAACAGACATACAGGCTGTTTTATCACAGCAAGACAGGCATTATTGGTAAAAAGAAAGGAAGGGCAGGGAGCACGAGGGACTTCAGGGGTCACGCGTCTGAGCAACGCGGGCCGGGGAACGGATAGGGAAACGCGGCGGGCGGGTGGCGCCGCGTGGACGCTGAGGTCAGGTGATTATTGATTGGCCGACATTATGTGGACGGCGGTGGTGGGGGAGAAGTAAACAGAGGCAGGATGAATACATTGTAGCAGCGCATCAAAGTCAGGCTGCTGACACGAGCCTGCGGGGGACACAAGATGCTGAAAGGCTGGATTACAAAGCGGGCCGACACGGGTACGCAGCCTACTGACCTCCATACGATGAGAGGTGATGATGTAAAAGGAAGACCAGACCAAAAAACCAAAGGAACACTCCAAGAGAATAGGAGGGGGGGGGGGGGGGGGTGGAGATGGAGTGCACTTCTACTATGGCAGAAAAATATGGATGCTTATCATTCTCCTCTCTTCTGGGATATTCTAGCACGCTGGTTGAGACTTTCGATTACTATTCATAGCTTGGGGGATGAAGTCATTAGCTAGGAAATTGGACACAAGAGACTCAATCAGAAGTGCTGTGATTTCAATATCCATTAACATTTTGAGGGATGCCACAAGAGTCACAAAAAAAAAAAAAAGAACGGATGAGCCCCACGCGTTGAACGCCATCCGTCAAAGTCACACCAAATAACTCCCAGATGGCTATCAGTTAAAGCTAGCCGGAGCCGCGTGATAACATCGCGGAATGCGCGGAGGCCCAGCGAGTCAAAACAACGACGTGTCTCGACCTGCACGCGGCCTCGCCTCCGGTCTTTTGGGCGGCGCAGATAACCGGCGGCCGCGTCGGAAACAGAAGAAGTTGCGGCCAAACCGACTCAGATCTCCTAGCAAGATGCAACCTAGCGTGGCGCGCCGGAGCGCCATATTGAATTACATGTTCGCGCCTCTGAGCTCGTGATTTGTCACTTGCTGTAAACAAAAAAAAAGTCATGCATTGTCATGAGCTGCGGAATTTTGAAAAATTAAAAAAAACAACTGGCTCCAGAGTGAACATCTGCTTCCCTTTTGTTGAGTGATGACAAATGGCAAAGACAATAATGAGCTGTTAAACAGGCTAATGACATACATGCAATTAGTCATCCCTCGCAGTTCACATTTGAGGGATTAGCATAACAGATATTTTTCACTCTGCAAACTTTCTTGACACTAATATGTTCTGTGGGGCACTGGCAGAGCAAGATGGGGGGGCTACTAAATTTGCAACCCTCGTCAGCCAGCCCCCTTTGGCATGTCGTCATTCGAGTGATACGCTTGGCTCGCTTTTGATCTTCCAACCGTTGTACCTTCTCTTGCCAATTTTTTTTTTTTGGTTTGGTTTTCTTAGGAACTCATAGTTTGGATGTTTGGCACAGGTCAGGAAAGGACAGTAAAGAGGTTTCCCATGAGTACAGAACCCAGTAAAAGTTGCTTTTTAAGAACAGCAGGACAGATTATTTATTTGATTTTTGTTGTTTTTTTTTGTATATTCTCCCTGAACCAGTGAGTGCACAAATATAGCGCCTTGGCCGAGGTATGTGTTCGACTGGGTGACTGATTTGATAGAATTATTTTGAAAATTTCATGATAATTTCATTTGCATTCATCTGTTAAGTTGAAACACATACAAGATGGATAACTTAACTTCTCTCTCTCTCTCTCTCTCTCTCTCTCTCTCGATATATTGAGCAAGTAGGGAGCTTTGAAATAGTTTGCCTGGGGTGCTGACGCTGAACAATCAGCACCTCAACTAACCCGGTACCATCTTCTCCTCCTCCTCCTCCCTTGCCAGGCATCTTGAGCAAATGAAAGCTGGAAGCTGGAGGAGGACGGCTTCAGTAGGGAGGTGAAGAAAGATGGATGAGGTTAAAAAGTAGTTGTTGAACATTACATACCAATGGGATTCCAAAAAAAAAAAAAAAAAGATGGAAATGGAAAGGCATCAGTCATTTTGGGCAATTTCGCAAACTGAGCTTTGTAACTTGAAACACACAAATGCAAAAAAAAAAAAAAAAAAAAAAAAGGAAGGCGCAATGAAATGCTTGGACGTGTGTGATGTTCATTCAAAAAGCGAGTGTGGGAGACAGACAAGGCAAAGGAGATGGACATGAAAGCCGCTGCGACTGTTTTGAACTGGTTTGAATCACACGAGAACCTCAAAGGATCCAAATCGGCATCCTTTGTTACCTCTGCCAAGGAGGTTAGGCGTAGAAAAAAAAGTAGTGTGTTTCCGGTAACCCGACCGACCGAGAATTTCTACCTCGAACAAAAACGTTCCGGTCGGCATTTTTTTCAAACCTTCTACATTTTTGTGTAATAATAATAATAATAGTACTGTAATGCCCTTCACTAACGGGGAGAAGGATGCACGCAGTCGCTGATGCAATTCGGCGCTTTTTAATAAACAAAACAAGCAATAAACACACGCATTCAAAGGAGTTGCTGTTAGCCACAACTCACGCTCATGCGCTCCACACTCAGATTAACTACCGGAGCCAATATTCCCCAACCTCGCCCTCCCTTTCTATGACGTCACACGAATACAAAAACAGATATTACAGTACATTTCATTTATACGCCTTTCAAAACACTCAGGACGCTTTACAATCAAAACAAGAACAATAAAACCACAGACAAAATTATAAATAATAAAAGGAAAGATGTTTACATCGGTGCAAACTCTCGCGATATTCACGTTGAGCATGCGTGTCATTTGCCTACGTGTGTCAACATTGAATCATGGCGGCGGCCGCGATCTCCGAAAATAGTTTAGACCGCGTTTTGTGTGTTGCAGTCTAGCATTACTACACCTTGTGACGAATATTTTATTCATAAAGTTACCATGCTACAACCAGTAAATTATAGAATAACCAATACTTTTTCATAATATTTTTCACAGCGATTAGCCTACAAATCTAATGACCAATTTGCCATGTAATCGTGCCTCGCGTCGTCCGTCTCTCGCTCTCGTGTTTTGTGCACACGTCACAGGTGAGTTTAGTGATACGCCTTCGGACGATTCATACGAAAAATCAGACTGGCATTGCCATTTCTTAAATGAGCGTAATTAGTAGACCTTCGTGAGTTTTTTCGCCGCCATCTCAAACTTTCATCCGCGATTCCTCAATTTGCGGACTAAAATAGCAACCCGCATACGCACCTATCTGTTGCGTCCCCCAACACTCAAAACGAAAGTAAATTCGAAGAAACACACCACACACCACAAACACACAGAGGCACAGTGAAATCGCGTTGATCACACAATCAAGTCATGTGCAGTGACTTTAATGGTTAAACTATGTTTCGGTACTGTAAAATGACGCCACGGAAACGACACGCTACGGTAACTATTGTTACGTGAAATCCTCAGGGTGCCGTAGTTTTTGTTTGTTTGTTTGTTTTCCTTCGGCGGCGGGGTTTCAATGTCTCCTTGTTTTATGTTTTATGGTTATTTTGTTTACATTTATGATGGGGGCGTGGCAAAAATATTTTAAAAAATAAAAACATTTGTCCGACCTACCGACCCTATGCCGAAATTTCATGTTACCGGAAACACACTACTATTTTTTCTACGCCTTACTCAAATGTTTTTGTCAACATTTTATTTGTTAGCGAGATTGGGCAGAAAATACAAAAGCGGTACAGAGGAAACTTCAAGGAGGCCCCGCATAAGGAAGAATACATGAAATGAGTGCATGTGCCGAATTTTCCAAACATTCAATTTGTCAGGGAATAATGCTTGAATGAGTTCTTCGCTCTTTCAGTAACACTCTCCAGATATTGGCAGTTTGTTGAAGCCCAAGTGACTGCGAGACGGCTTTTCTTTTCTATGAATACTTTGCTGGCACTGCTTCCATGTGAGTCACCTGTGTGTCCCCCCACACACACACACACACCCCACCTGCTCTTATGAATGTCATCAAATAAGTCAGGAAATGTCATCGGAGAACTCTGCGCTTTTGAAAACGTAGAGGTTAAAATTACACACATCCCACTTGGAGATAGGACGCCCCGGGGCACATTTTGACATTTATGGTAAGGTGCAGGCGCAAAAGCTTGTCGATGCAGGTGGAAGTGGCCTGCAAAGTAGCGCGAGGGATGGTTGGTTTAGTCAGGGACTGGAAAGAGGTGAACAATGGAATGCCCAAGGGGGCGCGGAGATGAAGGACAGGAGATGCGGAGGCTGTCTGTCATGATTGCTACTCTGAACTTTTCCATGGCTGTTGTGGCGAAGGAAAGGGAGGGAGATGATTCAACCCCTAATTATGAGGCCACCGGAAGGAAGCAGAAATTGAATGGCTCTTGACCAGTTCCCTGAGGAACTCCAGGTTCGCAATATAGGTACAAACTATTGCTGGAACTACTGGAAGTGGAAACGGGACAAAAATATTGAGTTGTAAAGGGTTTTCGGAGCTGTTCTGAGACTGATGTTCAAGCCCTCCTAGCGAGATAAGACAACTCTGCTTGATTCCTAGTCTCTCTTGTGTTTTAAGGTTTGTCAGAAAGGTCTGATTGCCTGAGAGACCTGACAATAGGGTTCATTATTTACAAAATGATCATTTCCACGAGGAACACCACACACGGAATATGAAAATGAATGACCCCTGTCCTCCTGTTGCGCAACATATGGACAAAAGTATGAGGACACCCACATGAAGTAGAAATGGAAGAACATATGGAGTAACAAGGACATATAAGGTTCATCATTTACAGCTGAAATTAAACATACAATATTGAGAAGAGTATACTGCAAAAATGACATATATGATTCATTCTTGACAGAAAATGAATGTACCTAGATCATTTTCCTGAGGAACTCCACGCGTGCACAATATAGAGTATATGGGAAAAAATTGTTGGGGTACCTACAGGAAGTGAAAATGGAAGAACATAAAGTTGCTGTGAGAATATAGAGGGTTTATACTTTCAAGAAAAGGAGTGCAGCTTCAACAATTCCCTGAGGAACTCCACACATACCCACTTTGCTTTGTGCACTCGTAACAGAAAACGGCCTTCCCCAAAGTGCTCCCGCAAATCCACAATATCTTGAAATGGACAGCCCTGACCCAGGCGAGAGTCGAAGAGGCCCGGCACAACTCCTTATGGATTCAAAACCAATTCGCAAACTGCTGTTTGGCTTCCGAGCCATTTGCGAGAGAGGGCGGATTGAGACAAAAGAGTGTTTGATGAGCAAGCTCGCACACAGATGCTCTGCCATCGCCGCACACACGTGCACCCGCACCCAGGCACAAATCCCACCAACTGTTTGCTCCATTCATAACATTCTGCCACATATGGGCCCCACATTTTTCGACAGGAAAGAAGACATCGCATGCAGCAAAGACAACCAAACACAAAACACACAAAACATTAGCGCGTCGACCGGGACATAGTTATTGTCTATTTATGCCATTCAGAGTGCCATTCAAGAGGGCATTTTAAAAGGCACATGGCAAAAAAAATGGATATGACTATATTCCATTTGATTCATTTGTCCCTTGCCATGATTGACACGGTGGATTTTCCACCCCCCCCTCCTCTATAGAGTGGCAGGGGCGGCAGCTGAGTAAAGAGCGATATCAGCTTCCCATTCCTGCTGCCTCGCCGCTTTTGCCAACTGCCACGCGTCTGGCAAACTGATTTGTCTTACTTGAAGGGATTCCAACATTATTGTTTTTTTTTTTTTTTTTGGTCGACTATTAATTTGTCACTCACTGGGTACAAAGAAATAGACTTTTGTATATTTGACTCTATTTGTCGTAACAGAGTGGAAACTGTTGAAACTGAAATAGAGGCGTTCCCCCTAAAGAAACTGTTTCTAATTGCGTATAATTAATCATTTGAACTGAAAGGATACAAGAAACCATTATCCTAAAATACTTTTGAAATGTGATGACACAAAAAAAGGCAGCAGAAGTGAGAAGTGTACAAAGCTTGTCTCTCAGTCGTCAACATCCTTCCATGACACCAATTTCGACCGGGCCTTGCTGGCATCTTGTGGCACCTTAGCGCCTTTCAAAATGCGAATAGGTACGTTTTTCAGCAAATAGCTAAGTACAAGTTCCACAGGGGTGGGAGGGACAGAAACAGATGAATTCATATGATGGGGCTTACTGTAATCGGTCACAGGCTGAAACTGTCAACATCATAAATCCCCTTTGACTGCAGTTATAAGCAACATTTCAACATTATTAAGTGTCATACAAGTGCATTAAAAAAAAAAAAAAGAAGATTCTTAGAGGTCTTTGGAGGTGCGCCGATGTCTCCATGGGAATGGTTGCTGTGAAACTAAGGACTATTTTTTTTCAAATTTGTGTTTTTCTGTCAAATTCCGAACTGCAGAACCACAACACGGCTTGACTTTCGAGGTTCCACTTGCACTCTGACCAAAGCCACTCAGACGACGGCAGCATCCTCTGCAAACAAACACACGAAGCTTCGTGCGACAAGTCGGGCTTCTGTATTCATCCGATACTGGAGTTTGCGCACAAACACGAGCCCCACCTGCCGTGTTTACAACCGCGCCTGGCTCAGTCTGATATGGCCGCTTGTTTCCACGCTGTGTGGATCATTTGGATCGCGCCAAATGTTTGTACAGGAGGCTCTGGCCGCCAATCCCCCCGTGGGTCTCCAGCTTGGTGATCAACGACCATGTGGGCTCAGACCACTTTAGCTCTCTTCAACTAAAGCTACGGATTGCTTGGCTGAGTAACCGTTATAGCGCGGGCGAGGTGCCCGCGCATCCTGCCGGCAGGGGTGGCCTACAAATCAAGGAGAGGACTTTCATCACGCAATAAATGTTTGGCCATGAACTGGCCGCTTCAAACGAGCATGGTAGACTTATTTAATTAATTATGGTGGTGGGGGGTTCGTCAGATTGTTTGGGGGGGGGGGCTAGTCATGAGCGATATACCGATCAAAATTCATATAGCTGTGGTTCAAATTTGGGAGTAAACAGGCAAAATCTTGAAGATCAAATCAACATGGCAGACCTACTGTGTGCTTTCTGGCATGGGTGATTCAGATTTTTGGAGGGTGTAGTCATGACCGACACAACCACCAAAATTTCAAGAAGGGGAGGGTTCACATTTGGACGTTATCGGGAACTGGCAATTTATTTGGCCGTAGAATAACGACAACAAAGAACATAAGCAAATGACAGAATAGACGTTCCTAACTTTGGAAGAAAAATGACCAAATGGCCCCCCGATAGGGAAAAGGTTTTAAGACACCCCTGCTATAGAGTCCTCGAATGAGTCCCGGTCTATTACTTGGCCAAGTCAACACTATTTGAAGCTCACCGTTATGCTCAGTGCCCTGCACCGCCCTCGAACGCACAAACAAACAGATGGGCCGAAGCGCGGGTGTCCGGTATTGCGTGGGTGAGGGGCTTTGCAGAATAGGACACAGGAGTCCATCTCCTCTGCCAAGAAGGCGCAAGGTCTAACGGTAACAGCCTGGACGACACGCTTCCCCCGACTGGCAGGACAGAAAACCTCACAACGCAAGCAAGGAAACAACTAAATGATGTGCCAATTTAAAAAAAAAAAAGAGAGGAATGGTAGAAGCGACGCCGAGCTTCGGGTCCCATCGGCAGCTGGTACTGCCCTCCGCGTGGACACGCGCACTCGCCTATTCATCACCCCGCCTTCAACCCTAGTCACTTTCACGTGCGCCGATTTAGCTCCAAGTGACTGATGCCCACCCACAGTCAAGTCATGTCCCCCTCGCGACCGCTGACACCCGCGCGGCGGCGTTTGTTGCGGTTGAACACTCGTCGCACATGACAGGCTCAGACTTTCGGTGAAATGTTTTCAGACGGGAGAGTGCAGATACATTGTTGTCCTTTTCCTCTTTCCCGTTCCTTTCTCCTTGCCTACTGTGCCGACCGTGCACGCGTGTGTGTGTGTGTGTGTGTGTGTGTGTGTGTGTGTGTGTGTGTGTGCGCGCGCGTGCTCGGCCCCACTATTAATACCTGAATTCCAACGGCCTGAAGGAATGTCTTAACAATGTGGCCTTGTTCGGGTACGGTACTGAAAAATGCATGAAAACGCACCGCTTCACCTTTTTAAATGAGATGCAACTCTGGCTTGAACTTGACTTCTGATATTAAAAAAAAAAAAAAAAAAAAAAAGGAACAGGCCATGCAAATGTTCATTCGGCGCATACTGCGGGGTCTTAAGCTTTGTTTCGGGCTTCTGCGCGAGGGTGGCACTAACCACTAAACCACCGCGCCGCCCCGTAAGAAGTATGCTATATATACAGTCAAGCCTCGGTTTTCGAACGTCTCGGTTTTCGACCAAAAATGTCGAGTTCTTTATGCCTCGGATGACGAACAAATTTCGGTCCTCGAACAAACTGAGCGCACTTGAACGCACCACTTGACTCCTCTCGCCTTCCTTACACGAGGAAATGACGCTTCCTCGGGTAGACGAGGACGTGACGCTTCCTCGTGTTGCTTTCCATTGTGAGCAGACGTGTCCAAAAACTTTTTTTTTTTTTTTGTGGTTTCGGTTTTCGAACAGCCTTCTGGAACAGATTATGGACGAAAACCGAGGTTTGGCTGTATTTCATATTTTATGGGGGGAAAAAAGGAGGCCCAGTGGCCCAGTGGTTAGCGCGTTGCCCTCACAGTGCAGAGGTATCGGGTTCGATTCCTGCTCTGGACTCCCTGTGTTGAGTTTGCATGTTCTCCCCGTGCCTGCATGGGTTTTCTCCGGGTGCTCCAGTTCCCTCCCATATTCCAAAAACATGCGTGTCAGGTTAACGGAACGCTCTAAATTGTCCCTCGATGTGAGTGTGAGCACGGATGGTTGTTTGTCTGTGTGTGCCCTGCGATTGGCTGGCAACCGGTTCAGGATGTCCCCCGCCTACTGCCCGAAGACGGCTCGGATCGGCTCCAGCACCCCCCGCGACCCTTGTGAGGATACAGCGGATCAGAAAATGGCCGTGCTGGGCTGAAAAGGAGTAACGCACTTAACTAGCCCATCATCCTCCCTCCGCCTCTCCGCCTTTGTCAGGCCTTATTATTGAACATGTGTCCTTTCAGCCTCGGCCATTAACCAAGCTCAGACACCATCCTGCACACAGCTTTCAATAGAGACGCGCACACACGCGCACACAATGCAGCGCACACACTCCTGGACAACTAATTGACAGAGGGGGGAGCCAGCACGTCTTTCATCATTGTCTACGGAGACAAATCTTCAAGTGTGTGATGTTGAGTGGGGAATGGGATCAAAAGGGGGCTGGGCATGGGCGGGGTGCGTGGCTGTGGGGAAGGGGGAAAGGGTTCTGTTTTCATGACTGCTTGTCGCGCCACGCAGGGAGGAAAAAAGGCCTTATATCCTTTGCTCTCTTCAAAATACTGACAGCATTCAGTTGAAGTCAGCGTTAACTTTGTTTTAAAACACAAGAGAGACTCTCGGGGCAAGACAGCGGGGTCGTAATGACTTTAGCGCCCTTTAATAACAACGGGGCTAAATTGGTTCAAGTCCGACATTGGCGATCCGTCACCGTTGCTGCTCTGCGCAATGTACGGACGCGGAATTGGGATTCATTTGGACTGATGGAGTTCTAACCCGATTGACGCTATTGATTTGGGATTAAATATTCATGCAAAAGCAGGGGTGGCCTCTTTGCCTTTTCCTGCTGGTGATGAATCAAAAACGGTGAAACTTGAGAGCGCCTGTTTACCGTAACGTGCACATGCAGGTCATCGACAATGCGAGAGTCAGATGAGGATTCGAGAAGGATACAGTATCGGCAAGCGAGGGCTCTGATTAGCTCCTCCTCCTCTGCATATTGATAGCAAAATGGAAACAGGACACGGGAAAAGTTTTGAGCCAACAGGTGAGTCAGAAAATGCTGAAAATTCCAAGGAGGAAACGCAACAGAGAGGGAAGCAACTCAGGTAAAGGACAGGAAGAGACTGGGTGCCGCATTAGCACTCGGCGCATGCTAGCTGTACTCTTTCTGCACAAAGTCAAGTTCACACAAGCAGAAAGCAGCAAAGAAAACTTGGGTCCCATGGTAGCGTCTTCACAGGGACTCCCTGTAAGCAGAAGCCTCAATAAAAAGAAGAGATATGACCTTGAGGCAGCTGCCTGCCTGCCTGCCTGCCTGATTGACTGCAACGCCATGAAAACTGACACCTGTTTTTTGTGACGCTCCTCCCGGCCCGGCGCTCAGGTGACATCCCGCTTTCCCACACATGCAAACACGAAGTCACGGTTACAAACTAGAATTTCAGATTTCCGCCAAGCCCTCGGGATCTCAATTCAGAGCAGACTGAAGGTGAATCTTCTCGGGTCTGTAAAATCTGTACATTATTTACAATCCCGAACCGCAACGCTCGTCCCTAGCCGTTTCCCAAATGCTAAACCCTGAACGGATGCCGGAGTAGGAGTTATGTGCTCCCTCTTACGAGTACCAGTCAAGAGGCGAGCAGCAGCATTCTGGATCAACTGGAGATGCTTAATGGAGGACTGGCTGACTCCAAAGTAAAGTGCATGACAGTAATCCAGCCGGGATGTGACGAAGGCATGAATTACAAAAGCCGTACCTAATTCCTTTCTTGCAATGTGAAGAAACCTGATCCAGGTCTCAGACTTCTCCAAAACACGGCGAAGGAAAGAGGTCAAGTCGATTTTGACTACGTCGCAGAGCTCTGGTGGGGCCGGACAATCTTTTGCAGATACCCACTCTTGCATCTGCCTGGGGAATGAAATGATGGCCTATGTACTGCCTCTTCACCACTTAATGGAATTCAGTTTGTGAGCATTGGCAGACGCAACAGAACCAAACAAGCGGCGGAAGCGCACATCGAACCCAAACACCAACACTGGCCGTCTCTTAACCGGCAACCTCCACGGTGACTCCGCCCCTCCTCCGGCTTGTGCGCCTCCAGCGTGGAGGATTGATGTCTCCGCTCTTGTCTCGCAGGTCCCAGCGGCCCAGTTAAAGCAATAAGATCTCATTGTCAAACAGTGACCAGCCTCACCGGAGAGGTTAAACACCGCTGCTTAACCATTAACTAGATTAAATTCACGGGGCCGCAGGAATGTTCTCAAGGCGATGCGAGACAAAGATTGGACATGAGAGGCGTCTCGGGCGATAGTGTGACCTCTGCGTGCTTGGCCTTGGCTTTTGTCGCGGGCGGCATAGTCAATTTACACACATCTAGGCACACAGTACAGTATACCCGTGGCGAAGGAGACGCATTCCAAGGCACAGTGAACTTTCAGTCACCCTTGTGGTTATCAATACACCCGCCGAGATAAGCGCGAGAAAGAATTCTTCAGCGATCCATCGGCACAGTTGCTCGACCACTACTTCAAATATGTACGCCGAGTCGACAGAAAAAGTAGCTGGCGCCCTTTGCGGGAAGGTTTTCCAGCCAAATAAATGATGGGGGAAACGACCGAGGGCAGAAATAACCGATTGGCTGTTTAACCCGAGCAAAGCCCAAGCCGAGGCCAGAAACGCAAGCGAGTGAAGCGGCAAACAAGTTTTCTTATCTGATCACCCGACGCATTACCCAAATATTTCCAAAAGATATGGCGGTGTGCGATGAGGAAGTCATTCATCATGCTTGAGTGATGAGTGAGTGAGTGAGTGAGTGAGTGAGTGAGTGAGTGAGTGAGTGAGTCTAAGTCCTTCCATTTTTCCTTCTTAAACGGAGACTGGGCTAAAAATGGTCGGTCTTTGCGTCTGGTTCAACATTAGCAAGCTAGCTAACCTTTGTGGGGACCTGTAATGTGTGTGAAACGTGTTTCTGGGCTCGTGTCGGCAAATGGCGCTGTCGTGTTCATTTAGTAGGACGCTACGCTATGTACGTAGCTATTGCCAAACGGCACACCTGGATCCACCCATCAGACCTGTATTGTGGTCAACTTGCACTTAAATGGACCACGTGGTTCCTATTGTTCCAGAACTTTGGATGTGACTTTGAAGCCGTTGCTCTTGGGGAGGAATTTTTTTTTTCCTGTGGTGTGAGGATACCATGGAAGCTGCACAACTTGCCACCAAGCCAGCAGGGGAGGATCACCACTAGGTGGTAATTGAACCCAGCGTGTGAGAGGGGGCAGGGGGGGCCGGGGGATCTTTTTTGGAAGGGGTGCATTCGACAACTGCTGCTGAGGCAACTGTTGATGTCTGAAAAGGCAACAGCTTGCGGGGGCTCCCAGAGGACACCCTGCCAGCCAACAGTCAGATGGTGGGGTTGAGGTTTGCAGCGGTTGCGGTTTCCTCTGCGCTGCCAAGAGAATGATCTCCTCGTCCACAGTTTTTTTTTTTTTTTGGTGGGGATCCCCTTTTTTAGTTAGTATTCTTCACTGCTAACACGCACTCTGTCTTTTCTTCACCGCCGCCATCTCTTGCGCTCGTGCCAATCCGAAACCGATTGACCAAAACACAACTTGACTCGACTCCGCAGTCGCGCTTCTTGATTCTCCAAGTGACTCTTCCGATGTGTGTATTCTGCAACATTTTCCGTTTTTCAAAATCAGGACCACAACAAAAAGACATTTGGGAAATCTGTGATTCACATCAGGCCGATAGCACTCTGCGCCAAAAAGGATGGGCGGCACTTAACCTCCCTTTCCCTTCCCTGCACGAGAGAGCTTTGTGAATTTTTCAATCTCGCTCCATCCTACGAACTGCAACCCTCCCCGCCCACCCCCCGCACCCCGTTCTCCATCGCCACGACTACCGGCATCGAATGTAGAGACACAAGGACACACACGCAGACCCCGTGGAGCCTCTTTTCATTTCAAGGCCGCATTTGAAATTGCCCATCGCCATCACCTCCCTCCCCCGAGACAGGAATAACAAGACTCTCTAGCGGCAACACAATAGTTAGCTTTAATCATCTCTCTCATCCCGTGACTTCATCTGGCCTCCCCTTCCTTCCGACCTCCCTTCCTCCCATGGTGCGGCTCCCACTGATGACAAGGAAGCTCATCTATAAAGCAAAAGCCTTTCACCAAATCAAACGATTCAAACGAGCCTCTTCTCTCTTCCCCTTAGTCCTCCTCCACGACGAGACGAGATGCTATTATGAGGCTGCTGAGAAGGAACCATCTCCCGTCTCGCTGCCAATGATGGAAGGAGATCAGACGGGGCTTGAGTGCTTTGGATCGTTGGGCAACGATGCCAAAGGAGGGCATTTTAAAAATGGCCGGGAGTGGCCGTAAATCTTCCGCGGTAAGCTTTATAGGGAGGGGCGTAAAAAGCAAGCATGGCTCTTTCCCTGCACTAAAACAGCGGGCAATCTTCCTGATTCTACGCCGCATCATTATCTGGCAATCGGACACAAAAGCACAGGAGCCGGGAAAGCGTGGTAAATCACGGCGAGCAAAAATGAGCACAAACACCACTGGATGCCAGGGGGGGCGGCGGGGGGGCAGGTTCAAACAGAAGTTTGTGACGGATGAGGAAGATGAAACTGTACTGCAAATGAAATAATGTAATGGCAAGCACATTTCTGAGGAAAGTATTGAGTGCTTTTATTTTAGTGTATTTTCATCCATCCCTTTTCCGATCCGCTTTATCCTCACATGGGCCGTGCGGGGGGGGTGCCTCCTCCCAGGTCATCAGGGCCTGGATCAGGCCGCTCTGATGGAGTTTCACGTGTCATTTACCACAAACGTAAACAGCGCAAGTGGGTTTGTTGAAAGGACGGGGAACTTCAAATCCCATTTCCGAGCCCAAAGCACTTCCTGGTGAGAGAAACCCAAACCTGTCCAACTTTCAAACCGCCGGAGGCTTCCAAGTGTCTCCCGGTGGTTTGGCGGGAGCACGGCCCTGGTGACAAAACAACAAACGCACCCCGGGTGTGAGCTAACTTCGCACTTCTGCGAATCTCTGCCGAGGCATTGTTAGCCCGCTTGTTTGTAAACGGATTAGCGGCGGCGAGCGGGAGGATTAAGCGAAAGAAAGGAAGTCCTTTTTTTCCCGCCAAATGCAAAGAGACGGCGAGCAAACGCAAAGTTTACGTAGCGCGCTACGACACGTCCTGGGGAATGTCACTATTTCCATCACGGGACTTCTTGTTACTGGCAGGAGAAAAAAACATACTCACCCAGCAGTCAGCCCGCTGACTCGGGTATGAATCACCTCAATAATTACAGCCCCGACATTCCAAAACATACAGATGCCTGAATGACAAAGAGGGGGGGGGGGGCAAATATGGACCCGCTCTTCCCAAAGGATCTGTCACTCAGTGCCGCACAACCCAAAGAATCCAAGTCAACGTCAAAGCCAAGACATTTTTTTTTAAAGTGGGTGCCTCCTGCTGACTTTTATCGCCTTAAGGGTAAATGACACTTTTTCTAGCCTAATACCAGAATAATTGCAAATGGCTGCAGGGGGTTGTTGCTGCCAGGCTAAGTCGGGTATGGGATGGGGTGGGGGGGGTAGAAATTAAAATGGAGGAAATTACTGCAAGGCATGAAAGCAACCAGAGACAAAGGAGTAACACTTAACACGGCCGACGCTTGTCACGACGATTTTCTCCACTTGTTGCGACTACTTTTAGAGTCGACTGCGGTTGGACGATCCGCCGTGTTGACTCTTTCCTCCAAAGTCTTCTTTGGAGATTAACTCACAGAAGACTTCTTCCGAGATGGCAAGGCCGTTTTGCCTCACAATGTTTTTGTTTTTGTTTTTTGTGCCGGAGCATCCTTGTCACTGGCCGAACGCGAACCTTTCACCAAGATAAGCCAAGTGGGTCACGAGGCATCAGCATGGGAACATGTAGCGAATGCGCACGAGATCGCAAGCATGCCGTGCGGTCGTGTTATGTGTCCCATGATGCCGTTTAGTGCAGCGATGGTCATTTTATGAGCGCTAACTGGGAATGCGGGTCCCCCCGAGACCCTACATGTGTTGCTATTATTAACGACGGAAGAATGCTAGTAGATGGGGAAAAAAAAATAGAGGGATTTAGGAAACAAACTTTTTATGGACATGGTGAAAAGATGACTTGCTTTCCCACAAAACATGACGTGAGGGCGGGGGGGGGGGGAGATGAGCGCTCAGCCTTGAAATCAATGGAGCGCCATTGTCACACAGCTTCCAGATGTGCAATCCGCACCGCATCCTTCAATTAGACGGCACTTCAATTAGGGGGGTTAAGACCCTCCTCGTCCCTCCCCCACGGTACATACCACCATGACAGACAGAAACTTCAACAGGTAGGAGAAGGAATGAGACTCCCATTGTTTACCTGTAATTGTTTACGGTGGTTCCTTGAGATACAAGTATAATTCCTTCCACGAGCGTGCATGTAAGTCAAGACATTCATCTCAAAAAACTATCACCCCCCCCCGAAACAAATGGAAATACCATTAATCATTTCTAGTCATGCCAAAAGCTCCAAAGATTGTTGGAATGTGCATGTTAATAAAGAAAAAGAACACTCTAATATTGTACTTTCGAGGGCATACAGTCCTGACAATGAAATGAAAGGTAAATACATGTTTAGGATTGTGACTTTTTGGCTTCAATTCATCATTTGTTGTTCTTTGCAGAAGATGAACGCACGCCCGTGAGTATTGCATCATCTATCTACATGTGTTGCGCCACCAATTGTGTTGAAATGTCTGTTGCTTAAAGGGTTTTAACACCACCACATCGTTGCTATGCGTTAGCATTCGTGATGACATTTCCCATTATGTGCTAGCATTAGCCTGAATGCATCAGACGCGATGGTGGTTTAAATACACAACGTGTCATTCTCCTCATTGGATGTTTAGTTTGAGGGGCAAACTCAACCGCAGACAAGAAACATCTTGCCGCTTGTTGTGTTTTGCCGTCACAAAGTGCTACTTGTTGTGAAATGTACTGAGTAAACTGCCCACATACAGGACTCGCAGGTCAAAGTGAGAGAGAAAAACAAACGAATGAACAAAGAAAACAAAATCAGCTAAATAACCTGCCCGTGGCAAAATGTGGCCCCCAGAGCAACCACAACACCTCAGGCATGTTTACCTGTAATTGTTTACGGGGGTTCCTTGAGATACAAGTATAATTCCTTCCACGAGCGTGCATGTAAGTCAAGACATTCATCTCAAAAAACAATCACCCCCCCCCGAGACAAATGGAAATTCGATTAATCATTTCTAGTCATGCCAAAAGCTCCAAAGATTGTTGGAATGTGCATGTTAATAAAGAAAAAGAACACTCTAATATTATACTTTCGAGGGCATACAGTCCTGACAACGAAATGAAAGGTAAATACATGTTTAGGATTGTGACTTTTTGGCTTCAATTCATCATTTGTTGTTCTTTGCAGAAGTTGAACGCACGCCCGTGAGTATTGCATCATCTATCTACATGTGTTGCGCCACCAATTGTGTTGAAATGTCTGTTGCTTAAAGGGTTTTAACACCACCACATCGTTGCTATGCGTTAGCATTCGTGATGACATTTCCCATTATGTGCTAGCATTAGCCTGAATGCATCAGACGCGATGGTGGTTTAAATACACAACGTGTCATTCTCCTCATTGGATGTTTAGTTTGAGGGGCAAACTCAACCGCAGACAAGAAACATCTTGCCGCTTGTTGTGTTTTGCCGTCACAAAGTGCTACTTGTTGTGAAATGTACTGAGTAAACTGCCCACATACAGGACTCGCAGGTCAAAGTGAGAGAGAAAAACAAACGAATGAACAAAGAAAACAAAATCAGCTAAATAACCTGCCCGTGGCAAAATGCGGCCCCCAGAGCAACCACAACACCTCAATGCTGCCACATGTTATGATGGTGGTTGTGAGCATGACAGGCAGGGACTCTTGAACACTTACTGGAAGGGGTAGTGAACCAACTATACACATTTCTTTTTTCTATTTTTTAAATTAATATGCTCCACAAAATGGTTGCGCTGAGAGAGTGGGTGGGAGCGCTGGGTGGGGGTGGGGTGGGGTGGGTGTCAGGCCCCCCTCAACCATCACCGATATTATGCCAGAAACCTCATAGCACAGCGACTGTACGGGAGGAGCGAGCTTGCCATTGTAAATCACTAATTATCTTTTTTTTTTTTTTAATAAGGACGACGAGCGAGTCCCCCCCCCCCCTTTAAAATGTTGCAAAATCCAAAAATTGATGTTGGGGAGAGAGGGGGGGGCGATCCAACCACTCGACCCCACCCACCCGTGCTATGCTTGAAAACCTCTACATGGGTGTGGTCATGATGGTCAGGTGAGCCCATCCTAAATCTGGACTATAGATTTTTTTTTAAAGAGGACCACAAGTACTTCTGTATTATTCGCTTTTTTTTTCATTGAAAGTTCTCAAATGTGGCGCCCCAGGTTATCTGCAAACCCACCATCAACTACTGGATACTACTGAGGGAGTAAACCCCGCCTCCTTCCGGAGCCAAACGAATTTAAATACAGTACATTCTTTTTAGGTTTTAAAAAGAACAAGTGACCACGTATTAAGAATATGAGGGGACTGGACTGATTCGAGTGTGTGTGTGTGTGTATGGTTTGGGGGTGGGGGTGTCTTTTGGTTGCTGTTTGTTTTGGTTCATTGTGAAGGCAACCCAAACACAAACTCGTCTTGGAATGAATGGGATGAAATACGAGCAAAGTCGGACACTCTTACATACCGTTTCCTCTTATTATTATTATTGTTTTTGGTAAACCATTCGTCTTTGGCATCACTGCCGTGTGTTAAGTTAGCCTGGACCTGCAGCGGTGTCACCAAGGGGGGAAGAGGAAAGCGCCAACAAGTGCAATCAAGTGTGGAGAAGGGGGACTACCCCCCCCCCCCCACACCCCCCGGGCTACACTTCAAAGCAACGTCGCCAAGTTAAGGTGGGCCGGAGCGGACCACCAGAACCTCACAAGCAAGTTCGCACTTGTTGGAAGGACGGTCGGAATCCATCCATCACGGTTTCCTTCGCCAAAGCACCCCCGCTAAAGTGGCAGTTGACCTCGCGTGGAAAGCACACAGAAAAGTTGCCTTCGAACTAAAACCAGGCAGCTCGGGGGAGCGAAAAGCGTCTTACCGCGCGGCGGCAAAATTAATCAATTTAAAAAAAAAAAGAGAGAGAGAGAGAGAAAACTTACGTTGCAATACGCAGAGCAGCAAGGTGCACACAAGCCACGCGTGTCCGAACTTTATCCCGTCCATGATGACAGCGTTTTCTTTTTCTTTCTTTGTTGTTGTTTTTTTTGGGGGGGAGGGGGGGGTGAAAAAACTTTCTGCTCTTGTTGGTTCAAGCAAGCAAGCAAGCAAGCAGGCAAGCAAGTAGCTGTTGTGAGGCTTGGGTCTTCTTTTTGGAACTGGAAATCTCTCTCTCTCTCTCTCTCTCTCTCTCTCTCTCTCTCTCTCTCTCTCTCTCTCTCTCTCTCTCTCTCTCTCTCTCTCTCTCTCTCTCTCTCTCTCTCTCTCTCTCTCTCTCTCTCTCTCTCTCTCTCTCTCTCTCTCTCTCTCTCTCTCTCTCTCTCTCTCTCTCTCTCTCTCTCTCTCTCTCTCTCTCTCTCTCTCTCTCTCTCTCTCTCTCTCTCTCTCTCTCTCTCTCTCTCTCTCTCTCTCTCTCTCTCTCGTACACGCACGCAGTAATCTGACGCGGGTGGTACTCCTCTCGATATATCTGTACAAAAGGTACCCCCCACCCTCAAATCCCCCCGCCGCCTCTTTCTCTCTCTCTCTTTCCTATCTCTCTTTAAACTCACTCCTCCACCTCACTCACTGGCACAGAGAAGAAGGGGGGGAAACCCCGATCCGCTTGAATAAGCTTTCCACAAACGGAAGTAAATGAGGGAGATTTTTTTTTTAAATAAAAAAATCACGTGATTAGGGGGCGTCGGGGGGGAAACTTGGTTTTTGCTTTTTCTTTGGCACTTGAGAAATGTGCTGCAGGAAAAGGAAGCCACTGCGACACAGTAACGACTGTCCTGACTACTTGGGTTTTTTTTTGGAGAACCGTAGAAAGGGAATGATGACAACCACGGAGCTAGGAATGGAGCGAATTGGCTAGAGTAACACTAAAAAAAAAGAACATTGCACATTTAAATTTCACGAATGGAGGCAAAAAAAAATGCAACTTTTTTCCTCATACAATTACACTGGTCAACAGCAAATTTTAATCAGAGATGTGTCCCCAAAAAAATTATACACTGATTTCAAAAATGTATTTTTTTCTAGCACATCAGCTTTTTGTTTTTTTATTTTTTTACTATTTTCATAATTTGTTTCTAAATGTGACTTGAAAAAGGCTTTCATAATATGCATTCTACCACATGTTGTAATTTATAGCGATGACGTTTCAGGAAATAAATTCCGCCTGTTGCCTAACCCTAACCTAACCCCAAATTCCTGAATAGCAATAAGTATACAGTACTAAGATATATTATTGTCATAATAATAATAATTGAAAAAAAACCAGCCATTTTCTGCAACTGTCATACAAACTAATAAAATGGAATTTAATAGCCATTCGCAGCAGTGTTACTATTGAAAGTGTTCATGTCTGGGCCGTTCCACCAAATGAGTGCCGTTGGCTTATAACGCTCTCAAAACAAACTTAAATTCAACTCTAAATCTGACAACACTCTCGCAATGTTTTCGGGGGCCCATCTAAGACAACTTAAATCTTGAATGCCATTGCTTTGATGCACAAGTACACAAAATCTTTTCATTTGAGCGGCAGGACTGAAAGCATCAGCAGTCACTTTTCGTTTGTCATTCACCAAAAAGAAACTTAAAAATGGTTAAAAGGAGGAAGATAAACAAAATTTACGCTCTAAGTGACTTGGGATGGGCGCGTACAATACGCACAGGAGGTGGTTTGATTGTCCTTTTCTTTGACACAGGATATTGCAATCCATATTGCAGATGTACAAAACAGATATTCTCAAATTCAAGTTTTTTCTTTTGCCCTACAAAAAAAAGTTCAATAGAGGCTAGTCGAGTCTGATGAATGCCATCTTTTGTTTCTCAGATTTTATTTTGAAAGCCATCAATAGATTTTCACTGAATATAACAAATTGAGTTACCATGTGTGTGAAATCCGCGACATGCCTCGCCTTACCCTGACGTGACGTGGAGATAAAGGGAATTAAATATGTAAAAAAAAAAAAAAAAAAAACATTTCTAAGGGATTTACACGGACGGTAAAATCTCATTTTAGGAAGCAAGGACAAGCAGCAAATGATATTTTGGATGATCAAGGCAGTTCAAATTAATCTTTTATATTCTGAGTTATTTATTAAATATGCAAATCAGATGAATGTGCAGGGCACTTTGCTTGATTAAAAAAAAAAAGTTTGTCGCATTTAATTTTATCGTGCATTTATACAATTTATTTCTTGGGTGACGCGAATATCAGTGATTCGGCGGATTTACCCACATGAGGAATTTGGTGGGAGAATCGTGTGAATTGGAAAACAGAGCATCTCTTGAGCATCAGTCCCTATGTATGAAATTTGAGCGTAAACATGTCGCGAGGGCAGGGAGAGGCGGGGTTGTCACAATCGATGGAGATTTCGTTTCGGAGCCGGAAACAATGTTCAGCATCCTTCAGCTGTCTTGCCGGCCGCGTGAGACCAAGTTCCTGCCGTGCGTCGTAGACCCTCAGTCAACATACAAACGTGCTTTTCATTTTCAAAGCAAGTGGGAGCCATTTGCTGGGAGTGGGCTAAGCTGTCTGTTCCTTGCAGACATACCATTCATTCCTAGACATGAAATCCCCTCACAATCTGTTTGGGTATTTACAGGCTAGGCTGCAGGCATACCGTCGTGAAAGTGGCTTTTTTTGACAAAAGCGGTCCTAAACGTGACTTGCGCAAATTAGGTCAAACTGAGACCAACAGGAGCAATTGGGGTTATTTCGCTCTTGGACTCCCCTCTAGAGTTGTCGAGTGTTTCTCAAGATCAGGATGAACTGATTGGGGCTCCTTCTCGTGTGTGCGACTTGGTGACTGTAGTGCAGTCATGGCGACACAAAAACGAAGACGATTTTCACGACGACTTTAAGTGACCCGGTAAGCGACAGTAATATTCAGCGTTTTGAGCAGAGGATAAAGAATATATTCCTGAGTGTTGCTAAGTTCTTTCTCAACCGATTGGATTCAAATATCAGTTGCTTCAAGCACGGACCGGTACGCCATCTTGTTCAGCCCTGCACAGATAAACTGGAGGGGAACAGAGCATAAACGCCCCAGTTGGAAAAAATACTTCAGCACCCCCGCCAGCACATTGATGATTAGTTGCCTAAAACCTGTACTACCACGAAATGGAAAAAAGGTTCGGGACCACTGGCTTGACGGAATTTCATTTCCGCACATCGATGCTAGCTTAGCTAGCCTATCTGAGTGTTTTGTCTTGTAAGTTAGCATTAAGCTAGCAGACGTCCGTGAGTTACGTGGAATGATTGTTTAAACCTCAACTGGGAACGGCAATAAACTGTCCTGACTTGTTCCCTCTCTCCCACTTGTTGTAAAGTTAGCCACAGAAGCTTGTATCTCAAAATCACTTGTCAGTTCCAGCTGTAAATTCATTTGCGGATGGGGTTTTTTGGGTGGTGTGCCGTGAGCTTTTTCCTCAGACGTTGAAAAGCGGGAGTAGATGGTGGCAACCAAAACATGGGGCACGTCTTGCAGGAGCAGTTGACACACATTCCGAGTGTGGTTGTCTCCCAAAACAGCTGGCTAATATTTTTTCAGGCCCGTGACAAGAAGTGAGGCGATACTTGCAACCTGCTCCGCTGTAACGTGTGAAGCTTTGATAGTAACCCACAGCTGTTCTATACATAGCCTGCCTGCCAAGAACACCGGCAGCAGTTGATTCACGCTACCGGGGGGCCACCGGTTTACCCTTTCGCCTTCCTCGAATTTCTGAGATTTTTGTTTCGGAGGAGGAAAATGTAGGAGGGTTTCCCACTCATCCCCGAGTCTCAACCTGCTAACAGTCACGGGGTCTGTCTTTTTCAGATGGAAGATCTAACAAGTCCTGACGTAGTTTGGTGTAACCTTCGCATTTTCTTACATAAGCCCGGCGTCATGCCGCAAAGCCTCGTCTTATTAGATGCTGATGTGGTCGAGCAAGGGCATTCTTACGTAAGGACTGCAGTCATCCAAAGTGTGATTGACTGGATTGCTTCATTACCTAATGGAGCTGCAGGAGAGCGTCGTCAAGGGGAGGAGGAGGAGGACGGAAGAGGATGAAGAACAGAGGTGACCGGTAATGAGGAAAGCAGAGAAAAGGGGAGAATATGGGAACAGAGCCATGAGTGCCCATAGTCTCTTTCACACAGTTTCGAGAAAATTGGTGGACACTCGTACCTCTACTGATGAACGTCTCTTCATACGAAATTTCCAATTTACGAAACGCCTCAACAGGAAAATATTGCCTCTTGAAAGAAATTACAAGATACGAAAGGTAAAAATACAGTATGGGCTCCTACTCGCCGCTCCGGGTTTCCTGAATGGAACATACTTATAGCTGCTCTTCCATTGGCTATTCCCGAGCATCACCCTGGCATCCCATTGGCTAAGAGGGACCTCTACCGGATGTGTCAATGTGTGTCGATAGATAAATAGACAGAGATGTGTCTATGCGGCGTCCTCGTCATTCACCCCTCGGGCCATAGTTTTACTTAAAGGTGAATCACCCAGAAAAAGTGTTCACCAGTCGGGCCATCGCTCACTATGCGGATGTTTGCCTTGGATATTTTCGAAGGATTGTTCAAAGCCGACAAAAGCAAACGTCCTTGGATCAGTTCTTTACAAAACGCCAGGCAAAAAAACGTGGACTAAAGAGGGCAAAAAACGATGAGGACACAGTTAAAAGTTAAATGACCATCATTTTTATTCTTTATTCTTTGTTTTTTCATGATGCACAACTCTCATTTATTGTGCAATAATCTAATTGTAACATGTATTTGTTACATATTTTGATGCATTTTTTATGCTTTAGGAAACATTTATGTCTGAATTTTGGGGGCTTGGAACGAATTAGGGCATTTACATGGAAAACGCGTCTCTACTTACAAAATTTTCAAGTTGAGACATTTCTTCCAAAACACATTAATTTCGTAAGTAGAGGTACCATGACACCGGGAGATGTGTCCAACGCATGTTAAGCATCTGATACTACCTTGGAAACATTTGCACATATCAGTTTGTTTTTAATTCACGCACACAAAAACAAAACCCAGCTTTGATGAGTTGTGTGAAAGGGGCTTGTCAGGACAGGAGTGTCCGAGCAAACGCCCCGTTTCTACTTTGAAAGTTACAGGAACAGTGTGGACTTTCAAGAAGCGACCCTATGCGCACTAATGTCTAGATCTGTTCTTCCAAAATGACATTCTCGGATTGAGTTTCAACAAACGATGACCCAAAGCTTGCCTTTAGGATCCCGCCTTGGCTTGGGAAGCCCGGCTGAGCTCAGGTTAAATTTCCACTCTCACCTGGGAATGCCTGCAGCTTAGGTCAGAAATGTGATCCCCTGTGCCGCGGGTTCTCTACTGAGATGGATGCGCTTGGAATACCTTGACAGGTTGAGTGCACTAACCAATCCCACGAAGCATCCAGATGTTTCAACTCTTGAACATTGAGTGGCGATCAACCGGCAAATCAACTGCCAGGTACAATTCGTCTCATTTAGGCAGAGCCCAAAGTCCAAAGAACAGCGGGAACATGGGCCCAATCCTCACATGGTCTCAGCCAGACACGTTTTCCAACTCTTCTGCAAAACCAGATCATCAAAGTGGGCCCAGTCAGTCGCAGCCACCTCCACAAAACACGTTAACTGACGGCTTTGACTTGCATTCGAGGCTGAGCCGCCTCCCCCCCTGATCAGAATTCCTGATGAACATATGGGAGACCCCAGTAATTGGCGCTCACAATCTGGTCGGCCCCCAGTTTTTGAAATGAGGACTGTGAACCTCCATCTGTCAGGAGGCCTTCTTCAACTACCTTTTCAAAAGTCGATAATCCAGTTCACGCTGACTGTGAAAGCAGGCGTGCGCCCCATTTTATTTCCACGTGTGAATAAATGGCAACGAATGGCAAATGAGGGGCCAGAATTCACACCTGAAATTTCCTGCCTTCAAAGGTCGGATCAAGCCCAAACCGAATGCCGACTGGATGTATGGGTACAGCATAGGCAGGGTCGACTGACGAAAAGCTTTTATCCTCAATGATCATGTGAGGAATGTCAAGTCAATGCGTCATGGGAGCAGCAGCCTCAGCAGGGAAACCGAGACTCCTCTCTCCCCAGCCACTTCGTCAAACTCTTTCGGGAGGATCTCGAGGTTTGCACGGTCTTTCCAGCGTGGCCTGGATGGGCCTCTTGCCCGTGAGACATTGACCCAGAACACCTCACCAGCGAGGAGTGCAAGAGGCATTCTAACATGATGCCAGAGCCACTTCATCTGGCTCCTTTCAACATGAACGAGTCTGGTTCCTCCTCGGATGACTGTGCTTCTCACCCGAACTCGAACCCAGACAACCTGCGGAGGAAACTCATCTTGACTGCAACCGTTAATAATAAATAAAATCGGCGCATAGAATAGTCGGTTCAACCCAGAGTACCTGTAGACTCAAATGCGTGATCGGGGTTTGAAGTCCATTTGTGTTGAAAGCAATCGCCATTACTACTCTTGGAATATTAAGGATTTTACACATCTTTTCTTCATAGAAGAGTTTTCCACATAGGGACGTCCAGACGTTGTGATGTTTCACGCGCTCACACGCAAACTGGCAGTACTTGTCCTGCATTGCTGTGTCGAAGAAAGCAATCGCCGTTCGCCGACAAGTCATTAAGGTCTCCTCTTTTTTTTTTTTTTTTTGGTGACGACCACAAAAAGCAAGGAGATTCAGCTGAAGCGACCCACGATGATCAATCTACTACTGTAAAACGAAAACATCAAAAAAAGCGCGGCGGAAGTGAGCAACCCGAGCAGGCTAGCAAGTGACTCGTCAGCATTTTTCACATTTCAACGGCGGCAATCATGTGAAGATCAGGCACTTGATAAAAGGTACACAAAAGCAAAACCGGCAGACCTTGCAAAAAAAACAAAAAAAACATGAACAACCTGGTGTCATGTTAAAAATTACTTGTGACATGCACCCCCCCCACACACACACACATCTCCTTTACTCTATGTCACAGACCGTAGAGAGAATATTTAACACAGCAGCCTGCAGCCAAGAGTTTCAGTGAAACAGACACAGAGGCACTACAAAGGCAAAGAGACGTGTGATGAAAGAATAATGAAGTGAGCAGATTAAACGTGGGGGGCTTTAATTCCAAAAGTAAGGGGATGAGTAACATGTAGCCCTGAGGAATAACTACAAGGGAATCAGAGCTAAAAAGAAGGGGAAGACCAAAAGTGAAGGTAGAAATAATCGGGGAGGATGTTGCATTGCGGGGAAGCATGAAAGAGAGACTCAAACCTTCACGCATTTCCCAATGTGAGATTTTGTTATGGTTGGACTATATTAGTCGTGATTCGCAGAGGATAAAGACTATACGCCTGAGAATATTGTTATATGATGTCTCCAAGTGCTGCCACCTGCTGTCGACTGAAAATGACATCACAGTTTGCTCAAGGCTCAAGTAAGGACCAATCACAGCTCACCTGTTTTATGGGTTCAGTCATGTGACATCTACAAGCAGAGTACTTTTTAGTCATTTTGAGTTGGCGGGAAATGGCAAATTGGCCGCCATCTGGGATGGATAAAAACGGGTGGATTTTGCCTCCTGAATTCATATTTCACAAACGCGATGTGAATCAGAATGCCGTGTCGGTGCCCCACGGACCAAATCATTGTCATGGACTTGCTAACTACGCTAGCAATCATTTTGACTTGACTTCCTGCCAAAAAAAAAAAAAAAGAGCAAATGAATCAATAAAAATCCGCCAATTTTTGCCAATGTTTCCCTCTGTTGGAAAGTTAAAAGAATACTAAAGGCCAAACTATTGTAAAAGGGTCAAGTGTCTGAGAGCTATTTTTATCTTTCATTTTGTAAGCGTGAAGGTAACAAAAAATAGGCTGCTTTATTCATGATATCGTTTTTAATGAATTGGCGGATTAATCGGTTATTGGAATATTATTCATGGAATAAGAATGAAGGTGATTAATCCGCCAGCTTTCATTCATGGGAGGGGGCAGACATTTTTATCCAGCGTGTGACCCTCCTGAAATTGACCTCAGCGTGCCTTCGGGCTCGCGTTGCAAACATCACAGCTCATCCGTTGTCTGGGTTTGGTCACTCGCATCTTAAAGCCAATCTGTGTTCTTTTCAGTTTTGCGTGTGCCAGATCGTTTTGGGATTTGACTCTGTTCGCCACAATCATGCAGCGGCGATGCAGCGTGGCTGGGAGTCGCTTTGCAATGAAGTCTCCGGTAATTCATCGTTGATCAGTAAAGCCAATGATTCAGCCGTTGTGATTCATCTCAGAATGACTTTTTTTTTTTTTTTCCACTTCCCTACTTGCTGGATCCATGACAGCATCAGTTTGCTAGGAAGAGAGATTCTTGCAAATCATTCACAATGATGGTCAGAAGAGAGGAGGAATGAGCTGTTGCCGTTTCTTTGGAAGATTTCCCAAAGAGTGAGCTCCATTTTGGCTCCGTGCATTCACAGAATTGATGAATACCAACCAAAAAAGGAACTTTGTCAAGACATCAGTCTGCTATATAATCGTGAACGGAACCGTTATGTATTCTGATAAATTGGCGACACAATTCAAAGCCAACACCATCCTGACACTGGCAAAGGCTGATTTTGATCTCAAGCCAGGTCCACACGTACAGATAAGTGGGCGGAGTTTGAGCCCAAGTCCAGTCAATCAAAGTCAACAAAGGCCTGATTATTGGTTTGCGTCAAAAGATAACGACCAATCCCGTGGCATGGACGGGGGGGGGATCTAACTGAAATGGCTTAGTTCAGACAATTGTTGCTCTATTTTAATAGTGTCATGACTATGTTTTTATAAAGTACAACATGATAGACTGCGATTTCTTTTACAATTAAATCAGACGTTATTAATGTCTTTTTTAATCGGAGGCTAGAACAGATTAACTGTGTTTCAATTCATTTCAATGGGGAAAGATGATTTGGGGCACGAATGTTTGAAATTTGGCCATAAATGTGCCAACTTTTCATTTTCAATTTCTACTCCAAAATTCCAGACAAATGTCCTGCAACACTGTTTTGAATCTTTACGATGTAGCCAATTCAACGTTCAGGTTGATTGTAAATGCTGTGTAAGACAAAGCGCATGTTGTAGTCTCAAACGGAGAGGCTAATGGAAATGGAACTGCGGTCACAAGGTCAGGTTGTGATAAACAAAAAAATGAGCAATATAACAAGGCTGAAAAAAGAAAACAAAAACGTGTTTCTCGCCGTTATTCGTTTTCGTCAGTCGCTGTCTGTACTCTTCTGGTAACCCACTTGGCTTTCAGTCCCAATGCACGTCTTGTGTAATGCATGGAAATGCAACATTCACCGACTCATTAATTAGGAGTCAGCTCTTTGCCTTCAAAGTCTTCACGCCTGCGCTTGGCAATTTCTCGTAAACAAACTCGCTCGCTATCTTCCGCTGCCCGATGGGTGAAGGAATGTGTGTGTGTCTGTGTGCGTGTGTAAAGACTCCATCGCGCCTACGCAACTCAAGGTTGGTGCTGTCTCTGCATTCACGTGCTCCCTCACTCTCACACACACACACACACACACACACACACACACACACACACACACACGCAAGCCGTAGGGCTTGAGTAAGAATATATCAACAGTTTTGCAGAATATTCACCCACTTTCAGCAAGCTTCTTGCAGCTTTTATTTCGGTCCACCCGGATGCGATTAAAACGTTACAACCGCCGTCCAGAAGCAAACGTGTGTGTACCTTCACTGCGCATCCTACATTTGCAGGTACAGTCGTGCCTTGAGATACGAGTTTTATTTGTTCGGTAACCACAGCCTGAAGTGAAATTATCGTTCGCTATTGAAATGAATGGAAATGCTATGCGTCGGTTTTTAAAAAAATGAAACAAATGGAAAAAACAAAATACTTTTTTTGTAATGTTTTTAATAAATAGCAATCGTACTTTACAAAAGCATACATTTGTGACAGCAAATAATTAAATGGAATCTAAATAAAGAGTTTTTACTTTCACTCGTATAATTCAGACAGATGGTTATATGTGAAGCGAGCGGTCGTAATTGCTCAGTAAGCGGCAGCGATACTGGTCGTCTTTTTTCCTCACCAGAGAATAAGGAACATGCACACAAGTTTTATGATACTGGCCATATGTTTGCCTGATCAAGGGCTCTTTAGCGTAATGCTAATTCACATTGCTATAAATACACAAAGTGTCAATCTCTTTGTTTGATGTTTAGTTTGACAGTAAATTTCAACTGGGAATGGCATTTAACGGCACCTGTAGATTGACCTATTTTTTCCAAAAAAGAATAATACATATTTGTATGGCAAGCACATAATGGATGTGTGAGCTCCACCTCCACTTGACCGTCTTTCTCTTCCCTGCTGCCATATCTGTTCTCCCCACCTGTACAGTACATCAATTGAGGGAGCCATCTGTGTGGGGCTGATGAAGCCTGAACCATTACATCTCGACTAATTCGAAGGGTGGGGGAGGGGGGGCATGACAGGGGCCAGGAGAAGGACGTCCCCTGAGACACCCACTCGCAGCGTGTACCCCCTCACGCAAGCGCACACCGCCCACACTCGATGCAATATGCTAATAGGCCCTTTTAGAAATGTTAGCAGCAATGACAGCTCTGTGTTACCAACTGAGCACCAGTGATCACTCGGCATCGAGCGAAGCAAAATAGAACACAACCTTCGTTAATTTTAATTCTGCGTTTCATGCCCCCCCCTCCCCGCCACCCCCGTGATGACTTGTCCCAAAAGTTTGCCGCACGTATTGCCCTCTTACTGTTGTCATTCTCGCTCGGCCAACAAACTGGACATTCACCTCTCCCTCCTACGTGCCTCTTTGCAGCCATTATGGGAGGCATTAACGCCACAATGACAGTGCGGTGGCGTGGGTGCGGTGGGGGGGCGGGCCGGGAGCGTGACACACGCTCATGCGGCCACGTAACTATCAACCGTCTCCTTTGTGACTCTGCAGGGGGCAGAGAGGGCGGTAAGGAGAAGAAAATGAAATGAAAGATGTGGCGGTGAGAGCCGATAAGACCCATGTTTTTACATTATAACTGATTGTTCAAGTGTGAGCGACCCCACACTTGACAAAAACGTTTAGGTGAGAATAATAATTCTCCTAAAACTGTAAATCTCTCAGGGTGATATTGTAATATCGGGAATTTTTCATCAATTCATTTCTAATCCGCACATCTTCACAAGGGTCGCGGGCGCACTGGAGGTCATTTTTCATCGTGGTTAAAAAAAAGATATATACTGTATGCATATGAGTATTGTTCAATTATCTGTCTGCATGTGTTGCTTCACTGTATGTGTTCAAATATCCATTGGCAAAAGAATAGAAAAATGTCAATGGCATTTGCCATTATGTTAGCATGAAGCTAGCGGGCCATTTTAAAGGCCTTGCTGGTTTTGCTTTTGTGTTGCTGATGAGTCACTTGCTAGCCTGCTCGAGTTGTCAAACTGTTGTGTTAAAATGTTTTTTTTTTATGATAAAAGCATTTTAAAATCAATCCACATTCTTCCATTTTTTGTCTCTTTTATCAGTTCCTTGTTTGTGGTTGAATCGCATTGTGTTTTATTGTCAAAGGTTGACCCTGCTGCCCCCCCCGAGGAGTGGCATCCCGAGGAGTGGCTGGTGACAATGTCATTAAAGATTTAATAAGCAGATTAAATGGCCAACACATTTTCTCCCACCTCATTGCCTCACTGTGAGCAAATTACTTCTGCTGCTCCGCTCGTCCATTCAAATCAATATCTGTTATTCTAATCAATTGGCAGCAGATGTTGTTTTTTTGTGCATAGATGGGATTCGCTTGCAACTTGAGTGCCTGGCTGCACGGCAGAGTGTATTAGGAGGCCTCCCACCACAATAACATCAATTAGCGTGAGTGTGTTTGGATCCGCGCTGCGCGTAATGGAGGCGGAGGGGCTCCAGCTCGAGCGCCCGACTTCCCGAAGCCCCGAATAACAATCCTTCGTACTCGCCGGCGGAGCGTGACTCAGCCGCGACCGCTTCGCAGAACTCTGACGCCATAAAGACGAGTCGGGGGGGGCCACCAGAGTCACGCGCTCCCTTGATGAGCTCACGCTTTCTCATCAGAGCGGACCTGAGCAAATGCGAGAAAGTGTTGGACCGCCGCCAAAGATGAACAGAGGGGCGGCTATGATCCGCCCGACACGTGGTGGCACACGACGAGGACTTGAAATACCACAATTGAGTGTGCAAGGCATCTACAGCTCATGAGTGACGCTTTCTAATCTCTACGGGGTTTAAGTTACTAGCAAAATAGTGGTCGTTGTCCCTTATGGACAAATGCGCTAATCAAATTGTCAAGTGGAAATAGCCCGGAGGACCTGCAAATCAAAATTGGGGCAGAATTTTAACCAAATGCTTGTTGTTGTTACTTTTAGCGTCACACTAAAGTCGGAGTTCAAACCGCCATCTGCAAAGTTGTGAGCCGCTTCCGAGGTTCAAATCGCCTTCGTGCCAGAGCTCATTTCAGCTGACGTCAAAGAATACATTCTTGACCGCAATGCCCTTCGTGTGGCTCAAGTTTGCGTGGGAATGGAAAAAGAAGCTTCGTGAAGCATCAAAACGTCGTTTTGTGTGACTTCATTTGCACAAACATCAAATAATTCACTTTTTGGGATTTTAACGGTTTGAAGCTGTTAAGTAGATGAGCGAAGAGCAAGAGTGAAATTTCCCATGACCGGCCCGGTATGAGGGCGTGTCACGATCACTGCATGCGTGGTGTCACTCAAATTGGCTACAAGCCGCGTTACAAAGTAAACAAGGCGCTGTAGTTTTCTAACAGTTTGCCCATCAGTGACTAAAACACATACCGATGCAGGATGATTGTTGAAATATTCCAGTACGAGTTAGTCGTTGGTTTTGGTAGAGGAGACTCGAGACAGTCGCTGAAATTTTGTCTGACCCATCCCAAAATGGATCCACTTCTTGCACTTGCAGTTTGTTTGTTTGATGCGCTGCTTTTTCCTCACAGTGTCGCTCTGTTTTGCTTCTTGTGTCAAACTCACTGACCCAAAAGAAGCTTTTCAGTCGGCCTCTGCGCGCTCTGTGTGAGGCTGAACGATAATCAAGTGGAATGGAACGCTTTTTGCCCGTTAGCAACAGTTGCTTTGCATCACAGCATAATCTGTCACTCTCCAGCCTCCTGGTTTTCTTTTTTTTTGGGGGGGGGGGGTGGCCCGTGCTCATCTACATGCACAGCAGTCTCGGTTCCAGCTGCGAATGCGTGATTGAAATGGAAATCCAAAAACTGGAGGGGGGTGGAGGGAGAACAGATTACGCGCCCGAATCGTCGGACTCCGGGCTGGCCCACCAGCTGAGCAGAGAAAGGTAAGCGGCAGAAAAGGAACTTGCTGGGAGCTAAAAGGCGGAGAAAGCAGAAAGCACCATTAGAAAGTGAGAAGAGTGAGAGTCAAAGTGGGGAAGAATGAGGAGGAGAAAGAAGGCACGTCGCGTCTTCAAGTCCAACCCTTGAAGGCAGACTTGATATTCCCGTATAGCATTTCCAAGGACATAAAAATGATCATATCCGGGAAGGAGGCACAAAATGTAAATTATTGGGGAGCATCCCACCCTCCCCCAGCCCCTAAGTTTGTTGGCAATTTAGGGGAAAAGTCAGATAGGCTATCAGATCGACAGACACTGACCGAGATGATGAAGTGTGCATGTGACGCTTTTCATTGTGCGACGAAAAAAGCGGAGACAGCCAGGGGAAGGGTCGCTGGCTGCAGTGGACCGTCACAATCATCTTAAATATGGAAAGATGTGGAAATATAATGACTGGATGTAACGGAGAAGTAAAAGTATACTTTTTTTTGGGGGGGGGGGGGGTGACGGGCAAACTGCAGCTTTGAGGGAAGGGATATTTGAGACTTTAGCTGGTTTATGCTCAATGTCACACTTAGGACCACTCCCTCACAAAATACGATCGACGGGAGTGGATTTCAAAATGATATTTTCAACAGGTTGAAGGATTGTATTTGTGAGATTTTTCAAATGATCGAATATACAGTATATCTGCATGGTAACGTTCACTGTGAAACATTTTATGAAGAAGTTTCTTGCAGAAAATAAAATAGCATTTGTTGCCTGTCCCTGCTTCCTAAAAAGACTTTACCATGAAATATACTTTTGATTGATATCGAATAGAAATGTTGAATCGTTTGCATATTTAAAAAATTATATTATATATATTAGAGCTGTCAAACGATTAAAATATTTAATCTAATTAAAAACTCAACTGTCATAATTAACTCAAATTAACTAAAAATTAATCATGATTACTCACGCATTTTTTATCGTTTCTGAATTTCCTTTTATATTTTTTGTCCTATTTTCCCCCATTTTAATGCTCTCATCAACATGGAATCATGAATCAGTTTTCTATGTGCAAAATGCAAATATTTACTGAAATAATTTCGATTTTCAATTTGTACAAATGTACCTGTGACTTCCAGTCCCGTTACTTAAATGAGGCGTTCCACACAATTAAAAAAAAAAAAGTAAAAACACATTGAAAGTTGCCTGCAATGGGCCAACACAGGCTTCAGATTGCACTCTCCACTCCCAAAAATAAAATACGGGCTTTGTCGCTTTTTGAGCCTTTTTTTTTTTTTTTAACAAGGACCCAAAATGTTCATGGTAAATATAATTCAAGACGGACCCTTTTTGAAGCAATACATGCACCACGGGTCGGATCCGGCCGCAGAGCAACCCAAATATTGAAATGATCTTTACTTTTGCACTTTGGCAGTTTGAGATATTTGTATTCATGAGAAGCGCGCGTGCAGATGGGTGGCTGTTGACCTCAGCTGCGGCACACAGCTGCGACAGACAAGGGTGGGAGGCAGAGATTGAGCCCAATCTCTCTCTCTCAATGGAAAATAAGAAATAGGAAATAATGAGAAGAGAAAAGGAGACAGCGAGACACAGAGAGACCGATTTCTCTTATCCGGAAACCACACGAGAATTTATTTTGTGCTTTAAGGTCCCGTAAGGCAATTAGTTTACCCAATCCAAAGTGGTCGATCAAACTCGACCCATGCAGGCAATAAAGAGAACATAAAATGATGTTAAAGCCACATGCGAGTCTCCGTTCATGCGAAAACCACTCACAGGTGCAATTATAACTTAGCGCTCTAAAAATATCGACATGAGTGTGACTTTTGGCGTCACGGTTGGTCTTCAGAAATATTCATGATCACGTCTGTTAAAATGTACTGTAAAACTAAGGAGGAAAAAAAACGAATTAAACCCTGTGGCTCGAAAACAACCACCTGTCAGTCCGCTAGCGTCATGTTAATGCTAATTAAAATCTGTGACAGTGCTTTAACCGTTTAAGCAACGCAAATGCTTTATCCACCGTGTAGAATTACTAATATTAGTGCCGTACCGAAGAGCTGAGACTCAGTGAAGCATTATTATGAATCCCACTTGAGTTCCAAGCAAGACAAACCTTACTTGTACTATGATTGACTGCTGCTTCCAAGGACTGTCGAGGTTCATAATAACGCCTCATTCATCACGCCAGTAAAACACAACATCCGAGACACGTGAATTTCCAACCACATCCACCCCGTTTACGCTTCACGCAAGCCGACCGAGGGGGTGTGGAGAGGGGCGGGGGGGTGGGGGGGGGAACGCAATGTTGATGTCTGTTTTGTTGTGGGCCACTTTGAAAGCAGTCGTCCTTAATTAGATTTCCCCAAACACAGCCTCACCTCTGTCTCATTGTGTTTGCCGATAGGCGCCGACAGGAAACGTCCGCCGTTTTTACTCCCACAATAACACGCCCTCCGTGCAGCTTTGCTCTCTCCCTGACACGCGAGCGCATGAGGCAAACAGTAACCCATTGAAAAGGCGAACGATAACAGATTGCTTATCTTTGGACACACAAAAGCCCCATTGAAAAAGTACAAGGTCACCTGTTTGGATATCAAGAGGAAAAAAACTAGGCTAGAATATCAAAAGAGTCTGAAAGATGGAGATATCGAGGAGCTAATTCACCAAAATCGATGACCAGAGACGGTCGACTTTTCAGTCGAAATGTGGAAGATCTGTTGAAAACAGTGACTGAATAGCCGCGACATACTTCAGCGACTTTGGTCCTAAACTCATTCAGTGCCAGCCATTTTGATGCACTTCTTCACACTACCACGTGAAAAAAAGAATAATAAACGGTCAAACGTAACAGGTTACAATACACTATTAATCGCAGCAAACCATTTCTATTATTGTTGTTGTGATTTCGTGTTTATTTAATTTTTTTTTTTGGTTCCTGCTTGTACGTTTGCATTTATGACGTCGGCGAGTGTGCGTGCTGCGGAGAGTGATAGCGTGGTGACGTCATAATGTGGCCAATTCTAATAATAAAACTTACGGCAGATGGGTCGCGCTGTGGTTGCGAACACTTTTTTGGGGGGATAACTTGGTTGATTTTGGGCAAGGGTTGTGGTCGCCGGGTAACGTTTTGAGCCGTTGTCCGTCGACGCGTTAGGCTAACGTGGCTAACGTCGATTGGTGCGCAACTGATTTGTATTGCTTACAAGATGCCAAGGAGAACCAGCGAGACAGTTGAGTCAAACAGCGGTGAGATGTCATTTTATGCACACGTCAGAAAATCATTGTGAGACCCAAATTTACTCAAGCCGAAGAATATATGATATAGGAATTTTGATTTTCGATTGTTACGAGTAATGTTTACATTGACAATCATAGAAACTGAAATCACACGCATAGGTGGAAACTGGGCAGCCAAGAACCCCGAAGGTTCGGTTTTACCTACATACCGCATACGACTTCACCCTAAAAGAGATCTCAAATTTACCGACAATCTAATAGCGGCGCTTGTTGAAAAGGGAGAACTACTTCGAGAGTCACTTGAGAAGTCAGCAAGACTAAGAGGCCCCGAGCGCAACTAAAGCATAACAGAGTACATGGTCACAACTCCAAGCCCTCATGAGTTACGCTCACCCTCTATGTGCAAGCATAAAGCAAGCAGACTTGGATGATAAACTGCGGGTTCCCCAAAGGATGTCAAATCTCATAAAGCTCTACCGCGGGCAGCCTGTCCCAAGATCAACAAGGTACGAGAGTAGTTAACGCATAACGCGGTGCTCGACCTCGGGACACAGACATCACCTCGAAAGGCCTCATCACTTTCAGTTCTGTTTGTCGATTGTCGTGAGACTTCTCGACAAGTCCAGCGCCATCACATCACTTGTGTTATTTTTGTAGCGGAACATTTCTTTTTACGCTTGCAGAACAATGAAGAATGGTCGATAAGCACGCTGTGCGGTTAATAATAGTCCACTCCACTTTCATTTCATCACATTTCCCCTGATCGCGGTCATTTTTGACATAATTCAGCCAACGGGGTGTCACGCTGCACTGCTCGGCATCCCAGTCAAGATAAAACACCTGAACTTGGCTAGGATGTTTTATTGATGACATGGAAGCTTTGGAGCAGAGGCGAAGCGCAATGCTGAGAGCCGAGGGGCTCTCGGTTTTGATCTTAACTCGCAAATTCATGCATGAAGCACATCTAACATCGAGGGTTTGACTGCGGGTGTTCTGGCAATGACTGGGATGACATGCGCTACATTACGTTCAAATTTGACGCCTGGAAATTGGCAAAAGCCGACTTAAAATGTCTGACTGATTCAATCCAAAATGGCCGAATTGTCTTTTTTGGGGATGGGGTCTTATGCTAGTTTCGGGGGTTACATTTGCGCACATTCCAGGCCCTCGTACTTTTGACTGACTCAGACTATGAAATTCACTCAGCGGGAACAAACAAAAAAAAAAAAACTGTGGTGACTGTCAAGCCTTTTTGCCTATTCCGTCTAATGTGGACGTAGCATAGCACCAAAGTTTGATGATCATTTTTGAGGATTCAGCGAACAAAAACGGAAATAAGTCGCCACAAGGTCTTCGTTGAGCAACTTCTCTCAATTGAGCCCAAATCCGAAGCAGGTATCCGAAACAGATGAACGACTATAAAAAAAAAAAGCCGGATCTGTCCCGACACATTACCAAGTTGAACAAAAACTAACATTTTGGGGAGAAAAAAAAAATCCTGAGCAAAGTAAAATGGTTCCAAACAAAACAGGAAAAGTAACAATGTCATATGTTTGTAAAACTACTGTCAAAAATGTGTCCTTTGTTTTCATCTTTAATCAATTAATATCACACATGTGCTTTCGGGTTCATTTTAATTTGATTTTTTCTGGTCATCCCGCCCAAGAGGAGCAGACCACAGACACACACACAAAAGATCCAAACACACTTCCTCCTCTTATACTGTCCACCACCTCCGCTTTCACAACGTGCGGCGCACGCTCTCTCTTCTTTGTCGCGCGCTTTTATTGTGCGATGAAAAAAAGAAAAACCCCAAACCCTCGGACCACTGCATCAAAGTCGGAGCGACTTGAAAGCTGTGATTGGAGTGTGCACACACACACGCTAAGCCGTAGAAACAATGGCATGATGTGTGAAAAAAAACAAAACACAAAAACCCCCACTGTACAGTCTGGCTGGCTTTGAGTACAGCGTTTGCTGCGTGCCTCGTTGTCCTCCTCCTGACAGGTGGAGGGGATTCGGAATCAAGGGGGACACGCACACATAAAGCCAAACCTCACCGACACATGCTTCATATTTTTTTTCTTCACACCTGTTGTGGGGTAGCGCCGCCGCACACTGCGGTGCCAGGGCGGCGCGAGCGGCACGTTGCATGTCGACACCGCCTGCTTTCAGGATGAGGGATTAGACAAGACGGACACAAGGAAGGCGCAACACAAACACGTGGAAAATACTCCACATGGACTTCTTGGATGGATTGTGTTTTTGACACGACCAGAGGCCAGATGAACCTCCACCAATACCAAAAGACAGCAGCAGATTCGGCTCATTAGCTTAGCGGCTAATGTAAAAACTGTATTTGCGGAGGTGCTATTCGCGAAATAGAAAACAATATTATATCAACTTGAACAATTTGGTCAAAATATTTGATAATACTGGACCAACCAATACCGGTATTCTGATCATGATAGTTCCTAGTACAGGCATTGTGCCACTCTGTACACAATAGAAAATCATTTCATGTAACAATGTCTCTCTGTCTTCTTTTGGCGGGGACACATAAAGTGTCACAAAGTAGCTGGCCGTCCGGCTTTGACACAAGGGACGGCCATTTTGCAGTCATGTTTGTTAAGTTGCCATTAATTGCTGAAAAGGCTGTAACAGTGACACAGATGCTAATCATTGCTCATGTTAGCATGAGCCTTAAGCTAGCGATATAAAGGCTAAGCTTATGCGGCTGTTTTCAATACACAATAACCATGAAATGAAAGCTGGGAATCTCAACTTTTGTCTTCATATTCATCTGCGTTCTGTTGTATTCTTGTTATTTTATGTTACATGGTCTGTAAAGCACTTTCACAGCTGGTGTGAAAGTGCTACATAAATAAAGACTTGTATCAAAACAGAACTGGGAAAAGGGAAGGGGATTTTCATCATTGCTGTTCTTTAGATGGGGGAAGGCTGGGAAAACTTTGAGAAGGTACACCTCGTCCCAAATGGATGTTAAGCCACGGGGCATGAAGCCGTGGGTTGATGAAGTTTGTGTGTGTGTGTGTGTAGGGGCTCCCCTGATAGCAGCGCTATTTTGGAGAGACTTGAGCAGGAGAGGCATTTCTTCACTATCTGCCGTTCGCAGCCTGGAGGAGGTGCGAGGCAGGTCTGCATCCATTCCATTCGCAGCTTGTTCAAGCCGGAAATAAAAACGGCACGAGCTAAACACTCGTGTGCGCCTCCACGCTTTTTTTTTTAAGTGGAACTTGTTCATGTGAAGCCTGCACAGGCAAGTACAAGCAAACAGTAACACCTTGAATGGCGGATTCCATACATTTCTTCCAAACACTGAAGGGCATGTTTATCCACCTTGCCGGCAAATTACAGGGGTGAGAGCAAAGGGAAGGTTCCGCTGGAACAAAACAGTCGGACGCTGCCAAATCCGAGGGTGCGGGTGGGGCAGACTGGCAGGGGTCAAGGCCCGAGAAAGGTTGTTTACAGATAAGGCGGGCTGGAAAATGGATGAGTGTTCGTGGGTAAAATCACAATTTCCCCACCTTCAAACCACAGGAGCATTGAGCACCACATCAACATGTTTGCCGTTTGCACCGAGGGATGAAAATCATGAGGCCTTGCGGGTTTAAAATGAAACGGAGCTCAAATATCTGGATATTTTACTGCCGATTTCATTTCTCTCGAAAGGTCCTGAAGCAGTTACGGCCGAAGCATAAAAGCACTGCATATGGGGGGGGGGGAGGGGGGGGGGGATTTGCCAAGAGATGCTGGAATTGTCCTACAATTAAAACAGCATATTTCAAATACCAAAAAGGCGGTTCGAGGATTGCTTTCCATGGATGGGAGGAGGTTCAAAAGATGTTTCTCACAGTGCTCTGGCGCCCTCTGCAGGCGCTCTTTTCTTTTTTTAAGAGGAGCTGGTGGACTTGTCAGAGGCCAGTGACTGCGGAACTCGTTAAAACAAATGTTTTTAAAAATTAAAGAAATAAAAATATTAGCTCTTCAAGTACCACCATCGCAGACACCATTAAGACATAGTATAGCAAGTCTACATACAAAACAAGATGGACGCATGTATGTTTAATTCTTGTTGCGCTGAACTAATTGGGAGGGGGGGGTTAAGTGGTGGAAAATGTGATGTATGTGATGTATTTTGTACCTGTTCAATGCAAGCGAACTGTATTTTTTGCTAAACTTTAAACACAATTTAACACCCCCCCACCACCACCACCACCACTACACCGAGAATTAAAGGTAATCGGAGACAGGTGTTTTTGTTTTAGTAAAACAATTACAGTAGTGTTAGCTATCAACGTACAACATACCTTACTGGGTAGATGTAAAACAGGGTTGCCGAAGTCCGCTCCTCAATAGTCCCAAAGCCAGCCTGTTTGAGACGGTTGCGTCCTCTAAAACATTAAATTCAAATGATCAGCATCGTGATCAGGCTTCTGCAAAGCTTGCTGATGAGCCGATCAGGTTTGCTGCAGGAGTGAGACAGATACTCTCAAACAAGGTGGACAGATACTCTCAAGAACGGGATTTGGGCATCCCTGATGAAAAAGATTCACTTACAATGAATTTGAACATATGCCAAAGACTTGAGACCAGTGGTGTCAAACTCACTTTGGTTACAGGCCACTTTGGAGTCTTCCCTCGGCCGTTATGACAGTGAAACCAAATGTTTCGTCTCATCATATGATTACTTGCACACAACAAATTGGTGGATGGCTAGTTTTGAAATCAAAATGCAAAAATGAGCTAAATAAAGACACCCCTGTTCTAGCAACATTTTAGCCCACGCTGTTTGCTTTGAAATGATCCATAGCTGTCGGTCTGAGAGAGGGGGCGGAGTACCTACGTCAGCTGTGTGCTTGGCCATTAAGTGGTATTTCAGACTCGACGTGCTATGATGATAGCTCAGTTTACGACTGCAAAACATACAGGTAACTTTGGTCTTGTCATTGAAACAATCTGGCAACTTTTTAAAAGTAAACTTTCCATTCATAAACTATTTAAGTATCCGTTTTCGGCGTCTCGCGCTGCCGTGGCTGGCAAAACAAACGTGCGTGGACCTGTGCAGAGCGATTGATGTTTTGTTTCTGGTGTATTTATAGAGCAACGTAACATCCGCTGTGACGTCTGCCGCGTTAATCTCGCGAGAAAAAATTTGATACCGATAAAATTCATTTAAATTAATGCCAAAAAAAAGGCGCTAAACTGACAGCTCTATATATATATATATATATATATATATATATATATATATGAAGATGGCGCCCGAGTAGGCAGCCTTCAGCAAGTGCTCTTCAAGAGCCTTGCTTTTTTTGTTCTTTTTTGTTGTTTTTGTCTTTTTGTTTTGTCACGTGTTTGTTGTTTCGTCATGTGGACCTGATGTGGATTGTTTTCAGCGTTTTTTGGCCACGGCATTCGTCAAAGGAGAAGAATCTGTGCTTGGTGTTTGCGCCTTCTCGGCAGCACGCCTGTACCAGCACAGATTTTGATTGGGAGGAATGTCGGCACCATTGACTGTCGGTGCTGGACAGCCCCGGGGCGCTTGTGTTTTTTGCGCCTGTAATGGGCAGCATTTTTCGCAGCCCCGTTTTGTTTCAGTGGAGATGTCGGCGCTGTTGGACAGTCTGCGTTGGTGCGGCTGGATGGATGGCTGCTGAAGTTGAGGATGAGGAGAGGAGCGTCGGCGCAGAGCGCCGATGCGTCCAATCTTTTTTTCGTCAATGGATGCTACAGCTTGTTGACTTTGAAACTTAGCTTGTAGCCGACGTGTGCACATTTTGAGCATGACGTCTCTGATCCACTGGTGAAAGGACACTTTGATTCTCTTCTCTTTCATCTCAAACTGCTTTAAACAACAAAGCGATGAGGGGAAAAGTGGTTAGGACTGCACGACTGTCCGTGTTTTATGTTATGTGTTGTGTTTATTATTTTACTTTATGTTAACTGTTTTGTTAAGCGCTTTGTTACAGCTGCCGCTGTTGTGAAAGCGCTATATAAATCAGCATGTATTGTATTGTATATATATACACACACACACATATACACCCCCCCATTTTGGGTCAATGTCTTGATTTGCTCAATGAAATAATTGCATATTCTCCATCCATCCTCACCGACATCACAGTGAAGATTTACCCCAAATGTTGCTAGTACTGCAGTAGTTTTGTTCTTTAGATGGAAATTAAGCCCACGGCCTGTTTAATAATCAGTGATCAGTCGAACTGAGGCTGGTTTCAATCATTTTGTATCACATCCGAATCACCACTGAAGCTGTTTTGCTGGCCAAGTTGCTATTGACGACCCAATGAAAAGCAAGAAGACTTTAAATTACGGCGCTTTTGTTTGTTGGTTTCGCACACAAGAGTTTGAAAACCAAAAACCACACCACAGCATTTCATTTCTCCAAAAGATTTATTTAAGCACTTTTCTTGTTTGCGGCTGCAACCTGTTGGGAAGAGAAACAAAGCGTTAGGCATCTTATAACGACTCCAGCAGGCGGCAGCGGCGCGTGTGCATGTTAAGATCCGCGTCTGCAAATGAAAATGCATCGACTTGCTGGAGGAAGCGCCTCAACGGCTTGGTGCAACTGATCAAATGAAGCCTCTCGGCTCTTTTATATTCTATTTGTACGCATTTATCTCACTTGATGACCGAGCACAATAGTGCATTCCAAACGGGGGATGTTTGAAAACAATGCCACGGGACCTGGAGTCATTGCTGCCAAAACCAACGTTTTTCTTGTGCTGACACAAGAGTGAAAAGGCATTGCACATTGAGAGGGTGCGTTAGTCACAGGGGCCCCGCAACACGTTTCCTGCCAATTGTTGTGACGGGTGGGGGCGTGTGCAAGCGCGCGTGTGGTGCTCGTCTGCTTCCTGCTCATTAGCATGGGTAAACAAGGAGAAGGCGCCATACGGACGTCTCGCCAAGCATGAAACGCCCGCCTAATGTTCACCCCTTTTACCCTTGGATTAGTACAGCGCCGCCTGCTGCCCCCGACGACAAGACCAGAGGGTGATGTGTTTCTTGAAATAAAAGTTAGATGCGCAACACAACTCACTTGGCCGACAGGTAACGTTTGCCCAAGGTCAAGAGCTTGAATGAAGGAGTTACATCACAGTGAAAATAAGATTCCTTTCATGCTTTGACAAAATCTGAGCGTGACGTATTTCCACACGCAAGTGAGGCTAAATTTAGCAGGGAAGGAGGCCAAGAAGAGATTGTGGTCCACAATAACGGCAAATCTGCACGGGAGAATCAAGTCTACCTGTGGCATCTTTTCGAGGTGCAACAATTCGTTATCAAATACTGTGATCGTTGATTCTGTAACCGAAAACTTGCCAAGAGGAGAGACTGAAATAAGATAAAGGATATCTTATTTTATTTCAGCCTCTCAACAAAAAAAATTGTGGGGATTTCTGTCATTCCTGCATGAAAGCAGGTGATCATTTTGAGCAGCTTCAAAATAAGACATTTGCAAACATCTGCTCTTACTTTAGAAAAGCATTCTGGTAAACAAAAACAGCACAAATCCGCATGGGTAATCAATTGTAGTGGCGGTATCGTTAAGACGGATGGACAACAGACACACAACACTTAAAATGAAAATGTCGCCCAACAGCGGCGTTTGAAGCATTTCTTGAAAATAGCCTTGCAGCAACCTTCGCTGTTTATATCCGCTAAGTGCCATAATCAAAGTACAGCGAAGCTTAATGGGTGTTTTGTTCAGCTGCTTTGATTTGTGAGGGGAGCATAAGGGGACTCAAAAGCAGGGAGAAAGTCGTTGGCAAACTCCAAATGAGTTTCATCAAATGCACGCATGGAAGAAACTTTTGGGATGATTCCGCCCACCCTCTGATCAAAGAGATTTTTAAAATGGTTGCTCACCTGGCCGGCAATCCTATCCAGGTCTCTGGTTCCCTGGGAGGTTAGTCTGCGACCACTGGAGAAGGTGAAAAAAAAAGTTAGGGAAAAAAACGGGCCAGAGCTCAACCTCACAACAGGAAACAAAAAATTAAATAACGGATTAAAAAAAATATGCAGACAGATTAGTTGCCAATCACGGTATCCCTAAAAAGACAAAACGCCGGGCTAAATCCCGGTGGCGGCGCTTACCCATTGGGGTCCTTCTCGATCATCTTGAGGAGCTCGAGCGCCTGTAGCACTTTGCGGGCCACATTCTTGGATCCGACGCTGTAGTGGGCGGGACACACGCCGTTCCTATTGCGGCCTCCGTAGATTTTGGTCATGGAGCCCACGCCGGCACCCCCGCGTAGGTACAGGTGGCGAACTGTGGAGGCTGTGCGAGCAGAGGCAAAAGATTAGAAAACGACGGCAATGCGTTATGTACAAATTTAATTATTCTTGGTTTGAGCGGTTATGCCTGGAGATCGAAGAGGGATGACGGCGCAAGTCGTCGGTAAAGTGTCAGCGAGCTTAACATAGTAAATGTGGATCCCACCTCACACGTGTGCTCTTTCTTCGCAGCCCAACAGCATGCTCCACACATTTTTGCTTTTACGCTGAATATTTTTTTCCCAAAATGCTAAGCAGTATAATGGTGATTTGCTCAAATCATTTTTCCCTGTTAATGATTGTTTATGTATTTTTGTTTATGTATTGTTTATGTATTGAGGTTTTTACATCAATGTCATGGTTGACAAGTACATTTTCTGGGGGAAAAAAAGAAAAAGAGAAAAAAACCCCAGAACATTCCGAACTAAGACTGCCGCTAAGGCAACACTAATTATTGTCTGTCCTATAAAGCCTTGCCATTTTACCAAAAACCACTCCAACCAACCAAAATCTGTTTGGTGAAAAATATACCAGTTGTGGGTAATCCTTGCATTTTTGTGCTCTTTTTAGCACCATATGATGCCACCCCAGCACCCTGCGACTCGTCAGCCTGGAGAGCAGGAGAGTGCCCTCATAGGTTTCACAACATTAGGGCCATTCACACGGGAAGATTTATTTCGGACCTACGCCGAAACTGCTCCCCTCGAGCGTTCATACCTGCAACTTTGTTCCGGCGTAGCGCTCGAAAACAGCTTGTTTCGGATCAAATTTGATCGACCTCAGGGAGGTGGTTTAAAAATTTGCTCCAGAAGAAATGCTCGTTTGCGAAGCAGCACCGATGCAAATGTGCACGTGTGAATGCTACAATTTGCTCCGCAGCAAATGCTCATTTGCGAGGGTGGGGGGAGCCTCGCAGCGCATGAGAAAAGTTGATTACGTACGGCGAGAATGTGTTGCTTTCGTGCTCTGTCGAACTTTGTCAGGTGTTTGTTTATTAACGACACAAGACATGGCTGGTAACAGTAGCAAAGCACCTCTTGGGTTATACCATCTCAACTAGAAGGGGCAGGGGGTTAGTCCCCAAACGTCATCTTTCCTTTTGTAGGAGACTGGACCATAAGTTGTTTGTGTAGTTTGTTCCTTTTTTGTGTGTTCACAACCCCCCGTGCCCCATGGAATTTATTTTGTGATTTCCTCTCTTGATTTTTGTGTTTGGCGCATTACATTTTTGCTTTTCTGAGCGTCATTGAACTCATCGTTGATTTACGTTTTCGTGGGCGGTCACTCTCGCGCAGAAGGCACGGAGACCGGGAAGGAGAAGGGCGTGCCTGTACAGTAGTTGCTTGAGTTGTGTATACGTTTTAAAAAGAACCAACACGACAGCTCATTTGTTTTCTGTCGTTTTGCTCCGCAGCAGAAACTGCCCGTGTGAAAGCAAGTGGAGCTGCTTCGACGCTGTGCCGGAGCTGTGACGCTCAGCGGCTTTGTACGTGTGAACGCTCCACAAAATTTGTTCCGGTGTAAAAATATATCGCAACAAAATACTTTGGTGCAGCGCCGAAATAAATCTCGCCGTGTGAACGGCCCTAACGACAGCAGAGTGGAAAACTATACACAGTTTTGATTGGCCAAAGTTTTGCCATTTGTGTTGACACTTGACCATTTACCCGGCCGGGGCTTGACTACATGTAACTAATTAAAATCATTGCACAAACAGGTCAACAGGAACAAGAAGTTACGAAGGTGCGATGCACTTTACCTACCGGCTCTGATGTAGAACCAGTTCTCATCACAGGGGGCCAACTCCTTGTGTTTGCCCAGCTTGACGAGGTCCACCCAGTCAGGCACCTTCAGCTTCCCTGACCTAACGAGCAAAAATAGGACACGTTTAATTCAACACAACAAAAAGCTAATTTAATGGAACTTCAGTTCACAACCTTTTTACATGACACATTCTAAAATGCTAATGTAACCCCATTTAAAATGATAAAGAAAAAACGTGAACGATTATGACATTGTACCTGACATGCATGACAAAGATTTGCACCATGACAGAAATCAGAAGTGAACTGTGCGTGTGTGTGTGTGTAGATAAAGTGACTTCCACAACCCAAATCTTTATCAGCGGTTTTAGTCCGAAAACCCGTTTTGTTTCCCTGTACCACAAGATATTCGCAGTAAAAGTGAATCACGCAAAAAATTACAACATAAACACCCATTGCCATTTCAGGGGGGTACACCGGTTGCTTACTTCTTCAGGAAGGCGGCCAGTGCAGTGACGAACTCCTGCTGGTTGACGTCTTTCACCGTGACACCCGGCATCTTAAAAACAACAAAAAAAAGCCAAGCAGCATTTAGACTCCGAAATTATTAAGGGTGGGAGGAAGCCCGTTTGATAAGTACAGTATATTAAAGGTGTGCGAGCACGGCTGACAGTCCATTAGACAGGGCTCACAACGACAAGACCCCATTTAAAACGTTTAACTCATTGTCATCTTAACTTCTTCGAATAATAGCGCAAGCAGAAGTATCAACGGCAAATGTGCGCATTCACATCTTTGAGCCGGCATTAGCTTCACGTGCAGCTCGTCCTCAGTTAGCATGTCGCGTCCCAAATTGATTCTTTAGATGAAAGCAAAGGCACAGACAGCTTTATTGAATCGGCACTAGTCCAGGTAGCGATTTCAAGCGCTGAACCGGTCACAGCGGAAAAAGGTCGAGGCACACGAGTTGATTCTGAAACGAAGACCAGCTAGCAGGCCATAACGAGGCGGCATGGGAGCAGCCATTTCTAGCACCGCGAAGCACAGAGTCTACTAAAGCTACTAAACTCATTCATGCTTGCTGAAATCACACACAGAGACTCGCTTTTAGAAAAACAGCTTGTTTCGGGTAATTATATCCACGCATGGCGCTTCCCTAAAGTTAGATTTGACTGAAATAAACGTAATGAAATGGGGAAAATAATGCAGCGCTTTTACCTTGCTTGTGGACAGCGAAGGGAAAGAGGGTAGGACGGGGTTTCCCACCCGCGTTATCAGGGGGAAATCTCGCAGAGTAACGCGAGATTATATCGACGTGGTGTTTTGGACACAAGGAGGCGAAGCTTGATGGCTCACTTGAAAACTTTTAAATTCATTTAAGTATGTAAATTGATTGAGTGATCTTTGGATGACATATTTGATTAAAAAGGGAAAATGGTTCGATAACCAGACCTCAATAATAATGATAATAAAAAAACCTTTGGAAACAAACTTCTGAATTGATGTTAAAGGAATGTCGACCCGTCGATTTCCAACACTGCTTATCCTTACTGAACAGGGTCGTGGGGAGTTACTGGAGCCCATCCCAGCTGACTTCGGGCAGAAGGCAGACTACGCCCTGAATCATTTGAATATTCAAAACTATTAAAAACAGAAATTGATAGAAAATAAATACATACAATTACTGTACATAAAGAATTATGGTCTGGGACACATAATGACCTGCAGCGGGGATGATTCAGGTTTTGTGCTCTCATTCATTAATGAGATTTAAAAACAAAACTATTTAAATCATGCAAATGTCTTATTTTAATTATAAAATGGGGGTTGGTTTTCAAATTAGGATTTCAAACTAGGTGCGTGTACATCCACAGAAGGGGGACATCTCCCCCCCCCCCCTCTCCCCATGTCTGGTGGCGATCATAGTTGAAGGGGCTATGGTCGATTGGCATTAATTTAGAAAGAGTTCAGTCCTCACCACTCTCTCCCTGTCAACAAATTATTTTATTTAAAAATTAGCCACCGCTGCTGCCTGGGGCTTACCCCTTCAGCCATTCGACTGGAGAATAATTTTGGAATAGATTTCTCTGCTTGGGTGAATATTCGAAGCCAGAAACTGTCAGCACTTGAGTTCATCCAAAGCAATCTGCATATTCAAACAAAAAAATAACACAGTAACGGTTCGAGTGCTCCGCACAAAACTCCCCTCTCAACCCATTTTCTTGTCCGCTGGCTTTAGCTTTGGGTAGTTGGTTTTGATTTCTTGCCTTTTGTATCGTTGCATGTTATGTATTATTGAACGAGCCGTCTAAGATCACACGGAATCATGCGGATGGTATGAAGCCAAAGCCCAGGGGTGGCCTATATATTCTTCAGGGAGGGGGCGCAGATTCCGTTCCGCACACCGTGCATCTCTCTCACGGTCGTTTACAACACGACCTTTTGATATTCTTCATCATCTTTATCAGTTCCAAGTCAGACACACTTCCAAAAGCACTTTGCATGTTGATAGCAGTTAGCTTTGACAGTCCTTTGTGTGCCCGAGTGTCTTATTTACATATTTCCCTGGCTGGCAGAGGTGGCGGCGTTGCCCTTTGCACATCTTGGACAGAAAGGGCATCCATGATACAACGTTTACACAATTGATATGTTTGCACAGACAGGGGAGAGAGATATGAGGCAGCTGGAGGTTTATAAACCAGGTTTAGTCTGTCGCACAGTTTTAGAGGTCTGTGCTGGGGCTGGGGGTATAAATGCAGCCATAAAAGGGATACGTTGTCGTAGATTGAAGACAACCGCTTGTCGCCGCAAACAGGTAATGTCCACTTTTTTTCATTTTTGACCAAGGAACAGCCACAACTCAGGTGATCTTAATTGATACATCAATCACACACACTAGGGGAGGGGTGTCATGATAGAAAACACTTCAAATACTTAATGCAAGGCTCGAAATATATATATATATTTTTTCTTTATGGAGCAGTTTTGCGAATCAATGACGTCATTCGAGGAGCATCTTTCAAATTTTGTGGAGCAAGCCTTTTTGCAAGTTAATCCCAAATTCCTGAGGCAAAATTTTTATAAAAAAAATAAGAATATGGCAATGTAACAAATGAATTATGATTTTTTTTCCCCCAATTAAAATAATTCAGGTAAAATATAGCAAGCAGTAAACTGTTTTCTTTTCTAGGAGCAAAGCTAAATTAATTAGCAATATATATATATATATATATATATATATATATATATATATATATATATATATATATATATATATATATTAGAGCTGTCAAACGATTAAAATTTTTAATCTAATTAAAAACTCAACTGTCATAATTAACTCAAATTAACTAAAAATTAATCATGATTGCTCACTCATTTTTATCGTTTCTGAATTTCCTTTTATATTTTTGTCCTATTTTCCCCATTTTAATGCTCTCATCTACATGGAATCATGAATCAGTTTTCTATGTGCAAAATGCAAATATTTACTGAAATAACAATTTTGATTTTCAATTTTACATGAACATTTTTCACTTGGAGCAGTTATTCACACATTATCTCTCACACAATATTACTGTCCATCAACAACAGTGAAAACAATATTTTGTCACACAACAGCTGCTTGAACAGCTCTTTTTAGGGAATCAAAACAGCGCAATATAACATTATAAAGTGCACATCTAAGGTAAACTAGTACTCAGCCTATAATGGATTTAAGCCATGGTTGCATACTTCGTTTTTCTCAAATTTGCTTTGAACACAGCAGTCAGGCTATGCTGATTCTGTTGGTCCTTCTTGTTCGGAAGTCTCTCTACGGTTTTGTGTCGACATCATTTTGGATTCTTGTAATGGAGGCTCTCGCTGGGAATCAGTAATGGTTGTTCAGTTAGGGATTGTCGGTCAGCATGGAAGGATCTCTCGTTCTGTACTTTTTGGATCATTTATTGGAGCACTTTGCAGCAGAAGTAGGAGTAGTAGTAGTTGTAACAGAAGTATCAGAAGCAGGTAATAACCTAAACTACACATAAATGCAGTAAAAAATTAATATATCTATCTTTCTGCATCGCAATGTAAATATGTATATAATTGACATTAATGAATACCTTTATCTAACAATACGTTTAATAAATAATGTAATCAACCCTGATTTCACTATGTATCATTATCGTCATCATTATTCATTGTTTTAAACGTAAGAAACCATTCAACACAAACATAAAGTCGAATCGAACAAAAGAACTACAAGTCCCAATACTCAATCCCGGAAGTGGAGCGCCGGCATGAACATATCAAGTCGAATCGAACAAAAGAACTACAAGTCCCAAAGGTCCAACCCGGAAGTGGAGCGCCGGCATATTTACCCCAGCTCCAACGCAATTTACTTCGTTTAAACGTGACAACTATGCAAAAATGAGCTAAATAAAGACAGCCCTGTTCTAGCAACATTTTAGCCCACGTTGTTTAAATTGCCGATTCTGACGGTAACTGACTGTGATTGCATAGCGATCACGGCAACCAAAGCAACCGATCATGACCGAATCTAAAAGCTAACTTTACATCTGACTTGATAAGAAGCACTCGCGTAGCTTAACATTGAGCCATGCCGGCGGCGAAGCGAGTGTATTCACTCACGAAACAAAACGCTATTTATACATCGCGCGAACGTCACATGTCAGTGGCAGCCCCGCCCCTCTTAAAGCGCCAGGTCAATCCAACAGGAGTCGTTCAGCAAATTTGTTCTTCGTCGTGTCATCCATTTTCTTCGTTTTGAAATTATCCATAGCTGTCTGTCTGAGACAAGGGGGCGGAGTAGAACGTCAGCTGTGCGCTTGGCCATTAAGTGGTATTTCAGACTCGACGTGCTATGATGATAGCTCGGTTTACGACTGCAAAACATACAGGTAACTTTGGTCATCTGTGCTGTATGTTACACATACTGTACATTTGACAATAAAGTTTATCCAATCCAATCTTGTCAGTGGAACAGTCTGGCAACTTTTTAAAAGTAAACTTTCCATTCATGAGCTATTTAAGTATCCGTTTTCAGTGTCTCGCGCTGCCGTGGCTGGCAAAACAAACGTGCGTGGACCCGCGCAGCGCGCTTGATGTTTTGTTTCTGGTTTATTTATAGAAACAGCGTAACATCGGCTGTGACGTCTCGCGTTAATCTCGCGAGAAAAATTTTGATCCCGATAAAATTCATTTAAATTAATCCCGATATAAACGCGCTAAACTGACAGCTCTAATATATATATATTCATAGGAGAAATATTCTATACTCGGTAAGATTAATATAAATGTTCCTGACTGGCGTACACTGTAGTGTATCGTGATTCATTTGTGGGTCTGTTTAGAGAGCAGATTTTCTTTCCACGGTCCAAACACCTCTTAATTGACCTTCTATTTTGCTATTCAAAGTTGGATGTTGTCCGCACAAGGTTCCAGCCAGTCTGTGAAAAAAGTACTCGATCACCCAACACAACTAACAATTCCAGTGTTAAACGCATTAGTTTGTTGACCTTAGGTTAACTTAGCAGTTAGCATGGCTTCTCAGTCTTTCCTCTTCATCCCTTCGTGAGAAGGATACTTGTCAGAACAGAAATGTAGCTTATTCGCCACCTCGGAGGTAATGATTACAGACTTAGAAGCGACTCCACGATATATTTAGCCACAGCAGTTGCTAACCGAAGCTCGTTGATAGCTTGCTGTAATTAGCGAATAATTACTCAAGCCTCGATCGCCGACTAGTGCATTGTTCCACTTTATCGCATGGGCGTCGAGCCCAGCGAAACTTTTTTGGGACCCTCTCGGCGGTTGAATCCCAGTTTTGCTATTCAGTGTGTTTAGAGAAGGCGCAAATGCTAACTTTTGCTTGCTAACTGTGCTGCAAAACTCCTTCTTTCCTTATTTTCTCAGCTGCTTATGTGAGACAAACGTACGTTACACAGTTGCGAGAGCTAATTTCATCCAGGTTAATATGGGGGAGTTAATGGCGACACCAAACGCTGTCGAAAGGTCAAGTGTGAGAAAATGGACAGCTGGCATATAGGTAACTCCAACATTGCGGTTTGTGTGAGGCTCTTGGAGCATGTGCAGGAATTAGCTGCCAATCATCAAACAGTAGGCGGGCAGGGAGCGTGCGCTAATGTTCTGAATGCTGATGCCGACGTAATTTGCATGATTGGGCTTGAGTCTATTCAGAGTGCGCGATGGGAAACCCGTGGTCAAAAGTGCGCAGCTGCCTGTTGCGCGTTTGCATGGTGCTCACATTCTCAGTGGCTCGCTTCAGTGACCTTTTCTCTGGCCTCGTTTCCAGCTCCCTGCTAGACCCATCAAAAATATCCTCCCGCTCCCTGCCACTTTGTCTGCCCCTGGACCAACCATGTATCCCATTTTCTCCACGCATCCGCACCCACTAACTGCTGTTTTGTTTGTTTTGCTCCACCTGCTGTTCCTTTATGTACATTAATGTGAAACTTCTGAAATCAAAATATGAACGGCAACGGCACGATGTGGCGACATCGTAAATCACATCCCGTCAAATGCACAGAGGCTTTCACACAGAGGAAATTCTTGAAATGTTTTGCTTGTTTCACTCCAGGCATGGAATTCCTGTGGCTCTACTCCCTTTGCCAGTGCATCGTGTCGGTAACCGTGATAGTGGTGAGCGTGAGGTTATGCATGGCGGTCGGCGGGATCCAAAGCGCAAGACCGCAGCACGTGAGCGTGTCCTGCTGCCTCGGCCTGTGCCTGGGCTGGGTGGGCGCCATAGGGGGCGCGCTGGAGATCCCCGTCATCGTCTTCCTCAACCTGAGGACGCCGCAGTGCTTGTACACTTGCATCACCCTAGTGTGCTGCCCTCTGCTGGTGAGGCAGTTTACCATGTGCCTGCTGGTTCTGCTCACGCTGGACTGCCACCTGCAGCATTACTGGCCCAGCAGGTGAGTCCGCGGTTTGTAAATACATCAGCGACCATTATGGCACCTCCGAATCAATTTACCCGCAAACACATACCGCTAATGAAGTCATAAACGCCGCTCATTATCGCCTTTGTCGCCGCTCGACGTGAAAACGGAGGGTAAACGCGTGGGAGGCCGGAGTCGACAAACAAGCTGCTCTACGCAGTAAATGGAGAAAATCGATATAAAACAAAAAGAAAACGGGCTGTAAACATGCCAGGATGAGTCATGAGGACGCGTTACATCCCGACTGCTCATCGCGACCGGGACTGTTTCTGTTGCAGACTTCGCTTGACTTGCAAGCTGACGACGTAAGGTTCAGTAAATATGAACAGGCTGAAATAAGTTTGATTGACAGCTACGTTTTTATTTTTAAAATGGAAGACAACTTTTTTTTTCAAGTGTCAAATAAGTGAAGCAAGTTGCCTCATCCGTCTTCAGGCAGTCGGCGGGGACACCCTGAACTGGTTGCCAGCCAATCGTTAAAGTCAACCGTTTGCTCTTTTAGCTTTTTTTTTTCTTCTTTTTTCCTCCAAGTGAGCAAAAAGGCATGAAAAAAAAAGGCCAACAATATTGTCCAACAATCAGTATTTGAACTTGACACACAGTCAACCAATGTTTTGTTCAAGGAAAAGCAAACCTGGTATGTTTTGAGTCGTGGAGCATGCCATTCATTCGCGTGTAATTCCGGATGTGTTTTGCGTCCACACCAGGTACTCCACTCTGGTCACCCGTCAGCGAGCTTTGTGCGTGGTCCTTCTGTGCTGGATGGCTTCGGTCCTGACCTCATTCGGCCAGTTCATCGGCTCCGACGTCCTCGACGGGTGGGCTCGGAAGGATCTCGATCAGCACACCGTCGACCTCGGGTTGGACGGCAACTGGAGCACACCGTCGCCCAGTCTTACCCCTGCCTTCAAACACCCCCACGAACGCGTGGTTATCGGGAAGCACCTTCCGTATGGGGGCTTCCTGTCCAAGTTTTACATGGAGGACTTGCGTAATTTCACCTACGCCGAGCTTCACAGTAGCCACTGGGGTGTTTGCGCGCCGGACACCATCCTCAGCCCGCAGTTCTTGGTCTACGTCCATGGAACGGCCGTGTTCACGCTCCCCTTGCTTTTCCTGCTGTTTCTTTACCTCGATCTTCATTGCAAGAACCCCAAGCAGGCTGGTCAGTCAGATGCCTCCCGGAGGCTCCGTTCGCTGGCTCTGTCTGTCTCCTTCTTAGTTCTGCTCTGCCTGCCGCTGCAAATCATCCACGCCGTCTTGCTCTTCACCCCGAGTGCCACGCTCCCCTCCTGGGTTCACGCCACGGCCGTGTTCTTTTTCCAGTTGTACGGTCTGGCGCCCCAGGTTCTTTTCACTCCCCCTGGGAAACAAGAGAGCGACGAGCGGGCGGCGTTCGCGCTCTCTGCTCTTCCGCCGGGGATGTTGCCGCCCACGGGGAAGTCTGTCCACAAGAGCTTGTGTGAAGCGGCGCACGCCGCTTCGTGGGCCTCGGCCAGAAACTCCCTGAAAGCAAAAGTGTGGCCCGAGGTCTGAAATCCAAAGGCTCCTAAAAAATTGCCCGAAAGCCAAAGTTTGCCCTCGAGAGATTCCTCTGCCCATATGAGCATAGCTATTTTAAAATCGACTTAGCCGCACCAATTATAAGACTGCATCGCAACTTTCCAGGCCAATTTGTTATCCAATTAATGTGGATGCAACTCTGTCCTGCTTGCATCAGAAATGGCCACAAACACTGACGAACGTTAGTTTTCCCCTGCTTGAGTCGTGCTGTAACCCCCCGACCCTCATCCCAGTCTCATAACAAAAATCATCATCCTCGTCAATTTCAACGTAGCCTGCTAACTAATAAACAGGTGGACAGACACAAAAGTGACGTTCCAACTTTATTTCGAGAGGACTTTTGAACAAACGCCGCTGCATCCAAAGGGCTTGGGCATGGAGCAAAAATGAGTCAGACGACAGTAAAGATCCTGAATTTTGATCTCCATTTTTTTTCCTTCTAAGCGTCTTAAAATTTGTACTGGAGCCAGTGAAGGGAAGCCGGAATTGGAGTTATGTGCTCCCTCTTTCAAGCTCCAGTTAGGAGGCGGCGAGCAGCATTTTTGGATCAATTGGAGTCGCTTGAAGAGAGAACTGGCTGACTCCAAAATAAGTACGTTAAAGTCCTCCGGCCGAGTATGGATTACGGTTTCAAAGTGCCGTTGAGGAAGCAAACACAAACAAATGCTGACTCTGATTTTTATGACTATCCCCTTTTCATTTTTTCCCCTTTTACTTCCCTTTTGACTTCGAATGGAACTGTTCCCACATGGTGGTTCGTGCTGTTCATCTATCCCTTAACGTGACAACCAGAAAGTGCCCCGCTAACTACGAAATGAGGCATTTTCCTTTATGTACAAGTAGTTATGTATCTACCATTTTTAGCATGTACGTTACCATGGAAACAAAGTCGCCACCAAGACGTCAATTCCTAATGCTGGAAACAGCTTGCTCACTCAAAAACGGATTGGCAAACCTTCCACTATTTTTCTGTATTTTTTTTGGAGGGGGGGGGGGGCTGGTGGGGGTGTATTTTCCAGTTTTGACCTCACTCTCAACATTTGTCTGTAATGAAGCCTTACCGTGTTGCTAGCAACGACGTTGACTCAAAAGGCTTGCGGTCTCACAAAAAATAAACAGAGCAAATTGTGCCATTAGTTCCCGTGTTGTTGTTGTTGTTGTTTTTAACTAATCATTAACCTCATGCGCAGACACTCGGAGTAGCTTGCAACTGAAAAGGCCACTTCATTATCGTCTCCCACGCCGAATGTCAGCCAGAAAATTAACCCGCCCGATGATGACGGCAATCCTGATCACAGATGTCACTTTTGCTGCCAAAGCCCGTCCTTGTTTTTCCCTCCCCGCGTGGCAAATTTCAAGTTTGTGTCAAGACAGCCACCCGTAATAAACATACGAGTGACAGCGTTTAATTAAACATTTTCTAATAACGCGACGGTCCACAGAGGATGTCGCGTTATAAAAGAGGGGAACATAATTAACCTGCTTTTGACACAATCTTCATGGTTGTTTTGATTACACTTGTAAATACAATGCTGATCTTTTTTTCTCATGAACAGAGGGGGCCCCTGCTCCCCCGCTAATTGGATTGTTCATCTCCAACCGTCATTGATGTGCGGAGAAAAACATGAAAAAGAATATTTATTATTCTCTATGGTGAGTTGTACTGCTTGTGATGTTTTTTCCTTCACTCCCTTTTGTCACGTTCTTCTTTTGTCTTGATATTATTATTTTTTTTTCTTCGCATTGTGCATTTACTGCAGGCCACCGTATTAGGCACATTTGGATTTACCGTGCGCGTTAACCCACCAGGATTGGACCTTTGGCTACAATGCAGGATTGCGGCGAAGGGAAGTTATTTTCAACTAAAAGAAAAACTTGAATGTAGTTTTGTTTCGGTGTAACTGTCGGCGGCAGAGCACGCTCCACTTTAATTTCTGAGCGCAGCCTCGTAGCACCTCATGCTTCAACTGTTTATTTTCCTTGTACTGCCTGATGAACCGGACTCTATTCCATTTTTTTTTAGGGCACTGAATAACCGAACGGGAGATTAGAACAACATTCTGAACTTCAAAATGGTCCGAGTGGAGCAGTATGCTCAGAGTCTATTTCCGAACACACGCACCCACGATGAGGGAACGGTTCTGGGGGCGACAAGCTCGGTTTTTGTAAAAAGATGGGCTTGTGGTTCACGGTAACGCGTACATTGATGACTGTGCATTATGCTGAGAGCGTACGTTTGCGTTAACGTATTGAGCGCCTGTGTGGGATCTCATTAGGTCCGGCAGGAGTACCCGATAAATTGCATTTTCTCCCTGACATTCCATTCCTTTCAAATCGCCCAAGTAGAGCTTTTGACAGCCACATCTGCACACGTTGAAGGGGTTAAAAGTATAGATTGTTAAGGTTTACTCGTCAATTGTTCTGTCCGCTTTGAAAGCTCTCAGCTTCCTGATTATGCCTCAACACACTCACGTCGATGACGCTTGAAGCACCTCGCCGCGGTCACGCCCATGAATCAGTCGGCGCGCGCTTCCCGCAGCAACCTACTCGATTGTTCGGTGAAGATACAAAGCGATAATGGAACGACATCAGGAACGGATGGCGTGCCGTGTTTACCGCGACTCATACAAATGAAACGCGACGGTCGTAAACGGGAACCTCTCGCAATCGCGCGCCGCGGGGAAAACAATAGCCCACGGGAGCGACTGAGGCGCTCGTCGACTTGACGCTGTCATGATCGGCCGCGTTATGCCCCCCCGTTCACCGAATGCCATAAACTCAAGGAGGAATACGCGTTGGCTGCTCGTCAGGCCCGCTCACGTCCATCGATTTGGCTCGCCGACGGCCGTGCCGCTTGCATTCGGTGGTCTGTGTCAAACTCAAGGCCCGGGGGCCAGATCCGGACCGCCAGGTCATTTTATGTGGCCCGGGAAAGCAAATCACTTGTGTCAACTTGCTAAAATCTGTACCGAAATTTCAAATTGTCAAATAACGTTGAGATTTTGCAAAACATTTGGAACCCTGTTTACACTCATTTGAACAATAATCCATCCATCCATTTTCTGATCCGCTTTATCCTCACAAGGGTCGCGGGGGGTGCTGGGCAGTAGGCAGGGGACACCCTGAACCGGTTGCCAGCCAATCACAGGGCACACACAAACAACCATCTACGCCCACACTCACACCTAGGGACAATTTAGAATGTTCAAACAGCCTACCATGCATGTTTTTGGAATGTGAGAGGAAACCGGAGTACCCGGAGAAAGCCCACACAGGCCAGGGGAAAACATCCAAACTCCACACAGGAAGGCCGGAGCAGGGAACGAACCCACAACCGTTTTAAGAAGCCTCTCCTGGCCCCACGCATTCCCTTTTCTTTGCATTGCAGATCAAGCAAGGAAGCGCCGAATGAGCAGAAACAAAATATCGATGTAGCTTCAACGTCTCATGCACCACCGTAGGTTTTTACACCGCTCGCAGTCGATTTGGAACCGTCTAGTCCTCCATTTGTCAGCATTGGTCCGAAAGGGGGAAATCGGGGCAAAACCAGCCCGATTGTTTTGATGTGTGGACGAGGCCTTAGAGCACCATTAGCCTTCCCGCCTGTGTATGAGCTCAGCTGTCTCGAAAATGATTTTGAGCGATTATCCGCTGCGTGGGCTATTTTCAGCGCGCTTATTTTGACAACTCTGTCATCTGCTCTTGACTTTGGCAGCAGTGGCGATGCAGTTTTTCCGTTGGCGAAGTTGTCCAGTCGGGAAAAGATGACGGACCCTTAAAATGCGAAGAGCAATCAAAAGGCCAATATTCGCCTTTTGATGAGCCATCCATCACGCCAGCCCTGACGGGATTGGCTGCCTTTGAAAAAAAAAACATCACAATAAATTGCAGACATGCCCGCCGCGGCCATGTCAAGTCATGCCGCCGGCGTCCGTGCGAGTCCGTGAATTTGATTGCCGCTTGACAATCTTTCTTTATGACAGAGCGGCACGGAGGCCCGTCATTGATCCGTCGCCCCGGCGACCTCCGTTGAGAGCTTTTCGACAGAATCGGCTATCGATTGGGCGAAACTTTACCGGCGCATGTATTTGGGTTCCTCCATCTTCTTTTCTCGGCTTGATGATTCATTAGCGGCGCCGCGCTTCCACCTGCTTTGTTTACTCGCTGCGCTCAAACCGCCTTTCACGTCTTTATCTTTATCATGCCGCTCGACTATTCCCCATCGATTTCATCACATGCGCCATCTTCCTGCTTGCCTTTTCTCAGCGTGGAAAAACAGCACCTGCTAATTCCAAGCTAAAAACCAGCAAAAAAAAAAAAAAAAAAAACACATCAAGGTTATTTTTATTTTTGAGTTTTTTTTTTTAATTTTCTCGTGCTTTGTACTTTTTCCCTTATAAAGAAATAGTTAGCTATATATCAACAATGACACGTGGACACGGAAATAAACGGTGAAAGGAAAGGAGAGGTGATGACTGGGCACAGAAAAAGGAGGGAACGACAGAGTGAAAGAGAGAAAGAGTGAGAGAGAAGAGGAGAGGAAAAGTTGGCGGGAAATTTTAGGATAAAAACAAGACAACAACTCCTCTACGGTAGAATTAAAAACAAAGCATGAGAAGTGTACAGTTCTTGTAACATTTACAATTGTCATAATAACAACGTCGATAATAATAATAATAATTATAATAATAATAATAACAGGAACAGGAACAACAATCATATTTGTTCAACAAAGAATTAAAAAAACAAAAAACAAAAAAGTAAGTCCGCTGGTTTCTACGTGGGATTATTAGGGCCACACTGAAATGTGAAAAATATCAGGGGGGGGGGGGGAAGTCATACAACCTCAAGCATCGAGTAATGCTGTGTGTGTGTGTGGGGGGGGGATTATATTTTTCCCGGAATAAAGCTGAAATGCTGATAATAGTATTTGTTAGAAAAATGAATAGCAGAAGAAAGTTGCAAAATATGACAAGAAAAAATAAAATCGCATTTCTTCAAGAATTAAAAAAACAAAACAAAACAGTAATCTTGCATTTGAACAAGTGAGATTCGAATTTAGTATTGAGAGAAAAAAAAAATCCCATTTTGGAAAAAAGGAAAGAGTAAAATTGCAACTTTTTGAAAAAAAAAAAAGGCAAAAAAAATATTTTTCAGGAAATGTTTATGCCATCATTAAATATATCTAAATAATGGGAAAAATGTTTCATTGTTTCCCAAAAGTTTATTTTTATGAGATGACAAAAAAAGTTGTTCACCGTCAGGAGGTGGGGGTTTTTCCCTCCCAAAAATTCCCAAAGGAAGCTAAATGCAACAGTCTGAGATGAGCAGTCTCAAGTAACCTGCCATACAGAACCCTTTTTTTACTACATCCTTCAGAAAAAAAACAATTACAAATTTCTACTAAATTTGGGACTTTTTCCCCCCACCAACATTATGACTTGATAATTGATTTTCTTTTCAGCGGGGCCCTAATACGCCTTCGTAGGTTTCTGATAGACATTTTTTTTTAAATTTCATTTTATTTTTTCTTTAAAGATCACTGGACAGTAGTTTTTTCGGCTTAGCGCCTCTATCGGCTAATATTCAGTGTTAGTACAGTATAGCTTCATAATGCAATAGTAAACAGTTTCTTCGCTCTTAAAAGTTTAATTTACGCGGCTGCTTTTTTTTTATACAAAGGAATTCAGAGATATGTATACTCGCTTTGTCAATATGTTTACATATGAGTGTGTGTGTGTGTGTGTGTGTGTGTGTGTGTGTGTGTGTGTGTGTGTGTGTGTGTGTGGTCGCATTCAAAAAACATTGTTTTTAAAATTGTTTTATTCAGCGTTTGGCCATCCCACCTTCTTGTTCTCACCCTTCCCATTAAGACTTCTAACCCTTTTTTGATCCCCCTAATGACATTGGGAAATAATTGAGCTTTTCTTTCATGTCCCCATAAGTAATATTTCCTTTTGGTCTCCCTCAGGGACGCGGGCCAACGTTAAGCCTTTCACTGGCGTCAAAACGACAAAAGCGGGAGGTGACGAGAAAGGAGGGTGGCGAGATAGAAGGGACGGAATACCAGAGAGGGTGGCAAGTCAAAGAGAAGACAACTTGCCTTTCCCTCATATGCCGAAGACAGAAAATCACTTAACCCCCCACACCCCCAACCGCATCCTGCCCCCCCCAGCAGGGGAGTCAAACAAGACTGAGCAAAAGCTAAGCGGCAGCAATGCTCGGTGTTTGATTTAAATCCACAAGGTATAATTCCCTTTGTTTGATGTTGAGTTTGACAGTAAATTTTGAGTGGGAGGGGCATTAAGCAGTTTGAGGACTTTTTTTTTTAATTGAAAAGATTTCACTACCCCATCTCAAGTCAAAGCAAAAAAAAAAAAATGTAACAACTGGGCATCTCTGTAGCAGGATTTTTTTTTGGGGGGTGGGGGGAATGTCCCAATTTAAAACATTTCCCTTTGGTCCAAATACCCCAAAGTTCAAGAATCACACTACTTTACAAACCCAAATTCTTGTCTTGCTCGTATTGAGGGGGTGGACCTGTCTCATGCAAGTGAGCCGCTGGTCCGCAGAGCCCAGAGTGTGTGTTGGGAAACGAACCCCCCCCCCCCCCCCCTCCTATTCCTGGAGGCACAACTTCATATACTACACTGCACGCGAGCATGTACATCGAGTACGAATCCTCCCAGGAGGCTCCTGTTCTTTTCCCGTAAACATGAGAACATTTACCGCCATCGACGGATCCTGGTTAGCTCAAATACCGCGCCGACGGGGGCATGCTTTTAAGACCTGCCGCGAAATTACGACACTTATTTGCTTCCCACGCTTCCTGCATCCGCGTTCGTGTAAATCCCTCATTTCCTATTGTTCGCCTTTTTATTCGGATGTACAGAAAGCATCTTGTGCGGCCGTGAATGCCTAAGTAGGCTCTTTCACTCTATCCACGCGTGTGTGAGTTTCGGTGTGTAATCGTTTCGTGTGTGCATATAAGTGTGTGTGTGTGTGTGTGTTGTCAGTGTATAAGGTGTGATGGGGGCGGGGAGGGAGAAGGAAGGGGGGGTGTGGCACAGGGATAAGGTCAGAGGTCGATGAGGGGGCTACAGTAGGTACTCCTTCTTGCCCTGGCTGGCGTCGTTGCCGTTGAGGAAGGCCTCCTGCACTTCGCCGTGCTCGTCCAAGCCGCTGGCCTCGTGGGTAAGGTAGGAGCCTTGGTGAGAGGAGAGAGAGAGAGGGAAAGAGGGGCGGGGGGGTGAGGGGAGGAACAGACAGAGGGAGAGTGAGCGAGAGATAGAGAGAGTAGGTTGGGGTAGGAAAGGGTCGGTTAGGCGGCGAAGCGGCACGCTCGCAGCTCATGCAGCAGCCTTCCATCCAACTCAAACCCGAGCTCCCGTGCTGGCCGTTTAAAAAAAAAAATGTTGTACCTGACGGGTTAATTGATTAGTTTTAGCGGCTTGGGGTCAGTACCAAGTGAGAATGGGCTCTCGGGTGCGGTACGAGCCTTGGGAATTAAAAGCAAGCGTGCGAGGGGTTTGAATGGCGGTCGGGAAGAGACCAAGAGGGGGCAAAAGACAAAGAGGAGACAGGCAGACGTTAGCTCTTGCGTCACATTTTCAAGGAGACACGTCGGGCAGTTTTTCAGCGTTTCAAAGAGGGAGGCGTCGTCGGAGGAAGCGCGACGGCATCTTAGCTCATCACGCAGAAAGGAGAGGGAAAAAAAATGGCAGCATGATTCACATTCACTCCGGTTAGAAAGTTTTCTCTCATGCAAATGAGCCACTGCTCACCCCGCCCACCGAAGAGTACGGTACATCTTTCGTTACCATGGTGATTGGGAGCAGAGTTAGGGCTTTGTGAGTAGGCAAGCGGCAACTTGTTCTCAAGTAGCCCAGACTCTTTAGCGAAAGATTCATATGTATTTTCACTCACATAAGCATCGCTTCGCCACTAAGGATATCAAATGATTTCGTGTTTTTTTTCCTTGCCCCCCCTGTGGGGTTGAGATCAGGGATGTCGTTTTCATTTGTCAACTGTGTACTTGTGAAGCCCTTGTGAGACTCTTTTGTGTTTAAGAGCTCTGGAAATCCATTTCGGTGGACCTGACATGAGGCGCATGCAGCGGACACACAAACCACTTCGTCTCTAAGGCAACAACTTCGGAATAATATTGGACACTTGAGCGTCACTTGAAAATGTCCCATCATTGCCCAGCCTCGCTGCCAAGTCAAGGGCAGAGAAACATACATTTGCAAAACTGTAATGCAAATGAGCCACTGCTCGTAGCGCGACACCTGGTCGCCGAGCTTGGGTGCGGCGACTAGGCGAGCAGCAACTTTTTCTCAAACAACCCAGAGGCTGAGAGAGAAACAAAAAAGTAAAAAGAGTACCCACAGAATGACAAAATAGAAGCATCATTTTCACACATGGAAGCAGCACTTCATCGGAGAGTCATGCATGTGATGCATTTAGTGCGCACACGACAGACACGAATGCCGCCTGCAACTACGTTGCCAACTTTAGTGAACATTTGAAAATGTACCAGACTGTGGCCATCACTTGAAAGTGGCGAATCTTGGTCCAGCCTAGCTTCCGAGTCAGAGAGAAAGCAACTCTGAGGACCTAGTCACGCTTTCATTACCACGTTGACAGGGGGACAGGGCGAGGGTGTTGTGACAAGGCGAGCGGCTCCTTGTTCCCAAAGAGAAAAGCCAGCCCCCCCTTTGAAAATGGATTGCATTTTCACTCAGGGAAGCAGCACTTCATCACCAATCTGCCAAATGACTTGTCGATTAGCGAAAGTTTGCAATTGGCTGGCAACCGGTTAAGGGTGTCCCCCGCCTACTGCTCGAAGACGGCTGGGATAGGCTCCAGCACCCCCCCGCGACCCTTGTGAGGATAAAGCGGAACAGAAAATGGATGGATGGCGTAATAGGCACCACCAAACGCGGATGCCGCTCGTTTCCAAGGATCGCTTGGAGACGGCGGATCTTCACCCAGCATAGGTATCAAGTCATGGGTGGGTAAACTGAGTGTGGAGGCGGTGTTATGTAAATTCAACAAACTGTGACATCACGATTCAGCCAAATCCAGAACGGCAGACACAAATTGAGAACACCTTGCTCACGGACACATTTCGGAACCGGTGCAGCTAAGAAAAGGGTTCTCTCGATTGCGTAATTGCAGAGTTGGCACACCAGAGACCCAATTATTTGCATCCGTTCACGAGTCCATTTTCAATAATACGTCCCTTTGAATAACTCTCCAACATCCACAAACATGCACACACGCACACGTCGCCCTCCTGCGTATCGACCGTCTTAACGGAAAGGGCTGACAGTCAGGACAATAGCCCGAACGGGGCCCCCCTATGTCCGGAAATTGATTGGTCGTAATAGTCGGGTCTGAATGTTGATTGGCAGCAAGGCAAGGCCGTAGCCGAAGGCTAACTGTCAGCTTGTCTGGCTCACCGGCGGCTCGATCATTTCTTACTTGGCGGCCGCTGAGCACACTCGAAGGCTGCCAACATTGGGTCGGAGAGAGAGGGGAGAGGGGAGGGGGGGTGGGCACTTAGAAAGATGGGGAGCTTCATTTTAATGGATGAGCCTTAATATAGTAGCATATAGTCATAAAACAAGGAGCGCGCACTTACTTTGGCCGCACCATCCCGCCGGCCACTATCCTGTCCAAGGTTATCCATCATGGGACCACGCCGGGAGCCGCTCATCACTTTAAAAATGGGGCTGGCCAATTCATTTTGCTAAGGGGCCACATGAGAAACTGGAACGCCGAGCCAACACGCTCGCCTCAACTTTGTCCATATTAGCGTGAATGAATTGAGAAAAGACCAAGCGTGGAGTAAAATTTTTGGACTGGCAAATTGGTCCGACTGCACCAATGCGTTGGAAAGTTAAGTAAGTGTTTATTGGGTTTTTTTTCAACGGTTTTTCATTTTGTCTGCAATGCATTTTGTTATTCTGTGTTATTTCCCATAATGCCACGGTGTATTGATTCTGCGCTCTATGTGCGAGCGGAGAGACCGATTTTGTGGCGCCGATGCATTTGAACGGCATGTCTGACGTTGATATTTGCGTGCGCTTTTGACCGCGCGTGCGCGTGGATGGGCAAAACTAAATGCAACACACGAGTTATCCGCCCATAAAAACACACGACAAAAGACCGTTATTGGACACGTTTGGTGTCACCGATGTAAACGGAGTGTGTCGGCGTGGCGCATTTCATGCTTAATAACATTTAATACCAACGTATGCTCGTTCTGGCAGCAGGAGCATGCGCGCCGGTGTTTGCTTTACCTTTCTGACGCACGGAGCACCAGATGGTGACGATGAGCACGCAGATGATGGTGAAAACCAGCAGGGCCAGCACGCCACCGATCACCGCGTAGGGAACGGCGCTGTGAGTCTCCACCACTGCGCCGGGATCTACGCAAAGACAAAAGGTGGTCAGTGACAGGAATATCTGGCATGTTGGTCCATTTGTGGATTGTTTTCAGACACAAAAGAAAAGTTTCGTGTCTGGAAGTGAACTACATTTCTCAGCAGAGAGAAAAATGAAACCCAGTAGTAGCTCACATCGATACCACCTGATAAAGATGAAGGACATTTTCACTGAAAGCGACGTTTGTTTTAGTTTGCTATCCGAACTTAAGACGGAGTTTTGAAAAAAAAATAATAATTATTATTTTTCATTCTATTTCGTTAATTGAAATGTTTTTTTTTCAGTTTTATTTTCGCTATTTCCTCATTCTTCATTTACTAAAATAAAATTGGCCCGGACTCAGTGCGAAAGTCATCCCTCATTTATCGCTGTGTTATGTTCCAGACCACCGGAATGCAATACAACAATTAAACAGCGTGCAAATCTATTTTTATAATAATATATATATTTTAAGCGCTTATATATGCACGTGAGGTGCAGGTATTGTTTTTGTCCACTTGGGGTCAACATCCTCACATTCTACAGAAACCGAATCCGCATCTGTGACTGAATGCGTGCGACTTGAATGGGCAGGCCCGGTCTGTTGAGTGACACGAGAAGTCGCCAAATGAGAGTACGCGGTTGGGCGGCTAAACGGGCGAAAGTTTTGGCCACTCTGCGCATTGAGTCAGTTGACGCCGTCGGCAAGTCTGCTAAGAACGTCCTTGTACATCCTGTATTGTGTCACCGTTTCTTCAGTCAAGTGATTGAGAGTCCATCCTCCCACTATCCTAACCACCTGTGAAGGGATTACATGATTTGTTCGAAACCAGCGGCAATTAGCTACACTGAATTAGCTACCAATGTTTACCCGACCGTAGACGTGCAGTTGTGTGCTTGTGTTTTGCAGTAGGCACGTTGTACTTTAGCTTCTGCGGAGGAACGTTACACGACACTATTAACTTCATACTACAAAGGAGGCCGCCCTTTTCAGAGTGGAGAGCGTAGTGAATAGACAAAGGGCACGACGTGATAAAACCAAGACACGGGAAGATGGTTGGGAGTAGGAAAAAAAGAAAAATGGAGGTAGAAAGCAGCAGGAGTGGGCAGACGGGAGATAAAAAGTCGATATCTTCCACCCGAGTTACATTATCACCTCTCATCACTCCCCCAAGCTGCACCGTTACTGATAGAATGGCTGAGAAATCAGGACGGTGAATAAAGCAAGAGCTTGAAAAAAACCCCATCCGGACCGAGCACCTGGGAAAAGAGCGCAATGCATTTTGAATGAGGGAAATTTGGGGAGGAGTTTTTTGACCTGGCCCGCCCTCCCCCACCGTCATAGCCGCCCGCCCGGCAAATGGAATCAACCACTTAAGATGAGTGAGGGGAGATAAAGAAGTAAAAGCGCGAGTGGAATCATCTGACATTTTGTTTCATCGCTCGAGCTGACCTTTTAAAGCACAGTCAGCATGCTGAGGTATGAAGCACGTACTGCTCGTCTAAACTGATTTTGAATCCATCGGCCACAATGTTAGGTACCCCCCTCAAGATTCGGAACCGACAAATTTCCCATTAAAATGAACTGAAATGGCATTAATCTGTTCCACCCCCCGAAAAACTCTCACCATGTTTTAAAATTAAGGAAAAACAGCCCCGTTTTGTATAAATACCCAACAAAACGTAAAAAAACCAACATTCATATTTTTTTAAAATTAATCAATATAAAAAGTAGTTAAAGTAATTAATTAATGTTGGTTGTACACGCCTGTACTGTGTGTTCTCTAGCGTTTAAAAGCAAAAACAGCAAATTTGAACAAAAATAAATAACCCAGAAAAAATATCTGGAGCACGATGAACTCAAGCAGGTTGTGTGGAGCAGAACTGTGACTAATACACGAGGTCCCTGAATTTTGCAGTTATCTTTATAAACAACGTACATTATAATTGTTAAGTTTCACCATGACAGCATTAAATATGTCTGGTCCAAAATGGCTGCCTTGATTTTGTATTTTATGTTTTGGCCATTTGATGCCTCAGTGAAATCCCGAAAGAGTCAGTCTTTTCAATTAAAAAGTATCATTTATGTACAATAAAACAAACAAACAAACAAAAAAGCTGTCTTTTGTATTTTTCAACAAAATCTTTCCCCCCAAAATTACTGTTAAAAATGCACTTCCAACAAAGTCTTGGAAAAACCCGGTGACATTTTTTCATTGTCCGCGGCTGCTACTGCTGAAGGTAACTAACATAGTAACTTGCAATCTAACTTTTAAAACCAAGTAATGGGAAAAATAACTGTTACTTTTTCAAGGTAACTGTGGCAACACCGGTCCCTGTACAATCAAAAATGATGGAATGAATGACCCAAAAAAATCTTTCCTTGGAATCACCGGCAAGAAAATGACAGGCTATAAAAACTAAGGCAAGACGTTTAAAAAGTTTTCAAACCGGCACACACAGTAAAGGGACCGGGTTGTCCTGCTACGCTAATATATTTTCACGCCGCTCACGATAACGGCACTTGAAGAGCAAATGACTTTTTTTTTTTTTTAGGTGCCACTTAATGTAAAAAGTCCAAGAAGCACTGCTCGAGTGGATTGCGCAATATCACCATATATATAGGTGTATATATGCCATCTCATTGCTGTTGAAAAGAAAGCGCCAGTGTAGCAGGGTGTGTGTGTGTGTGTGTTTTTTGAACAAAAATGTTTGTGATTGGAGTCACATTAATTTTATTTTTTGCAGGGTGGCGGGGGTGGTTATTTCCATATTTCCGTTGGGGAAAGATGATTTGAGATGCACCACTGCAGTTTATGAAGAGTTTAATGTGCGCCAAGCTCTTTCTTCAGCTGTCACACTCTTGAGGGGGTTAATACGATTCGACATCCACCGGGATGGCTCATGCGTCGCGTTCCTTCGCTGCATTTCGGATGTTCCTATTTTCTTCCTGGCGGCTTTTCGACCTCCCCCCATTTGCGCAGGAGGCGCACGAGGCGCCCAAACGATCCACACTCACACGCGCGCTTTCCAACGCGCTATAATGCTGAGTCGGTGAAATGTGCGCCCGGTGATAAGAAAGGAAGCGGGAGTGAGCGATTGTGTGCCGAGCATCAGCAGGTATGCAAGCTGGTGGAAATGCAGGACAAAGGAAGGTTGCGGCACAACAATGGCTGCGTTTGTGTGTGTGTGTGTGTGTGTGTGAGAGAGAGAGAGAGAGAGGAGACAAAAGAGAAAGACACCAGAGGAGAATGAGGATGGAAATGAAGGGCAACAGTCGGGGAAAAAAATATGCTGTGTATTACCTTTGGGGTCCAGCGAGAGGGACGGGGTGACGTTGGGATGGGAAGTGGAAGTGGGAGGGACGGTGCTTGGGAATGACACATTATCTACACACAAGAAATGGGATCACACACATGGACGAAACACATGGTGACAGCTACAACATGCAGTGATGTGAAGACGCACACGACAGTGAGAGACGTACGATCAAGGTTGTGATACGGGATTTATTCCTTTGATGTGTTTTGGTTTGATTTTCACGGATCTTATTCATATATATATATATATTTTTTTTTTTACCCCATCATGATTAGTTGTGTTTATTTTTGCTACGTTGTGTGATTTATAGATGCCTTCCGATATTTGGATTACAATTTATTTTCAGGTTTCCTGGTTGTCTTATTATGTTTTTGATTCTGCTAAATACTAAATGAATGGTAGTCATTTTTTATTGTGTGTATATAGCCTTACGGAGACTTTTGTCTGTATTATACTTCAAAGTCTTCATTTTTATTATAATTACGGTATTTATTGTAGAGTTTATTTTCCTTTCGACCTCAAAAAAATAAAAATAAAACCAATCGTGGGCCGGCGGCTCACTGTCCGTACAAGCAGTGTTATTTTGGGCAGCCATCTTAGTTGTAGTCTTTTGGATAAACAAAGCTCCTTTCTTTCGTCACAAAATAAAACGTTCAATTCTGGAGGTAACTGCCTATCCAGTGGGAGAAAACGAGTTTCCGAAGCCAAACGGATGCCGTTGGACTTCCGAGCTTCCGCGGTGGTGCGCGACGCACCTCTCCGCATGCGGCATACCAATACACACCAGCGGGCTTTCTCGTCAGGAGTTAATTTATCGGTAAGTACTGGGCTGTCTCTCCTCACTTTCTCCCGTCGGCCCAGAGATCATCAATCTCTTTCTGCACTCCTCTCCTGTCTGCACTAACGCTTCCAGCCATTCTCACTCCTCATCCTCCTGCTTCACTTTCTTAAAGGGACAGAGTGTAAAAATGTGTTGATTTTTCAATATTTCAAAAACCCACAATTCATTTCGACAATAAGAAAAAAATATGTATTTATTTATTTAATTTTTGGGAGATTAATTTATCGCTAATTAAATTATAGATGGCGCGCCTCCTCTACAGGAGGCTGCCATGTTTCACAGCCATCTTTCTGCTACGGATACCTGAAGGCGACAAATTTAGCGAATGTAGTTCCTCGACGTTGTGACTACGGCATGTGTCACGGGTTCCATGCACTTACTTTGTCACTTGAGGGAATATTAGAAGCCGTTTGGAATGACACGGTCTCGCTGAGGCACCGCAGTGCGCGGGTCAAAATGCACTCGCTTTGAGCGGAGGTCATTGCATTCTATTCGTTCACCACTAGAGGCCACTAAAATCTACATACTGTACGTTTACAAACAAATGTACAGTAAACTTTGTCATCCCCATGCAAAGGTGGTTTATGTGGAAATGAACGCTTAGAATACATAACTCATGCGTGTGTGTGTGTGTGTGTGTGTGTGTTGGACACTCCAGTGTAGTGTCAAGTCAGTCAGTCAAGACTGAGACTTAATGACCAAGGTTGTAGCGCTAATTTACTGGATGCTGATTCATTCCTCTTTGCAGCGGTGACCTCATAATTTTTCTTTCTCACCATTTACATATTTTTTCCCTTTTTTTTGTGTGTTCCTCTCGCTGTCCTTCGACGTTGCCGCTCCGCCTCTCTTCGGCTTAATTAAAGAGAACGCTCGGCAAGCTGTCGTGCTTTTGGCCGCCGGCGCGTCGCCTCGCATTGTTATGCGTTAACGCGTTAACGGCTGCCAGTCAGGCGCGTGGCCCAGGTTGTATTCCCGCCGACGGATGTGGTGCCACTCGACGATAATGACATCTCGCTCACTCTCTCTGTATCGCCTCCCTGCAGGAGCGGGCCCGAAGATACTGCGCCTGACATTTTGGATCAGCCTGTGTCCTGCATGGGACCTCCACGCCTGCTCCAGTTTTATAACCTCAAGTATGTAAATGATGTGGCAGTAGAACAAGTTGAAGAAACCAAAAGTCGAGGGTTTGCCAGTCACAAGGTGGCTACACGTGTCACAATGAAGGAATTTTGGAATTCAGACACATTTGTGCGACGCCGTGATGTTATCGGTAGCTGACGCCATCATCTTACACTTGTGGTCGTCCGGGATTTTCTTGCGAAATTACTTTTTTTTTTTTCCCCCCAATCCAATTATCCCGTTGGCTCATTACAATGGCCAAAGAGACCCAAACTAATCCCTGGTCACGTCGTATTCCTTGCCATCTATTATGCTCTTCCGTGGTGCCCGTCTCCCGCCTTTTCTGAATCTCTGCCATCTCCGTGGACCGATGTCAAATTAAAATAACAAAACCAACGCATGGCGACTCCCTGGATGAAAACGCCTCAATCCAGAGAGCATGTGAGGTCAGTAAACATGTTGACGAGCATGGAGACAATCTTGGTTTTATGCCTGCGGGATATTTTAACGACAGTGGGTCATAACAAAACGAAATGAGGGAATAGTCTTGATAAAAACTGTGTTTATTCCCTCAAGAAGCTCAATTTCGAAAAACAATTGGAAGATGCATTTAAAGGTGTGGTGGCCCCAAAGAATAAAATGCAACCTCTGTTTTTATGCACACAGGCAGATGAATGCACATCGCGTACAGTACGTCCATATAACGGCTCGTGTTTTTCCCATTCTCTCTCTCTCTCTCTCTCTCTCTCTCTCTCTCTCTCTCTCTCTCTCTCTCTCTCTCTCTCTCTCTCTCTCTCTCGCAGTTCAATTCTAATGGGGTTTTATTGGCTGGGCCATTCATCTGGGTGCAGCAGCTCTGTTCAATTACATAAAGGAGCCCTTCGGGCATTTGTCACACAATCAGCGCATTCTCCAACCGCTGGCCACCGCACCCGCACGCAGCGTCGCATTGAACACATTAACATAAAGAGTCTAATTTTGCTCTTCACAAAAGTTACACAGAAAAGAAACAACAATTGGAGGCTTGGTCCACGACACAGTCTGCAGATGGCTCCCCTAGCTTTGTGTGTGTGTGTGTGTGTGTGTGTGTGTGTGTGTGTGTGTGTGTGTGTGTGTGTGTAATTTTTTTAATCAGTATTTTTCATCCAGCGTGTATGTGTTCGCTCACTCGTAGCTTCATTAGGTACACGGGCTGAAACTAATGAGGTCAAATACAGCAGCTCTTTCTGAAATTTTGCCTTCAATGTTAATTTACTAATATCTTTAGAGTTGCCGTTTGCACTGGTGGAATATTCTGCTTCATCGTGGAAAGATCTTTCAATTTGTTTGGTTACCTTATCAGCACAATTGAAAAAAAAAGCATTATTGTCTAATTTACTTCCCTGAGTATTAGGCAGAAATAATATGTGATCTACGCAGAGGATAAAGAATACATCCCTGCTCAGTGTCTGTGTTCAAATATCCATTGTTTAATTTGGTTATTTCTAGCCATGTATTGGTCAAAGGTGGCACGTGATGGGTCAAGTTAGTTAAAAAAACAAAACAAAGGGCATATATTATTTATTCTCTTGCAAAGAATGACTAACATGTCTGTCTTTTACTTCCCCAAGTGCTATTTTTCCTCGACATCAAAAATGTTTTGCTGTTTTGTTTTTTTGTTTTTGTGGGACAGATTAACAGCCTTTCCATTGATTTCAATGAGGAAAGACGATTTGAGATTGTTTTTATATCTATATGGCAGGAATCCAATTTGGATCTCATGCCATCCTGTTAAAATTTTTTTGGGCTTTTTGGACTGCAGTTTAGGAAGGAGAATACAATGTCTCGATTATCTCGTAATGACCGCATCGCTCCTTGTTTCTAAGTTCTGTAAAAGTCGCCTCCAATGCATCTCTCTCTCCTCTCCGAGCTCCCGTTTGGCAGCGCTCACCTTTTCTTCTCCTTTTTGCAAGATTTAATCCCCCATCTTCCCTTCATAAGGTGACAGCGCCTCAGGCAGCTGCCCATAAATTGACCGGCGCCTTTCGCCTGCAGTTTAGCGCTCGCCGCAGATGGCCACTATTTCACTTTCTCTGTCGTTCTCACTAAGTTTGAAATAAAAAAATGAGCACCGAGGGAGATGAGAAAGAACACCCGCCGCCTTACTGGAACATCTATATCCCAGCAGCCAGCCCCCCTTTCTACAAGTCACTAATGAACAACCCCCCACCAACTCCATACCCACTCGTGCCATTCTCCTCCTCCTCCAGCAGCCCCAGGGTTCCCTTTTGGGCAGGGATAGGCAACTTAAATGATGGAGGGGCCCCTGATTTTTTTCATCAGCAGTACTGGGGGGGCGGGGGGCACGCAGGATTGTGAACTTCCTAAATAAATGGCTGAAAAAAAAGCCAATTTAAAAAGGTATAAAATACGTGCATGCCTGATTTTTTACTATTAAACTAATATCTTGTAAATATCGTTTAATGCTTAAATACATTAACAAACAAACAAAAAAGATCCAACCTTCAACTATCAAGGCTTAGAAGGGACCAAAAAAGAATAAACACGTTGTGTTTTGCCACGCAGAGGGCTCGCTTACATAAAAATTCCCCATTCCTAGACGGCCCCCAAAAAACCCGTAAAGTGTAAGAACGAATTTTGTTCACATTTTCAAATTCATTCATTCAATCATCTTCCGAACCGCTTCCTCCTCACTAGGGTCGCGGGGGGTGCTGGAGCCTATCCCAGCTGTCTCCGGCCAGTAGGCGGGGGACACCCTGAATCGGTTGCCAGCCAATCGCAGGGCACACGGAGACGAACAACCATCCACGCTCACACTCACACCTAGGGACAATTTAGAGTGCTCAATCAGCCTCCCATGCATGTCTTTGGAATGTGGGAGGAAACCGGAGTACCTGGAGAAAACCCACGCAGGCCCGGGGAGAACATGCAAACTCCACACAGGGAGGCCGGAGCTGGAATCGAACCCGGTACCTCCGCGCTGTGAAGTCATTGTGCTAACCACTGGACTACCGGGCCGCCCACATTTTCAAATAAAATAATAAATAAAAATAATCAACTCACTCGTCACGGGTGCGCCGTCCATCCATCACAACAGCCGCATGTCAATCATATGTCTTTGTAAGCATGGAGTATATGCACATTTTCGGCGGACTGAGATTTCGTAACTCCTTGCTGCACTTCAAACGAACTGTCAACGGTTCTTTAAAAACTGCTTTTGCTCCTTTTGAGATCAGTGCTGTAGTGGCGACTGAGGTGGGCTGACGGATCTGCTTTGTCTTTTTCTCTGGAGGAGGGTTGGAGGAACTCACTTGATGTTTGCCATCTAGTGGCGAACACTATTATTACAACTTGCTAGCTGCTCATCTCCAGTAAACATGTTTTAATGTTCAAAAAGTAATCGTAGGCCACACCGTGCGGCCACGTGCGGCCCCGCCAGTCGCCAGTTGCCCATCCCCGCTCTCGGGATTCACTTCAAATGACACGTGTTAACCTACGTTTCACCTCCGTCGTACTTTCTCCCCCCGCCTCGTTTTTTTTTATCCCCTCACCCTCCGCTCCCCTTGTACTTTCTTCACCCCGATGCCCCCCACCTCCTCAAGAACTCGCCGCCAGTGCTAAAGGGATTGAACTGCAGGTGAACCAAGAACGGGAGGGCAGACTGCCGGTGAGGTGATAAACGCTTGAAAGAGCCGTGGGAGGAGTCACGGGAGGAAGGGGAAGTGGACGGGAAGGTGAAAATGAGGTGAGAAGACGCAGGCGGAGGGGATGGAGGCGGGAGGGGCTGATGTGACGTTTAAAGTGAGAATGTATCATCCTTACAACCCTAATGCTCTTTCGGGAAGATGTGACAAAGGCTTTCTGTCACGCTCGCTTACCGGCAGGCTTTTTTATTCCAAATAGAATGGAGGGGCACCAGCCACATACTAGGAAAACTACAACATTAGTTCATTTTTATGCATAAAAAAAGGTCCAAATCAGGAAAACTAGACTTTGTACAGCAGTACTTACGAACATCTCTTTTTAAGTTACGAAACGCCTCAACAGGAAAGTATTGAAATTCCCAATTTACAGCAAAATGAAAGGTCGTTCTTTGAAGTCATCTGTCGTTGGTTTAATTTAATCTTATTTATCAAATGTACAAGTGGTATCAGTATCGGTATCAGTAAGTAGTAGAGTAATTATCCTGGTATTAGTCTGAAAAAAAAAATGTTATTGAACATTCCTCTTCAGCGCACCGCTTTAGGGTTTCAGTTTTAGAAAAGAGTATTGTTAAAAAAAATAAAAATAGTAATATACGCTTCACGGAGAATCTCGACTGTGAGCTGGCGGCCATTTTTCTCTGCACTCTGGCTGATTTCTTGTTTATGCTCTCATAAATGATGAGCAGCGGCTCCCGGTTGCGTGTAAATCTCTGCCTTTAATTTACAGCTGTTGGATTCGGTGGGCTATAGCCATCTTATTTCACACATTTATGACTTTCCCAACATGGAGGAGTCCTATCGGGCCGGCTTGGCCGGTCGGGAGAGGACCGTCGGGATTTGGGCAAAGAGCCGTAACTTTTTGTACGCCTTCCAATAGGAGAAGCCTTCATTCGGTGCACCTTGTTAACACCTTCCGCGTATTTTACCCCTTTGCCCTCCTCCCTCGAGGCGTGCAGGCTTGTGTTCTTTCTTTCTTTCTTCTGTTTTTTTTTTTTTTTTTTTAACAGCAGATGGTCTCAGCCTTTACAAGGGTGGGATAAAACTGCTCATCTCGAACCCATTTGATTCCCGCTTGGGCGCCCTCTGCCAAGGACAAGAAACGGCAAAGACGCTCAAGCCAGACATTGTAAAATGAACAACCCACCCCCTCCCCGGCCCACCTGAAAGGCGCTTTTAGAATGTGGAGTGTTACCTCGAAAAAGAACGATGCTCTCTCCACCTCGCGTGGATTCAATTTCAGTCTGATCATCATGCATGAAAACTGTGTTATCATTCTTATGTCTCATACAACTAAAACTAAGTGAAGTTACCGACCATTTCATGACACCTACCATAGACAGCCGTTTGAGCGATTATTCAAGATCCGTGATATCCCGTTTAAGATTCATGCACGAGCACATTCTTTATCCTCACGGGGAACACAATTCTGCGCACTGGTAGAACGACTAGCGTGCACAACTGTGACTGACGAGCAACGTTTTTAATCGAGCACCACACACACGTAGGACAGATTCATGTGACGAGTGAGCCCACCGGTAACCTAGAAGGAGCCCATTCGATTCTGCAACCCTTATAAACACGGCGGGAAATGAGGGTTTGACATTCTGCCAGCAGGAACCTTTAACGTCCACCCGACCTTTTGCATGATGCGCATTCATCTTCCGAACCGCTTTATCCTCACTAGGGTCGCGGGGGGGTGCTGGAGCCTATCCCAGCTGTCTCCGGGCAGTAGGCGGGGGACACCCCGAATTGGTTGCCAGCCAATCGCAGGGCACACGGAGACCAACAACCATGCACGCCCACACTCACACCTAGGGACAATTTAGAGTGATCAATCAGCCTGCCAAGCGTGTTTTTGGAATGTGGGAGGAAACCGGAGTACCCGGAGAAAACCCACGCACGCCCGGGGAGAACATGCAAACTCCACACAGGGAGGCCGGAGCTGGAATTGAACCCGGTACCTCCGCACTGTGAAGTCGACGTGCTAACCACTGGACTACCGGGCCGCCCGCATGATGCGCATGTAGAACGATTTTATCGATAGGCCCATAACAACTAACCCCGAAGATGCTCCCCCTTTTTACGTCAAACCATTACAAACATGTACAATGTTTTTGACAAAATACGGAATTAAGCCGGAAAGTTAATAAAAATCAAGTATCTGCACCCAAACATATTAAATTTATATATTTTTTGTGAAAAAATGGACAAGTATAACTGTTTACACTGCTTTATCAAATATAAATATTGTTTTGTCCTGTGTAGATATTTAACAGTTCCTCAAGGCTCCGTTCTCTAACCCCTTCTGTTCCAACCTGAAAATCAACTTTGCACACAAAATAATCGGTTTGGCAGATCAATACTGAATTGGACCAGCTTGATTTTGATCAAGAAATGTGGTGTAATAATATGGAAAGCGTCACACGTGTGGGAATATCTTGACCAAATTGCATGCAGAGTTCTTCAAGGCCGTTCTTCAAGTCTCTGTTCCAACTTTAACAATGAAAATATGTCAACTCAATTGAAAAGAACTGGCTTGGCAACACCTGATACTCGTACGACGAATCGAGCACATGGAGATAATGCGCAAAAACAACGTGCCCGCTGGCCGAGTACGACACTTCCACAAGTAGAGCAAAGCAGACGGGATGACGGCTGGAAAAGCAGGAGGAGCTGCGGCTTATGTCATTTATTTGACTATATAGGCAGAATTTGGGAATCAAATTAATGAACTGTACGGAGCTCCCACATGGAGATGACAAATGATGGAAGGAAGAGAGAGGAAAAGCGAGGCGGCAACGCGCATCAAAGCTCAACATGTCTAACCTTCTGGGGCGAGTGTGTGTGTGTGTGTGTGGGGGGGTGAGGGAGGGGGTCAGAGTCAGTCAAAGTGGGTTGTGGCGGCACCTTTCATCTTGTCGCTGTTGCACCCACTCAACGCCTGTGGAAGGCCTCCATTATGTGCGGAGTTTGATGCCGAGCATGAGGATGCTGGTTCTGTGTGTTTGAGCAGGATGGGTGGATGAGGAGCGGGCGCCAACCCGAAAATGTTACGGCAGGCTCCCGCGTCTTTCTGCCTCCTATTAAGCACGGCTGCTTCAAATGTGTGTCAGGTGCCGCGGGGTGTGTGTGCAGTGACACTGACAGCCTGCAGGGGGTGGGCTAGCTGAGAAAGGGCAAACCGGCTGCAGAGTGACAGCAGTGGGATCTTGTACAAAGAAAAGATGAAATTTAAATAAATAAAACACAACTGATGTCTACCTTTTCGGTACTTATAGTGGAGGCAATTCCCTGTGAGTAGAGGGGGTCCACTGTATTTTGATATCATACATGTGTATACCCCTGTTCAAGTGTCAGGTGGCTAAACCTGCCCAGCTCCCAGCGCATTGCCATTTCTCTCCCTCATTATCAACGCGAGAAGCAGAGATTCACCCTCAAATCCTGATCTTCCATGTAAAAGCTGTGCTGAGCACCAAGCCCAAGCACTGCAATTGCCGCCATCGACAGAGATCCGATCATCACGACAGTAATTTCAGAACTCGATATCCACACACAAGCTGCATCTGTTGAAAAATGTACTTGACGCATAAATTCATCCGGTGGCAGGAAATGGTTGGATTCCGTTTCACGAATATAAACGACATACGGCAGTGAATGAGTTAATCGCAGCTGTGGATTAAACACAAAATATTGCCACGAAAGAAAAAAACTCGACCTGGTGAAGTCTAGTGGGGGAGTCGCCACCACGTAACAGCACCGAGTCACCAAGTTGTGTTTGTCAAACTGAGTGATTCGGCAGTTTTCCCTGTAAAAACCCCAAACAGCTTACTCACCTGTTCTCACTTTTTCTCCGCACAGGAAACCGCGTTAAAAGTCACAAGACGCCCACCACCTTCTCTCCCTTTTCTTGCATAACGAGAAAACGGCAGGCAATGTTGCGCGCGTCAACATCATTGCCTTTGAGCGCCGCCACCATGCCGTCTATTCAGGTCAACCTTCATAAAGAATTTAGTCAGCGGTGAATCTTTGAAAACTTCGCAGACAAATTTACCCTCCCCCCCCGTCCCTCCCACCACTTCCCCCTGTGAGCCCACCTCCAACAGATGTTTTGTTGGTGTCATCATGTAAAATGTTACAGACTTGCTAATGCGTACCCATTTTTTGCAGGGGTTTTTTTCTTGTCTTTTGATTGCTATTGGTTGCCTTTTCTTCAAATGAAAAGAAACGTCTAACTCACAAAAGAAGGCCGGCCGGGACAGTAACACTCTCGTCTGTGTAGTAGGGGATGTTTAGCAGGAGGTTCCCGCGGTGAAACAAGTTGAGAAAAGCAAATAAAACGAAAAGACAGGGACGGGATTTTAATACGTCTATTGTGCCGAGCCGAGAATCAACCCGATGCGACGGCGAAAAAGGATCGATATTGATCGCGTCGAAACACAATGACAAGACAAAGCAAAAGAAAGGACGCGTCTTGGACAAACGGGGGTCGCAATTACAGCGCCGAGATTGAACACGTAAACAAGCGAGGACGGCGGACTGACCGTAGACCAGCAGGGTGTAGTGATCGGCGGCTCGCCCGTAGTTGTTCTGCGCCTGACACAAGTACGTGCCGTTGTGCGACTGGCTCAGGCGGGAAATCTGGAAGGTGGGCCCGGAGATCTCGGCACGCTCAGGTAAGGTGTCGTTGATCTTGGACCACTGGATGGCACGGGGCCTGCGAGGGAAAAGCGACAAGACAGAGCCATTAGAAACATTAAAAAAAAAAAAAAAAAAGCAATGAATGAGCTGAATGTAGATGCCGCAGAAAATTGTGATTGATCAATTAGTTGTAAAAATTGATTTTTGCTTGGTTGAAGAGCAATTAGGAATCCACAATGGGGGGGAAAAAAAAACATTCCACTTCATTTTTTTTAAATTACCATTGCTCACAGCAGCAAACTACTTTCATATCTAAAAACATTTTGGGTACGGCAATTTCAGGGATAAATATGAATTTGACTTTAAACTTAGCATTCCTTGTATCACAACCAGAAGGCATCGATTTAAAAACAAAACAAACAAAAAAAAAAACGTTAACGGCCTTTGTGCTACATCATTTCAGCTGCTAGCATTTTAGCATGCGACAAAGTCAAACGTTGGCAACTTAAAGGCGCATTCCTACCACCGAGTGACGTTGACCTTCCGTTGCAAGGGATGCTGGGAAATTCATGGTGGCCCGATGGGGTCAAGTGAAAACAACAGGTAGTAATTGGTATGGTTACAGATCGCAAACGCTCGTGTCCACCCCAAAAAAATAATAAATAAATAAATAAATAAATAATCATAATAATAAATAATGGCTTCACTATTGACACCTAAACTCTCACTCCCATCAACAAGATCCCAACTCACTATCACAGACGTGATGTGATGTTCACACAGAAGTTGGCTATGGGTTCTGTTTGGCGGATAAAAGTCTTCCGTTACGGCTCGGACGCGTCAAATTCACGGGCCAGAGATAGACACGGGGACGCACAAATAGATCTAAACACACACACACACAGGAGGTGGGAGGATTACAGCGTCACCCTGCTGAACAGAGCCGTGCCTGGCTGTGTGTCATGGCTTGTGGTTGCATGCGCAGAATCATCCAAAGCTCCAATCCCTCGCAAAGTTTAATTAAACTTTTGCCGATTTGGCCATGCACACACACACACACACGTGAAAAATAACAACAACAAAAAACTTTGGGGTTTAACCACGACACCAGTTGAGCCACATAAGACAAGTCGGGTCACCAAAAGAGACACACAGACACATACACACACGCACGCACGCATGCACACACACACACACACACACACACACACACACACACACACACACACACACACACAAACGCGCGACAACTATAAAGAAGCCAGTCAAGCAGAATGACATCACTGTCCTTTTCTAATTCCTCTCCCCCTAATTGGTCTTTAGCTTGACAGGGATTGAACAGTGTGTCAATGACGATTGTAACAAAAGTGTGTGTGTGTGTGTGTGTGTGTGTGGAGGGTACACAGGGGACTGCTGAGCCATGACACACTCACAGCAAGCGTCCTCGACCAAGTGTCGCACAATTTGGTCAAGGCTCGAATATAAGAATTTCATGTACCCGATCACAGCAAGTCTGCACATTGTGGGATTACCAAACGGCGGTGGCACCCTGGGAGGGAGATGCACCAGCCTCCTCTCAAGTGTCTACAGTGGGCCCAGCCGGTAGAGTAATTATTTGACAATTAGAGTTTGAAACAGACTAAAAAAGGGAAATTGACAGGTGGGATGAGGAATTATTTTTCAAATGGGGTTTACCATATCAGTCACGACTCAATGGGCCTCTCAAAGTCAAACGAGGCTCTCCTAAGAAGGATTAAGGGCCCGATTTTCTTCATCAAACTTCAAATCCGACGCCGGCCGTAATTGCAGATGAGCGCACGGCTGGAAGAGCGGCGAGAGGGAGGGCTGCGCTGCCGTGGGAGTGGCCAAGGTCCATTCCAATCGTGACCAGTCGAAGTGGCTCCTTTCCGTTCCCTTTAACCCTATGTTGCATGGCTTCTGCAGGAGTTATTCAATTGTGGTTTGTTTTTAAATTTAGGGTAGATTATGGCCAAATATCATAATAAATTCACAATTTTGGGAAAACCAAAGTGCAGGTACTTCGTGTGCATAATAACTTAATCACTACACAATTACCTTGCCAAAAAGCATGGCAGTACTGATAGGTAACACATAGAAACTGTTATTTATTGTGTTCTATATGTTCTATATACTCTTCTGCACAAGTACAATAGGGTATTTGGACCTTTTCATCTCACGGATAGAAATTATCCAACATTTTGTGGACCCTCTTTCACACTCACCTTTTCCTCATGGAGGCTGCCATGTTGCTTTTGCTGTTGCGCACGCTAGAGACATCTCGCGGTGGATTTAAAAACTAAAACTGGTAACTTGAATGTGGTTACTGAAGTAACCCGTATGCAACATAGGGTTAAACCCGGTGCGCCAGTCAACGGCGCTCTGAAGCGGGCGCTTGGAGACCACACCGCCGCACCCCAACAACCGCCCACCCAGCAAGGACTGCTGCTTTTCCACCTGTTGTGGTATTGGAACGTATCCTTCATAATCCGTACTGGTATAACGACAGAACATTTGGCTAAAAAGATGGAAATTGCCAGATGGAAGGAAGAATCTGTTCTCAAGTGGAGTTATCAAGTTTGGGAAGTTGCTCCAGAGTGATCAAACACACACGCGTACATCGATTGCTTTCCTGGAGTTTTGTGGAGATGCCGGAGTGGACCAGGAGCCAAGAAACATGAGGGGTCATCCATTGGGGAGGCTTGAAGAGCCACTCCCTCCTTGCACCACGGCGGGAAATGTGACTTGTTGTTATTATCTGCTCTCGGTCACAGGTCGGTCCGTATTATGTCTTGTCCACTTTTCTGATTGAAAATAGGCTCCTCGAGCTCTTTTGCAGAAGGCATTAAAATCTGGATCGCATCGTTTTGATCCGTCACTGAAATGTCAGCAGCGTTCGATTGGTTTTGCGGCACTTATGCCGATCGGCGACATTTGAGATATTGCGCAAATTTCACGACAGTGTTTATCACGCGATGGCTTTGGGCGTGTCGATCGCACACCGAGCGTAATTAGCAATGACAATGCGTGAAATCGAAAGGAGCCTTCATATCATATTTGCATCGTGAATTCATCCTTCAAGAAGGCGGTCGAATAGGATCGTGAAATGTCGGCAACGACTTAGCTGCGCCATTTTTTCTAATTTCAGTAGTTATCTGAACACGTGTTGAATTTAATCCGGAAAATAAGGAATATCAATGATCCACTCAACCCATTTTCGACGCCGCTCATCCCGATCGTGGCTGTGAAGGCACCGGAGCTTTTCCCAGCTGCCTTTGGGCAAAAGGCAACTCTACACTCAACTGGCTGAGAGTTTAAATCAGGAAATAGTTTTGCAGTCGTGGTTTGCACATAGCGCTGGGCACCATGTGGAATGAAGAACATTCCGAACTTTGGGGAGCGTGAATGATATGATCACTAAATGCCGAGCGTCGCGGTTCTTTTCATGGAGGATAGGCACTCGATGCTAATTGCGGAACGCCGTCTTTGAGAGCGGAGGCCACGCTTTAAGTATACGCTTTAAGGACGTGCATTATGTTGGGGCTGAAGTGCATTGAGAGCACTTCACCCCGAAAGACAACACGCATTGAGGTCGGACATCTTTTAGAGCAGAGGCCACTCTGAAGAAACACGGGATCCATTCAGCTTTTTGTTGACGTCACCCGAAACGGTGACATCTTGTCACGATTGCAAATCGCATCGCGAAATAGGGAGACGATAACCTTGAAAGTTAGCCATTCGTAAACACGTAATGTGTTCTACTGTGGGAGCCCTTTCAAAGAGGAAGGTTTTTTTGCAGCCACTCACAAATGGCATCCTTGGACAACGAATCAACGTGAAACTGCGTTTTGCCGGGTACACGCCGTTCAGTACACTCTGGATTCCATCGAGAGGACTTACAGAGGGTTGCCGACGACCGAGCAGGACAGGCTCAGCGAGTCGCCCTCTCGTAAGATGCCGGGGGGAGGGACGATCCTCACGGTCGGCGCAACTGTGAACAAAGAGCCAGAGCGGGGAGAGGGGGGGGGGGAGGAAAAAGTGAGAACAAGGCAAACTAAATGTGGCCTGTGGCGTCTTTGCCATTAGTTTCCAAGGCAACGGCCTGCTGACGCTGCCGTCTTCCCCGTTGCTATGATCAACAAACGTTGTGTACCGCGGAACGACTCGGCGGCCCGTAAAGCGCAACGCAATATATCTTTAATCGTATGGCGCTTTCACAACAGCCGCAGCGGTAACAAAGCGCTTCGCGGAACATCAACATCAAACCGTTCACGCTAATACAGCAGAACGCCTCACACACAACGTTGACTGGAATACGATCGTAACTATCCGGCATCAGCGGTTAGAGATCAAAGAGGAGAGATTTCGTCTCCTTTACAAGCGGATCAACGGCTTTTTCACCGGGTGGAGACGGGCTGACATGAAAATGACCATATACGGACACGGGAAGTTTCCCCCCCCCGCCGTGACGATATGATAAACCGCCGAATCGCATTCGAGGGATCCAAAGAGTTTCTCACGCGCGCCTTATTGACTGACATTTAGTATTTGTGAAGCCAGACGTAGAATTTGTCTTACCGCGAGCGTGCGAGTGATTATTCAAGGCTAATTACCGATTGCGCGAAGAGCGATGAGCGTTTCAACCGCAGAGGAAATGGGCGCAACGGCGCGCACGCTAACGGCCGGAGCCGGCGTCCGACTGGGCCGCGATCTCCCTGCGTCGACAACATCTGGCAAGCGCATTTGCTTTTAACGAGAGCCGCTTCAGCGCCAAATATCCGTCAGCTCAAATACGGGTCCGGCCGAGAAACAAGCTCCATTGTGGCCGTGACAAACGAGCCTTCCAATCCTTGACACAAATTACTCCTGCCGCTGCCGTAGCAATACAAATGGAATAATCTATGTTTTTAAATCATTCAAGCGCGGAACAGTTTGATAATGACTCTTGGGGAGTACGATACGGTGCGGTGCGGCGTCTCGAACGGCGAAGGTGACGAAAACCTTGTCAAAACAACGGTCCTGATACTCACAGAACACATCCAAGCGGTAGTGTCGGATCCTCTTCTGGTTGGCCAGCGCCGGGTGGAGCGCCTCACAGCTCAACGCCGCTCCATTATCCTTCCTCTCGACCGGTATGCGGATGGTGCTGGACACGCTGACCGTCTTGCCGTTGTCCTGCTGGGAAACCACACCTGCAGGAGGAAGGGGGGAGGGGGGGCAAACAAAATGAAGAAGAAGAAAGTAGGAGTGAGTGACGGATGAGTTTTCGGCGGCCGAGTAGCGGGTCGCGGCGGTGGAGAATTTGAGCGCTCGCGGGCAGAGGTGGGAAAGATGAGGCAGGAACAGGTCTTTATATTCCATGTAAATTATAAATGACGGTTTGCGGATGATAGCTCAACGCAACGCGTGTGTGCGTGAGAGGAAGAGGGAACTGATAGATGCAGAAATGAGCGGGGCTGCAGGGCCAGGGATGAAGCCGTTCAAAAATTCCACAGGCGGAATGCAATTGATGATTTTTCATTTTTTAACTTGTGACAGGCAACAGCGAAAAAAAAACCCCCCCACACACATCGCCAAAGTCAAATAAATTCGTCCCAATCAATTGGTTTTTGATACTGAGCAATAATGTGAAGATGATTCGGTGACAAAATACAACTACCAATTTTTATCGATTGAATAGACAATTCAAAATCAATCGGATCAGACGGACAGAATGTGACGTAACGCAATAAAGTATTTCGACGACATAACGTAATATCATCATCCGACACAAAGTAACGTGATACTTTGTACTTCAACATTGCGTAACACAATACAGTTTATCATAATAGAGCATAACATGACACAAATTAGCGCAGCGCAAGTATCGTGAGATAAAGTAGCGTAGCGCGATGTAGCGTAACAAATTAGCGCCGCAAACCACAGTAAAATATGATGTTATATTACGTCAGTAAAAAAAAAAAAATTTTGAAAAAAAGCATAATGTAACAAAGTGTAAGGTAATAAAATGCTATTCCGCTAACGTTACACGATCCCACCTCACGCTTTTCCCATCCTTCAGAGCTCCACGGCCGTACCTGGAATCTCGCGGCCGTTGCGCATCCAGCGCAGGCTAGCGGCCGGCTTGCTGCGCGGCGACACGCAGCTGAGCTCCACCTCGCCACCCTCCACCGCCTCCTGCTTCACCTCAACCACGGGGGTCTCCGGCGGAACCAGCACGGCCAGCGTGGCCACCTGGTGGTGCGTGGCGTCCGTGTAGAGCTGGCAGAAGTAGCCGCCCTCGTCCGAGACGCTCACGTTGGTCAGCGTGATACGCACCAGCCGCTGCGTGAAAAGCACCATCTGGAAGCGGTCGTCCTTCAGAGCTGGAGGTGGGCAACAAGGACATCGTCACAAGTCATTTTATTTGGCAATCTTATGAGTAGAATTATCACTGACCTGAAAAAATAAAAGTCTTTATAAAATACGAGGAGCAACACATTTCCATATAAATATCATAAAATATATTTTAAAAATCATATACAGTGGTACCTCTACTTACGAACCCCTTTTCATATGAAAATTTCAAGTTACAAAATGTCTCAAAAGGAAAATATTGCCTCTTGTTACGAAAGAAATTTCAAGATACGAAAGACAAAAATACAGTATGGGCTGTTCGTCGCAGTTCCGAGTTTCCTGAACGCAACATACTTCGAGATGCTCTGCGATTGGCTATTACCGAGCCTCATCCTGGCATCCCATTTGCTAAGAGGAACTTCTACTATATGTGTCTCCGTGTGTCGTTAGATAAACAGATAGAGCTGTGTCTATGCAGCGTCCTTGTCACTCGCCTCTTCGGGCCATGAGGAGTATAGTTTTATGTAAATGTGAATCCCCCAGAAAAAGTGTTCACCAGTCGGGCAATCGCTCACTATGCTGATGTTTGGGTTGGACATTTTCGAAGGATTGTTAAAAGCCGTCAAAAGCAAACGTCCTTGGATTGTTTCTTTCCAAAACGCCAGGCAAGGGGGTACTTGGAACGGATTAGGGCATTTACATGGAAAACACGTCTCTACTTACAAACTTTTCTCATCAAGAAATTTCTTCCAGAACCATTTAATTTCGTAAGGAGAGGTATCACTGTATATGGTGTATCATTTTGATACAGGTGCTTGTTACCCTGAGCGGCTGGACTACATTTTTCACACCGTCATCAAGTCCTCAACAAAATTCTTCCTTTGCCTCTCGGCAAAGTTTTTGCACTGATGCGAAAAGTTGGCGGAGGAATTTGTAAAGTCAGCGTGCATATAAACGACAACAACTACTCATCCATTCTTTATCCAAGTATGTCGAATTAGCACCTCCCTTTCAAATTGTTTGTCTGGAGTTTATTTTTTTGGTTTTGTTTTGAACGATTGGGCAACTTTTTGGGGTGAACAAACACCTTTTCAAAAGTTAGAGGCGCCATTAAACGCAGTACAAAAGCTGACGCTGGAAAGGCTACAAAAGAAGATTAGAGGCGGCAAATTTGCAACAATTTTCTATTCTTTAGCGGAGAACGGCTGCAAAAAACAAGCCTACCAACAATGCAGCACTGGCCCGATGTCTATAGATTCATGTAAATACCTCGGGGAATGATTCGATATTGACACCTCTATTTTGCCTGCCTCCCTTTGTTTGGGCTTTCTCGCCTGCGGGGACAGCGTCTCCTGATGCAGCGCCGCCAGGCCTTCTTTGCAGACTCATTCGTCACGACGCTGCGATGAAGATATTGGGTTTTTTTGTGTGCACGGGAGACGGCAACCGAGGAAGCCAGTGCGAGTAAAACAAACTAATAAAGCTATGTAACGCGGCAGGCGAGGGGATGGAAAATAATATAGAAATGGATGCTGTGTTCAGCCCAATTTCCACCAAGCAGTACGCTACGGCAAGGTACACAGTCTCCATTGTCGCAAGTTTGGAGGAAGTTCTGGAAATGTCCAAACAGGACAAGAACATGCATTCAGGAAATGGTAGAAGGAATTTGTTTGGTTAACAAAGGAGAAGAAAAATCAGGGGTGACCTTTATAGAACATACTCACGAACGACTCAGTGCGGCGTTGAAAAAGAGCGGAGCAACATATGCTACGAAAGTGTGCCCCGAAGCTAGTTTTGCTCAGGGCCCGTCTCCTTGGAAACAAAGGCCAGCGGTCGGATCCCGCTGAAAGTTGCGTCATGTGGCAGGCACGGTCAGCCTTTTTGAGGATGCAGCCTATGAATTTAGACACTGCTCGAGTCACGCAACACGCAGAGTAGCTAAGCGTTAGCCACTTCATAGCTACAATCAACAACAGAGCGATTCACGGAGTCCCACGTCATTTGAAAGGTCAGTCCCGCGCACACATTTGGTCTTTCGTAAGTGGGAAAATAATTTATGATGTGAACGTTGATGATGTGACAGAATTTCTGCGACTTTCTTGACTATCGTGCCACTGTTGGCTTGCCTTCGTTACACCGAACTGCGGGAAGCTAACTGCCGCCGCGACTTTGCTCATGAACAAAACGTACAGCGCGGGATTCCCCTGGGTTGCTTGGCGACGCTACTGATCGACTGTTCACCCGGTGATTGGCGGCCATTTTGGGGGAAATGGTTCAAACGAGCTACCGTGACGACGTACAGATTCGCTATTTCCCCTCGGGGTAAGTTGTAACGAGGTTTGACTGTATTTTGTTTCCAGCTATCAACTGCACTGATTCCGTATGGGATGTAGCTACACCACAGCTGTCAAATCCAGGTGCGGAGAGTCAGAAACATGCCATATTTCGGCTTTAGACACAGGTGCTTCGACTCACCTGGGTCCTGGGGAGCTCGTTTACCTGCTGGCGGAGTGGAAGCATCTGTGGCTAAGGCCAAACAGCGGCAGGGATTGAACGTTCTGAACCTGGATTCAACATCTCTAAGCTAGCGGCTCTTCGTTCGGTGATTCGGTTGAGATTGAATTTGAATGTACACAACCCCAAATTCAAAGGAAACGGCACAACACGCTAATTATTCTTCCATGGCACTCCCCAGCTCTGCGCAAAGAAGGAAGAACACCGAATGCGGGACATGACGATTGAACGTAGCGGACGCAGCTCACGGCAACCTGCCTTACACACGTGACAGTGTAGACACAAGTCAGATGAGGGGGTTAACGGTTTTTATAGCACAGTGTACTTAACTGGGTGGCTTGTTGGAAACATGGTCGCCCCCATCGCTCCACTAAATGGCAACTGAATGTCACACCGCCACCCGAGTCCAAGTTGGTCTTTATGGTCCGGCCTCATTTGCATGCAGGGCAGCGTCCATTTGGTCAGCTCCACCGCACTGTGGCAGCAATTTGCCCCCCATCTCTCATAAAATAAATTAAAATAAAAACGTCACGACCACTGTTTGGGGGCTCGCTTGTAAAATAGGCCTAATTTAATGCTCTTATTTGGACAGTTGGACACACTCGGGGAGGCGGGGAGGCGCTGCGGCAGATGGACAGGAGGAAGAGTCGTACATTGAGCGATGGACTCGTCGTCAGCCAAATTCCCGAACGTGGCTCGTTCATGCTCATGTGGAAGCGGCATTATTTTCCAACCTTTCCCTCGCCTTGTCTTGGCTAACCTTCTCATCTCAAGTCCTTTATGACCCTTGCTCGCTTTGATAAGATAAGATAAAAAATCCTTTATTAGTCCCGCAATGGAGAAATTCCCAATTCACAGCAGCAAAGTTATGAAAGGAAGAAGGAGAAGAACAAAATATGGGAGCTGCTGGAAAGGCGGCCACTCTCGCAGATGCGCTTCATCCTCCATCCAACTCGCCCAAAAGCTTCAAGTCCAAACGCCGCGAGGGGCCGGGGAGGGAGGGGGTTGTGAGCTGCCCTGAAAGACTTCACGGTACTTCGCCATCAGGTGGGCGAGTGCCGAAGTTGGAAGCATCCCCCCCACTCCCCCCACACACACAGCTGCCACCTCCACTCCTGAAGTGGCTCCAGTCGCACCACATGAACAGGACGCTAACGATGAACAAGTCAAAGCTGCTCTTGCAACACGGGTAATCGTTGAAGATTAACACAGGCGAGGGGAATGTCCATTTAAGCCCTCTTCATCAGAGGGTTTAATGTCTGGCGTTCATGTTCTTGTGCCGAGAGTCTTCACCATTAATTCACTTAACCGCCGCATTACCGGCAAGGGTGTCTATCTACTTAGTCAAACGAACACGCTGCAAATGCTGGAATGAGCCAGAAAGTGGGAGAGGCCATGAACGCGAACGGCGATGCGATGTAGTGCACTTAACTTCGGCAGCTGGCTCAGGGAAAACTCTTTCCTTTCTCGGCAGGACTCGCATTTGGGCTAGATGAGTCTAATGCACGTTATTTTGGAGTCAGCTAGTCCTCCCTCAAGCGTCTCCAGTTGGTCCAAAATACTGGCGCTCACCTCCTAATTGGTACGAGGGAGCACGTAACCCCAATTCAGGCTCCCTTCACTGGCTCACAGTAAATTTGGGGAGTTCATTTTGAGATACTTTTATTTGTTTTCAAACATTTAAATGGCCTCGTCCCAGGTTACCTCTCTGACTTCGTCCACCCCTGTGCCGCAGGTACACGCATTTGTGAAATGAACATAAACAGCTTGAAGTCTCTTTCTTTCTTTTCATTTTTTTTTAAAGACAATTTCACAATCTGCCAAACTGTAAAGTGAGTTAAAGTTTACTCAGCCGCCATATCTTGAAAAACTCCTCAGCCGGGTCATTCGTATATCTCACGGCACCACTGCATTTCCAATTAAATGTGTTCAAATTTAAATTGTTACAATGTCCACCCATAGAGAATGGACTGCACGGCAACATCCATCCATTTTCTGATTCGCTTGATCCTCGCAAGGGTCGCAAGGCGTGCTGGAGCCTATACCAGCCGTCTTCGGGCAGTAGGCGGGGGACACCCTGAACCGGTTGCCAGCCAATCGCAAGGCACACAGAGACAAACAACCATCTGTGCTCACACTCACACCTCGGAGCAATTTCGGGTGTTCAATCAGCCTGCCATGCATGTTTTTGGAATGTGGGAGGAAACCGCAGTACCCGGAGAAAACCCACGCAGGCCCGGGGAGAACATGCAAACTCCACGCAGGAAGGCCAGAGCCGGGATCGAACGCACGACCTCTCTGCGCAACATAACGTCAAATAATATCACGTAGCAATACGCAACACCACACTACATAACGAAACACAAATTAGCATAGCGCAATGGCTCATGATGCCGCACAACCTAAACTTAGAACACAACATAACGCAACAACATAAGGCAACGCAACATTCTTCGGCCATGTAACATGTAACGTAACACGACATGATGCAGTACAAGCTAACTTTATTTATTCATTTAAACTGCTACAATATTAAGGGGTAGGGAAAAGTTCGGGTTCGGTGAAGGGTTTGCAAAACCCGAACCCGAACCACCAGCGCACAATGCAAAGCCATTCCTTTCACTTTTTTGGGATGATTCCGCCACCATTCGGGGCAAATGCGCATTCATTTGGCGATTGAATGACGGCTTTGTATTCAAAACAAAAACACACTCGAGAAAGGACGTCACGACATCAAGAACACTTGTCGGAAAGTTCGCCTCAAGCCGAAATGACAAACACCAACGGTGATACAAATGTAGTCAATTTGCAGATGAAAGACGATTTTAATAGAATCAATCTCCCAAATGACATTTAATATTAACCGCTAATGTTAGCTCATTTCCTCCTGGCACGCATTGCTCCGAGGCAACATTAGCTTGCTGAGAAGAAGTGATTAAAGGGGAAAAGTGCTGTTTACCGAGCCCAAGGCTCTTGGCTGAACTCTAACGGTGGCCACATCACAATTTGAGCACAACAGCAAGTCGGCGCTCTAATAAAGAGCTGCAGCGCGTCTTCCGACTCATCATCGGGGGTTAACGGTGCAGGGACCGTCCTTTTAAAAGCAGTCACATAGTTTGGCTGGGAAATAAAAACAGTCACCTCAATTAACTCGTTGGTTATCTTTTTAATGAGGAATAAGCTCAAATGGCAACGCGAAGCCATTTGCATCACGATGTGCACGCGGCGGAACGCACAACTGCTGCAAACGCGGACTGTTAAAGAAGCGCAAACTAAATTGGAGGGCGATTATTTATTTGTTTATTTTAATGCGCAACTCGCTTCATGGGGAAGGATGAGAGCGGACGGGATTGTGCTCGTTTAAATGCTAGGGCAGAGGAAACTTCAAGTCAAATTCAAAGGAGCAAGAGAACAGGAATTCATCAAAACAAATCTGCAGGCTAGTTCATTTAGAATGATGTCAAACTTGATTCATTGATCCCGACAATTCTATTATTTGTGAGGAGATAATAGCTGATTTTTGTTGGGGTTTTTGGCGTGTGTCTTGACGAATTTGAGTTCATGTTACATACAACAGCGACTACTGGAATGAGATGTAACATAACGTAACGTAAACCGGTGTTGTGTAACAACTTTCGAAAGCTCGAGCAACTCCACTCAAGGCAACTTTTGACACTGCAAATGTATGCCTTTACAATTTCATGGAACACAACACAAGGTCCCGTAACAGAAAACCAACAGGACGTAACGTAACGCGCCGAAAAGACACGTAACGCAATATCACGTAACGCCACTATGTAACGCGACTTCAAGTCGTGCGCTTTCACGCTGCGCAACTTCACGCACCTGATTGCGCATATTGCAACTTCTCGTCACCGGACTTCAAGTTATGTTACGTGTGTTCATGTCACGTGACTTCGCGCACTACATCTCAATGTAACTCATTCCAGAGTCATCAGCTTCACAAAATACGACTTTGTGTACCACGTTACATATTGAGATTTCACAATATGAAACGATTTCACGTGACGAAACTCATCAAATGCAGTTTCACGCAATGCAGCTTACTATAATGTGGCTCCGGGTAACTCAGATTGAAGTAACACGACTTCATGTAGTAACGTAATGTCACGCTACTTCACGTTACGCGACTTCACGGAACACGACTTCGTGTCATGCGACCATGTAGACGTCACGTCGCGCGACTTCATGCACTGCAACTTCACGTAGCGCAGCTTCATGTCAACGAAGCTTAACGTAACGTGGATTGACGTAACGCGGCATACGTAATGTGACTTAATGCAATGCGGCTTCAGCTAAGGGTGGCCCGGTGATCCAGTGGTTAGCGCATCGACCTCACGGTGCAGAAGTACCGGGTTCGATTCCAGCTCTGGCCTTCCTGTGTGGAGTTTGCATGTACTTCCCGTGCCTGCGTGGGTTTTCTCCGGGTACTCCGGTTTCCTCCCACATTGCAAAAACATCCCTGGCAGCTTATCCGAACGCTCCAAATTGCCCCGAGGTGTGAGTGTGAGCGCGGATGGTTGTTGGTCTCCGTGTGCCCTGCGATTGGCTGGCAACCGGTTCAGGGTGTCCCCCGCCTATTGCCCGAAGACGGCTGGGATAGGCTCCAGTACCCCCCGCGTCCCTTGTAAGGATAAGTGGATCAGAAAATGGATGGATGAGGCTTCAGCTAACGCGTCACGTCACGTAACATCATGTAGCCGTCACATAAGGCAACTTCATGTCACAACACTATGTCCAGCAGCATGTCACACTTTTGGCGCCAGAGTTTTTGTCAATAAAGTATTCCATTTTGACATCACTATTTCAAAAAGGTTGTAGCTCGGAAATGGTGAGCGATAAATGCATACGGCAAATGTTGCATGGTGCAATTTTGCTACTTTGGCCTTAAAAGCGGTGAACATGCGTGTGCGTGTTTTTGAGTCACGGCCGCTGTGCTCGAAGGCAGATGACATCCACGTGAATACACACCCCGCGTGCCGTTGAAGAAGAGCGTCTGGCGGCGTGGGTTCTGAATGACCACAATGGATCCATCGTAGTTCTGCAGGCGGCAGGAAATCTGGGCCGTGCCGCCCTCCAAGACGGTGACGTTCTCCGCCTGCACGGCCTGACAACACGCTGTAAGAGGACAAAGAAGAACAGGAAAAAAAAAAAATTAAATCACAGTTCTTTTTTTTAATGCAACCTTTCAAAACCAAAAAAAAACACTCGCCGCCTTCTTCGGCTCTCAAGTTATTCATCATACAGAGCCGAGCATGAGAGGAAAGGAGAGACGAGGCAAAAGAGACTGAGATATGCGTCTTGGGGTTCATAAGGAGGATCGTCAGAATAACAGGAAAAGGTGCTAAGCCATGCCACGAATAGCAAAAAATCTTGATTATTTTTGAAATAATAATGACAATTTATAAACAAAATGCAATTTGCCTGGTTTTCCAATATTTTATAAATAAAAGGTGAAGAAATCCAAAAGGGCCCTTGCATCCTTCTATATTTCTGTACGTGGCCCCTGGAGGGAAAAAAAGCTTGCCTCAGCATGTGTAGTTAAAATATGATTTGCATATATTTTTAAAAGCTATTTTTAAACCATTTTTTTTTTCAATAGCATCTATTAAAGTAGGTCGCGCCTGAGCTGCAATGGGGAAATGCGGGTCGTGAACTGACTTCAACGCACTTCTTTCATGCTTTGGCATCGTCTTGTGGCATCTTTCGACAAACAAACAAATAAAGAAAGAAAGAAATAAAACATTTGAATAATGGCAAATAGTGAAAAGGGAAGGTAATGCCAGTCATATTTTCACACTCAAACACACGCGCACACACACACACACATATACACACAAACAAACAAAACTATACAACCGAAGCTGTTGCTAGGCAGCCAATTAATGACAGGTGGCTATCGAAATGTCATGAAATTATCACACCGGTTTTTATGTGAAAGTCATCCAGGAAAAATACCCCCCCCACCACCCACGCTCAGATCTCCCATGTTCCCCAATAAACTCCAAAAGTCAAAATCCATTTAGACGGCGACACAGCGGGGCGTCTCTTTGATGTCGAGTGAAGGAACGACGACACAGATTGATTACGGTTTGATCAGAGAATGCTCCATGCGACCCCTCCCACCGAGAAATCCACCTCCCCCACCCCCCAGCACAATGGATGCTGACCTCCGCAGTTGGATTTCAAAAGACGTGTCCAGAAATGTGTTTTCCAAGGTCACCATCTTATAGAAAGCAAAAACGGACAATGCCGAGATTCAACTCGGAGGACAATATACCAACAAAGAAGACAAATTGACACCCACTCCAGCCACGATCAAGTCCATTCCAAATGCGTCGCTCACTTTGGTGACGCCATGACTTGCCATCTTGGTTGCAATTATTTTTCTAATGGCCGTTATTACTCATCGAGCGGGCACCCCGAAGTTGGGCCGCCATTGTTTGGAAAGGACATTAGCGTCGCCTGCTCCGCGTCGTGACAAGTTCAACGCCACGCGTCTCTTCTCCCATTAGTGACTTGTCACCATTCAGACAGAAGAGTGACTGCTGCACGTCTGCACGTAATGAGGAGGAAAGAGTCTCAAATCCGGGATGGAAATCCAAACGGATTAGACGCTATGGAAGGCATTTTCCCGTAAATTAGTGCCACAACCTTAATAGCTGTTATGCGGCTGAGAAAATGAACACTCGCAGCCGCTGTATGAAAAACCAAAGTGGACGTGTATGTACTGTACGTGTGTATGCTGTATGGATTTAGAATGCAAACATGTAATTATTCCATGAAACGACTGCCGGCATTCTATTTACGGTCCCGTTAGCAAAATGATATGCCGTACTCTGTGTACCGATGCTATTTTTGAAAATTAACAATGATGAAAAAATAAATGGTTGTATGTGCGACTCGCATCTATAAGGGGTTTGTTGCAGTCACTGAGGCTCAGTTTAATTCAAGAGTATCCACAAAACACCATGAATGACATTTTTCTTTACGCAAACAAAGATTTTTTAAACTAACCTACGGGATCAAAAAAAATGAAGGAGGGATAACGACAAGGTGACCGGATAAGGATAATCAATTCAGGGCATGAATAACAAAGCGAAAGGGAAAACAAAACAACCTGAATCAGAGCACACATTTCCCGCATAAAGAGGAAACATTTATGCCAAAAATAAAAGCAGAGTGTGAAAATAAACAAAAAACAAAAGAAGCATGTTTGATCGGGTTTCCCAATTTTTTTTCCAATGGTGATGATCAGTTACATAGAACCAAATCTAAACAAAAATAAGTGGAAATAAAAATTTACAATTATTTATCTGAAAAAAAGAAATGAAAAGACACGTTAATGAAAATTATGAAAATTAGGTGGGAACGCCACATGAATCTTTTTTAAATGAACAAAAAAAAAACAAGACTACATAGACAAGACTACAAATAACCTAACCAAATTACAAACTAAAAATTTCAAAGTATATAATGTTGCCGGACAGATTAAAATTCTCTTTCAACTAAATAAATAAATAATAAATAATAAATAAAGTTTTCTGAATCTGAATCTGAATAACATAAATAAATAAATAAATCAATCAATTTTGGAATGAGCTTCCCTGCTTCTGTCACATCTTTCAAGACCAAAACCGAGATGCTTTGGAAAACACTGCTCTGTCTTAAATATAAACAATTTCAAAGATGGACACCGGCTGGTGGGACTCTACCCTGCCAACTCCCAAGTGACAGCCGCCACTTTTCCAGTCACGGAAGCACTTCACCCCTTGGTTGTACACACTTTCCTGTAAAAGTTGAAGTTGCGACAATCACGGGAAAGTGCCAAAGACATAAAAAAAAAACAAAAAAAACTTGAATCTCACAAACACAGGTGCAGAGTGGAGGCGGAGCCAGAGACAGGGCTCCTGGCAGGAAATGCAATCAGCCAGTTATAGAACGCGGCGGCTGAGGGTACAATAATGCAGCTGGTGGCCCGGTGACGCACGGCAGCGTGGCTAAAAGCGGCTGGCGCAGCACTTTAGTTTTACAGGCGGCGCGTCCAAATCAAACGTCGCCCGTTTGCGATCAGGCGCAAGCGAGAGCGAGGGAAGAGAAGAAGAAGAAAAGATGGAGGGAAGCAACCCGTACGACACCAGCTATGAATCTGACGTCCGGTGAAATACACGCCTCTCGTAAAATACCGCACAAGCGGCGACATAAAAAGGAGAATGCCGAGCGGCGTCGATAGACCGAGCTGGCGGCGCCGTCAATAAGTTTTTCCCTCCGCCCAAGTGGGGGCAGTATTTTACAACCTCCCCCGATCCTCCCTGTCGGAAATGCTGTCCAAAAAAAAAAAAAAGGCTTTATTTACAGCAGCAACACATCCCAATTCTTTTCAAACACAAAGTACTTTACTGCAGGTCATAACGTAGTGATGGCACTCAATAGAAGCTCCAGCAAGGCGAAAGAATTCAATCATCGGCAGCACGCCGGATTCTGTCTCACTGAATGATGGCTTTCATTAAAATAAATAAATAAATAAAATGGCTATTATTCGCAGCCTGATAAACTAAAGAAGAAAAAAGTGAGAGACATTTTTAAAAACGGTGAATATATTTCATCGCGACTCAACGACGTGCGCTGACAATGATGTCATGACATACGGAAATGCTCATATTTGTCACTCTAGAACAGGGGTCGGCAACCTCAAATTTTGAAAGAGCCATTTTGGATGAAAAAACAAACAAAAAAACAAATATGTCTGCCGCAAAAAAAATGAAAAGCCTTATAATGAAGGCAGTACATGCCGTATGTTAGCTAAATTAGCCCACTATCAAAATGACATCGTTGGCTACACATACACAATGAGCCTTCACGATTAAATGTTTTTTTTTCTCCCTGCAGTGGATCCTCTAGAGCAGGGGTGCCGAATCATTTTTGGCCGAAGATCTACTTTTCGATCAACCAACCTCCCACGATCGACCCGTAACCTGCACACGCGTGCATACGCACGCGCTTACACACGCATGCCATAATGACCAACAGCCACAACTAAGATGAACGGGGCATTGGACGCACATTTGCAGTGTGTTAACTATCGTAGCTCAAGTATACCGTTTAAAAGTACCCTCAGTGAATTGTATATGAAACGCCGTTTTTTTTGTGAGGCGGCATGCCAGTCGCCTCACTGGCATGCCGCCCTGCTAACAGAAACGCGTGTCGCAGGCTGCGACGCAAATCTTCATTGACAGAAATGTTGACATTTAATATTTATTCGACACATTTTTTTACAGCATTATAAAACGTTAAGAATGTTTGTGCCCTGTTTGTCCTCCTCCAGAAACCATATTAAAACAAAAAAAAATATTTCGCTCCCCCATCTTTTTCCATTTTCAAAACATTTTTGAAAAAAAAAAAAAAAAAAAAAACGCTCCAGGGAGCCACTAGGTCGGCGCTAATGAGCCGAATGTGGCTCCGCAGCCGCGGGTTGCCGACCCCTGCTCTAGAATGACAATTTTGGATTGTAGATTTTTAGTTTTTTTTTTCTCTTTTAAAACCATTTCCCAAGTGATATGCTTTCGTCAAACTACCCCAAGGATCATTCTTAATCACACGTCTAAGTAATTCCTTGACGAGGCCCAGAGGCTACGCAGCCATTTCCTTCTCATGTAATGTTGAACAGGTGTATCCAAATAAAATTCCAACACACAAAACTTGTGTTTGGGTATTTCACACAACAAATAGGGTCGGAACAGCAATGCCGCCTTGTACCTACCGCCCTCTCCCATGGGATCACAAAGAATATATCGCTCGAACTTGACACACACTATTTCTTATCTCGCTAATCAATAATCCGTGCATTTGGCAAAACTCTGTGCCATTTACTTTTTGGCTTTGATGTGGTGTTTCTCCTCACTACATTACAGATAAGAGATGGACAGGGGGAGTGGGGGTGGGGTGAGGGGGGTCCGATTTGGGAGGCGTCCAGCTGGACCGTTCAGAGTCTGTAAATTGTAGACGCCGTCTCCCGAGTCAGCCAGCTGAGTGGCCGCCTCGCTCCATCCTTGAGAGTTCGTCAACATAAGAGATGTGCCGTGTCAGTGCACACCCCAAATGAACCCCTGTGCATCCTTGAGGAAGGGAGGGGGCGCGTAGCCCCCCCACCACTGCCGCTACCTATTCATTATCTCTCATTATCTTTTCCCACTGGAGGGCGGCCAGGAACCCGTGTCGCCTCGGCGGGCGGGCCGAGGATTTACAAGAGAATCGATGCAGAGGGGATGACAATGCGAGACCCTTTACGTTATTTCCCGCTCCTCATTTCAAACAATAACAGCGTCTCGTCGCTCTCACGGTGGGGTCACCCACCCCAGCGTCCCATTTTCCCCATCACCCCTCAGCGATGGCAGCCACTTTCCTGCGGCGCGCGCGGGGCGGACGTGTGTGCCGGCGGGGGCGCAAAATGAACGCCTGCTACAGGTTAATGACAGTTTACTTTTCCATGCAGAGAGTTGCACCGCCTCATCTCCCGTCTAAAATTATCATGCCATCTCTCTCGTCTCGCTTTCTTCCCTTTGGGGAGAATCTGCCAATCAAATGCAGAGCAAAGAAAGGTGATGTGGAGAGGAGGCGGGGGGCAAAGCTCCTCTATAAATAAAACATCATCCTTACCACATTTTCATTCTTTTGTCGTCCTCGCCGCTCACCTCGCTGCCACCTAATCCGCCAACATCAACCGTACTTTCATCTCAATTTCCTCCATTAAAAGGCCCTCAAAACATTTGGATGGTCAAAAGTATCGAGACGGCTAGCGATGAAGTGGAATGAGACGATGCCTTCTCGGTCTCAAAATGGGCACGGGTATTTTCCCAAGCCCAAAAAGTCAACAATGAATCGAAAACAGTCATGTTCATCGCTGCTAAGCTTTTCAAAATGACATGTCAGACAGTGAGAAGTCAACAACATATGAACTCGCTTCCACTTTTTGAAGCTACAAAAGCTTCCGTTCTTTTGGGAAAACCTTTTATATTCGTCCCGAAAGGAAATCAAAGGAAACCATTTTGGGGAAAGTATGAAAGCACTTGGCAATGACACTTGAGAAACAGACAATGGAGCCAGTTCCTTCTTTTGGAGCGACAACATCTTTCACGCTTTCAAAAAGAGCTTTGACAAGATTTTGAGTGGGCGGCATGGCCACATCCAGTTAAAAATAAAAAAATAGTAAGGAAACTTGTGGAAAATGGAGACCCCCAAAAAAAGGATTTGGTGGTAACTGCTGGTAGAGAGGAATTTTTTTAATGAGAAAAGTTTGGGGGATACCGAGCCTTAGCAGGAGGCTAACGTTGAACATGTTCTTTTGAAAGACGCATCTCATCGGTGAGCAATGAGAACGATGATTTGAATTCGGAGTGCGGCAGACATCAAAAATGGGCTGGATGTCCGTATTGGGCATCCCTGATTTCGAGTGTCACAGATCAAAGAAGTCGCCCGGACATTTTCCAAGCCGAGAACGTACATCCTGATGCTGAGCCTTATTCCTCCGAGGTTGATCTTGTGACGCGCTAAACGTTTTGCAAGGCTCCCCTGCGGTCTCCTCACGCCATTTCCTCATTATCCGTCCCCCATTTTCTTTTGCACAAAAGCCTCCCTTCTCGCCTGCAGCGCCCTCCTTCCCCCCCCTCGCTCACTTTTTTTTTGGGGGGGGGGGGCGCTGGACCAAGCGGGAATCGTTGCCAGCCTTGTACTTCCCCCCCACGCTTCTGCTAAATGTGATTTGTTCTGCAGCTCAAGTCTGCGGCATAATCGCGGCGCTTCCACAGCGAGCGGGAGGAAGCGGCGCAGACCGGCGAGCGGGACGAGAGGATGGGACAAAATGAGTGAAGAGTGGATATCTTGCTTTTTTTTTTTTTTTATACCCGCCACCCCGTCCCGCTTTCATCTTCTGCTCTGCTTTGGCCTATTTTAATTGGCAGCTTTTCTCTCGCCCTCCCTCCTCCCTCGGCTTGTTTTCACTTCTTTCTTCCCCATCTTAATCTGCGACCAGCACAACCTCTCCAAACTCTCCAACTCCAGGAGGACAGCAAAGCTAATCAACTGAATCAGCATCAAATTGTGCCAGCTCACTCCGTGACCCCTCATTCAAAGCATCTTCATTTATTTGGTCTCATAACTCGCCATAGTTCCGCTTTATCATCTGACATTTCACCCCCAACCCTCCTTGAAATTCCCAATTAACTTCCCGCCCCCAGTGGCCACCTTCCTCGCAGCTTCCCATGTTGACCTTGCAGTCTTTTGCTTCTCCAGCCCGGCGGCGGTTCAAAGGCAGCCTCCATTTCTTGGTCCACCCATCCCATTCTGGCCCCACACCCGCCGCTCAGTCACACATCCAACGAGCCGGCAACAAAATCCGCCATTTCGGTCTTTTGTTCAAAATATCCAGCCATCCATTTTCCGAACGGCTTTGTCCTCACAAGGATCACGGGGTGCTGGAGCCTATCCCAGCTGTCTTTGGGCAGTAGGCTGGGGACACCCTGAACCGGTTGCCAGCCAATCGCAGGGCACACAGAGATGAACAACCCTCCGCACTCCCACACGCACACCTTGGGACAATTTAGAGCAGAGATGGGCAAACTACGGCCCGCGGGCCGGATCCGACCCGTTGGGCTTTTTAATCCGGCCCGCCGAAGGTTGGTACACAACACAATTAAGGTTCGATATAAATGATTGCATTCATTTCATTTGGACTTGTAATGACAGGCATTTCAACGCCAGGTGGCGCAGTTACTTGAAGTTGCAGAGCACAGGGAGGGAGGGGGAGACGATACGGAAGCCAGCAGTAGCGCCAACTCAAGCAACTCCCGCTCGATACGACGGAATAAGTGTGTCCGCGCCGCTATTTTCTATCATTGGATCCAAAACAGCGACATGCAAGTGACTCTTTGTTGCAGTGAGTTTGACTGCAATTGCGAACATTTTCACGTCCTGTCGATCATGGCATGATCAATGAAAAGGAACAGAAATGGCCACGGTAGAAAGTGAAGTGTTATCTGATTAAGCGAAGCGGGTTATAAAATACTGAAACATTCAGGAGGCGCTTGGAGTCTGAAAGACTCAAATCTACAAGACTTTGAAAACGAAAGTGATTTGTGCTCAGTCCGATTCTGGCTATTTCCATGCCCAGAGTGAATTGCTTGCGGCTCGACGGACAGTCGAGTAAATAAACGTTCCTGGAATGGTTTGACTGCTATCGTGCTAAAAACTTTCCGCAAACTGGACCGCTAAAAGAGAGAAGCGAGTCCCATAGCGCTAACTATGAGCATAGAAGACTTGAGCGTCCGTGTCTGGCTTCAAAAGTTAAGCTCGCGACATCAGCTGAGCAATGCTGTCATGTGTGGTGATCGAGGGGAGGTCAAGTCAAAGACAATGAGTGAGTCGAAAGAAAAGCCACCAGGTCTCTTACACGTCTCATTTTGTAGCAAATAGTCCTAACTTTGTTATATTTTGTCAGATACCTGTACTGTATGCTGCAGTTTTTGGCCAATATATTGTTGCACTTTGTTGCTTGTGTTGTCACACATGTATGTTGCTCACATACTTGAACCTTCATACAGGACATATACCATAGTTGTTTCACTGTTCACATTAAAAAAAGTATGGTAATACTTTTATGCTTTTGTTCTGTTGATGTTTGGTATGGACTGTCAACATATAATTTTTTTTATATGTACCGTATCTTGTCCTGACACGACCCACCTGTCAAATTTTGAAATCAATGTGGCCCCCGAGCCAAAAAGTTTGCCCACCCCTGATTTAGAGTGTTCCATTAACCTGCTGTGCATGTTTTTGGAACCTGAGAGGAAATCGGAGTACCCCGGAGAAAACCCACGCAGGCATGGGGAGAACACAGAAAACTCCACATAGGGAGGCTGGAGCCAGAATCAAACCCTCGCCTCTGCACCGTGAGGTCAACGCGCTAACCACTGGCCCACCGAGCCGCCCTCGTCCACAATAGTTCCATTGGATTTTTTTTCTTTCGACTTCAGTTCCGCCGCGTATGTTCTCAGGTTTCTTTTGTCCAACTTGCGAGCAGTTTCCGATTTACAACGACGACCTGACTTGAGTCCCACTTGACATGAATTGCAACACAGCGTTAACATTGTGTGATGGCATTCCCAAAATGCCTTTTGCACAAATCAAGTTTTGTTTCCCGCGCGCCCGTTTTGAAGGGCAAAAAACACAAAGCCGGCATTTTGGCAACAAGTGAACACTTCTGCCGAGGGACCGCCAAGACGTAGCAGCCGACGCCTGACATCGCCCCATCCATACAACATTAGACAGTGTCCTTCTGTCGATTGTATTTGCCGAAGACACAGAAGTCGTTGGGAAGACGCTCGGGGGGTGACAGCGCCTGCGCTTGTTTACCCGCGGAGAGAAGCGGCGCAGGTATTAATAGCGTGTCACAACGCCGCCACTCATTTCTGACGCCTGCCAAAACATCTCGTCGGGCGAGGCCCTCATCCTCCTCTATCTATCTTTCGTTTCTAGCTCTCTTTCCCAGTTCAACATGTTCTGCGTATGCCGGGCAAAACGTCTGCTGGCACTGTATCGTCTTATCTTTTTTTTTTCTCTTTTCATTTCCGACCGCCTCCCCCCTCCGTCTTCTTTTCACCCCCGCGGGGCATGCGCCGCCGTCCTAATATTGGCTCTTTTCCTAATCCTCGTTGAAGTGTAATTACTGACGGCTTCAACATTTCAGACGAGACGCATATTTCATCACGATCGCTGCTCTTCCTTGGATGATTTCGATTTTTTTATTTTTTATTTTAATGGGCCTTTGCTGCACCATTAGCTCGCGTTTGAATGTTTCCATACCTTTTCATTATCCAAATCTCAAGGCACGCCACAAACAAGAAAAGTAACTGGAAGAGCGGATGAGCTTGATCAAGAACTGTTTGGGCACAAGTTGCGCACAAACATTCATACTGAGGCAAATCGCAGCTCGGTGCCGGCGGTAATTACACGTTCTCCACTCCGATACGAGCCGCGCTTTAATACGGATCGAACGTGTACGCGCAAGCATTATGCTCCCGCTCCCTCCGGCTTGTTTGCGACGTAATGACTCCCTGCGGAATCGATACCGCGCGTCTCCTTTAATAGGGATGCATGTGTGTGCGTGTGGGACTTACGAGCAAAGCCCAGAAGGAGCGGGATCAGGACCAGGCTGCGCAGGGACAGCGAGAGGGAGTTCGGGGGCCGGCGGCGGCAGAAGACAGAGCTCCAAGCGGGCCTCATTGTGTATTGACGTGCACTTTGGAATCAATGGCTCCTTTGTGACCCTGCCTGCTTTACTGCAGACTAACAAGCCGACACAAAAAAAAAAAAGGGCAAAAAAACAAAAAACAAAAACAAAAAATCACTAATTTGCGCTCAACAGCAATGCCGGGCTGCCGAAAGTGAACCGCCAGGAGGTAAGAGTGAAGCGCTTTAATGATGAGTTGGTACTACTTAGCACACGTTGGGAGGACGGAGGAGCTCGACGATAACAGCGCAGCTGGGCCGACCCGATTTATTTTTCTTTTGCGAGAGACAAGCGACTTATACGGCATTGCGTGCCATCGAACGGAACTCGAACTGTAAACTCCGCTGCAACCTGCGCTGAGCTAGTTGTGAGCGCCCGGGAAACATAAAAAAAAACATCCCAGCTGAAGCAGGTTTCTTATCTCGGTAGTAGACGATGCCCGCATGCAAACTTTCGAAGCGCAGATGAATGCATCGTAGCGCCCCAGAGGACTGGAGAATCTGGGGCAACAATCAACACGCTGCGTTTTTCCAAAGGAAGTCTGCGAGGACCTGTTGGCGTTCCTCGGAGGCGCTAACCCGAACGGCCGCCTCTCTGGAGACACGCCGTGTCTCCGCAGTTCATCTGCGGAGACACGCGGGGGTCAATAAAATCCGATTCGAGGTTGAAGAGCAGAAGCCTCTCGAGGTGCCTTTTGCAAATTTGTCAGAGTAGGCGGAATGAACACAAGCCGTCAAATGTGATCTACCTGGGAACCCGGAAGTACGGACTTTGGACTTTTTCCGGTTGTGTGACTTTTTCACCGAACACTACCCGCCGAGCGATGAAGCGTTAGTACCCCGAACGCGGCCCGCAGCCTCCTGCTCCGCATGCCGCCGCAAACACAATGAGCTCGAACAGCCAACGGCTCGTCCAACGTGGAAAAAAAAATACCCCCCCACCCCTTCGACTTCAACAACGCTGAGTCGCAACGAAAAGAAATCTCCTGAAATCGTTTTTCCCGCTCTTTCCTCCAATCTGCCCGTCCATCCGGGCAGTCGCTTCTTCTCCGCAAAATTCCCGTCGGCGACTTTGTCCGTTCGTTAGAAACACGGCGATAATCCCAAAGAGGTGTCACAGCTAATCGCATCCATCTGTCCGTTATCTGACTTGCAACTTGTTTATATAACCCCGCCCCCCCCCGCTCGAATCCATGTGCCCGTGTGGGATCAGCATCTGCATATTTTGCATACTCTTTTGTGAAGGTTAAAGCGCTGCTGTTAGTGTGTGTGTGGCGAAATGACAATACTTGTCTTTCAGTTCTGCAAACAGTGGCGGCGTGTGTGTGTGTGTGTGTGTGTGTGTGTGTGTGTGTGTAAAAATGTGAATGTGGCCAAGTGTCTGGTGTGGGGTGCGAATTAGGCAGTGTTTGGCCTTTTCACTGTCGCCTCTTGCTTAATGTATCCATCCAGGCGCCCGCAGAAGCATCACAGTGCCTCTTTGTGTGAAATGCCGGCACCTTACGGCGGCGGGGATGCGCGGCATCGACGGTTGACAACGAGTGGGCCTGTTCGAGCAATATCTCGTAAACTGCAAACTTAAAGCGTGATTGTGATCCCACTCCCAGCATTGACAGAGGGAAATCCATGAAATAGAAAGACCTCCAGAAATGTCGATTTTGCCAATTGCCATCCAGACGAAAAATACAATCGTCAGTGAACCCAAATTTAGGATGAATAAGAAGTACAATTACAAAATGCCAACTGTCAGGAATGATAGGTTAGCAACATTTACACTGGTAATTAACCACTTCCTGTCGTAGGCTTTTATTCTGAAAGACAAAGCACACCACTTCCAGCATTGGAAGCAGTCGAGCTTGTGATCGAAAGACTGTAATATTCACAAATTAATAGGGATATCAAGACGAATATTCACTCTTTGAGTACTCATCGATACTAAATATAGATACTTCCACCACTAAAATTTCATTGAACAGAAATTCCAAAACTTGTCAAACACCTTTTCGTCAAGGGCCACATTTTAGTTACCATTTTCCTTGGAGGGCCATTATGACTGAAATCATATCAAGAAGTCAAGAATAACAGTTTATTCAACTATTGTTTAAGTGACAGTAACGAGTGTTTGGCAACAAGAATGTCGCTCTCATTTATTACACATGACAATTTGAAATTTTGGTCCATATTTTATCAAGCATCATGGAAGTTGCCATGTTTGATTTGCTTTTGCGGGCCACATAAAATGATGTGGCAGGCCAGATATGGCCCCCGGGCCTTGACTTTGACATCACCGACGTAGTTGATAATTCCACGATGTGTCAAACTGCCGCAGTATAGCGCCCACTAGTGCCCGGTATCTTAAAGTAAGGCTGGTATATGCCCATCCCTGCTAATTAACATCACATAAAACACCCTAATAATGCATTCTGGTGCAACAAGTAATGGCTAATGCTAACAAGGCCCTTCCGGCTTACTACGATGGTGCTACTCACGTTGTCGTTTGACGCACACAGACGAACGCAACTCCTTCCCTGGTACACATGTGTTGCGGATCTGTGTGTGACCAACAGCTGGCACTGTAGGGCTCCGCCTGCAGCTGCACACCTGTTGGTCATCACTTTAAAAGACTTGATGATTGTTGCTGTCATTGTTTTCTGTTGGTGATTCTGTTCCTGTTCGTCTTTTGCTTCTGCCATGGCTTTTTGTTTGTTACTTTGGATTCTTGCTCTCTTCTGGTTTACGTTCTGGATTTAGTTTTCTCAGTGTTTGTTCATACAATTTGTCTAGTTCACCCTGCTCCTCCCTCTTGCCTGCTTTTTGAGGTACTTCGCTATCACGCCCCGTGACAACATGTTTGGTATACGCGACATGGAGACCTTGCCGGTTGCGGACCAGCGAAACTGTCCCTTCAATACAGTACAGAAAGGTCGAAAGTGAATGGGGGGCTGACATCCATACGGCCAATAATACCCTCGGCGTTACAAAACGCTGTACCTTGGGAGTAGCCTTGCTCGATGCCGCTTCTCTCCTGTTTTGTCGGTATATTTTTTCATCACGTCATCCATAATGCAGTTCCTTTGTTCGACCGCCCCTCCATCCCTCCCCCCCCCGTCGTCACGTGCGCAATCATTACAGCAATTGGCGACGAAAGCGGCGGCACAAAGCTGGCGATGGACGCCAGCCACAGCGGCCCTCGTGACTTTCATTGTCCCGATAAAAGGCAAAGATAACACAGTTCCGCCGTGACAACGCCACCTCTCATTGTTCCGCATCCACTGATCGCTCTCCACACACCTCGGCGCACACTACAATCAAGTCCAATAAAGTCAAATGTTTTTTTATCGGGTGGGCTTCTAATAAAGCCCCGAAACCGCTCGTATTTGCCGGGAAGAACGGCAAGGCATTAAAAATCGGCGCACGAGCGGCCGAGCGTGTATTTGTGCGCGCTGTTGATTGGGATCTCGGGGTCTTCAAAACAAGAACAGCAGCGATATGGACGAATGTGAACTGGGGAGCATTAACAACAGATTTGGACAAGCACGATCGGCACCGAGGGCCGCCTTGAACAGAATTCCATTTCATGTTGTCGGCTGCAAAAATGACCGCGGCAAATGCCTTCGCCTTGCATTCAACATTTTTTTTTCTTTGGATCTGAAGAAACGTATTGGTACTTGGACTTCCAACTTTTTCCATGCTGTCACTGTTGACCCATATCGACCGCCAGTCAAGCGAACAAAAAAATTTCAGACACGTACAGAACGGGACAAACAGTTGATTGCACTGGACTGTTCTTTGTACTTAAGTACAGGAGTTGGATCAGTACGTTTGGACTGCGGCAGGATTTCACGATAATTCAAGGTTCGGCAGAATTGTCATTTTTGCTGAGCGATCGGTGACATTTATTTCTGGACCGTTTTCATTAAAAAGTCGAAATGATATTGTCTATTTCTTTGACCTTTTGTTGAGTCGATCCAAATAGTAGTTCCACAGCTACACAAGAGCAGGGGTGTCAAAGCCATTTTTGGCGCAGGGCTCATTTTAGTTCCCGTTTCACTTGGAAGGCCATTCTGGCTGAAACCATATCAAGAAAAGTTACTAGTCAAGAGGAAACCGGTTTGGTAACAACAACATGCTTAAGAATATGTGTCTTATTTATTACATCAAATGAGAATTAAAAAATGTGGTCGACATTTTAAAAAGGATCATGGAAGTTGACATGTTTGAGCTGCCTTCGCGGGCCACATAAAATAATGTGGCGGGCCAGATCTGGCCCCCGGATCTTGAGTTTGACACCTGTGACTTAGAGTCTGTTTATTGCTCTTTTTTAAAATATCAGAACCTCAATTTATGAACGTAAAATATGATGCTGCTGTTGCCTATCGATGCCACAAGATGACAGCGAAGCATTTTTTTTTTTTTTAACACGAAGCTCCTCAACCCATTTCAACACAGCCCAGTGGGCACCAGGGTACCACAAGGTGCTGGCAGAACAAACGACTTTTGTCTAAATGAAACCCCTCATCTCACTTCTGTTCGCTTTGGAATAAAGAGGGCGCAAAAGCACCACTTTTATTCAACACAACAGACACTTGAGTTTTGAGGAGAATAACGACGAATGTGTGAGCGTAAGTTTGCCACCTCTGCTGGTGGATGCGTTTGTTGTTGAAAGCAAAGCGCGCGTGCGGTCAATGCCAAATGTTGTCCCCAATCCCACCCCCCCCGCCTCCCACCTGACGCCTCCCTCTTTCTTTCTTCTTTGGCGCCCTCTCATTCAAACCAAACTTTTAATGGGTTCCATGTTGCCACGCCGGAATAAGTGTTGCCAAAGCACTTAAGGGGCTTAAGTCGGCTGCGTGCGCAAAATATGGAGCAGCCTTGCGAGGATCGCTTGCCTGCTTGGGCATGCCGAGGAGGTCACGCCGGCGTTTAATAGCAACCCTATCAAAGCACTCTGACGAGGGAGAGAGGGCGGGAATCGGGATGTTTACCGCGCGGGCCACCGGTCGGGACAGATGGACGATGATGGGAGGAGAAGTGGAGTTAAGGATGAGTCAAGCGGAGGGAGGGGAGAAAAAAAAAAGAGGACGAGATGAGGAAGATGCAAGGGAATGTGGCCGAGCTGTGTGTGTGTGTGTGCAAGTATGACGGGGTAGCACAGGCAGAGTGCTAACGTAGAGATTGTATCTAGGGGGCGGTGGTGCTGGTGCTGCTGGTGGTGGGGGCGTGGGGGGATTATCCAAGATTAAATTTCTTTTTGTCCTGTAGGCGCTTCTTGGGTAGCGTTGAATCCTCCCCCCCCCCTCCCCCGGAGGACGTACGAGTGTGTGAGTGTGCACCATTGAGTGTGTGTGTGTGTGCGTGTGTGATCTTGAGGGTTTATTAGCTGGCAAAGTGTGAGGGAGGCCATGTTTTGTGGCGAGGTGCAGATAAATCAAAGATTCCCCCCCTCCCACCTCCAAGGACGTCTCTGCAGCATTGGAGTGTTAGCGTGGGTTACAGCTGATGTATTGTAGCGATGCGGGTGCCCCCCCCCTTCTCTCCTCCCCACCTTACAATCTGAGTGCATAATTGACTGTGAAGATGCTTGCAGGTTGTGGACATGCCCTCTGAAAATAACAACTCATTGTAAATGTAGGCGTTGGTCGCTGTATTACATTTTAACTGCAGCGGTGTAACCTTTACGCTTAAGTGGAAGCCTGCGATACTATAGCGCTTCGCGGAAACCTTACCAGTGGCACTTGACGTTTTTGTGCTCTCTCGAACGCTGAACGATGCTACAAGGTAGGACCGACAAGCCATGGGAAGGCATTAATTGACGGTAAGGAAGTGATACCATATCCACTGAAGGAGATGGGGAGGAGCCATAGTTTAGCCTGGGTTGTTTGTGCAAATATTACATTCTGCAAGTAAAATCCACACAGAAAGGCCAAAGCAGAGATTCAAAAAAAGTGTGAAACAGGAAATCCTAAACAGGAGTTCACCTTTTCATGATGGCAACAGTAGTGGGAAGAAATTTCATCTGTGCTGTATGCTACACATACAGTACATTTGACAATAAAGTTGATCCAAAGTGACATTTTAGTGCCACGGTTAAAATGTTACTTTAAAAATGAAAATGGGAGTTCGATGGGGATGATTTGACCCTGACAATCCTGATGTCAAATCATGTCATTTGCATCGCATACAAACTGCAATACACCAACTTCGCCACTACATCGAGAAAGACGATAACATTGTGATCGTCAAGCATTTGGACGTCTTATATTTCATAAGAACATGAGCTTTTCAAAGAAAATGACATTGGCTTTCTACTAATTACAATAAACTTTGGCCCAAAATCCCGCTGAATTCTCCCGAGACGGGCCTCATCCTCCCGTTAAGCCACCCTTAAGTAAGGAGACATTTTAGTCAACATTTTGAGCCCCCCCTGTGGTTACGCACGAGGGTCGGCCTTCTCGGCAGATGCGCGTCCATCGCCATCTCTCGCTCATTTTGGGGGATTTGCGGCGGACTCTGTGTTAATCGCCATCGTCGAGACGAGCTAATCCGAGCGGATTTGCTCTGAACTCACTAATTAGAAAAGTCACAGCTCCTCGGTGGGATCGGGCTAATTCCTGGTCACGGTGATCGATATGTTTGGGTACATTTGGGCGGACAGTTCATGAGGTTTGGACTTCACTTTTTTTTTTTTTTTGCAAGCATCTTCTCCAGGCCGGATATTAGAATTTAAACTTGAGCGTACAAAGTGATTATCCTGGTTTTCATCGAGCTCTGATTCACCTTCTTTTGTGTCTCTACAATAAGGCAGGAGATTAAATTCTCTCTTTGGAACTCGGCGAGCTCGGCACTGGCTTTGCTCAGGTTCCGCAGAGCGGAAGCAAAGGCATAAAGAATCGTCGGTAGCCGTTGTGGGCATCCTATTTTTAGTCTCATCCCATCATACATCAATCTTGACAATTAGAGAAGGGGGCGGAGTGGGTGCTGGATGCGGGGGGGACAATTTTAGCTCATGCCTCCGGATGCTGGCATGGAGCCGGGCACGACTTCTTAGAACAAAACACTTTATCGTGACGCAACGTGAAGTTTGAAGGTTGCTGTCATTTGAAGCTTATTATTGCACTTTAAAACGATGGCCTTGTGTCGGGTTCATTGAGGAGCAGTTGTTAGAAAAAACACAGGGAGGAAGAACCTTGATAAAAGCACAAGCCTTCATGCAGAAAAATCCATTACAGTTTTTCTGTCTTGGTGCCACAAGAAGCCAGCATTCAGAGCCAGATCTACACTGTGATTTATCTGCGCAACTAATTCAGTACAATCTTCCTCTTTGGTGCCAATGTGGGAAAGCAAAACTAAACAAATACAAAAAATAAATAAAACTACAGCTCTGGAGCCATTTTTGCTCAAATATTGCGATGTCTTTTCTGTCACGACTTTTATTGTAGGTCTATTCATGACATGCAAACCCACCAAATTTCATGATGCTGAGTGAAACATGCTGTTCCATTTTTTAGGGACTCAGGAAGTGGCAGCCAAATTGGCAGACTTCTCATGTCTTTTTGGCATGGCTTCTTGAGACTTTTTTTTGCAGCTCTACTCATGATGGACAGACCCACCAAATCTCATGTTCCTGAATTAAACTTGCTTCAGGGGTTGGATTTTTGGGGACTCAGGAGGTGGCAGCCAAAATGGCAGACTTCCTATGTCTTTTATGGCATGGCTTCTTTACACTTTTTTTTTTGCAGCTCGACTTATGATAGATGGACCCACCAAATTGTTCAGCCCAAATGGCAGGCTCCGTATGTCTTTTATGGCATGGCTTCTTGAGACTTTTTTTGCAGCTCTACTCATGATGGACAGACCCACCAAATCTCATGTTCCTGAATTAAACTTGCTTCAGGGGTTGGATTTTTGGGGACTCAGGAGGTGGCAGCCAAAATGGCAGACTTCCTATGTCTTTTATGGCATGGCTTCTTTACACTTTTTTTTGTTTTTTTTGCAGCTCGACTTATGATAGATGGACCCACCAAATTGTTCAGCCCAAATGGCAGGCTCCGTATGTCTTTTATGGCATGGCTTCTTGAGACTTTTTTTTTGCAGCTCTACTCATGATGGACAGACCCACCAAATCTCATGTTCCTGAATTAAACTTGCTTCAGGGGTTGAATTTTTGGGGACTCAGGAGGTGGCAGCCAAAATGGCAGACTTCCTATGTCTTTTATGGCATGGCTTCTTTACACTTTTTTTTTTGCAGCTCGACTTATGATAGATGGACCCACCAAATTGTTCAGCCCAAATGGCAGGCTCCGTATGTCTTTTATGGCATGGCTTCTTGAGAATTTTTTTTATTTTCCGGCAGCTCTCTACTCATGATAGACAGAGCCATCAAATTTCATGTTGCTGAGTGAAACGCGCTTCAGGGGCTGAATTTATTTTAGGGACCAAAATGTAGCAAATTGATAAGAGCTTTCAAGGCTGATTATAATGTTTTTTTGACAATCAGAGATGGCGCACTGGGACAAATTTGGAAGTATGGTTAGATAACCCCAATTGAAACAATTTTGGTTTTTTTTTTCTCCATTTTTTTTCTGCAATAATAAAGTGGTATACACAAAGCAGTTTCAAAGACAATATCACAATGATCAATTTGCACAATGATTTTCCAAGAAGCGAGGTCTGAAAGAAAGCAAAGTAAGAAGCCATAAGTAAGACTTTTTATTTTTTACATTAAATGCTTAGCCGACTGACTGCAACTGTTCAAACTTGTCGAAACGTTTCATGTTATTCAGAGCGGCGGTCTCATTATGTTGTTCTTCGAATTCACAAGTGAAAAGAGAAAAATAGTCATCGTTGTAATAATAAGATATTTAAAACATCTCTGAAGCCATAGAATGTATGAGCAGACAGCTTGAAAAAGCAACTATTAAATCAATGCTGTTCTTCTATCCCAGAATGTTTTTTTTTTAAAAGCAAAATCAACCAAATCCATCATCCTTGCACCCAAAGCAGAAGACTAGCGTCGGATGACTGTCAAACAGAAAGAAAAAAAAATACATTAAAAATAAGACTCACCACTTGTTTACAGTATATGGAGAGAGTGTTGGCCAAATCAAACTAATTGGCCCAAAGCAGCTTGCTGGTATCCAAAAACAGATTTAAATTCATCCTTGTACCGCTGGGCCAGGGAGCATCTGCTGCTCCAACATCAACCATTTTGCAATTTCATATTGTATTTAATCCACGTCATTTAAAATATAGCCTTAGCCTGATCTAGCTGTTATTCGTCTTTGCTTCCTTCCTTTAAAACGAGACCTCCCGCACTGGGGAAAAGAAAAAACAAAACAAACGAACTGCCAAAACACGGGATCCCAGCATGAATATCACACCACGTACAGAAGTAATGAGCTAACTAGCAACTCGGTGGCCTTCTCGTTTTCTGTTGCGCTTACTCAACTGCTACCCATGGTGGAAGTGGTGTCCTTTGTCCTTCAGAATAAAAGTTTTCGACAGGAAGTGGTCTGTTACCGGTGTAAATGTTGCCAATTTATCATTCCATTGGGGTGACATTTATCATTGTACTTATTTTTCGTCCTAGGTGTTCTGCCCTCGCCACATCCCCTCTGTGGCTAGACAGACCGATAACTCCTTCAATGAGCACACCCGTCGATGTTTCTTGCAATTTATTCAACGTTGAGGCGAGTCAAGAAGGTGTAAAACTGTAACACGCACGCAGCAAAACACTTACACGTAGCAAAATAAAACGTGGCAAAGCAATTTCCCCACATGACGAACGCGTGACTACGCTAGTGTTGCTAACGCTCACAAGCTAATGCGCTAATCGCTGTACGTAAATGCTAACCGTAAACATTTGGAACGTCCCTCGAATGTAAATTCACGGTGAACACACCCCACTAATTAATAACATTGCATATATTTACATGACATAGACATACAGGCTGTGCTTGGCTTATCTTTTGGAGCTTCCCGGTACAAGGTGAAACAGGAAATGTCTCACGCAACAACATCAAATGTTACATGGCTCTTCAGGACCCAGAAGACTTAAGTTTGGGTTAACTTACTCATCTGTTTTTCATTATTATGCCAGTCTTGTGAATGGTGATTCGCAACTAACCGGAGTGATTTTAAAAATAAATCTATTTTGGGAGGTAAAGGACCCATGATGGTGAACAGAGTGCCCGAATGCACTTTCCCACTGGTCGTTGGACCTTGAAGAAAAGTCTTATTTACTAGCCCTGCGCTTCAGAGGTAGTGGGTGCATGTGCAGCGGTGGGCAGCAATCCGTGTGAACAATATGAATGAGTGCAAATGCATTCAAGGCCGCCGCGGGTTCCCTTGTTTGCTCAAATGAGGAAAGCCGCGGGCGGACACGCTACACTCTTCAACACACTCGACGCTGGATCCGGCTGCGTAAAAACGTGCATTAATAAAAGCATACACAGGTTAAGACGCGCGGAAGCGGCCTACTTTATGCATAACGCGATTGCTCTTGGGAGGTGAGAGACGGCTAAGCTCGTCTTCGCTTCTTCACGAGATGAAAGCAAACAGTGTCACCTGCCGGGTTGCACCCCCGCGCCGCTGCCTAACGACTTTTGCGGCGGGCGCTGTCATTCGCGCGCCGTACCGACGCGTGCTGGCAGCAACACTCGTTTGCTCATTCGGCATCCGCCCTTTTTTTGGGACTGGCAATGTCAACTACTGTTGGATTTAAATACAGTGGTCCTTGAGATGAGACTAATTTGTTGCGTCAGCATCCTCGCACCGCAGAACACTCAAATCGTCTGTCCTCATTCAATTGAATGTAAATGTTCGCTGTGCTGCTCCTTCTGAGGTACCTGCCTTGCCTAACGGCAGGCTGTATTGTCATGATGCACAAACAAAGAAGGATAGACTTTTACTACTACTGCTCAGGAAGTAACTGTAATTTTTGTAGATGACGAAAAAATATACACCTGTATTGCTATAATATCTGTTTACATTATTGCTTGACTGTTTGTGCTCAAATATCTGCTGGGTTTGTAAAAAGCACAACTATTAGTGCCGTTAGCTTGTCAATGGGATTTTCCATCACATGTTAGCATTAAGCTAGCAGCGGCTGTTAAGGCAAGATAGTTTTCTCTTTGTTTTATGTTTACTTTGACGGTCAACTCCAGCTGCGAGTGGCACAAAAATAGCATGAAGATTTGTTCACTATTTGCCATATCGCTGCTTATTCATTTGAATTGAGTTGACTGTCACCATGCAGCCGTTGGAATATTACTCAAACGGACACTTTTCAATGGCCTCAAAAATATTCCGTGCCGCACTCACCCTAATCCAACAGCATTGGTAATGACCACAGTTGTTTCTATCATGGGTAAGACAAAGAGTATGTGTAGAAGGCGAATTCAGTTGGAAAGACCTCAAAAGGGCATAAAGTAGAGCACTCTCAGAAATGGAAAGAGTCCGCATTAAAGCATTCCACAGTGCTGCAAGGTCTCCATGACAGCTGGCCTAATAAATTTGCTAAGCACCGCATTTGTTCTGCTTTTAACAATTCAGAACTTCAGAAATAATCCTTGGCCGGAAATAAACAGGCCAAGAGTTGAGTACAAAGCGCCATGTCGACTATCAGAAATAGAAAAATAGCTACAACGGCAGCAATTCCCTTTGTGTTGAGGTGGAGGGCATGGGTGTGGCCCTTTAAGAGACTTCTGATAGCGAGAGAGCGCCAGCGAGGAGTTGGGGCCGACTACTACCAAAGTGTTCTGTACACCTTTTCTTTCTTTAAAATTCTCAGAGTAGACCGAGCGTCTGTCGGTGCTTTTGATGTGCCAGGAATTAATGCGATTAAACGCATTTCTGGATCATTTCTTGGGAAATGGTAGGACATAACAATTGAACCCGGCCACCCAGCCAACACACAACCGTCGAACAAAAGTGGTCATTTCGTCCTGGCGTGATATCATCTTTTCTTTCACCCAGAGCCTCAACGGACATCTTTAATTTTTTTTAAATCACATTTCTCGTTCCTCCCCTCCAGACCCCCGTCTCTTCCTCTTTTTATTCTTCCCCTAATCTGCCCCTCGCCGGCTGTGACCTTACAGAGGGCCTTTGCACTTTTGTGTCTCTCTCTCGCTCTCTCTCTTCCTCTGGAGTGAAACCACACACTCATCAGTTTGCCGCGGCTGCTGCTGCTGCTGCTTCCAGGCTTCGCAAGGAGAATATTAACACGTTTCCTCTCAGCCAATTAACACCTGAAGCTCATAACAACCTTTTAAGCCACCGGTTTATGCTACAGCACACACACAGAGGCGGAAACCACAACGATGCGCAGTATTAAAAAAAAAAAAAAAAAAAAAGCCATGCTGGCAGCAACACACAAATGCACCTTTATCAAGGATAAACAGAAGGAGTAGTGCACACAAATATGGACATGTCGATTAGGAACGGACGGACGCCCGAAATCGATTTGGCGCAAATTCTCAAAAGGCGTGATCAAACTTGGCGGCAACCTTACAGAGGGCGAAATGGATTCACAGGTCCAGTTTGCTGTTATTTGTGACAAGTTGCGCCCGAAATCGAATGATTCGTGAGTCATTGAAATTGAATTTCAGTGCCAGCCATTTTAAGACCCTTCTTTACTGTATCAGGTGAAAAAAAAATTACATAGACGTACCTGGGAAGAAATGCCAGGATTCTTAAAAATCATGAAAAGAAACTTCCCTGGTATTGAATGCATTAAGCATAATTGTTGTGCAGCTCTTTGCGGTGTAAATGATTCATATAGGGAAACATGTTTTTTTTTTTTAATGCGTAATTGAGTCGGGCTCACAGTGCAGAGGTTGAGGGTTCGACTAGGGCTCCGGCCTTCCTGTGTGCGGTTTTGCAAGTTCTCCCCGTGCCTACGTGGGTTTTCTCCGGGTACTCCGGTTTCCTCCCACATTCCAAAACTACGCATGGCGGGAGTGAAGCACTCTAAATGGTCCCTAGGTGTGCCCTGCGATTGGCTGGCGGCCAGTTCAGGGTGTACCTTGCCTACTACTCGATGACAGCTGGGATAGGCTCCAGTACGCCCGCGACCCTCGTGATGATAAACGGATTAGAAAATGGATGGACGGATGTAACTGATGCCCAGAAACATTTACGATTGATTGTGGATGCTATAATTTTGGCGTTGGATCAGCTGAACTCTCCTTCACTCACCCCGACATAGTCCTAGTCACCAAGATGTCATAAGAGGGTGCTAAAGCAATACTTTGGCCTGAGCAAAATAATCATTACAAATAATTAATTCAATTAAAATAAATAAATAAATAAAAGTGAACTTGTATTGCCAACGCCATGTTGAAAAGTGGCTTGGATTTGGGCGACATGAGTATTTCTGTTCCATTCAATTAATTATGATTGTTAATTTTCCTGATCATTGACTGAGAACATTTCTTGTTTTAGCGCAAACTTGGCGTGGCGGTCTAAGTGGTGTGGAAAGGGTGAAATAAGGAGCAGGAGAGGGAAGCAAGGACGACAATTCCCGAGAAAGTCGGGAAGTCTGAGACTAGAGACACCCTCTGCCTTACTTTGATACATTTCCTCGCGACCAAACGGTTGTTCGTCTCTGTGTGGCCTGTGATTGGCTAGCAACCGGTTCAGGGTGTCCCCCGCCTACTGCACGAACACGTTGGTCGACCGTGCTGAACGCAGTGTGAAAAGAGTCTTAAAACCGAGTCACGGCATTGGCGGACACATTCGGCGCTATCCTGGCATGCATAAAACATGGCAGGAGATGACGGGAATTGGAGGCCGGAGGAGGGAAGGGGAGATAGGCAGAGCAAAAAAAAAAAAACGGTATGGTAATGACCCCGGTTAACGCAAAGCGACCGCGATGGAGAGGAGGGTCGCACCGAGCGGGGCGGGAGAGAGCGATAACGGCAAGGACGGGGAAAACTTCCCTCACGGCCCGCTGCTCCCACATTGTACAGCGCATGAAAAATGGAGATGAAATAATTAGACGGGCTGACTGGAAAGGCTCATCTGAATATGCAAATGCACTTAATTTTACTTTCATTTGCTCCAGCGCTCCCGCTATCTCGCAAACTCTTTTCCCCGCTCTTTTCCTCTCCCGATGCATCCTCCCTTACCTCTCCGCCGTCCTTACTCGCCGGCTCTCGCTGCATATTAAGCACACCCCAGGTACACTGAATGTGTATTAACCGCTTTATTAGGTCTTCATGAGTGTTTTATTAGCCTGTTAGCATCGCAGTGACTTTCCTTCTTTGTCTATAATGTCAAAGATGTCAACAAACTCAAAGTTATCGTCTGTTTGTTTGTAGCCGGTTCGCTCTCTCTCTCTCCGCTTTCCGCGGGACACGAGGAGTCTCCTCAGCTTTGCGGCGGGACCATAATGATCATCAGCGTCAACGATTCCCGAAATCTTGACTGCTTCAGATACGTTTTGCATGAATAAATGAGGCGCAAACGGGCTGTCGGCTTTAACGAGCGTTTGCATTCAGGAATTCATGTAAATGAATGTACGCCCGCCGTAGTTTAGAAACACCGGCAGATGAAACTTGTTGTGCTTGAAAGGTTGGGCAAAGTGCTTCCGAAACTCGACTTTATTTATAGAGCACTTCCAAAACAGCCACCAACTCACTGTCCACAAAACATACCAAACAACAATAATATTCTATTCTCTAGCTCGCTTTGCACTCGCATCGAGGAAGTGCCAAGTTGGGGGTCACATGTGTCATCGGATTGGATTGTGGTTATGGTGGGGTTAGGGTTAGGGTTGAGAGGGTTGGGATTCGGTTCGGAGAGGGGGGAGGGGGGTGTAACCAGTTGGGTTGGGGATAACTGCCTTGGAGGATTGAGATTAGGATTACGGTTGGAGGGACAGTGGTTTGGGTTGGAGTCAAGCTTTTGCGAGTGTTGGGGTAGTTGTTTAGGGTTGTTTGACTAGGGTCAAGGTTATGGTTGGGTTTAGGGTTTGGGGGCTGTGAGATAATGGCTGTAGGGTGAAGATAAGGGTTTTGGGCATTGGAGTTGACAAGGTTTGGATTATCGTCAGGGTTGTGGAAAAGTCATCTAGGATAGGTTAGATTAACAGCTTTGTGTTATTTATCAGTGAGTGATTATTTCCAGCATTGTTGGTAGAAGTAGTTGACAGTATTGATTGCTGTCTTACTACACTGCTAAAAAAAAAAAAAAAAAGTACCGTATGCAAAGGCAGTCCTCGTTGGCACTCATATTACTTATGATTATCAATAGGGTTGAACGATTGTATAGTTCGTAGCATTTTGTCCCCAGGGCTCCTCATGTAGTTCCCATATTTCTTCTATTTTTGGGTCCAGCAATTCCGATGACGGCTCGCCGAAGCCGTTCTAATTAAATGCACCGTGCATGCACGCCAGTGTGAAATTAACGCTGTGTGCCCTTTCCCCATTTTCCAAGTTTTCCGTCACTTAACTAAGACGCGTTTCTTGATTGAATTTTTAATTCGTAGTCCTGTAAATTGTTCTTGAAGAGACGCCACAAAAAATTGATTTGGGTTTACGGTAACAGATAGAGTGGCACAACACCTTTTAGCAGCTCGTTAACATTTGATGAGTGAGCAACGCTAAGTTACACGGGCAATTCAACATTCTTACTAGTCACGCAACAGTCAGAGTGAGTTCAGTTACGACATGTTATTTAACAGAGGAGCTGAGGTCTTGTTTCACAGAAGGTGATGGTGGAATACCGTATTTGCTCAAATAGTGGCACACAAACAATACTAACTAATCATGAAACCCACCACTAATGATTAGCTACCTACGTAGCAAGCTAGCTTCTTAACTAGCTTACCACCTAGCTAACAAACTATATATTAAAGCAACTGACCAACAGCAAACCATCACTGGATGGCTTTTGGTAGTAAATTCCAAAGGGTGGGGGCAGCAACAAAGAAGTCCGGTGTCTGGTCCTTGGGACACGGTTCAGGGGGTTATCGTCGGAGGAATGGAGGGTACGCGAAGCGATGTAGAGGTGAAGCAAGTCCGGTCATGTCGGGCTTTACAGGTGAGTAGGAGAATTTTGAATTTGATGCGGAAAGGGATCGGAAGCCAGTGAAGGTTCTGGAGGGCAGGGCTGATGGGGTCACGGGAACAAGTGTAGGTGAGGAGGCGGGTGGCAGAGTTTTAAACGTATTGAATCTTGCTGGTCAGATTCGAGGCTGTTCCATCTCGGATGCTGTTCCAGTCATCAATGCGAGATGAAATAAAGGCTTAGCTAACAAAGTGAGCCTCAAGCAAACGAGCTCACCAGCTAACTAATTAACTACACATCGAGCCAAGTAACCAGCTAGCTAGTTAGCAAGCCAAGTAGTTCGCTGTTTAGCTTGTTACATAACTAGCTGTCAAGTTAAACAACTAATTAAGTGAATAAGAAGGGAACTCATAAATTAATTGAATAGATATCTATACTACTACTATTACTACTACTATTAATAATAATAATAATAATAATAATAAAACCTAAAAACTCTAACTATGGAGCCCATTTGACTTCTGATAGTCACTTGCTAACCAAATCAGGAGCGCATAGCACCGCCACCCTGCAACATGTGCCCAAATTGATATATGACATTCAGGCTTCTGGTGGTTTGACCTATTTTTATTTTTACCATCGACACTATTGCAAGCGCTGACTACTTCATCCGCATACGGGACAATCCTGTCTCCAGGAGACAAAAGGAAACGTATTGGAGCAATAAAAGACGAAAGCCGGCGTGATTTGTTGTTGAGTGAGTGCATCGCTTTTTGTCAGTTGACATTTGTTTTCCTCAAGTGAGAGCGAGAAGAGCCGAAGGACGCTGTTTTATCCCACTGTGTGAGTGACACCACAAAACAGCACACACATTAAGAGACTTGTGGTACTTGACACACACACACACACACACACACACACACACACACACGTCACCATTCATCATTCTTGGACAGCAGATGGTGCGTTCAAGGTGGCAACAGAGTGACCCTGACATGGATCTGTTTTTATCCACTTTGACCTTTCCTCCGGCTCCGGCTCTTCTTCTTCTTCATCTTGCGGACATCCTCTGGCTGAGTCTACGCGCAGGCTGTTTACTTAGCAAGAGCGATGTCACCGCTGCCAACAAGCCGTCGTGCTCCTGCGCATGCCAAGAACGACTACACGACATCGGCGTACTCACATTAAAGAAAAGAAAAAAAAGGCCAGTTACTTTTTTGACAGTGGATCATTTCAATTGGTTCTGTTTTACTCTGTGACAATTCCAGCGCTGCCTCGCTATATGGCATTTGCCCCACGCTATAGCCCCCCCCCCAAAAATTGGAACTGCAAGATCAAATTCCTGTTTTTCGTTGTACGCTGAAAACATTTGGGCTTGTGAACCAAAGATGAATATGAGACAAAAGTTCACAAGTCCAGCTTTAATTTCATGGCATTTACGTTTGGATGGGTTAACTCAGGACAGAGTTTGAAGACACCCACTTTTCAAGTGAGCTCAAGTATTAGGCATTAAGCGAATACAGACACTCCCCGAGTTACGAACATCCGAGTTATGAACAAACGGTACATACGAACATTTTCACGGGTCTGTCGAAAAAAAAAAAAAAAGTTAGATTTCGTATTGCGCGCCTTTTTCCGAGTGCGAACGGGCGGAGGAGGACGGCGGAGGCGACGTTCGGCGGCCGCGGGAGAGGCGTGGGGCGGGCGTGTGACGGTGGAACGGGCGGGAGGCGTCCGGCGCGCGGTCGACGACGTCGTCTACTCTCCCCGCTGAAGCCGCTGCTAGTTTACCGGGCAGCTAACCCTCGAGCCCTGAAGAACGTGACGAAAAGCTCTCTCCCCGTTATATGGATGTCAATATAAGCCTTAAACATACATTACAGACAAAATAGAGCACTGAAGCAACTTACGAACGAATTCACCTTATGAACAATCGTCCGGAACGTAACTCGTTCGTAACCTGGGGAGCGTCTGTACCGTTTTAGATTTGGCGGCCTAAGCCTTGCTTACAATAGGTCCATCAAGCCTGCGACCCAGTAACGTCACCAGCTTGTTTTAGTTTTCACTTGAAATACTTTTCCAGGCCTTTACTGCAGCCTCTCTCAGTTCTCTTTTTTTTTTTTTTTCAGGGGATTTGGACACTCCACTATAATAGTCGTCGTCCGACGTGAAGAATACACTGTATGTCTGCTCCGTTTGTATGTGTTACTATTCTCCGAGTGTTTAAAGTTGCCTAAAGGTTTAAAGACTTCTGGTTTGATCCCAGTCCACCTGATTGGCTGCTTCTCCAGACGGGAGCAGGAGACAGCTGCGCGTAGGCGAGCGAGTTTCCTGAAGGACGGCCGATGCTCAAACGGGCTTCCGCCAAAGGAGACGGCTCCGGCTGCGTGCCGTGTTTGTGTGGAACGGCGTGCGTGCGCGTTGCTTTCCGCTTACGCTTTCCAGTTTGCTGTGCGGGTTACTTTCAAAAATAAACTCTGTGACTGAACACCACGTGTGTCTATCGGGGAGACATGAAGGCCTTTGTGTGTGTGTGTGTGCGTCATTGGGGAAGCCCCCTGCGGGTACATCAGTGTAATAACTATCATTATCAGAGGATCAGTAGAAGGTCTCATTTTCAAGACTAAAATGGAAAAAAAAGTTCTGTTGTAATTGCAAGCCTGAGTTACGAGATGGTTTCGTATACGTGTTGTGCTGCAACACTTGAGACTTCCTGGTGCTTGAGCCCCCCAACCCCCCAACCATCCCTCCCACCCTCAACACGGAGCCTGATTAGGCCTGTTTGAGAGTACCGATGCTGCACTTAGTCCCCTGCCGAGACTCTCATTGTCTTCATTAGAATAATCAACAGGTGTAAGGGGGCCTCGCCGATAAAACCCCGCCTGATAGCGTCAAGAGTTGCATGTGTCGGCCGCGCGTGCTTGTTTGGGCCCAATTTGAGCTCGCGGTGAAACTTGGAGAAGACGCCATGCCGTTTTTAATTGCCGTGAGCCACTTCCGCTCACTGGCTGGATCCCCACGCAAAGATTTTGGCAGGCCGGTCGTCCGACTTGATTTGTCCAGGTCCCAGACTGCGTTGGTTCAATTCACACCGGCGCTAGTGTGTGCTGTCGCTTCCAAGCAGCTCCGAGCCCAAAATACGAGGTTAGGAAAAGCCTGCCAGATAAATGGATAGTTTTAATCTGGTTTAGCATCATGGGAACGGATATTGAAGCAGCCTGTCAGGGATGTGTGGTTGTGTGGCTCTGGCTACTTTTATAAACGACACAACTCTGTATATTGTACTCTATCACTCAATTAAACCACACACACACACACACACACACACACACAAAAAAAAACATACCGGTAGTAATATTTTGAGAAGCTGCCATACCCCCATTCATCTGCTGCACAAAAATGTACTCCACTTGCATGCGTTTTGGCAAAACAGATTACAATTTTCTCCACAGATACAAATTAGAAACTTAGTTTGGTATTGTTGTTAAAAAAAATAAAAAAAATAAAAAGGGTTTGCCAGCATCGCTCGGTGTGCGCAAGGTGGGAATCGATCAATGCCCTGGAATTTGTCCCAAATTCCTGCCACGACCAAAAACGATGCACCTCCTGTTCAATGTCCAGCCTGGATCCTTGAAACCTTTTGTGCGTCCTGTCATAATAGACATGGCCATTAAATTTCGTGTTGACTAATGAAACTGCCATGCCATGGGTTGATATTTTGATCTCTCCAGGGGGCGCCACTGAGCAGTCACGTTACATCAACTTGTCAAAACAGGCACATTTTCTCTTTGGGTATTGTTTTTTTCAGCATTCATGAAGATGTCTGGCAAAAGGCGACACTCCTGTGATGAGAGTTTAGATAGTGTTTGTAATTCGGTATGTTTAGAGGGGGATTACGTGCCGCGGGAGTGTTTCATTCTCCCGCAGTAAGCTGTCAGCTGTTTGACACTAAGAAGAGAAAAAGCATACAGACAGCACGGTGCGGCAAGCACAATATGAAAACGCTCAACCTGGGAACTCTCGGCGCGCAATGAGATAATGATGAAAATCAAAGTGAACCAAGGCCTCAGGGGTATATAGATATTTTTTTCGTTATAGATGTTTTGTCATTTAAGATTTTCAAAAATGTGTCGAATAGAAACGTATGGTGGCAAAGCTAGTTGTAAATGCGTCGCTTTGAGACAAACTCTTGCATATGACAAATAATACTAACTTGTTTTAGTTAAAGGCAGAGGTGGCAAAGGTACTCCCACTTTGTAATTGAATAGTACAGATACAGAAGTACAAATATTTGTGTTAAAAGGACTCTTTTAAATGTACTTTTCAACTCCTTTACTTAAAATAGTCGTGACTTTGCAAATGCAGTAAAGTAAAACTTGAACATGTATTTGAACAATCAATTCTGTACAGCAGCCATGTTAATAACTTCGTAATATGGAAAAATTATTCGCTTGTATCGTGTTCGTCCATCTCTCTAATCCACCGAAAAGCAAGCTATAAGGGTACAAAGGAAAAAGAAGTTCAGTGCGATGACATTTTGTTGGAGGCGGAGGCGAGAAAGAGCAGCCTTAAGGATTACACAAGTAAATGGGGAGAGAGCACATGTCAGGAGAGTTATCCTGGAACTCGGAAAGTGTATTTAAGACTCGGGGAAGCTAAAGCACTAATCATGTTGCAAGCAGAGAGGATAGCAGATGTTGACTGAGGGACCTTATTTTTTTTTAAAAATGTAACGACATGCGAAATAAATCCCAACAACATCCTTTTTGTTTTGACTTGTCTGGACCTTTATGTCTGGCTGGTAGAGTTGATTGTTGTTAGGTATCTACTAATGTAGTTAGCTAGCGAACACTTTCATTTGCGTTAGCTAGCTAGCGAGCTAACACTTGAGTTCAGCAAGATAACACTTTATTTAGCTAGCTAGCAAACTCTTAAGCTCTTGGTGGGCTAGTTGCTAGGCCATTCGTTCATTGTGAGCTACTTGGCCAGCTAGTTATTTGATTGGTTAGTTAGCTAACAAGATAATCACAACTGGCCGGCTGTTAACTCGCTGACTAGTTAGGAAGCTTGTTTGGTTGCCAAGGTATCTGGTCAGCTAGGCGATTTATTGGCGCATTAGCTAGAGATGTCATTGTGTGATTAGGATTGATAGCTGACAGGCTCGTTAGATGATAATGTGTTACTCGGTTGGTGGGCCAGTTGGGTTAATCCTCAGTTAAAGAAGCCAATACATTTAGGTGAGGATAAAGGTGTCAATGCAGTCATTAATTTTTCCCCTGTAGTCCCTTTTTTGAGTCACCATGGGATTTTGGGGGTGCCATTAGGGCGGCTGCATCTTTCCATGGGTTGTTGATCTGCAGCTACTCTTCTCAAAAGTGTGAAGAACTCCTGCACCTGTCAAATCTGCTTTTGGAACAATATCCGGACTTAGTCGGGTGGCAGGAAACACCGCAACCTCCTGTCGTTTGTCTCGCTCTTCTCTTCCTCTCTCTACCGCTGAGCATCAGCTGTGATTCTTCCATCATCTTCATCCCTCCCTAGCGTGCAACGCTTTCTCGCCTCATTGCTTCACAGGCCTTCCTCTCCCCTGTCGCCGGTGCCCCACCAAATCCCCCCATCTTTCTTGGTCAATAGATCACCTAGCTTCCCGTCAGCAACACTTCGCCGCCGCCATCTTCGCCGAACCGCCCTCCTCGGTGTCATCACGCCGCTTCTCATCTGTCTGTCACATCCCGTGTCCTGCCGGGTATTCATATTGCTCTCTTCCTCTTTTGTCATACTTTCCTCTCTTCTCCGGCTTGAGGCAATTATGTGACTTTCATCCGCTCCGCTCCACATGCATTCAGCAATGCAATCAATCAGGCATCAAAAAGCGACGGTGATTTCTTGTTATTATCTCACCGAGCGCTACATCTGGCGTCTTGAAGTTGCTTATCCTACTGTCAACTGCAATGTTTTTGCGGCATTGATGTTCAATCCACTAGCTATTCATGTTTGCGTTCCCATTTTTCAGACCAAATGTACACCTTACATCAGGTATGGGCAACTTAAATGCTGAAGCAGGCCAGAACGTTTCATCAGTGATACTGGGGGACCACGTAGGGCCAGCTACCACCCAACCAGATGGATGAAAACAATTTCAAATATGGACAAAGTATATACATATGTGCAAATGATATGCTCTTCAGATATGTCATTTTTCATACATAATACATTTCTCAAAGGATGTCGACAAGATGCGCTATTCAACAACAACAAAAAATGTTTTCAACTGCAAAGGGCTGTCTTGCATGAAAATGATCATTCAAGGTTGGCAAAAAACTACTGAACAGCAAACCAACTTTAAGTGCAATTATTTATTTGGGGATTTTTTTCCCCCAAAAAATCAATCCTTCAAGATCCATCCGTCCATTTTCCGATCCCCTTCATCATCACAAAGGTTGGGCGGGGTGTTGGAGCCTATCCCGGCTGTCTTCCGGCAGTAGGCGGGGGAAACCCTCAACCAGTTGCCAGCCAATCGCAGGGAACACAGAGACGAAAAAGCATCCGTGCTCACACTCACACCTCGGGACAATTTAGAGTGTTCAATCAGCCTACCATGCATGTTTTTGGAATGTGCGGAGGAAACCGGAATACCCGGAGAAAACCCCACGCAGGAAGGCCGGAGCCTTGATCAAACCCACGACCTCTTCACTGTGAGGTCGACGCGCGTGTGAATGTGTCTGTGTCATTTTTTAAAAAATTAATCAAGGGTCCACTCAACTCTGCCTTACAGCCGGCAATTAACTTGTAGAGTTCACAGTGAGGACGGGTGGCCAGCACACCCACGCCCATGACATGCGGGTGTCATGCTTGAAAATCGGGAGCGCGAGGACATCAGGCAATCAAAGCGTGCAGATGCAAGACGGCGGAGATTCAAATGCCAGCTTGCTGAAAGCACTGTGCAGACATCCGCGCGCGCACACACCCGCAAATGTAGGATTACTCCATGCGCCGGTGTCATTACACAGTGTCACGGCCTTCAGGCTGAAAGGCTCCCCGAAGGCACCCGGTGACACTTTGAGTCACCATGTTAAAAACTTGTGTGATTATACACGAGTGTGCGTGCGGTGCGCCGCCCACGGCGGCGAGGCGAGCTTGGCAGCGACAGCCCCTCGGCTCGTGATGAAGGAGGGATCAGGGGGAGGATGATGAGGATGGAGAGATAAAGGGAGGGAAGTGGAGGAGGATGGATGAGGGTGTTGGAAGACATCGAGCGGAATGAAGCGCGGGAGAAAGAAGGGAGGGGCAGCAGGAACGAGGACGACAAGAGGATGGAAGATGGAGAGAAGGATGGATGCGGCGGGATGTGGATGAAGAAACGTATCGCACATCCTCGCGACGCACATTATGCGCCTTGCCACTATCAGAATGATGACATTTTTTCGATCTATTGCGCGGCCCTCGTTCAAACCACGTCAACTTGTCGTGATGCGACCATCATTTCTCGAGAATAACATGCACCCTGAAAAAAGTGGATTTAAATTTTTTTCCCACAGTCATGTAGAGCAGTGTTTTTCAACCCGTGTGCCCGAGACATTGTCAGGTGTGCCGCGGGAAAATATCCAATTTGTATGCCTGTGCGGTCTTTCGCCCAGAAAGTAATCATGTAGTACCCTCCCATACCGCTAGGGAGCAGCAATCGCTAGCCAATTGCCTTGTGTTTCGACGAGAGACAAGCGAATTTGTGACGCATGTATGCAGGACGATGGTGAAACAATATGAAAAATGATAAAATACTGTTATCTTTGTGTTCATTTGATTCAAATTCAAGCTGTTATAACGTCATTCTTCAATGTTAAAAACGTTTATAATAACAATAGAACACGTTAATTGTTAAAATAAGGCGGTGGGGGTGTTAAATTTTCAGCTAGTGGTGTGCCGCGAGATTTTTTCAATGAAAGAAGTGTGCCTTGGCTCAAAAAAACCTTGAAAAACACTGATGTAGAGGTGCAACAAACACTTGCTTTTACATTGAAAAACATCATTTTTACCAAACCGTGAGGGGAATCATAAATAAATGTTGCGCATTTTCTGCCCTGTCAATTTGAACACACGCCCAGTTTTGTGATGGAAATGTTTTGAATCCAACTCATCGATTAGAATCGACGCATAATTGTTACAATCATTATTTCCAGTCCTACGCTCTCCCGGGTTGCTTGACCGATAAATTAATCTGTTGAATTAACCTGTTGAAGTCTTATTGCTGGTACATTGTTTTTTTTTTTTTTTTTTAATCGAACGTCGTCTTTCACCAATGGTGTCACAAACACATTTTTTTCGATTTAGTTCCACATTATATTGTATGCATGCAGTGTGGCCTGCACTTTTGTTGTTTGTCTTGTCCTCCGAAACCACCGCCACCACCTTCATGCGCTCCTTCATTCCCTTTCCTGCCCTCCGCTGGGATTATTTACCATTTGCAGTCGAGCCATGCATCAGCTGTCACTTTCCCAGCCGCCTCTTACGCCCATCTCGTTTGTCAAATGTTTGACGTCATTCGCGCGAAGCCCGACGGGTCTGTTTCGGCGTTGTCTCCTGTTGTTGGGTACATTTTGAAATCTTGGAGGACAATGCGCAAGATCTTTAAAAAAAATAAAAAATAAACAAACAAAAATAAATCAAAGTTTCTCCTTTTGGCCAATAAAAAGTTTCCCATCCAGGAAAACAATGCACAGAGCTCTGCACAAAAACGTGATGGCTGAAGGCCATTTCGAGTGGGCAGTGGTCTCATTCGTTATAAAGTTTGATGCAAGTTGTGATGAAAAGTCAAACGCTTCATTCACAGCTAACCATCATCCATCTGTCCGATGCGGTGTTGCCCAACGTTGACTGAGCCAAGGCCCCGTTGACATTCCAAGCGTTTAACACCGCAGCAAAATACCACAAAATCTCTCCAGTCGACCCCTGTTTATCGCAGGGAGCACGTGTCACACCCACCCGATGTCAATCAATAACGGGAATGGACAAAAATTAATTATTACCATCGGAACCATGATACGAATTCATATTGATATCATCCAAATAATTGTGCGCGTCGTTCTCATATTTTCAGAATAAGGTCATTATATTTACATCAACGATCACATTCATTATTGCTGGCAATCGGCCATGTTTTTTCCAACAGATTAGTATATATATATATATATATATATATATATATATATATATATATATATATATATATATATATATATATATATATATATATATATATATATATATATATATATATATATATATATATATATATATATACGCTTCGCGTGGGCTTTGGCCTCTCTCCAACCCATCAGCAGCTCATTAATTGATCAGCCCTATTCCATCGTCGTGATTGACTTTGCAGCCAAAGTCATTTTGGCGTCAACATCCAAGTGAGATCTTATATCGCCGTCGGCTTGTAAAGTTCACGAAGGAGTTTGCAGTTATGAGAAAGAGCCAATTTTTTTTTCGCCAATTTGGTTGGTGTTTAGCAACATGAACGCAATCTCGGAAAATGGTCAAAAACTGTGGGACGATTGTTAGGGAAAAGAAAATTATTCTCCAAAGTTTAGGAGAGGAATTTATTAGTCCTGGCAAAGTCTATGGAAGTTGCGAAAATGTGCTGGAAAACGATTTCACGAAAAGCATGGGAACCTTGTTTGACCCCTGCTATCTTGAAGCAAGCAAAATGGACGAAGTAGATGAGCACCTCGCTTCAATCGTCCCCGAATATTTGCAGCAAATGAGACAATGACATTGTTTTCAGCAGAGACAATGACATCATCTCCAATGGCGGTGCTGGGCCGAGGCCAACAGCCACCTCGGAGCTCAGCCGGACTGACGCATACTATGACGACAAGTAAATTAGCTCGGAACGACAACTAACAAGAATCAGTCGCCATCGCTTTAGAAAATGAAGTCGTTTAGTGCAGACGTAGCTTATTCCTGTCAGTTCATTTCAAAAAACATTTTATTTTACTTATTTTTATAAGTAACCTTGCTCACGACACACGTCTTTAAGAATTGAAAGAAACAATTATTTTGCTCCATGCTGCGTTTCCTTGCCGGGGGGATCCCCGCGGAGTCAGGACTCGCCACAGAGTATCGAGCTAACAGGAGGATGTATCACTTTCTACACACACAAACACGCACAGTCAGGCACCGTGTTTCAACCCCCCCCCCTCACCCCCTTACCGCAACAACAACAAAAACATCAATAGAGTATTGCATCCGTGAATCGAAGATGCCGTGACAGTCGCGCCGGCCTCCTGCTTCTTCTCGAGGTTGGGTTGAGTTACGTCAGTCTGTCGTCAGCCATCTTTATTGACCCTCGAGCACGCGCGGCGCGACACAAACAGATTGCGGAAGACCCAAGAGACAGACAGTGCATGAAAAGCCTCTCGTCTCAAATGGCTCATGAATTCAGACTCAGTCTCCCCGTCAAGGTGCGGCCTGCCCCGTACTTGTATCGACAGAGTACAATGGCAAAGTCCCCTGGAAAACAGTGGAGAGGCGCAACGACGTGCCACAGTTCCCACAGTGGCTGGTTGACACCGAATAATACCTCAGCCGCTTCCTCTGCACCTCCCTTGTTTTGCCGCTCCATTGTCGCCACATCACTTTGTGTCTGAGGTCAGCGAGTAGCTACCTGTACAACACCGAAAGAAACACCGCCATAATGGATTCGGCTACTATTCCCAGCAGGGGTGCGCATTCCTCCTCAAAAGACGATTCGATCCGGTTTCCGATACGTTACGCACGAAACGATTGGAGGACGGTTAGACTTGAAAGTGGGTTGAGATGACGATTTGATATGGCAGGAGAGGCACATCGAGTTGATCATCAAGTCACAAAGGGGAGCCGCGAAAGGGCCGCCGAACAAGCGATGAGAAAAGAGGGCCGTCGCTTTTATCGGAGCGATGATGTTTCGGCCCCCGTCTCTGAGAAAACAAGCAATTTCCTCAGGAAAGATCGGGAGAAAATTCAGCGGCTGTCTGATGACAACCACGTATGACGCATTCAGGTAATAAAATAACCGTTTTATAGTCACGTATTTCATGAAAATGGACCACAAGCAACTGTCACGAGTCAGCTTCATTGCCAGGAGTCGAAAGTTATTGTTATTTTTTTTTCCACTCCGTAGAATATTTTCACACGGGGAATCCGATAAATTCAGGGTTTATGAAACATTTATAATTTTATTTGATTGTTAGTTTGTTTTTAAGAGCTGGGACAGTTTCTCTATGGCCGTGATTTACAATTTTCTAGACACCGTACAAGCCAATTTTTCTTTTTCTTTTTTTTGCTTTGACTTTTGATATGAGCACCGCATGGTGGTGAACTTCACCTAGCTCACTTTACAACCAGCAGAAAGCAAACAAATCTTCAAAGAAAAAAGTTTAGTTTACTGTCAAACTAAACATCAAACAAAGGGAAGTATCAATTGGGTAATCTAAATAACCACATGCCTATGTCTTAGAATAGCCATTTTAGCTCAAAGACAATGTAAAAGAGCATAGATAGGCTAACAAACAGCACTGCCGGAAATATATGCTTTATCCTCTGAATAGAACAACTACTACTACTATGCAACAGTATCAGTGTACAGTACTTTACATTCATCCATCCATCCATCCATTTCCTGACCCGCTTTATCCTCACAAGAGTCGCGGGGCGCCGGAGCTTTTCCCAGCTGTCTTCGGGCAGTAGGCGGGGGACACCCTGAACCGGTTGTCAGCCAATCGCACACAGAGACTAACAACCATCCGCGCTCACAATCACACCGAGGGACAATTTCGAGTGTCCAATCAGCCTGCCATGCATGTTTTTGGAAATGTGGGAGGAAACCAGAGTAGCCAGCCAATCACATGGCACACAGAGATGAACAACCATCCAAGCTCACACTCACACCTCGGGACAATGTCGAGTGTTCAATCGGCCTGCCATGCATGTTTTTGGAAATGTGGGAGGAGGAAACCGGAGTAGGGAGCTGCAATGCATGAATGGAATTTGGATCTATTCGAATGAGGTGACATGACATTCGTGCCGACAACATCCCCATCCCCCCACCCCCCTCCCCCACTTCACTTGATGGCTTCTCAAGATTAGCCGATTGTCAAAGACACGTCACTCGGGTAGGAACACTCGTGACGGGTCCCGTTTCTCCCACCTGCAAATCAAATGTGGTGAAGCTGCCGAAAGCAACACACGTCAATGCCGCTCAAAATGTCGTTCGTTCCCTCTGGAAGGATCCCGGCAAACACAACGCAGCGGCTGTGATTGAATAAAACATGATTTCTAGACAGCGGGGCCTCCAAGCTAATTGTACACATTGCGCCAAATGTAAACAGCTGCCATTAGTTCGCTACGGCAGCTGACTGATGTGTAAGAGATGACGTCCAGCTGTTTTGGCGGCGGGTTCCTGGAAACAGAATCAATTTGAGGCTGGACTAACAAAAGGCGTCATGATTGCATTGATCATGAGCGGTTTGTATCGCAGGCATTGTTTTTTGAATTGTTTCTCACAAATTATTTCACCCCCCCCCAACTTTTGAACTAAACATACATTTTCTGCAATAAATATTCATATTTGACAATCACGAGCCCTGGCTATCGTTAAATCTGTCAAGCAATACACTTCATGCGCATCAATCAATTTATTTATTAAGCAGCGGATGTCATTCGTCCGGTTGCGGCCGATGAGATTATTTTACAATGGAAAAAAAAATAAAATAAAAAAGCAATTTTGCCAATTTGTACATATGCAAATCTGAAAAGGTAGTTATCATTTTCACGAACAGGAAATGACTTCCATATATGGAAATTGTCTGGCCTAATCCCATTTCCCACCATGTCAAACAAGCTCCTGGATATGGACAGATGGATATTTGCTCAACAATAAAGCTAAAAATCAAACAAACAGAAGCCTTATGGATGCGATCGGCATTTCGGGGATTAGTTGTGTGTGTGCAACATAAGTACATTTAGGATTAATAAAGTAGAACGACATGGGAGGAAAATGGCCTCGGAGGACGGCGGGGCTTTATTTCGCCGCTTTAAGTCTTCGTCCTCGTTTGAGGTTGATGGCCGTGAGTGAGGCCACCGAGGCCGTGAAACGACACGCCGGAAGGACGATGAGGAGGCGGAGCGGCGTTTATGGCAAATTTAATGATGCTGTCTCTCGACGGCGCGCGCGGCTGGACCAGAATGACCCGAGGCGGGATGACGAAGCGAGGGCACGGCCGCGCGGAGGACGAGCGGCAGCTGCCACCTTGCGGGGCGGGAATATCAAAGCCAGTGGCGTTTCAAGACGCCTGCTCACTCAGACTGCGCACCGAATTAGCATTTTGCACAACTTCAGCTCAGCCACGACAACATATGAAACTATGCAATCCGATAAAGTGCTGGTGAGCAACTGCCCGTGCCTTTAACACACGAAAGACTGACGTGCCGCTTGGAAATGAATGCAATTTAACTAAAAAGTGAGAAAAGGAAGTCATGTATCTTTGTACATGCCGGCGACATACAGTGAAAGTCAGAACAAATGTGCTTCCATGCAAAGTGTACCTGATGGCGAAAGTGAGCAATGTTGTAAAGTTTGATAAATATCCGCCGTTTCTAATTTTGTGTCTCGTCTTGTATTTGTCAAAATACCGTATTTTCCGCATTATTTGGCGCACCTGAAAGCATTCCATTTTCTCAAAATCCGACAGTGCACTTTATAATCCGATGCACCTTATACTGTATGTGGATTAATATTCTGATTTCTTGGACATAGGATTTAAAATTTTCTGTGCAGTTAAGAAAGCTCGCTATATATAAAGCTGTGTTGCCTTGTATTCCGTTTTGCATAGCTCCATCTAGTGGATGCATAATGCTACCGCAGCCACTATGGTGGCTTCTATTTTCGGCGCCTTATAATGCGGTGCGCCCTAGATATGAAAACAGTTTTGAACATCAACATTCATTGAAGGTGCGCCTTTCACTCCGAAGCGCCTTATAGTGCGGAAAATACGGCAATGCTTATCCCTAATGTAAACTTGGAGATGCTCCCAATGGCCGGCGATTGAACCCCCAACCTCTGGGCTGAGAGATGACCACCCTACCTACCACTGATCGACATCTTGTTACCCGCCACAATCCGCACCACCTTCACCGATATGAATGGAAAAAGTAGTTTGCCGACATCACTTGATTAAACGTTCAAGGTATTTTCGAAGGGAATAGAAATACAAACCACGAGGAAAATGATTCTTTATTCAACATTTCTCTCTGTTTGCTCTGCGACTCCCTCCTCTCCGCGCCACTTTCTCACATGCGCTCGCTCGTTTGCATGCCCTCAACCCTTTCGCTCTCTCTCTCTGCCTGTTTAGCGCCGCTTCTCTCTCACTCCCTCATTTGCCTTCCATGCAATTCTTCCACTTTATTACTTTGACCTCCTTTTTTAGCCGTCCGTCGCCTCCGCTGCTGCGTTCTCATTTCCTCCCCTCGCATGCCCCCCCCGACTATGTTCCGGACCTCATTGCTGGCACATGGAATTAAAAGTTGATTCCAAAATCACATTGTGATGATGCACAGGCCGCCAGGTGGATTTCCACTCCAAACGGAATACTCGATGAACCGTGACTTTGCTCCCAAGAGGGAGCGGCTGGGGATTTTTGTGCAATCCTTTGGAACTGCCAATCAAAGTTCTGAGTTAGAACCTGATTGAGGAGTTTGGGGAAATTTGAAAGGCAAAACCGTTGTCTTAGCAACCCAAGCCTGTCTGGGTGAATGAATAAGGCTGCGGTTACAGTCGAACCTGGTTACAACGTACCTCGAGGGACATAACGAATCCGTACGTTATGACGGTAGTTCGTTGTAACCATTTCCAATAAAATGGTCGCCAACTGTCATGTATAATGCAGGATGAACATTTATAGATGGAAAAACATGAACATGTCATACAGTATATACATGTCAATGACAAGTACGTGTGAATTGTATGAAGAAAACATTCAGTCAGCAAATGAAAAGTGCCGTCTCCGGTTCAGGATGTGCCGTGACCCAAAGTCGTTTCCGATCATGTGTTGGCCTCCAACTCTTCCGTGATTTTGTTGCCATTACGAGCGATTGTCGAAATGGTCCACTTTGCCAATTCGTAGTCTCGGCTGAGCTTCGTCTGGGAGACTCCCTTTCGAAAGTGAGAGACAATTTTTGCAGAGCGTGTGCGCCGCGCCTCCAAAAGTACAATAATGTACGAATTGATTAGTACCGTTGCCAAGCAACGGAGGGGAATCCCGCGCTGTACGTTTTGTTCATAAGCAAGGTTGTGGCGACAGTTCGCTTCCCACGGTTCGTTTTAACGAAGGTCTTTTCACGATTTTGTTGGGGAAAATCCGGTCGTTCTCATGAAGTTTACGTTATAAAGGTGTTGTAAACAAAATCGTCAAATGGAAGATGAATGAATTCTGGACTGTGAAATGTGAACGTTATAGCCGTAGCAATGTAAAGGTTGAAAAGAGGTTCGACTGTACTAATAGTGCATTCCGTAGTCCATTTCCCCCGTTCCGAATTAGATTGTAAACAATATCCATGTGCCCAGGTCACAAACACCACAAGGGGCTACAATGAATTAATCTTAATACAATAACTGTTTAATTATCCATTTGATTAAATTATGTTCTGACAACACAGCATGTTTTATCAAGTAAAGAGTGCTATTTTCATTATTAAGGCACCATTGAACATACAATGTGGAGGAGCAAAACATGTCCCATTGGTATAGCAAGCTGGTGTCCCGAAACTTTTGCTTCAATGCATTCTGGATCATCCAGCCGCCCGGCCAGTGTTTACCTTTTCAAATGATCCGTTTACCTCGATTAAATTTCTTCCCGCGTTCTGCAGCATTCGGAATGGTTTCCCACAAACTGGTCGATTTCAAACCTTTCCGGTCTCACCGTTCATCAATCAAGCGCAACATTTGGACGCCGGCGTGCATGTCATGCGTGTCATCTGGCATTATCGCCATGACGACGTCGACACGAAAACCCCGCCGCGCCGCCGCTGGTTTTCATGTCATTTGCATGTTTCCCGAGTTACTTTGACAGCTGCGAGGGAGTCGGTGTGACATTTTCTCTCGCGTGTGCGCTTGCCTTGCCCCTCAACTCAATCTGTTTCATGAACAATTCCCGGCTTTTTTTTGTGTTTTTTCCCCAAATCCCAACATGTGTCTGTCAACATAAGTCCGCCTTCAGCTGTACTGTCCACGCAAGCCAGACATGTCATCCAACTATTCTGCCCTAAATAGGCAAATGGCAGTATCTGCATATTTTGGTGAAAATGACATATTGCACTTTTGGCAACAAGCAGTATCTGCTCTATCTATTAAAATAGTTCAAACAGACCAATCACAGTCCTAGGACTGATCTATTAAAATATTAAAATAGTCCTAGGACTGTGATTGGTCTGTTTGAACTATTTTAATAGATAGAGCAGATATTGCTTGTTGCCAAAAGTGCAATATGTCATTTTCACCAAAATATGCAGATACTGCCGTTTGCCTATTTAGGGCAGTATTGTTACGCAATCATTCCAAGCACAATAAAATAATTACGACAAGTAATAATCTCTGGTACTTTGTTCCACTCAGCCACGCATAGTCATATTATTCAATGATTCTCAAAGTGTGTTACGAGTACCACGAGTCGTATAGGGGATCGCTGAAAAGAATCATTAAAATAAATAAGTTGTGAAAAAAATATGATCCGACGAAAACTGAATCAAGTTCGTCTGGAATGGATGAATATCATCTGTTAAAACTACTTTTAAGTCCAGGACAAGACATTGTTTATTTTCCATGTTCAGTCCTCTTTCTGAATACAGTTCAGTTGTATTTAACTTTTCAAATGCAGCACATTTGGGTTTCTACTTTATGTGTTTGTTTTTAAACCTTTAAGTACAGATTTTGTTGAGCTTTTGCATGCGATACATTTGGATTGAATCATTATTTTGGTACAGTTTGTGTTTTGTATGTTGAAGTGCAGTGTTCACGTTAAACCTCTGGATCATGTTGCAGAGGCTTACATGACAGGAATTACTTTTGGGTAGAAAACAACTGCCGCATTTCTGAACATTTTTCAATGCTGCTAATGTGGTGGCATGAAAAAAGTTTGAGTTTTGAAGTAATTGGGATGGCTCCTCATGCTAATCATCCATGATGGATGCCACATTGCACAAAAGAAACAAAACGAATGACTAGAAATTACCCCCCCCCCCAAAAAAAGAAAATGCTAGATTATTACTGGCCACCATTATTTTGTGACTACAATACACCCACACTTCCAATTCAGTCTCCACAACACACACGCACATACACACCACATTAGCACAAACTAATGTTATTTACACTTCAGAATGACATCCCCCAAGCAAAGTTGGAAACTCAGCTTTATTTGCAAATTCACCACGTTGAAAAATCCTTTGGGTGCTTGGCCACACACAAAAGCAGCAGCCTCTTTTCGTTTTATGATGGCTTTCGTTTTCTTTCTTTCTGCCCACCGCACATCACACGGATTTTCAATTAAACAAACTCTCTTTGGCGGTAGATGAGCATCATTAATTTGCTTCCCTCACTCCAGCGCGCCACAAATTGCTAACACAAACACATTCTCTGTACTGTATAGTTTTTTCGAGTTTGTGTGCGCGATGGCAAGTTCTGAAACTAACTCGAGATGTACAATTTTAGATATACAGTAGATCTAGCCAGCTAGCTAGTTAGCTATCTGGGCGGCCGGATGCTAGCTAGCTCGAGACTATTTACCTAGCTAGTCTGTATTGTTGTGGATAAAAAAAATGTATACACACAAAACGTTTTCTTATTCATTTTTTATTCCCCCCCCCAAAAAAAAGTTTTTCAATTGTTTTGGGGTTCCGGCTGTTTCTTTTTTATTTGTATTTTTGATAGAGAGAGCGAGAGCGAGAGAGCGAGAGAGCGAGAGAGAGAGAGAGATGAAACGGTGATGCACAAATACATTAGTGCAAGTTTACCCAAAAACATTTTTGGTTTCTTGCCCCAATTTTGCAGGGGGTCATCATGACGGTGAATATTTGGTTCTCACAGGTACTTTTTCACCTCAATAATGGAGTAGGCTGTAAACGATGCCACAGTTTGCTTCCAAGAGAGACAAACACGCAGAATAACTAACAAAACCTGTCTCACTAAGTGAGCACGATACTAAAATCGCGACCGTATAACTTTCTTTGTATAGCGAGGAGCCTCTGTTGTGGCTCGGTGGAGAAGGGGGAGGTGGAAGAAGAGGAGCAGGAGAGAGCAGGAGCAGAGGAGGATGGCACCGTGGCCCTTATAACGACAACACAACTCTACCTCCATCGCATTTCGTTGCCGCTTCAGTCAAGAACTGAACATCTCGACCTGCTTCCTGAAACGGTCACATGGTTTGGCCGGTTTTGAGGCTTCGACTGTCATCAACTACGTCATCGGAGCATTTTCTCGGTGCGCACTTCAAATATTCGCTCCCAGTTTACTCAGTTCACATATCGAAGACTCGACACATAGGACACATCACTACTAGCTAGCCAGCTAGCTAGCTGGCACTATAGATAACTGGCTTGATAGATAGCTGGGTTGCTAGATAACCAGCTAGATAGCCAGCCAGAGAGACAGACAGAACGAACATGCATCAGCAAGAGGCCATTACCTCCAAATGCAGATCAGAAATAATGGATGTGTCTGAGACAGGATGGCTAAAAGCTGTTTGTGTCACCGTGTATCCGTGTGAGCGTTGCGCACGGCATTAAAGAGGACATTGTGTACGTTAAAGAAGAAAATGTGATCAGCGGGAGGCGGTGGTGGATAACGGCGCCTCCGAAAAAACAACACGGCACTCTGCCTCTCGCTTGACATTTAAAAAGCGAGTCAGCAGAGAAGTCGGAAAGTTTCATGATGAACTATCCAACAGAGACGACGGCTCGGGACACAAGCACACGCAGAGGGAGCGACAGACAGACAGACTGGTTGAGGGCGCTGGGCGAGCCTTTTCAAAGGCCGCCGCGCCACGGGAGGTAAAAGTATTCAGAGAAGGATGGAGAACAGTGCGCCGAGAGGAAGGGCCTGAGCACTTGCATTGATTTGAATCAGTAGGAGGGGAAACAGTGGGTGGGATGGACGGAAGAGTGGAAACAGAGGGTCCCACTGTCGAGAAATGGCTTTCTTGTAGAGTTAAAGAGCAGCCAAAACGACATGGAGCCTCTTCACAAGGACCATTTGAAAAGAATTTGCGGACCCCCGACTCTCTAACTAGAGCAACACATTAGGCCTGGCTACCGGACAGTAAATCCTTTGTTGACCATTCATTCCAGACCGTCACGGCGACAGAGAAAATCCACAAACTAGCAACGCAATATGAATTCTATTATTCATTTCATACCAAAATATATGCATGCGAGGCGCAGGTATTATTTGATCTGAATATTTGGTCCCTTTTTATAACATTGTGTATACATTGGTGGGAACATTCTTTTCAATATTTGTGGTGTTCAATGATTCCCAATCTTTTTCTGCGCCTGATCAAGGACATTTGCGATATAAAATATAAGATATAATCCCTAAAAAGTAACGAAAAGTGTGTCCCAAGAGACGATATGGGATTCAAAATGGAGCCGGAGTTGGCGTGAGCAATGCCAAGCGACAACGATGCGAAGCGCTTGCATTGCTCATAGCGTTGAATTAATGTTCCAGAACTACTTTTTGCTGGCAAAGACACCTCCGTTTGCCCCCCCCCGTAAGAATCAATAAACTTTCAATAATGCCTTCCGTGCTGCTTCGCAACAACAGGACGGAAATTAATTGGGGCGCTTTGCCACATATTTGCATGCTTTATAAAGCGCTCACTCGCTGCTAATCCGACGCGAGGTGCCAGCAAACTGTCTCGCTGCGATTTAAACTGATTAAATGTTCTATACGGCTGGCAGCGGTCGATATGTGACTGTCAGCAAATTCCAACAAGTCATCTGAAAACGACAAGAAATGGTTTGGCTCCGCCCAGGCGCAGGCTGCGTCTTAACTGTGTTCACTATTAAAAAAAACAACAACAACAACAAACCAGAGCTGGGGGTGATGGAATTAGGACACCTTTGTTCACTTCACACTGATCATGAAGTCCCTTTGTCGTGGCCACAGCCACATAAAAAAAAAAAAAGTATGCAGCTCAACGTAGCCATGGCCACTAATGTACTATTTTTCAGTGACATCGAGTTCAGCAAAAGCATGTCAGGGTCGAGTAGAGCGGTGATTGTTTGACTCGGGCGAACAATCCTTTTTTCCTTGGCGGCGCAATTGCGAGTAAGTTCAGGTAGGAGCGCCCAACGCACGCGTCGGATAGCCGATGACGCAACTATCAGTCTCCCTTTTTCGTGCTTTCATGGCTAATAATTCCAGCAGGCGCCACACGCCGCGACCTTGCTCTCCCACTCCGAGTCAAAGCAAATTGAACGCGGGTCTTTTCGGATTCCTTCGCTGGCCGATGGCGTTTGCTAGCTGGGGTTTTCAGCGCTAGCCACCTTAAGGTCCCGCTCGAGCCTCGTCCTTTTCTGTTTGTGCGGTGTCAATCCAAATCGGATTCGTCACAGACTAAAACCAGGAAGATAGGCGGTCTCTTTTGACACACGCACCTCTTGCCACCGAGGCCCGATGATATGTCTTACGGTTTGACATGCTTCGCACGGCTCCCCTGCCAAACTTATTCGGTCTTATCTTAATTTGTATCTCCCTTCATTTTCTCACCATCGGTTGATAAGATCTTTCCATCCATTCTCTGGTTTGATTTTATATCATCTTCTCAACGTACGTTTGACCCGAGGTGATTCTTTCACACACCTCTGGTGGGAGCCGAGTATGAGCCAAAGCAGACTTTGGGGGTGCGAGAGATGGGCCACGCCCTGGTGGACTTGGCGCCGGCCAATCGCTTGGATTCCGAGCGGGGCTGTTAAAAATACAAAACATGAAAATAAACACGAATTGTGACATGAGGCACGTCCTATCTGGCCGCAACACTCTCTGGGTGCTTTTGGGTGGACCCAAAACTCTTACGTAGTCCGGTAACGGGCAGCGGGGACGACGGGTTGTTGGCTGGATGATTGGATGGCCCACCGGAGGGCTGCTTACGCTGGACAGATGGATGGCGGCAAAATTTGAGGCCAATTAAAGGATCCGTCTCGATAAGGAGACGAGCGGCGTGTGCAGGTTATTAATAACATCTCACGGGCTCAATCATTTTTCCTGGATTCGTTCCCAGTAGCGCAACTGCGTGCTTTAAAAGCAGCGAGAAAACACATCTGCCCGCTATTTGTTTCTCTCAATTGAGACACATTGCCGATTTGCACGTGTAATGAGATAAGAATGCGATTGCTTCTTCGACTGGAAGTGAGGAAGGGGATGAGCAAAGCCGGAATTGGCTGACATACTTCATCTCGTTCGCGCGGCAAATTAAAAAAAAATGTGGCCGTAAAAGCGGCTCCGACCTGATGCTGCGCCAACAAGTGTTGACGGAGGATCTTGACGCCGAAAGACAGAACGGCAAGGTCAGGCGATGAGAAGATGAGCTCAGAGCGGCGGGCGGAAAGCAAGCTCGCGTCGCTCACGACCGCGACCCCGAGTCACCCCGTGACAATATGACTAATGGCTCGAGGAGTTCGCCTGGATCGTGATGAGCAGCTGCTCGATTGAGGAAAATTAGCAGGAGGAAAATAGTAGGGCTCGGGCTATGCAAATTAAAGTCTATTTCTGAGCCCTTCTGAATCACGCAAAATTTAAGAATGCATGTTTATCATGAGGCGGCCCGGTGCACCAGTGGTTAGCGCGTCGACCTCACGGTGCAGGGGTTGTGGGTTCGATTCCGGCTCTGGCCTTCCTGTGTGGAGTTCTCTCCATGCCGATGTGGGTTTTCTCCGGGTACTCCGGTTTCCTCCCACATTCCAAAAAAATGCATGGCAAGCTGATTGAACACTCGACATTGTCCCTTGGTGTGAATGTGAGCATGGATGGATGTTTGTCTCTGTGTGCCCTGCGATTGGGTGGCAACCGGTTCAGGGTGTCCCCCGCCTACTGCCTGAAGACGGCCGGGATAGGCTTCAGCATCCCCGCGGCCTTTGTGAGGATAAAGCGGATCGGAAAATGGATGGATGGCTGCGCGTTAACACAATTGACACCCCCCTACCTCCCGACCCCAACTCTTAATTCCCCCCCACCCCCATTTTCATCTACACTATTTAATGTCGGGCTGCGATGTGAAACTACGGCGGTTGGAAGGAAGTGAGGCTCCATGTGTTAAGTAATGAGATATAAGTAAAAAAATAATGAATTGTTGACTTGATATGGGCTTATGCAACACTGGCTGCTGAGCAGGGAAGGGCTGATTTGTTCGTGTGTGTGTGTGTGTGTGGGTGTGTGTGTGTCGGGATGAAATGCATGCAAAAATGGGGAACAGCATTGAGACGAATAGAATGATTGATTGGCCGAGACGTGCATGGCCTACTTTTCATCGTCGTCATCATCATCATCATCATCTTCGCCCTCATTGGATTTCACTGCGGCGTCTGTCCTCGCCGCTATCTTTTCAATCTGCCTCACCAGCCGAGCGGCCCTGTCTGCCATTCCACGCTCTTGTTTGTCTCACTTTGTCACCCTTTCTCTCTCGCTCCACGTCAGACTCCCGACATCTCCTGAGCTGCATCCTGACACAGTCGGGGCTGTGTGTGTGTGTGTGTGTGTGTGTGTGTGTGTGTGTGTGTGTGTGTGTGTGTGTGTGTGTGTGTGTGTGTGTGTGTGCGCGTTGTTGAGGGGGCTCCGCCACTCAAATGTTACGGTCCTGTCAGTGTCGGTTAGCGGCTCTTGACTTGCAAGCACACCCTTGACGAAAACCGGCGTGCGACTCGAAATGGTTGACGTATCAAATGCGGCATCAGTTACACCTGTGGAGTTTTTAAATATGGAAAAAAAAATGGTTCTTTTACATATATATCTCCATCCATCCATCCATCCATTTTCCGAACCGCATTATCCTCACAAGGGTCGCGGGGGGTACCGGAGCCTATCCCAGCTGTCTTCGGGCAGTAGGCGGGGGACACCCTGAACCGGTTGCCAGTCAATTGCAAGGCACACAGAGACCAACAACCATCCACGATCACACACACACACGAGGGACAATGTGGAGTTTTCAATCAGCCTGCCATGCATGTTTTTGGAATGTGGGAGGAAATTGGAATACCCGGAGAAAACCCACGCAGGCCCGGGGAGAACATGCACACTTCACACAGGAATTCCGGAGCCGGGATCGAACCCACGACCTCTGCACATTGTGATCAACGCGCTAACTACTAGTTCACCGGGCTGCACCTACATACATATATATATATTTTTTTGGGGGGGGGGGTCTAGCTCAGAGGCTTGTTTGGGTGCATTGATTGGAAATGGCATTTACTCAGGCCAAGGGACTTTGGAGAAATTTTGAGAAGAAAAAAAAACAGATCCACAGGGTCGTTTGCACCTTATCCCAAAGTGTAGCGTTCCACATGGCCGCTGGCGTCCAATCATCTCTTCCAGCTTGTTCAGCAGCGCCTTCCTCCCTCCTCCATTTCTTCTTTGTCATCCCCCAAATTCTCTCCAGGGAGCCAATTATTGTTTTCCCTCGGATTCAAACTAATTAGCGTTAAAGCTCCCACAAACAAATAAAAGGGCTTGAGTGAGCGTACGTGTGTTCTAGACAACACCTACGTGCCCGCGCTCGCTGAGTAAATGAGTGGAACATTAAAGCGGAATTTATAAATATTAATGTGGCACAGATTGAGCCAAGGCGCGAATTCTGTTGGACCGTGCTTATTTTCTGGAGTACGCACTCACATCCGTGCTTTCTGTCAAACTTGAAATGAGCGCACACACACACACACACACACACAGAAATACACACGCATGCCTATAGTAACACGCATAATCGTCATTTTGTGCTCTTCGCCTGACAGCCCATTTTTTCCGCGACAACTCTCTGATAAATAGTCTCCCTTTATGACCTTCACTCTACAAATAACTCATGGCGTGTGATCAAATCCCTAATGCTAACAGTCAAACAAAGTTTTCTATCCTGTCAACGTCAAAAAGAGCATCACGGCGTTCACCGACAGACTAATGTTGACGCAGGGTTAATGGAAGCACGTGCGGAAAGAGGGCTTTTATTCGAAACTGTAGTGTCTGTGACACTGAATGCGTGCGTGCCTTGAGAAGGTAGGCCCGGTTTGTTGACGACGTGCAAGTGAACGAATCCGGATATGCAGGTGGCCTGCGGTTAACTGGCTAGACTGTGAGTGTTGAGTGACGGCGTCACCAAAATAACTCACATCCACCGAAAAAAAACGACCAACTTTCAAACAAACAAAAAGTAACCCTCACTTCCATCATAAAAAAATATTTCATAGATCAGAAAATCTCACAGTCCCCAAAAAACTCGGAGACTCTAAAAAAACAAAACTAAAAAAACTTAAGCATAAAAACAACCCTCATTGGCACAAAAAAATTACTCCCACCAAAAATCTCTCACACTGCCCAAAAACCCCAAAAACCCTCATGCACCAAAAAATACCACACATACCAAAAAATTGTCACAGCCACAAAAAACAACCGAGCTCACACACACACACACACACACACACACACACAGAAAAGCCTGCACTCATACACACACTTGGACCACATGAAAGGGAACACTGGACACAGGCAAATCCATACACTAACACTTCATTTTTCCTCCAAGGGAACACAGAGTGACTCTTGTTGTCAGCAACGACCCTCGGCAGCCAAAAAGAACATTGCATTTGTGTGTGTGTGTGTGTGTACACACACACACACACATTTGTGGCCCCCTGGTAGCAACAGGGGAAGTGTGTTTGGTTTTTAATAACCTCAAAAAAGCTCTGGGGAGCAGTGTGTTTTGATAGCTAAATGACACTTAAGGCTGACAAGCTGTCAACACGGCGGGCATAAAATAACGGGTTGCCAGTTGGGAGGCCGGACGGGGGGACTTGCCACTTGGGCATAGCTAGGCAGCAATGAGCAATTATGGGAAGTAAAGCACCAATACTTGCCCCATAAAAATACTTTGCTACTGTACGAAAGCATTGGTTTGATAGTTTTTTGCTGCATGACAAAAAGGGAGGGTAAGTTTTCTTTCCTTTGATTTCAAAACCGAGCGCAGGCCGGCGGAGCTGCACGAGGGAGGGCTGCGCTGCTGTGGGAGTGCTCACAGCAGACATCAATCGTGGCCAATCAACGTGGCTCCTTTCATTCATTTTCATCCCTCCAAGCCCCAACGTGGCAGATTGTTGGTTTGGGATCGGCCATCGTTTGCGCTGTCAACAAAAAGAGAATGCAACAACTCCAAAATCCTATTTTGCATAACGTGCCTCTCAACTGACCAGCAAGCGCACACATCACATTCCCTATGGAAAACCGTACGGGAGGCATGATTGCATGTCATAGTCAACGCTGTCGCTTGTTTGGGCGCATCCGACACTGCGCACTCGTGTTTTTAAAGAAACACTGCAGCTCATTACAAACAAGGAGCACACAACCCCGTTTGCGTGCTGGCTCACAATGGCGGAAAAAGGCCTACAAGCACAATATGTCCCGTTGCGACAACATGCTGTGTGTGTGTGTGTGTGCGTGATTTGAAGAAGAACTAGCTAGGTCCATCCATCCATTTTCTGATCCGCTTCATCCTCACAAGGATCATGGGGGTGCTGGAGCCTCTCCCAGCCGTCTTCGGGCAGTAGGCGGGGGACACCCTGAACCGGTTGCCAGCCAATCACAGGGCACACAGAGAAAAACAAGCAACTGACCTCTCTCTCTCTCTCTCACACACACACACACACACACACACACACACACACACATTTTAATCAACTTTGGTAGTCACCCATGTGTATGAATGCAATTATGTTGCCTTGATAAATGCTTTTAATAAAGCCATGCAAACACATATACAAGCACAGTTACTCTGCCTTATGTTAATTTCATGACATTTAACTTTAAATCTTTCAGCCTTTGCCTGATTCACTTGTACAAAATTGAATGAATACACGCACACACACAAACGCGCGTGTGCGCACGGACGTTAGCCCATCACCTCATTGTCATTCTCTCCCAGCTCTGCCCCCGCCCCCCCATCATATACATCTCCATAGCGACAGGCGCCAGGCAACAGCTGGAGGCGAGCCAGTTGCCGCGGTGACACTAATGAACACGTCACCTCCGCCGGCGGGAGCACCGGTGTCGCTAAACGGCCAATCGCAGGGCCGGGTCGAGGCGGGCGATGACCACGGGCGGACATGTTGTCCTTTATCGGCGCCATCCATCAGCCGCGGCCGCTCTTCAGCCTGGCGCCGCGCCACGTGCTTCATCTTCATTAGAGGTGTTTGTGCGCGCCGTTGGTTCATCTCGCGCTCGCCATGTGCTCCCGCGGCGGCTTTCTCAATTCGTCTGTGGCGCTCTCCGCGTTTGTTAAACTGCCATTTATTTGGTTAGCTTAGCGGGATTAGCACTCGGCACACATTAGCTTCATGGATCTGCGCTGAAAACGTACAAACGCCATTCGGCGAACACGTGCAAATTGACTCGGTTCGGATTTACAAGGATTAAGAGTTGCGCAATGTTTGCACAGAGCCCCCCCCCCCCCCCAGAAAAAAAACAACTACAACATTTTTGTTTAGTTATTTCGTCCAGTCACACATAGCTCAAGGACATGTGCCTCTTTCCTTCATAAGTGATCTTTGTGAAACCTGGTTGCTTTTATTTTTAATTTCGCCCGCTGGACAAATGCAGCAGGACAAAAATGAAAACAAAAGGGGCATTTGCGCCCCACAAAGAGTTTCCTCTCATCCCAAAAACAGAATCCCTGACGTTGTAAAAAGCGCAATCAATGGTAATAATAACCTTCAATGACTCCCACGGGTGGCGCTATCATGAAAGAATCCATTTTTCTTCCTTGATCATAAAAAAATTCACATACACCAAATCCCAGCGTCCAATCATCGCGCTTACTGGCCGCCCGTCCCTTTAACATTGCTGTCAGAGCCTCGTCTTATCGCCCTATGGGCATCTCTGCTGGACGTTCCACACGCTGGAAGAAGCACAAAGGAGGCTGTAACCTTTTATTAACCCTGACCCGAGTTCATCTCCAGCGGAAGCCAGAAAAAAAAAGAGCTCTTGTCCCGGTTGGCAAGTGACCCTCCGGATGAAACGACTCTCGACAAGGAGAAACTAAGGGAGGAGAAAGCAGAGAGAGTGTGGAAGTTGGGGCGAGAGGGCGGGGCAACAAGGCGAGACCGAGTGGTCCTGCTTGACTTGACACACAAACCTCAATCTGAAATAGCGCGCGCTGCGTAAAGATCACTTAATTGGCACTCGCTTGGCTAACGCTAAACGAAATGAGCTGGGAAGCAAATGGCCGCCGCTGTTGTGGATCAGGGGCGGAAGGGATGGCCGCTAAATTGGCCAATTTGTCCTCGACTTACTATGTCTGTGTCACGCAGCTCCAGCCGGGATGGATGAAAATACAGAGAAAAGTTCACTTCCTGGTTACAAAAAAAAAAAAATATTCTGTATTATATATGATTCCCGATTCTTGACATCATTAGAGCACTGTGCAGTCAGAAGGAATTCACTGAAAATAGCAAATGAATAAATGCATCCGTTAGTCAGGCTTCATGAAAGTGCACATTTAAAGGAGCGAAAACCAGTCATGACATGACTCTGCCGCGTCAGATGGAGCGGTTTCTGCTCCTCCCAAAAAGTGATCCTTCTTCTTTTTGAGTTTTGGGAAACGCAAGGTGTCATTTTGCTGAAAAATATAATAAAAATGTCAATTTAAAAAAAGAGGCTACAGGTTTTTTGTCAAACTGCACACAAAATGATGGCAATTAAACATTGCGCATTCAAAAACAAACGCATCGATTATCCTTTAGTCTGCTAGCTTAATGCTAATGCTAGCGCATCATGTGAAAGTCGTACTTCAACCTTTCAGCAAGCGATATCTGAACGCAAGCAAGGCAGCAACACGTTTGGACATTCAATTTAAAAAGTAGTCGCATATTCTTTATCCTCTGCAAGGAGCTACGATGAACAGCAACATCCATACTGGCCAGATGTCAGATGACGTGCGGTGTATCCGCGTGTCTCTTATACTGCCCCCCAGGTGGCCAATACAGGCAGCCGCACAGCGGCCATTCAACTGATGCCAAATGAGAGTATGTTTGTATTCAGTAAATCATTTAGAGTGCCGAGCGGCCCGATAGTCCAGTGGTTAGCACGTCGACTTCACAGTGCAGAGGTTCAATTCCAGCTCCGGCCTCCTGTGTGGAGTTTGCATGTTCTCCCTGGGCCTGCGTGGGTTTTCTCCGGGTACTCCGGTTTCCTCCCACATTCCAAAAACATGCATGGAAGGCTGATTGATCGCTCTAAATTGTCCCTAGGTGTGAGTGTGGATGTGCATGGTTGTTCGTCTCTGTGTGCCCTGCGATTGGCTGGCAACCAATTCGGGGTGTCCCCGCCTACTGCCCGGAGACGGCTGGGATAGGCTCCAGCACCCCCCGCGACCCTAGTGAGGAGGAAGTGGTTCGGAAGATGAATGAATGAATGAATGAATGAATTTAGAGTGCCATTTAGATTTGACATACAAGTGATTTGAGTTACAAGCTTGGTCTTATTCGGCTTATCTTGAGGCACCACTGTGCTACTGTCATGGGGAAAAAAAAATGGCGTGAAAAATTCTGGTGAATTTTGTGAGCCCGGAATAGATGAATGGCATTTTAATCGATTTTAATTAGGAAATTGATTTGATCAACAAGTAGATTGAGTGACAACCTCGGCTACAGATTGAATGACACTCCTAAATCAAGGTACCACTGTCCCGCTACTAATGGCAGTTCTGCGCAATTGATTGCTATCCATCACTGTAATTGGTTTAAAGTAAGATAAGGGAACAGATGTGCGTATGCGCACTCACACACACGCACACACAGCATATCATTGTGAAACCAGTCCTAACTGTAGCCAGCATAAAACTTATTATTCAACAGGCAAAATTTGGAGTAACTTTTTTTTTGTAGTTTCTGGTAATTTTTTTTTTTTAATTGTTCAACCCCTCCGCCCCCAAATAAAAGACACATTTGTGCGTGTGTGTCCATATTTAGAATGGCATTTGTTGTCATATCACCTAGGAAGTGTGTGGTCATATGTGGCCCCCGCCCATAGCACTCATGAAAAATTGTGATGACCCCAGTATTTAAGTTACCCATCCCTGCTTTAGAGGAAAACCGCTGCCGCTCAGTCATGTACATGGTGGTTCTTCCTGGGTCAACAAGTCCATGATTGGTCTATTTTTTTTTCAATGTTTTTTTTTTTTCCGGCTTTCAAGCCACCGTAGTTCTTGGAAGTCCATTCGAGAGTCAGAAACGAAGAAGGGTGCCTGTGTGCACTTTGAGCTTGTTAAGAGCCAGCAAAGGCTTGAAGTGCTCATTAGTGCATTCGTGCCAGTCCGACATCGCCTCTGAAAAGATGTTTGACTTACGCGGTTCGCAGCGTGTGTGTGTGTGTGTGTGTGTGTGTGTGTGTGTGTGTTTGTATATCAATATGTTTATTTCTTTTGCATATTTCTGCTTACCTGGGGGGCTCATTTAAAAGCCCGGCGTGTGCTTCCTGTGTGAAACTATATCAACTGGAGGAAGGATGAGCATGTTGAAATGTGGCCAAACTAAAATGCTCATCTCATCTTGAAATCTTGTGAATGAAAGCAGCTCTTACTTACATTTGCGCCAGGATACAAACAAATTGTGCCGTTTTCGGCCCTCAAAAAAAGGTCATGGAAGAAGAGGAAGCAACGATTGCCGTTGGTGTCTGGGCCCAAGTAACGTAAGAAATGATTTCTCTTTGACTAATCTTTTGAATTTTTTCCTTTGAAAACACATGGCCCAAGGGTAAATTTGCAACAAATCACTTGAAATTTGTGATGCACACACAGCCAAGAGTAGCCGCAAAGGAAATGAAGCCCTAATTGCTCCCAGCCAGCAATTTGTTGCCTTTTGTGACGGCGGCTTTCCATCACCGCAAATGTGTTTGAAGGAATAGATGACATTAAGGTGGAAGGCGTTATTTAATGGAGGGCCGCTTAGCCCATTAGTTTTTTTAAAATGACTCCGCCTGCGATATTTATTGATGTGTTATACCTATTAAGTCGCACCTTAATCAATAGATGAAGCCACCGGGGATTGTGTGTGTGTGTGTGTGGGGGGGGTAAGACCCATTCGCTCCTTCTGAATCTCAATTTGTGGACATTTCAAACAATTGTGGCAAAAGTTTGGAGCAAGATCTTGACTGTTCCCCATTAAAAGAGCAGAAAGGTCCATGAAGGCGTGTTTGGCAAGATTTCCACTTGCCGAACACTCAAATGACATTCTGACCATGGCTTTTAGTCAGGGTTTGGACTTGCGTATATTTTGATGTTGACCTTGACAATACAACTAATCTAATGGCACCTTTTTAGATTGCTTAAATGACTCGCACCAAGATCATCAAAGAAGGCAATTATCTGCACCAGAACAATGTTAAAATTTGGAATGATCATTATTTATGGTTTATTCGGCCCAAAATATACCGAACTGTCCCCCTTGAGATTAAATTGGCGTGAATGTGGCCCCTGAAGTAAAATGAGTTTGACACCCGTCTCTTGACAAAATCTGGAACACATCCCCGGCAATATGTTGTGGCGTTCACTGCACGGCAATGACAAGAATACGGCGCCAATACCCCTAATAATCGCAAAACTTTTACATTCATACGGTATTTTAAATTGCTATGACGACTACTTTGCATTTGTATTCTATCCGCAGCAATGACAACAAATCCCAATAGTTTTGTCTACAGGCAGGGTGAATATTTCAAGTCACACATTTCAATGTCAAGTCACACAATTTAGCATACAGTGTTAAAAAAAGAGAGCGGCAATAAAATTCCTTAGCACCACTCGGGGCAGTGGGCGGGGCTAATTTGGTAACACCCTATTCCCGTGTGATGCATAAATACCTCAAACTGGGTGTTGAATCACGGATGCAACTCAAAAAGAAGAAGAAAACTCCTTAACAAGCTCATAAGGACCGCTGGGGGTCCCTGAACCCGATTCTGGGACATTCTCAGCAGTATGATGAATGAGTCCTGCGGAGTCTGCGACAAGAAGCGAAGTCTTCACTCCTTGAAACACTTCCATTTCCGAGTTGAGGCTTACACGCGTGCTATTAAACTTGAAGCGGCGATACACTCAAGCGCATCCACAAATGTTGGCAGCCGGCTGCCCGAAAACGATTCTTTCACTCAAACAGTTGCTCACATCAGTTGATTTGCACATCTCCTCCCCGCGCCCGTGTGAGTGAAAGGCCGACGTATCCAAAGTGACAGACAAGCTCGCGCGTTTCCCAAGGCCGCGTACGCAAACACGAAGTGAGCAGCAGCGGGAGATGTACAAGGGAAATATTTTCATCCATCGAGAGGGGCGGGCCAAAATTTAGCCCCCTACCCAAAAAAACAAGCACACGAAGAAACACTCCCACACATCAACTTGCCATGTGGCCAGTTTGAATACTGGCGGGCTGCTCTGTGTGTGTGTGTGTGTGTGTGTGTGTGTGTGTATGAAGTGTGTGTGTGAGAGAGAGAGAATGGCACATTAAGGCAGGAGGACTTTAATCTGCATGCGTTTTACGCTCAGCAGGTCGACAGAAAGTACAAGGATTTAAGAGAAAAAAATGGTGCTGACGGTCCGCGGAGACACGATGAAACATATGGTTAAAAAGAAGAAAAAAATGCAATGTGTACATTTATTAGCTGCGCTGATGCGAGACTGCTGAGCTGAGCTCAGCAGAAAAGAAAGTGGGGGACGGGGGGTGAATAATAGCAATGTCAGGACATAGTGAGCTTGCAAAGGGCGTTTACGTTTATTATAAAACCTCAAGCTCAGTGGTGGACTTTAGCTCTTCGAGATATGTATAAAGTGTACTCGTCAAGAATAAGATGACCTTCCAAGTCTCGAGAGGGGTTTCGAAATACGGTTCCCCAAATCTCACTCGGTTGTGCCGCAATGAACGTTTGAAGAAACGAGCCTCCTTCCAGCACCAGTCGAGCATCCGCAGATGGCAACTGCTCGCGCATTAGCATTTAAGCTAGCTCTCCTTTAAAGGGGTTGCTTGTCACAGGGCAAAATGCAAAAAAAACAAATCTAAAACAATTTGCCTCTTTGCTTTCTGTACTCCACTCCGCCCGTTTAGTCCCCCCCCCGTTTGTGTCGTTGCCGTGTTGACATGAGGGACACGCAGACCCCGGTGTAACGTGATAGAAAGAACATTAGGTCGGGCAGCGACGCCTGTAGAGATTCAGCGAGTTCAAACAGAGTAACAGAGTCCTCAACGCCCACACACACACACACACACACACACACACACACACACACACACACACACACACACACATGCCTACGAACTCATCTAAGAAGCCAATAACTCACACACGGGGCTGCATCCACCTACATGATTATATTTCCTCCATCCACACCCCGTAACGCAACAGTAGCTTCCAATTCCATTTATATAGTCACACACCCGGCCGGACCTTCCCCCCCATTTGAGCTCTCATAGCCAGCCACTTAACTTTCGGTATTTTTCCAGGTCGATAGCGGTTTGTTAACGCCTGGCATGCTCGCTGCACACACTCCCCTGCCAAAGATCAGGCCAGCAAGGATGAGAGCCATCGTACGGTCAGCTACGATCCATCTTCAAAATCGCGCCCGACAGCGTGGGTGTGCACTTAAACACACACACAAACGCACACAAAAAGGATGTAAAGTGAGGCTTCGGAAATCATTAAAAAAATAATCAAATCAAATAAATCAAGCTGAGTGTGCCCATGTGATGAAACTACAAATACTACAGTCGAACCTGGTTATACAACGTACCTCGAAGGAGAGAACGAATCTGTACGTTATAACGGGAGTTCTTTCTAAACATTTTCAATAAAATTACAACGACGAGTAATACAGTATGAACATTTATAGGTGTAAAACATGAACATGTAATACAGTGTAAACATGTCGATTATGTGTGGATGAAGAAAAAACCCCACAATGTTATAAGGCATGAAACAAACCACCGTTCTTCCTGCTTCACTTCTGAAAACATTCAGTCAGCAAATGTTACCCGCCGACGGCAACCGCCAGGGCCGCCGACAAAGCCAACTGTCATCAATTTAGGATGCGCCACGAACCCGAAGCCGTCGACGATCATCTTTCAATCTGTTTGGCCTCAAACTCGGCCGTGATTTTGTTGCCACTACGGATGATTGTCAAAATCGTCGACTTTGCCAATTCGCAGTCTTGGCCGAACTTTGTCTGGGGAAACTCCCTTTGGAAAGTGAGAGACATTTTCAGCCCTCACAGACAGCGAGATTGTGAGTCACCCAAATACATCATCTTTCAGGCCTCTGGTGACTGGAATATAGCCCACCGGGTCTTCCAACGCTTTGCAGCGTCGAGGCGCTCTAAAGCAGCACCAACATCAAGATCCTGTCCACATGCTGGCGGTCAACTCAGACTTTATCCGAGTTCTTTTTTTTTTCCTACTTTTTCTTCTGCCTTCTCTTCATGACACACATGCACTCATGGCCGACAACGAGGCACTCTAAAGCGGCAAAGGCTGCCTGAAGCCCCGGTTGATAAGCTTACTATCAAGTCTGAGTCACCGCGCCCCCCCGTCCCAAAACCATCCTCAAACACACTTTTGCTTTTCTTAATCTGATATGCGTGCACTCACAGTCAACAACAAGGCACTCTGAAACGACCACTCCAGTGGACCATTGGAAGTGAAGATGAACATAGCTAATTGCACGCTGGATAGCCGCTGATGTGAATGAAGGCACTCAAGTTTTTAGATATTGGGAGCGATGTGATCCGTGCAAGACACCGGCGTGGGTCACATGGCATCATTTTAGCCACGCCCATTAAAAAATCAAAAATCTGGGAAACCGAAATGGTAACTATATCTACGTAGTTCTCTGTCTTTGCACATTTACAGCGATCTAGAGAGATGTATCATGTATTTATAAACAAATCTCTCAATATATTTCACCGTATTCCCACACCTTATTTATTAGCACACTGTTGAAGAAGGATGTCTGATCGTCTATATATCATCAATAAAAATAAAAGCGCTGCACACACATTCATGCCAGAGCATTTATTTCCTCGTGCCGGGCGAGGAGGCGTCGCAGTCACCGGCTGCCACGTCGGTTCATCACATCACCATCGCGGACGGGGTAATTAGTCAGACGCTCGGCGAATTAAAAAATGAAGAGGTTTGCGCTTTTAATAAACACGGCGCCTCCATTTTTGACACGCTTTGTTGAACGAGGCGCCATCATTTTTATTTAATTTTTTTGAGGCTTATACGACGGGAGTCGCATTTGTAAGGTAGTAATAGCTAGCTTGGACTGACTTTTACTATTCGGATAATATGAACACCCGCTATTTCGCCTTCGTTGTGTCCACCCCCACTACCATCGATTATTTAAGCGATCGCTCTTGATGAGTTATTACTGGAACATTTTGCCGCATTATAATGTAGAATCAATCAAATTCAGTGGGTCCCAATATACTGCTATCGGGCCAATGCCTGACTTATTTCAGCGTATCGAGGGATCGTGAAGGCTGCCGACACCAGCCACAGATACTTAAGGCACCCACTTGTGGCTGCTCTACTATCTGGAAGTAAACGACGTGCATGGCTGACAATGTGTGCGTGCGTGTGTGTGTGTGTGTGTGTGCATGCGTGTGTGTGTGGAAGGGATGCAGTGATGTTTATGTGTGCCCATGTGCATGATGTGGCTTTTAATTTCTGACTGTTTGGCTGCCCCTGTACTAGATGTATGGGTTATTGGCGAGGACTCGTGAGGTATCGGACTGAGGAAAAAAAAAGTGGTATCGAGAGTCTGTAAATAGAATGGAAACAAAGTTGAAGGCATACCTTATTTTGCGCAAATCAAATCATATTTATTGCTTGAGTGCTGCGCCGATGTTGTTTGATGTCCCCTTGTTAGACTGAGAGCATCGAAAGCAATCGACAACAGTGCACTTCTGCCCTTTTAAGACATCGCAATTCCGAATATGGCGTACTTGAATAATACAATTCCCATCTGGAAAATGGCATCCTATTCTCCAAATGCAATAAATCCCCTCCGTGCAAGTCACACAAACTACAGTACGAGTGTATATTGTGAGCCGCTCTCAATTGCCCATGACAATCTCCCAGACTTTTTGCTGCGTCTTTTAATTGCACTATTTAATTACCGTTGATCCATTTAGACGCGTTGCTTGAGCGATTCATCTTTTATGTGCCCCCCCAACCCCCCCCAAAAAAAAGAGCGAGAATGAAATAAAGTCGTTTTCAGATGCTTGACAGTAAAAGAGGAAAGCGCAATTAACTCTTATTTGGATTGGTTTCATTCCACCGGCGCCGTAAAGATGCCGCCGAGCGTGGAGGCTGGAGGAGAAGAAGAAGAAAAAGACGAAGGAAAGGGCGCTCACAACACCTGACCCCAAAATGAATGAAAACCACATCACGGGTGAAAACAGGTTAAAGTGAGTTCGTATCACACAGAAGAATGCGGGCAGCCAATAAGTCAATACCAATAACATGGATGAAGCAATAAAAAAAAAAGGGGGGGCGGGGGGGCAAACAAAGAAAGCAAGTGCGCACAGGAGGGGAGTTGAATGTGACGGCAACGCCTGGACGCAGGCGGGAAAGGGGATTACACGCAGATATTGGGATGGGTGGGGTGGGGTGGGGGGATACCCAGCCTGCCAGAGGTCACACTGTGCTCTTATTGTCTGAGAACAAACAATCACTGCTCAAACTGCATTTTATGCTGTCACGACTGCGTGGGCGTTTGTGTTTGTGTGCGGGTGTGTTATTCTCTGTGTGTGTGTGTGTGTGTGCGCGTGCGCGAGAGTCCTGTTTTTATGAACTTCTGTGCAGTACAGGGCAGCACAGAGAGATGATCAGGGGAAGGTGGTCTCCAAGTGCCCACTTTGCAGCCTTAACTTAACATCAGCCACAACTGGAAGTCTTCCTGCAGTTTTTGACACCAAAAAAAAAACACAACAACTTTGCATGGATCCAGTGTGGCCATGATGCTTCTTCCATGTAGACTGCACATACTGTATCTCCGTCACTGAATTGAAAGGGAGCCGCTTCGATTGGCCTGGAATCAAGTCGGCTATGTTCAGCCCCACAACGGCGCAAACGCCCATTTTTAACTGTGCCCATCTGAGAAAATGCCAAAAGAAAGACAAGCCACCCGTGTGCGCAGTTAGACTGCACGAAAATAAGTCTTATGTTAATCAAATTATATTTTATATATTATCGCATACATAAGTATTTAGACTTTTTAAGGCAAACTGTCATTTGAGAATTGTAGTTGACTTTATTACAAAATACTTTTTTTATGCTCCACTGCATAAGACTTCATATCGTGGAAAAAAAAAGAAAACAAATACTAAAACTAACAAAAACTAAACGAATACAAAGCCTCTTTGACAAATTCAAAGCTTATAAAAATGAACAAAGCTGCTCTAAAAACTCGTTAAAAGTAACGAAATGTAAAAAACAAAAGTCAGAGCCTAGTGCGTGTGTATTTTTTATATGTAAGTGTGTGTTTGTTTTCTGTGGTTCTCTCTGTTTCAATTCGTGTGTGTGTGTGTGTGTGTGTGTGTGTGTGTGTGTCAACCCCGCTCCAGGCAAGCCAGACAAAATCCAGAGGGTCCTGTCATCTATCCTCTGCTTCTGAGACCAAATCCTGTGCAGTGGTTGGCTACTTGTTCACTCTCCGACTGAACGATGCATTAAGCATGTGCACCGAGTGTACATTTCAACCTTGGGGCAAGCTGAACAAATTTCCCTCATTGGTTATTATAATGGCCAAGTCTAGAAAATGTCCATTTGCCTTCGGTAAATTGGATTGCAAAGTAATAAGTGGTTCACACAAGTCCGCTCTCTGTCACTATGACAGTACTGACTTGATACCAACCGAAACAGCTTAATCATCCAAAAAATGTCTTCTTTTTTTCCCCAACATCCCCACAAAGCAAGCGGCTAATTGAAAAAGCGGATTGATGCAAGGACTCGGGGACAATTTGAAACTCACCTCCAAGCACAATAGGGCAAAGCAAACGCTGCCCTCCATTTTCCGATCTGCTTTATCATCACAAGGATCGCGGGGGGTGCTGGAGCCTATCCCAGCTGTCTTTGGGGCAGTAGGCGGGGGACACCCCGAACCGGTTGCCAGCCAATCGCAAGGCACACAGAGACGAACAACCAACCGCGCTTCAATCAGCCTGCCGTGCATGTTTTTGGAATGTGGGAGGAAACCGGAGGACCCGGAGAAAAGCCACGCAGGCACGGCGAGAACACGCAAACTCCACACGGGAAAGCCGGAGCCGGGATCGACACCACAACCTCTGCACTGTGAGGACGACGCGCTAACCACTGGACCACCGGGCCGCACCAGCTATTTATTTAGCTTTAAAAACAAACGTCACAATTAGCCATTGCGTTCCAATACAATTCCGGTTAGCGTTTGTGCTGTAGCTGTCGTTCAAATGTATTGTTCACGTGTTGGCTAAATGCTAAGAACCTAGCATTTTTTTAACTTACGCAAGTCAATGCCCCGTGGCATTATGGAAAACGATAAAACCTCCTGACAGTCACAGCTGTAACCAGACAGCCGTACCATCGCTAACAGTTACGCAGCGACGACATTCTTGGCGAAACAAAAACGAGGCTGTTTTCAAACGTGCTAATAACAAGCGCCCGTGCTCTCCTCCGTTGGCCTGGCATGGTCAAAACGTAGAACGCGTCTGAAGGGTGCCAACAAAGCAAAGCGGCCACTTTGTTCTCTGCCTTCGTTAGCTTCCAGGTGGGTGTCACGGAGGCGATAAAGATGACGCATTGCGGCAACTGTTGCATACTCTCACACAGCTGGTGCGTCGTAAAGTTAAAAGTCACAGGTGGGCTGTACATATTTAAGGGCTTGATTTAAAAAAAAACCAAAAAGTTGCATGATCACTTCCAATCCAGTCATAAAATGCACCTGCAAACTACAGTACTTTATTATTTTTCACCCCCTCTCCCCGCACAGGCGACTGTTTATATACAAATGTGCTTCTTAACTATTTAATAAGCCCGTCGGACTCCACTGCATTGTCTGTAGAGGTCCCCAGAGAGAGCCGCCATCTCACAGTCGTCGACGCAAAAAAAAAAAAAAAAAAGTAGATGCTTGGAAAAGTTATTTTCAGGCTGCACAAATTCACGCTTGCGCATTTCCATAAGATTCACCATCACTGCATGAATAAGTGCGGCCTGATTACGGGCGGTGGTGGAGCAGGAGAGCCCCACCAGGATGTTACGCAGAAGGCAAGACTTGCAGTGACCCCATAAACTATGGAATAAATAAATAATAATAATCATGAAATCATAACACTCTTGTCATCTTAAGAGGGAAGCTGAAAAACAGAGAAGGGTGGGTCAGGTCAGGACAAGGAACAGCGAGGCGGCATCGGCAATGGTGCGTCGACCGATAAATTAAAGATTGGTATCTGCGATCTTGCGGTCGAGAAGGAGAAAGAGGAGAACGCAGTCTTGCAAAAATAAATAATGTCAGATGGACTATTCGGGGGGGGCTCGAAAGACATTAAAAAATGATTGTGAGAAGATGAGCAAAGAAATGATTTTGAGAAGATGAGAGCCGTGTTAGCGGGCTGTATTTTTACTGAATTCACGCGAGAGAACAGAGGCGGAGAAATAGATGGAACTAAATTTAAGATAAGCACAAGATTGTGATGAGGAGTAAATAACATAAATAACATTGCGACACAGTGATTGTGTGATATATGGGAAGAAAACCCAGAAGCTACACATAAAAACAAACAATACACCAGCTCTAGCATCTTTATTGCTACGCTAACCAGCTAAAGACGGCTGATTTTTCTTCGGCTACCTTGAGATGTCACTGTTTTCAAATCATCGACATCAAGTGCTGCTTCATGCTAACAAGCTGGTCCCTGACCTGTGCGTGTGAGCTTGCTGCCATCTTGTTTACGAAAGTAACTTGAAAAAATCTGCCACTAATTTCAGGAGAAATTCACAGTATCATCGTTCAGATGAAATAACTCGCCATGATTTTAATGAGCATCAGGCAAAGTGCTGCTGTGAGCTAACAAGCTAGCCCACCAGCTGTGCATGCTGGGTTGCCACCATCTCGGTTGCTATGCTAACGTGAAAAAAAATGGATGCGATTGCTTTTTTTAGTTACGTTATCACCATTGAAGTGAAATGACTTGCTGGGATGTTTCTGAGCATCACGCCAAGTGCTGCTGTGAGCTAACAAAGTGGCCAGCGAGCTTCGCACGCTAGCTGGCTGCCATCTCAGTTGCTAGGCTAACTTGAAAAAGATTGCCGCTGATTCCGGGAGAAATGTGATTGTTTTGTAGTTCCAGTATCCTTCTTGAAGCGAAATAACTTTTTAACTATTTCCGAGCATTACGTGAAGTGCTGCTGTTAGCTAACAAGCGCACGCCCCCCCTGGCCCGTTTGCTCAGCAGTTACACTGCAGTTGACGGCCAAATCAACTGACAGAGAACCAAACGACTTGGAAAAGTTAACTTCTTCCCTCAATGGATATTTTCAAGAAAGACACGCAGCTCCACACCAGAATTCACCGCCGTGCTCTTTTAGCTCAACTTCATGAATACGTAGCCGGGGGGGGCAACCGAAAGCCCACAAAGCTTTCGGTACGCTTGTTAATGACTGACTTTGTGGGATGGGTCTAAGGGTGCAACAAGGTACTCGGGATTCAGGTCGGCACCACTTGACCCCGGCGGGCCGTCCGGCTCCGAGAGTCTCGGTAATAAGCGCAGCGGATGAGCAGGGGCGACGTCTCCTCGGGACATGTTCCGACTCTGAGACACACTCGACTTTGCTTTTATCCCGCTCCTCCTTTCCAAGTCACGTCCGCTGCCACCTCTGGCGTCCCGTCCCCATCATTTATTCCCCTCCCTCACTTCTCGTGCTCCGTATGTTATCTCATTAGCGCTCCGTCTGTTTTGCGCCTCGCAGGTGACGGCGCGAACATGCCTCCTCGACTTTGTCACCGCTTCTCCCCGTCAATTTTATTTTTTTCCCCCCACGCGCCGCTCGGCGTTTCATTTTGTTTCTCGTCTCTCTCAATCAACTTGGGGCCCCCCGTGACATTATTTCTCATCTACCTTCCCCTGTCACCTTGTCAGGTGACAACACAAAAGCCACAGCCGCACTCAAGATTAATGGGAAAAGTCATATTTTCCTTACGCACTCGACTACGATACAGTGCGGGGTGATGCATTCCAAACGCACCCCGTTATAGTTCAAAATCCACGGCGCAGGCAGACGGTAGCGAAACACTTTTAGAAATTTAAATGCAGTTTTCTCCTCTAGCATGATTTAAAGACGTCGCACCTGTGCTTGAAGTCAAAAGAAACTGCAAGGGTAAATGTAGGGAAATCACTGTACGTATGGTGAAAGGTATGTGCTATCAAGAGGCGGAGCCCGGTGGGGTGGCGTGCGAGGGTCCGGGTACAAGCTGGACAGTCACAAAGTCACATCCTCCATTATTTGCGATTCGTTATTTTTGTCGCCCGGTCGAAGCAATCCCATTTTTTTGTGCCATCTTTCTGCCAAGGACCTTGGTCGAAGTGAGTTGAGGAGCTTCCTTGAGACAAAAGTAGTACTTTTCCACCATGTTGTGGAATTTCCAAGCAATGGCCAACTTGCCGTGATGATATAACCACAATGCACAGACTATTACATTATTTTCACGTTCAAGTTAAGAACGGGTTTCATTTTTATTTTTACCTTATTTAAGAAACATTTTTTTCAGCGGCGTCCTGGGAAAGGGTTCGTGGTGTTTCCGTGCATTTCGGCGGAGAAAGATGGTTTGGCGCGTGCGTTTTTAGCGTTTACAAGCACGAAACGCATGGCACAAATGACCATACGGCAAAAACCCTTTGAAGGTTTGTTTATCGCGGCTTCAGTGCATCGCGGATATTTTCAAACATTTTTGCGGACTTTAAAAGAGATTTTTTTATTTATTTTTTTACCTGTATATGTTAATTGGTCGCTACTTGCGGATTTTCGTTTATCGTGGGTGGTTTTGGTCCCCATTAAACCGCGATAAACGAGGGATTACTGTACATATTTGCTGTAGGATTTCCGGGCCCAAAAAGTAGACATGCGTCACCTTAGAGCAGGCGAACGCTCACTAATGCTTTCGACAGACTCTTTTGAGTCCTTCCTTTCGTGGCCGCCTGACGTACCCCTGCCTCATTTTTTTTTTTTTTTTTTTGCTGCAGGGGATGTGCCAGGTCTCATTAGGAAGCGCTCGCTGACAGCTCTCTTGCTGGGCTCACCTGCTCCCCCCCACCCCATCACTTCTGCTGGATCATATCCTGACCCCTCACTGTCACAGCCAGGCAAAAAAACACAATCGGCTTGGCTAAACACAGACACGCACACAGTGAAGCATGTGTACAAGCGCACCCAAAACAAAAAAAAAAAAAACCCCAATAACAAAAAAACAACGAATGATTCCAGCTCCAACAGGACCCCGCAGCTCCACCTGAACAAACACGATCACTAAATTGAGCCGGAACAGAGTGCTCGGCACCAAAAGGCGGCACAGGGTTTTCGGCCGCCTCGGGCACAGCCAAGCTCGGCGCCAATATAGCAAACTCGATCCATCAAAAGTCACAATACAGCGAGCCTCTGCTGCTGCTGCGTTCTTTTGCTTTTGTTTTATTTTTGCTTCCCCGCAGCAGGCCAGTGACTTAGATTGAGAGCTTGCCGGCAGCGGGCTGGTCATACACGGGAGAGGGTTCTACGGGGACAACACAAAATCCCGATACAAGTGCGGACAGCTCATTCCTAAATGTTGACTTAACCCTAACCTAAAAAAAAAAAAAAGTGTGTTGAATTTACTCAATAAAATAATCTGGATCCGAATAAAACAATTTAAAGTAGATTTAATCAATGTTGCATTCTGTGTAAGTGTCAGAAATGGGCGACTGGAGTTGCTATTTTTACGACAGCTCTGCGTTTTCTTTCTCCTTCAAGTTTGCCGTAGTCTCCGGTCAAGAGTTAAATTGGCTACAGTATTGGTGGCCCAATACTTTTGCAAATGTGCTTCAAGGACATTTTATCGCTTGTATGTTGCTCATTTAGCGTTTGGCAAGGTTTTGTTGATCGGAGTCACTCGGCTTCCCTCACCGACCACCTGGATTTGGTTGGATTTAGACAAGAAGGAAATATATGATTTGTATTTTTTTCAATTCATTTAAGTTGCAGTCAGCAATGACGCCCCTTTGCTTAAAGTCCACATGAATTACATTTGATTACATTCAACGTCATTGAGGTATTGTTTTATGCAAAAATCATTAGTTGATGGAGCTTTTAGCGCCATCTACTGCTTTGGCATGCACTTGGCAGTCAACAACCTCTCCCCCCCATTCCCACCCCCCAAGGACTTTGGTGGAAGTCAAAACGTGCGGACTTTGTTCCTCAACACCCAACTGCTTTCCAGATTTTTTTTTTGGTGCGTAGGCGGCATTACGACAGCGAGAAGAACAACAAGCAGGAACAAACGTCTCACGAGAACATCCGGCGTGACTGCACGCCATGTAAAAGGATTGAACACGTGTAGCACCTCTAGCGCCGATTTTTCTGTTTTTAAGCGGAAAATTGTGCGGCGTGAGGAACGCGTCGCACACCGACACATTCTGAAAGCCACGTCCCTACGCAGATACACACACTCGTTTTCGTCTTGTACTTCCAATGGTCCAATTAACCTGGTGTAGCGCAGAACAAAACAGTTGGCATTTGCCAGGAGGGCAGCAACATTCGTGATAATTACTCTTTGCAACTCTCACACACACACACGCACACACACACTAATGTGGTAGATTGGTCGTCTCCCAACCTGAAGGTTCGATCCTTGGTCCTTGTGACCAGGTCAAAGTGCCCTTGAGCAAGATACTTGATGATGATGATGATGATGCTCTTCTAGAATGCCGTCAAAAAAAAAAAAAAAAAAAAAAAAAAAATATATATATATATATATATATATATATATATATATATATATATATAAAATTTTCAAAATAAATAAATAACTTTTTTAAAAATAAATGGAGATTCAAAAAGAAGAAATGCAGATGCAGATTCTGCCAGTGACCAGCGTGCTTCGTTTCGCTGAATGCGCGAGTCATACGTATGACTTTTTTTGTGTGGTGCGGCAGCAATACACTTCTGAATATCCCTGACAGTGAACAGTTGTTCAGTTTTCACGAGTTCTCTGGAAAAAAAAAACGTCTTCTCCATCAATATAAAACGAAACAATCCGACAGGGGCCGAACGCGGCATATTGTGCCACGCGGCGATTTGTTCATGCGCCGAGCTGCCGTCTGTTGCTAGCTGCTCTCTGATAGCCGCTTTTGATTTTGAAATGTCAAGATAAAATGTCAAGAAAGCGTTGCCGAAAACAGAACCTTTAAGAGCAGCAGAGATTAAAAAAAAATAAAAGCACCGTGGAAAGAAATGCAGGTCGATGACGTCAGGTTGCGGAAGAGGCTTTGCGCGCGGCGAGGAAAGTCGCAATCCCGCGAGCGTAGCCAACCGCCGATTTGACACCGACCGCTTCCTTCCTCTTGTCCCTTATTCTCCTTGACAACCCTTCACGCACAAAAATCAACACTTTTTTTTTTTTTGCCTCGTCTCTCTCGCCTCTTTTCTGTTCCTGCGGCGACGCTCACTCCTTCAAAAGGCAGCCGTTTTTTTCCTTTCTACTCAGTTGTGCGACAAACCTCAGAAGCCCCAAAAAAAAAAAATGGCAGAGAATAAAGGCTCCATTTTCCCTTCTCTTTTTCCCTCGCTTGACAAGAACTTGACAAGATTAGATGAGAAAGGGAAGCAAAAAAAAAAAAGAATAGGTTGTAGGAGAGGTAGGGAAGGATGGATGAGAGAGAGAGAAGCGAGGCAAGGAGTGGGGGGTGGGGGTGGGGGGGGGGTGTACGGGATGGAGATATTGTTGACGACTCAAAGGAGGATCAGAGGAGGAGGGAAGCCTCAAAAGTCGAAGAGATCAGCGGCAAGATGAAAAACAGACGTGGCTCGGCGAAGGACACGGGGAGGGCTTGTGATCGACTGTCACTCGGGATCAGTGTGCGCGCGGCTGCCCACTCGCGCGCAAACACACACACACACACACACACACGTATTCAAAGCAAGGTGTTGTTCATCATTCCCAACCTGACTGCCGCCTTCGATCTTAAAAAGCCGTTTGTGATGGACTGAGTTGACCCGCTCAGGCAAGCGTGCGGAAAAAAAATAAATAAAACCAGACCCCAGCAACAACTTCACATACTCCCAGGACAATCTGGAAGAAAAACAGATTTTCCTCACTCCACTTTTTACACCGATGACCCTTTTCACGGTGTCTGAAGAAGCTAGAGCAGGGGCGGAGCTACACGGTGCCCAGGGGGGGGGGCACCGAGCCACCCTCACACTGATGGGGGGGGAAATGGTCTCAGAAGTGTGTTTTCAGCATTTTACACTGTATATTGTCTCAAGTAGGAATGCGCCGATACCGAGAGCCGATACCGTGCGTCTCGAGTCGTACTCTGTCAAAAATGTTGCGCTGTTCCTGAAACCAGACTTGTTGCGCCTGAAATTGGGATGCACCAATATTGTTTGTCTGTACTCATTCCTGGGTTACATTCAAAAATTTAAATAAAAAATAATGAACCGATTCAGGCGCCTACTGCCCGGAGACAGTTGGGATGGGCTCCAGCACCCCCCGCGAACCTAATGAGGATCAAGCGGTTCGGAAGATGAATGAATGAATGAATGAATGAATTCTCCGATCCTACGATATACGATACCAGGGCCTTATATCCGTACGATACTATTCTGTCCGGAGGCCCAGTGGTCCAGTGGTTCGCGCGTTGACCTCACTGTGCAGAGGCCGTGGGTTCGATTCCGGCTCCGGCCTCCCTGTGTGGAGTTTGCAGGCCTGTTTCCTCCCACATTCCAAAAGCATGCACGGCAGGCTGATTGGACACTTGAATTTGCCCCTAGGTGTGATTGTGAGCGTGGATGGTTGTTCGTCTCTGTGTGCCTTGTGATTGACAGGCAACCGGTTCAGGGTGTCCCTTGCCTACTGCCCGAAGACAGCTGGGAAAAGCTCCGGCGCCCCCCGCGACCCTTGTGAGGATAAGCGGATGATGAATGAATGACTGACTATTCTGTCCATCCTGAGTGTGCAATGTCAACTTTGTGTCATGCCGACTGTATCCGAGTTTGTTGCTACTCGTTTTGGCGAGTACGAAAATGTCTTTGCCAATTTTTTATAAAATCACTTTAGAGTGCCGCACGTTCGTTTGGAAATTTGACTTTGCATTTAAAACTCTTCAATGTTTCCAAAATTCTTTTGCCTTTCCATGCTGCACTTTGCCTTTAATTGTTGTGTACGAAATGCGCCCTGCCTTGCACTGGTGCCTGATCTGAGAAAAGTGGTATCGGTGCATTCCCGGCTCGAAGTACAACGATAACGTGCTTTCAGAGCGGTCAGCGACTCATGTGACATCCTACTGCACTCTTTTTTTTTTTTTTTTTAATTCATGTCATTACACTGAAAGTACAGGTATCCATTCACTGTGCTAAATGTGAATTTGCGCGTTGGCTTTCAGTGACGGGTTGAGATGCTTTTAAAAGGAAAAAAGAAAAAGGCCTTCTACGTGTTGTTTCCACTTAAAACGACAGCGCTCTTGTATTTTTCCATCCGACCCAAACATTTCAAAGCATGATGGAGTGCGGCGAAGTCAGGACGCATTTGAGCGGTCGGATCTCGGCGTTGTGTCGTCTCGCTGCGACAGGAGGAAGTTTGTCGTGGGCTGCGATCGCGACGCCTCCGGAGGAAAAGGCGGCGGAAAGAAAAACTCGACAATCACAACGTCGGGCCGGCGCAAACAGCTCGGCGTCCGCTCAGCGTGTTTGGGAACAGAGAAAGTGAGGTTAGTTTAGAATTTGGCCCGTCACTCGGCCTGGATCAACACTGCAACACTCCAAGTCCAAGGGCACAATTATTTTTTTTATTTTTCGGTCAGACAATGATCCGAGAATAAAAATGTTAAAAGGCTACATCGTGTTTCATGGGCATGACCTCACTCGCCTTTGACCTCACTCGATCCCATTCCCTCCAATCGGCGTCATTTGATGATGTCACGCTTGCAGCAGCGCATATCCGATACAAGCCGGATTTTTCTCCAAAGAGGCTTCGCTCACTGATAGTCAGCAGTCCATCATCGGAATTTCAGTTTGCATTCCGTAGTGGTAGGCACAGCACGCTGGTGTGAAAGTCGCTCTTTGATGAACCGGTGACCCGTCCGATGAGTAGCCCACTTAGACTTAGCCCAAGATGATTTTTTTTTGTCATCGATATGCCTCTAAGATCCCATTTTTGGCCTGCGTCGAGTGACACGGGTTACGGCGAGCCCCTGACCCTGAACGAAATCAGTAGGACGGAAAATGGATATTGGAACTGCTGTGATTTTTTGCCACTTGAGCCCCCCCCCCCCAAAAAAAAAATCTGGATTACGTCACTTGACCATGCAATGCAAATCCAGGAGCCAGAATGAGAAAAACGGAAAGAAATATTCACCCTCGGCTCTGACTGCTTGTTTGCCCCCCGCACGCCAATTCGATATGGACCAGAACCAAGGGACACCCGGACTAACACTCCTTCTCAAATGAGACCCGGGCGCAACTCGACAAAGTTCAACTTATCCTTCGACATTGGCGATGCTTTTTATAGCAGGCGGAGGGGGGGGCTGGTTCGGGAAATACCACGAGACGAAAAGGCCTGGAGATGCTGATATGAAGAGAGGGATTAGAACAGAAGAAAGGGAGAAGGGGGATTAAAAGATGAGAAACAAAGTTGCCTGGGAAGGAAACGGGCCATCGAGAGCAGGTACAGGAAAGGCGCAAACAGGAAGTGAGAGCGAACCAGGAGTCATTTCCGAAAGGGATCAAAGGATGGACGGATAACGAACGGCAGCCGGGGCGGCGCATCTCGTCGGGGGTTTCAGACGTGCGCTCAAAGCGTGTGCGGAGGAATTGCTCTGTGGATGACGGCGAAGATTGCGACGTGAAGTAGAACGTCACAAAAGGAAACGGAGATCCGCTGAGGCCTTCGCGTTTGCCGCCTTGGAAATCCCGTGACCTCACGGCTCCCATCAAAGACGGTAATTCCGCATGCAGAGTGACTTCAGGGAACAATATGTAATCAGAATGATGGCAAATCCCATCCGATGAGGTCCGGCGGAGCAGTTAAGCGCCGGGAAAAAGACGCGAGACTTTTGGATGCGAAATGAAGTGGATCTGATCTGGATGAAACCGGTTTGGAATTGCGGTCGAATGGGTTACGTTTTGACGGGTCAAAAGATTTGAAAAAGGCTAACGGCGGCCCATTGAATTAGCCAGCTGATGAATCAGTCGGCCTTGATTTTGTACCGTTTCATTTCTCCGAATTCATATGCGGTTTCAAGATGATGAACAACTCGTCCTGTCGTCGGACCGAAGCTGCGCACGAAATTTCCTTCCCCGCTTCCACTCGAATCTCCATTTCGGAGATGTCAACAAAGCAGAGCCTCGTTGTCCTTCCATCGTTGTCAGCCTGTCTCGACCCATCCGTTCAATGCGGCATATTTTCTCTTCTTTTTTTTTTTCCTGCCCTCCCCCTCCGATAATACTTTGAAATGGAAAACACGACTCCCGAGTCGGATCTCTGAGGCAGAAAGGCGGCAAATGTTTTGAGGTGTTCTGGTAAACAGCAGGCAAGCTTAACTCGTCACCCCTGGGGGGGGAAACTCGAGCACCTACGTGGCAAATCAATGCAAAGGCAAGCATACAGCAGCGATCACAACAGCATACCGGAGATGAAAGGGGAGGGGGCGCAGGGGGGGTAGGGGGTTCTTGAGCGTGAAAGCCAAAGCTGAAGAACTTGAATATCCCCTTAATGAACGTAATGAAGGCACACGTAATCCCCGGTGGACACTTTCAGCGGATTGCGGGGCATTATACAAGAGCGCAGTGACCCAAAAAAAAAAAACAAAAAACAACAAAAAAACAAATCAAAAAATCCAGCGCGAACATTGGCATTTATGCGTGGGAGAGGTCGGCGAGCGCGAGCGGACGTATAGGATTTTCATATAAAGCAACCCTCGCAGGGGTTGGCACCGAGTCTAACAAATAAATCCTCCGCCTGCAGCTGCAAATGGAGAAGTTTGCTCCCCGCGAGGGAATACACATCCTTAAAAAAATATATATATATATTTTTTTTAACACCTGGCCGTCACTATGCCATGAAAACTCAAACAGGTATTCAACGTCACTGTCGGCCATACTTTAACATTAAAGGGCAATTTCACTTTTAATTAAACATGAAGCAGGAGATGGTCTCGAAGGGAGGGGGCGGGGGGGGGGGGTGTTTGAATATGTACGAGTGGCTCGCGGCATCGAAAATATGACGTTTGAAAAATTCAGCTGTCGGCCCCCCGGACGTTAATCAGAGCGTCAGCGGTTAAACCCCACCCCCACCCCCGCCCCCCATTTTTCTTCCTCCTCCTCCTCCGCCGCCGCCACCCGTGCGCACGTTGAATGTCCTTGACACGCATCGATGCGCTTTGTGAGGGTACATCATAAAAGCGCCGTTTGGCGAGCAGCGTGGGACAAAAAGCCGGCAAGTTTATCCGAATCCATTTCTATCGATCCTGACGCCTTCGCCGTTGGATATCTTATAACCTGAACGCACAGACAAAAAAAAACAAAACAACAACAAAACACCCGATAGTACTGTAATATATTTGCCTCGGATGGAATTCTTTTTGGTGGGGGATGGCAGAAATGTCACGTTCTGAACAGTCTGGATGGCCCATTTCTCTTTTCCGATTGCACTTGGCGGGTTCTGTTTGAGGGCGGCCTGGTGGGCGAGTGGTCAGCGCGGTGACCTCACGGTGCAGAGGTCGTGGGTTCGATCCCAGCTCCGGCCTTCCTGTGTGGAGTTTGCATGTTCTCGCCGTGCCTGCGTGGCTTTTCTCCGGGTACTCCGGTTTCCTCCCACATTCCAAAAACATGCATGTAAGGCTGATTGATCGCTCTAAATTGTCCCTAGGAGTGAGTGTGGATGTGCATGGTTGTTCGTCTCTGTGTGCCCTGCGATTGGCTGGCAACCAATTCGGGGTGTCCCCCGCCTACTGGCCGAGGACAGCGGGGATAGGCTCCAGCACCCCCCGCGACCCTAGTGAGGAGGAAGATGAATGAATGAATGAATGAATGAATGAATGAATTTAGAGTGCCATTTAGATTTGACATACAAGTGATTTGAGTTACAAGCTTGGTCTCATTCGGCTTATCTTGAGGCACCACTGTGCTACTGTCATGGGGAAAAAAAATGGCGCGAAAAATTCTGGTTTTTGGAATGTGGGAGGAAACCGGCGTTTCCTCTCACATTCCAAAAACATGCATGGCAGGCTGCATTGAACACTCTAAATCAGGGGTGTGACACTCATTTCCCTTGGAGGGCCGTTATGGCTGTGAATTTTTGTGAAACCATATCAGTGTTTAAACAAATCCACATATTACATACACAGCGAAAAACAACTCATCAAGAATAATATATAGTTCAAACATTCTAATTATGACATTATAATTGAGAATTTGACATTTTGATTCAGACTTGAGCAAGCATCATGGAAGTCGACATGCTTGAATTGCTTCCGCGGGCCAAATAAAATGATGTGGCGGGCCAGATCTGGCCCCCGAACCTTGACTTTGACACCTGTGCTCTCAAATTGTCCCTAGGTGTGAGTGGGTGGATGGCCGTTCGTCTCCGTGTGCCCTGCGATTGGCTGGCAACAGGTTCAGGGTGTTCCCTCGCCTACTACCCCGAAGACAGCTGGGAAAGGCTCCGGCACCCCGCGCGACCCATGTGAGGATAAAGCGGATCAGAAAATGGATGGATGGATGCGTGAGTTCAGTTTGTCGTGCCACCTGGAGCTTGTGGCATTCACGTGCTAGCATGCGAATTCGCTCATATGTGCACTCCCCCACACTGTTTTTTTTTTTTTAAACAGCGGTAAATTCAATGGTGTGAAATAACCCATTTTCATTATTTCCTCTATTGAGCTGACTTGATATCATGAGCAAAATGACGGCGCGAGCTGCAGATTTGCATCGCGTACACGAGGGGTCTCCATCTCTGGCAGAGGTTTGGAACCTCCGCTTCGCCGATTGCTGTGAACGAACCTCCCAGAACCATTTTGGCCTGGCAAGCGTTTCGCTCCCCCGAGCTTGCGAGCCTGGAGGTCAGCCCGTTTCTCGCAAGGACACATGAACACGCGCATTAACACTCCCAATTCCCCTCAGCGGCGCAACGATACGGCTTCGCGAATCTGCCCGTTATTTTATTTTTTTTTCCACTCCTTTTCGCTCCCACACAGTTTGCTCGCCTCCGGCCTCTGAGGGGACGGATGCAGGCAGCGGAAGAGCGGAGGTTAGACGGGGGTTAATTTACTCTTTTAAAACGGGACAGCAGATTGGATTACGGCGCTGGCAGGCCGAGCCGACACTCACCGAATTAAAAAGGACACACCTCGGCCCAAAACAAGGACCCCCCCCCCCCTCCATCACAACCCGCACTCCACTCCTCCGGTGCCTCAATCGCTATGCAGATCATGACGGCGAGCACTCGCAAGGCCAAACTGAGGCCGCTTTGTTCCAGCAACGCCCCCCCCCCCCCCACACCTCCATCCAAACACCACCGCCAAATGGCTAAGCAAATACGGAGCGATTTGCTCACAAACGCGGATGAGATGGAGCCCTTCTGCCTGGAGAACAAGGAGGACGGCGGGGGAGGGAGGTGCAGGGGGTGGGGGGTGGGGGCGAGAAAGAAGAGCCAGCCCAAGCAAAAAAAAATAAAAATACAAAAGACACGTCACGGCAAGCTGAAAGAGGGCCAGACGGAAGGGTGGGAATGATTGATTTTCGCGCCGCTCTCATCCCTCTGGTGGCCCGCGCGACGTGAGGAAGGCAGAGCAGGTAGGCAGCAGAGAGCGAGTAAACATCGACGATAAGGGAGGACAAGGGAGAACTCGGACTGAAGTTTGCTCAGGTCGAATCGAGGCAAGTGGACTTTTTTTTGCTTTTTGAAGACGTTTGGCTTCGTCAGTCGTGAATTTCACGTGTGGAGTATCCCGATTTAGGGCCTCGGCGGGTCTTTCGTGGGGGCGCTCCCAATACTTGCCCGGCGTTTCCGGCGTGTCCTGCGTAGCAATCGGTCAATACTTGGCTTCCCCTGATCGTTGCAGGATGAACTTTGACCTCCACTCAAAAAGGTGAATTGAATGTGACGCAATCCCAACCGGTGTTGCGGTACAAAATTTGCTCTTGTCAAAGGGGCTGAACGGCAAAACTCACAACAGGTCCGAGCCCAGAATGGCCCAATTCATTTCCCGGTTCAATTTTAGGGGCCGACCAACGTGGATTTTTTTTTTTGTTTTTTTTTTGGAAGGCGAGCTACCCGTTTGTTGTCTGAGAGCTCGAAATTGAAAAGCGGTTCTTCTTCTTGTGATTTTACATGATAGTGATGGACTAAATCTGCACATTTTCTTTGCCTGCCGCGATTGAACGAACCTCATCGGCGGCCACATTGGCGTTGAAAGCAACGGCGACGCCGCACACGTGATCGAGCGCTTTCTCGACGCGTCGTCAGCCCGCCACGTGACCGCGTGACTGAGGCGTCATTACGATGCCTCAATAACAGGCGGAAATCAGTTGGCGGACGAACGAAAGCGAGGCAGAGGCGAGGAGAAGAAAGTACCGCAAAAATCGGAGCGTCGAAAGGGAAAGTGACGTTCAGCAATCTTGACTCCGTTTGCCCGAGGTTTTCGAGAAAAAAAAATGTAAAGGATTTAGTCTTTTTATTTATTCTTATATTTCAATTTGCATCGGAAATCTGTTTATGCATTGCTAATAACTCATTGACGTCAACTTGACTTTCATAATGTTAAGCGTTGACTTAAAACAAAACAAAAACACATTAAAAATGGAAGTCGTGCAACTCCGAGTCAATGCAGGTAACTCTTGAATTTACTTTCAAAATAAATAAAAACAAATAAATAAAAATATGACCTACGCAAAACGTATAGAGCTGGTATCTGGCATCTCGATTCTGTCTTTGGGCAAGATCTGCACTCTGCCGAGTGCTTTTCCGACGCAATCCAAGAAGGAAAGATAAAGGTAGAGCAGGAGTGGCTGAGAGCGAAGTGAAAAGTTCAGGGAAGGAGTTGAGGGGAGGGGGCAAGCACATCAGAGCATCTGAAGATCAAGGGGGGGGGGGATGGGGAATGGGGCGGGGGTGCATCTCCGTCTTTGCCCACCCTTCACTGACAGCACCAAGACAACAACAAGCACAACGAGCGCGTTGCCAGACGGGGCCGGGTCAGCCTGGGCGGAGCCGGATGAAGGGCTTCGCCGCCATGAATGTCATACTAATAAAGCTCGGTCGGATATTGAGGTTCAGCCCGTGAGGTGGGGAGGGGGGGGTGAAGGGAAGATAAAGGAGGCCGGGAAGCGAGCGAGACAGATGAAGGCGGCGGCGTAGGACGGAGAAAGAAAAATGTCATCGCTGAGCCCGACACATTCTCGCAGGCACTAAAAGTTCTCCTGGAAATAAAAGAAGAGGCTCTCGCAAAAGGCGACTGAGGGCGCTGCCAAGGTGGGGGAATGATTAATAGCCCCCCCCACCCCTCCTTCTACTACACCAGATCACAAAACACACAAATGTCTTTGCTGGAGATACTGCAGTGGTGAAGCCCACAGTCTCAATTCTACTGCAAGGGGCCCCGGTTCCCTGCTGCCCACAGTCTCCACTCCGATCAAATCTTTTTGCCAGAGAAATCGCTTGAAGAAATGAATGAATACAAAAAGAAATCATCTGACTGGCGATAAATAATATGGGGGCAGAATAATTCTATTCCTTTGAAATAGAAAAATCTGCTGAAAAAACTCTCGAAGACCAATCCAGACGCAATGTGCACATTAGTTATCCAAGTTATTATCAAGAGACTATAAATAAATAAATAAATAAATACATGGGAAAAAAAACACCTGAAGTGGTGGTGGGGGTTTTTTTCAACTACACTGAAAAAAATATGTTTAATCGTATTTGTTCAAGTGGTTGCAAAATCAAACTATACATTTGGATAAAAAAATGTGGACCCCGATGACTTTATAATAATAATACATTTTATTTATAAGTGCCTTTCAAAACACCCAAGGACACTTTACAATCAGGAACAAGAACAATACAACACAATGCTTTATTTCATAAATGCAACAAAAATCTTCTGTGGTGTAAATTGCAGCCTCTGCGATTCAAAAATGGCATTCTTCTCCATCGCGTTGTCAATTTGAATTCAATCAGCCCGAATCGGTGACTGCGGCTCTCCTTGCCCACAGGCGAGGGCATGATTGCGAAATGTCACACACTGGATTTTGTTCAGTTTTGTGGTTTCGTATTGTCTTTGTTTTATTTTGTATGGGTGTTTTCTTTGGATTTTCTTTCTCTGGTTTTTTTTTTTAATATCAGACCTTATGTACGAAATATTCATAAAACCAAATTAGCAAAATGTGTCCGAACCTCACTAAAAATCTATTTTTTGGATCTATTTTTTTTTTCATTTCATTCTGAATAAATGCAATGATTTGTTTGACATTGACAGCAAAGTGGCAAAAATTTCACTTTGCACGTTCATTGAAATAAAATTCACCTTGACCTTGATTATCGCACCGCCGTCGCTCCATTTTTATTCACGTCCCACTTACCCGAACCTCAGTTGGAAAATTTGGCTGATAACGCAAAGCAGAACATGAATTAAAAATAAATAAATAAATAAATAAATAAATAAATAAATAAATAAATAACTACATAAATAAATAAATAAATAAATAAATAAATAAAAATTTGAGATCGCTTTTAGGTCAAGGTGCCACTGCCCATGTGATGGATGTGGGGAGAATTATTTTTTTTTCACAAAGCCAAAGAATCAAGTGAGACGACTGGGGCAATGACAGAATCAAAAGAGCGCTTGGCGGAATGAATGTTTGTCGAGATCCCATTTTCTGCAGAGGAGATGAAAGGGAGGAAGAGTGGATTAGAATAGGAGTGGGCAGAGAGGCGAAATGAGCTTATGCTATGGAAAAACGGAATACGTGTGTGCGGGTCTGCGTGCGCTTGAGTGAAATGACCGGGGAAAGTGGGCAGGCGGGCGCGAGGGAAGCTTCGGTGACGTGGGCGCGTGTATCGTTAGCGCCCTCTAAAAATAACAACGCCATCCAGTGCCGCGCCGTGTGAGAAATCGGGGGAATCGAGCGTAGGAAGCGGTAATTACAGCGGGCCTATTAGCATGCACGCCGCGGTTGTCAAATATTCACACGGGGAAACTGGGAGCGCTTCTGGGCATGCGCCAGAGCCAGCTTGGCAGCCGCTGCTTGGACCCACAAGGCAGCCACCCAAAAAAAAAAAAAAAAACAGGTCACGGCTCCTCCGTTGTCTTTTTGCCTACTCGAGCGAGACGCAATCACAGAGGTAACCGTGCATTCATCCAGCCATGCAAGATTACGCCGCCCAATTTAGAGGACACGCTCTTTGTTTTTTGAAATGATACCAATCACAGCAAACAAACAAGCCCATTTCCCTCGTGGTGCGGCGCCGGCGCTGGAATGTGACTTTGGGCTTTCAACGTAATGCACGCAACCAGACCCGGCGAATTACCGAGGTAATTAAGGCCAATTGCGGAGAGCAACGTAAGACGCTTTCGGCTTTTCAATCGCTGATAAGCACGTGGTCGAGGCGGCCGATACACTCGTGAGATTGCGTGTGGTCCAAAGATTACATTTTGAAAGTCTTGGTTTTGTCTTGGATTCCACTTGGGGCTCGACAGGTATTTTCGTAGAAAGGCACATGTACGCTCGACGTAAAAAATGGCGAAACTTGATTTTCGCACCGGGCCAAGTCTAGTTTACCCGATTTGGGACTTATACCATCGGGGTGCCAAGCGGCACTGCCGAGCAGTGATCTGTCAACGCCCTGGTCAACTTTAGATGCAAATTTAGTCCTGCTTGCAGTGCCTGATAAATATACTTTTTGTGTGCTTCCATCTTCGACATGGACTCCAGCAAATATATTTCATCTTCTACAAGTCAAAGACTGTGCGCGCCTAACCTGTACGGAACGGGAAGTAAATCGGCTGTGTTCACTCCCACAACAGCGCAATCGCCCCTCTCTAACTGCTTTTCAAAGGAAAAGAAAACATTGTGCTGGACTTGCACTGTGCACAAAAACAGGGCCCTTGCAGTCGTCTCAGACTTTGATAAAGAACAAATAAATAAATAAATAAATAAATAAATGAATAACCTAAATCTAAGGTCAGTTCATGTGGTGACTTCCAGCTTTCCTCATCCATACATGTTGCTTCAACGTGCTTGAGCAACAACGCTTGCACAATTTGTCATGAGTAATTTGCTGTTGCGATTCGCCATTTAGGCACGCCGCCTTTTCCTCAATTAAAAAAAAAAAAAACAACAACAACACACATTGTGACAGTGAGAGTCATGGCCCTTCATGTGCACGCAGACAGGCGCACTCCATCAACCACTCGGCTCCAACACTTGCTAAGCCGCTGACGTTCATCTCGTTTCGAAAGAAACGTCAGCCATCTCTGGCCTCGCCTTGTACGATCGTCTGCCACTGAGACACGGGGCAGCAGATGCACCTGGAGGGCCCATCAAGTGTCACGACGTGCACCCCAATCGAGTGATTACAGTACAGGTGAACGCACCTGGCAATTTGGCTGCAATCAGTGTGGCCTCATTTGTTGATAATGTCACCAAAATCAGGCTTTTTTATTTGTTATTTTTGCGTCAACCCATAGTTCTAAAATGACAGCGGAAGCCATCACGACACACGGCGCCAAAAGTGTCGCTGAGCCAACTTTACAACTCCTCGCATACTCAAAAAATATTCACAACCTTGCATTTACTGTATTTTCACGTCAATACATTTTCCTTTTGCGCGTGTGACTGGAAGAGCAGTTTTCGGTCGCTCGCTTTGATCAATGTTGTTTGACGATTGCAAACGTGCCGACCAAATTGTGCTGGGAGCCGAATAGGATACGCAAGACCAGTGGTCTCAAACCTGCGGCCCGCGGGCCAACTGCGGCCCCCGGGATGATCATTTGCGGCCCCCGTCTTAATATGAAAGATTAATATTAGTGCGGCCCGCAAGATTGATATGAATGACTCTTGTTGTGTGCGGAGCTGAACGAACCAATCACGGTGAGGTATTGACCCTATTCCGCCCCGCCCATTTTTTAGAGGAAATAAAATCAGAATACGGGGATGTGCTCTACTTCACTGGGGTACGTTGGCTCAGCAGGGGAAACGTATTGAAGAGATTTTTTTGGAGTTGAGAGCAGAAGTAAAAGACTTCATGGAGAAGGACGGGGTGGCTTCTTTTTCAAATTATTTTATTTAATTCATTATTTTGTGTTAAAAATAAAGATATTTGAGAACATTGGAATGATTCATCAGCGCTTTTCTTGTGGAAATCCTGATGTGGCCCAGCCTCACCCAGACTCTGCCTCCAGTGGCCCCCGGATAAATTGAGTTTGAGACCCCTGCGCAAGACGTATCGACCAGAGGTCACGAACTGCCGAAGCCAGACATAAAATGCTAAAAAATGCTCAAGCCTGCATCGTTGGTAGTCATTGTAGGCTTTGCGGTAGTAAACGACATGCGGACCAGGTTACGTGCGAGTTAAGATGTTACACTGCCAATAAAATCGGCATTTCAGGTGCTAAGCACAGAAAGCAAGAGAGAGGGATGAAATTACTTTGCTGAATATATTTGAGAAAAAAAAAAGACGCATAAAGGGAGAGGAATTACGAAACAAAAGGCGCTCTAAAAAAAAAATGGAATGGAAATGGAATGGCCAGTCATTGCTGTTGATACTTCCTGCTGGGAGCGCCTCTTAAAAGTGCAAATGTGAAACGACATGATGAGACAAAACATGGCCGTCCGTTTTGAACAAGCATTGCCACTCCAAATCTGAAGTGAGATGACAGAAAATCCCGGCAGGACCAGCAATAGCTCAGTTCTATCACTGAGCAAAAAAATAAATAAATAAAAGTGGGCGAGTGGAATCAAAACGCGGAAGGAAGACAACCTCTTAAACTGTTCACTTGTCAAGATTGTCAAGACAATAAATGATTGGGTGAGACTGATGTGTTGAGATGCTAATCAGGAAGGGGAAACTCAACCTTTTACCCGATTTGATTTTTCTTACGTGGATATAAAAAGCCGACATGGGCGAAACATCTGCGAGGCGCGGTGAGGTTTCATGAGACTGCTGGGGCGCCACTCCTCGGATGTAAAAAAAAATCCGTGATCATTATTGGATTGGAAAATAAACTCAATGTAAAGCACGGAATACACAACTAAAATGGAACACAATTCATGTTTTGTTTGAAATGGATTTTTCTTGCTCACTCAGGGGAAGGGATGGTCGGGGGTCGGCACTGCCTCACTTGCCTACCCTGACTGCATGTCCTTGCAAAACCGTACACTTCCTTACCTCCAAACCTCGCAGCAACCAGAGACAAAGACGGACAGAGTTGTGATGGTGACAATTTGACAGACAAGTATGAACACGTTGTCCGGAACTTGTACTGGCCCATGTGATCCATTAGCCATAGTCACACGCCGGCAGCCATCGCAGACAAGCCTCGCGACGCTAACAAATACAAACATGACCTCGACTCGTCCCTGAGAAAAATCACACGACGCAGCTGGCAACCGGCGAACGGCTTCGTGCCAAAGGGCTCCGACTCACGCATGCGTACACACAAACACGGTGTACCTGTAGACACGAATATGCAAACGGGGGGCCTCTGGGAAAGGAAGACAGGACGGATACATGGGAGCGGAACTCGACGGGTCCTGTAGGAAATGGATTGACGCCTCGCCGCACACGCACGGCAGTTTAAATATCAAGGACTCGCAAAACACAAACAACACGAGCATTTTGGTATTCCACTCGACAACCTGCATCATAACAGCCTCACTCCAAGCTATTTGTCTGTGGGCTTGACGTTCGCTGTGATGAATTGCTCCGTTAAGGGTTTATAATGAAGTCGGAATTCTTGTAATACACGGAGGCATTGCACTCGGGGCGATGGGGGAACGACGGCGGTTTCGAGGTTCTGAACTGCGCACAATGGCGACGGCGCCTTTCGATTTCCGTCGAAATTTGGGTGACGTCAACGGTTGCCGGAAATTTGGAATCGTCCAGTTAATTTGCTCAAACCGGGGACGCAAAGGTTAGCTGAACCGCTGTCACTTGGAGGAGACGTAAGTATATAAGTGTAAGTACAGACGCTCCCCGACGTACGAACATCCGAGTTACGAACGACGGTACATACGAACATTTTTACGGGTATGTCGAAAAAGAAAAGAAAAAGTTAGATTTTGTATTGCACGCCTTTTTCCGAGTACAGGTACTGTAGTGCTTGTTTCCGCCGCCAATACCGACGTGTGGCGCTATGGGAGCTCGCCCAGCATCCACCCCGAAACCGGCTTCCTCTGCCCAGTTGTTAAGTATCTCGTGCATCCATTATGCAATATGGTTGGTGAAAAGCGAAAGGCTTCTCGTGAGAGTGGAAATGTAAAGAAGAGGCAAGCCATTTCATTTCAAATGAAAGTGTCAATAATAAAGAAGCTTGATGCGGGTGAGAAAATGGTGAGCGTTGCACTTGCATACAACATGAATCGTTCGACCATCGGTACCATTTATAAACAGAAATATCGGGAGCTTCAAGCTGAAGCCGCTGCTAGTTTACCGGGCAGCCAACCCTCGAGCCCGGAAGAACGTGACGAAAAGCTCTCTCCCCGTTATATGGATGTCAAACATATAAGCCTCAAACATACATTCCAGACTAAATATAGCACGGAAGCAACTTACGAACGAATTCACCTTACGAACGATCGTTCGGAACGTATCTCGTTCGGAACCCGGGAGCGTCTGTATAACATAAGTATAGCTGTGTCTACAAAGACCTAATAAACAACATCCTGAAGAATTATATTCAGACTGAACTAAAGGGGTCCAAGATTGACACTTGAGGGACCCCGTATGTCAAGGCCATTCAATCAAAACCAAAACTTACAATGCCCCCCCGCCCCAAAAAAAGCTAATTTCCTCCAAGTAGAAACCGGATCATTTTTGGACCTTTTTAGTTCCATTTAATCCCAACCAAATTTGTATTCTGATCAATTGTCTATCAAACCCTGTTTCTGGTCCTTGTTTCTGATGGGGTTGGAAACCTGATTGAAATTCACAACTTGGTGAACTGAGAACAGTTTCTTATTGACAATCCCGACCAGGAAACAATTTAGGGTTCCGTTTCTTGCCCAAGGGCACTTCAACAGCAGACCAACACAACCGGGAGTCGAACCACAGACCCTTTTTTTTTTCCCACTGGGTGACCCGCTCAACCAACGGAGCCGCATCCTCCGTGTTGTGAAATGAGATGAGGGTTGAAGCGGGTCAGGACTCTGTTGTGCGTGCTTTCTAAAGAGAACAATGAAGCTAAGCGTCCCAAGCGGCGCCCATCCGCCAGCCACACAAAGACCAACACGAGCGTCGCACAAATTGGTATGTAAATCTCAGAAAAATAACAATTCTACACTGAGAACAGATCATTGGCTCAAACAATCTGTGTGCAACAAAATAAACAACAGATGAGGATAAACGGTGGAAAGCAAACGTGCATAACCGCTCCCCTCACTCAAAGACGTTCTAGCCAAAGGTCATGCTTATATATTTGAAAAATGTTCAGCAGCATGTGCCGACTGCGCCTTTCGTTTTGAGTCAAGGGAGGGAACGAAAACCTGCCTGCCTTCTTCCTTGCATTCCTGCTGATGCACACGACAGCGGACTGGTGAGTCAGATGGAATTATTGGGTCCATTTGTAATAGCTGGTCAATTGAGGACCCAAGGGTGCCCAAGCTCATACAGCACGAGTGATGTAACGCACTGCTGGCCTGCTGGCGCATTGTGTGGCGCATTCGTCAGAGCCTTTAATAGGAACTCAAGCCCAAATATCTTCTGGAGGAAGAATACATTTTACAAAATGGCTGACAGGGAAAATCTGGAAAACAGCACACGCCTACGACTCAAGATGTAATATAGGGTAGTATAAAATCCAGTGCAGGTGCATTTAAGTTCATGTCTGCCATCTAGTGGTGAGTAGTGATATTACAATTTAAAATCATACAGTACAATACAATACATCCTGATTTATATAGCGCTTTCACGGTGGAACCCAGCGGGTCGCGGGGGATAAAGACCGGGCCGGCCCGCAAACAGCCAAAATATTCATATAATTGACGCTCCCTGGAATGTATTGGATTAAAATAAATATTTTTTTAAATCTTCAGAAAATGCTCATAAACCCCCTACATACTTTAGAGTTCCACGAAAAATGGGAAAGATTGTCAGCGTGTGTTTGGATTGCAAAATTGGGTAAAAAAGGTCACTTTCATTCCACTCAAGTGATGTTGAGCATTTGATTGACAGCTTGAATGTGGCTACAAAGTAAACAGTGAGTAAAATATTGCATGCCTGAATTCTGTTTTTTTTTTTTAAACTTCTCCAGCGATTTTTGTGTGCCGACTGTTTTTACAGTGTGCAGTGTACTCGTGATGACCATCACACACACACAAGTAGCTTTCCAATTAGCTTTCATTCCATGTCATGTCACAAACATGGCGGCTCGGCCAAAGTCAGAGTTGACCGACCACACAATTATTTGCGATCAGAAATACAAAAAAAATTAAAAAACAAGTTGATCATTTACGAATGTTGGTGCCGACTGGTTTCCAATCGGACAAGTAGGTGAAAGACACTCTTAACACACTTCACACCACGTGATAGATCGCTCAGGATTATCTTTAAGAGACATCGGATCATCGGTCCCTCCAGCGGAGGGGCGAAGCTGAAATTTAGGCGGATTATCGGTGTGCGCGCACCAAGTTTGCTACGGCTCAGTGCCTCGGTTAGAATTTCACTCCGGCTAACAACTCCACTAGTAGAGGCTGAAAGGACGTAACCTTGGTGATGATTTATAGCGGTTGAGACAACCATCTTTCCTACATACAGTATTTCTCTCTCCTCCGTTGCAAACACGTCAAATGTTTTTTTTTTATTCAGATAAAGCGCAAAAGCGAAATTAGAGTGAAAAGGAAAAAAAATGGCATCATCGTAACGCGGCCGTTAACGCTGACAGGACGCACGCTGCAGATCCTCCTGCCGCTTGTCAGGCTCGACTTGCTTGGGCGCATTTTACAGCCCCGGGTTCACGTTCAGGTCTTTGGCTCGTCTGTTCATTACAAAAAAAAAAAAAAAAAGAATAAAGGAAAAAGATGTTCAGCCCTCAAGAAGACGCATTCACGCCAAGTGTTGATTAGATAAAGTGTGAACAGGACGTGGCGGCTACTGTAACACCCGAACGTTACAGTTATCGTATCTTGTCGCACAAAAAGGAAAGTCTGTCGGCGTCCCTTGTTATTCCGATAAAAACCGCCTGGCGTTGCCGCGGCCGCAGGTGTGGGCGGAAGGAAGAAAGAAAAAAAAAACAGCCACGCGGGAGGGAAGAAGGTTGAGAAAGCAAGAGTGTGAGAAGCACCCCTGATATAAAGAGAAGTGGTTGTGTTTGCGCGAGATAAAGCCGAAGAGCTAAATCACATGGTGAGCGCCGATGTATGCTATTAAGCAGGACAAATATGCCTATTCAAACAGCAACTTTCGCAGGCCAAACCATCAGGACCAAACTGGCTGGCTGGGGGGGGGGCGAGAGAGGAAGGCTGAGAGAAGGCGGATGGGGAGGGGGGGGATGGGGGGGTAGTTCGGTGGCAAGGAGCCGCAGATGGATGACGCGCCGCCGAGGGAGCCAAAAGAGAGATAAAGCGGCCACGGCGCCATTTCATTTGTCTAATTATATTTATCTATCGCTCGCTCGCAAACAAACAAGAGAGACAAATGGAGCGATGGGGAATAAAGCCAAGCGAGGAAAAGGGGACGAACAAATAAAAACATATTAACCCAAGGCTTGTCAGTGCCGCTGACAGCAAAAGCAATCGGCGGCGGGGAGAGAGGGAAAAGAGTGGACGGACGCGGGGTAAAAAGACGATGAAAAGGACCAGATTGACACTGAAAAATTCATGTGCAATTGCGAAGAGGGAGGGAAGCGTGTGAGTGACAAGAGAACGAAAGGGGGCGTGAAGGTCGGACTGGCTGGGCAGCCCGCTCGCACCTTCCTCGCCTCTTTGCCGATCGGATTTCTTTGGCTTTCGAGCCTCCTCGCTGTGGCTGCGAAGCCTTTGTCACACCAAAAGGCTTCTCATCTTCCTAAATCTGATTGTGGTCGATTTTGGCTCTCTGCAGCGCCGTTCCTCTAATTTGCCATCTGCCCGGAGGGGAGTTTACGAACAGCCCCGTACGCTTCTTCGCGCTTCGGCCACATTTTCCTCCTGCCTCCTGAGCTACGGCTCTCCAACAACCAGCAGTCAAAAAGTCTACTTTGACAAAGCACCGCAGCTCAACTGCCACATTGCCAATATAGTGCCTGGTTAAGATTTGGTTTTGTGGAGTGACGCAAATATGCGATATCAATGGCGTAAGACATTTCATTCTGAACAATGCACATCTACCAGAGGCTGCATGATTAAGGCAGGTAACACTTGGCTTCCGGTTTGTTCTCTTATTTTGAAACCTTTTTCCCACCACTTCCGTTGCGCTAACTAGCCAACCGGTGCTAACTTGACCATCATGGTACGGTTGTTCCATGGACACCAAACACTGAGCACCTCAAAATGATCTTCAAATGAATCCTTTTTACACTTGAACAGCTTCACTACTTTCATACAAGGACATTGAGTTGAAAAAGTGGTAAAAATGACCAATTATACGTCGACTGACTCCGACATTTAACAGCATTAACTGTTTCACTGGTTCTTTTCAAATTGGCTGACCAAATTGGCCGGGCCTTTCTATTTCGGGAGCTCTACTGTCGCCGTTCCATCGGTGGTGGAAACAAAAGCTGAAGTCCCAACCTCGTTTTTTTTCCTGATCAAACCTCCTTCGACACTTTCAGTAAATCCTTGCTTCCACATTCCCCTCGGGCTTCATCGGCCGCACAAATCAAGCCAACGTACGCGTGTGCGGCCATCACTAACCCAAATGGAAACCCAGGCATTACAGTGATTACCTGTCATAGGCCGACTTAGCTTATTGCTGCAGCGTCCACTGTTGACGCTACACTGAAAGTGAGTCATTTAGCTGAAGAAAAAAAAGTCCAAACGAATGAAAGCCAATGAAGGAAGGAAAAAAAAAAGAGCGAAAAGACAGATTCGACTTTATGGGGCATTCTTCTTTGGCTTATCACCACCATTTTTCTTCTGACCCCCCTTTTTTTTGGACACACTGTCATTGTCTGCAGTTCGACGTTTAATTGTGTTGGTGTGGAATGTGTGTTGTGAGTCTGCGAGGAATACACACTCATTTTGGAACGCCATCAGACCAACACACTGCTGACAATCGTGTCAATCTGCAGCTGCGATGCATCAACCGGGGGAAGAAGTTGATTTTCGTTGTTGTTTTTGTTTTTAACCCCCCCTCTTTTCCCTCATTGTTTATTCCAGGCAATGCCTTTGATGACTGGCAGCTGTTTGGAGAAACAACGTTCCCTGTGGGGAATTTATCAAATTCATGCTCCTCCAGAGGGACGGGTGGGCAGCGCGCAGGCATTACAATTACGACGCCGAGACTAATGATTTTCTATTTTCGCCGAAACGGCTTCCGCCGGTGTTCAATAGTCAATCGCTCGAGCACAGCACGTCAATGATGAAACAAAAGCAATGGCGAGACATCGTAACAATCAATTATGAATCACACACAAGGGCCAAGTTTAAAAAATATATACACACATATTTCACTGAACAGGTGACTTTTGTATGAAACGAAACACTTTTTTAAATGCATTTTTACACTTATGGCACATTAAGAATTTTAAGAAAGCGGCAGATATTTTTAAAAAAAAAACCTCACAGGTATTCTTTATCCTCTATGCGAAAACGACTAATTCTGCAACTTATTGAAGAGCTGCAAGGGTTATCAAAGTACATGAAAATAACGAAATAACATTGAAAAAAACTTTTTGGCGAACAAAATAAAAACAAAAACGCTTTTCAAAACAACAAAGCTAACTGAAACTACATTATACGCTTATAAAACTGAAACTATAGAGAACAGAAGACGTAAACTCAAACATTCAACATTAAACATTACTTCATGACACAAGAGGGTTTTTTTTTCTCCCATCTTGCAATAAAAAACTAAGACTAAAACTAATAAAAACGAAACTAGACAAATTTTCCCAAAAATTGATCTTAAAAAAAAAGGCAAAGACCCGCTGAAAAACTTAATTGAAATGAACCGAATTAAAAGAAAAATCTCAAAACAAAATAAAAACTAACGAATGAAAAATCCAAAACCCCGAGGAGTGACCATCTCACTGTACAGTACAGTATATCTGTGTCTGTATTACTGTATACTGCCCCCAGGTGGCCCTTGTATCGCACTACAGAAGGTGCAGCGCAACATCCACTAAATTGAAGCAAAAACAAAAGTGGAAAAAACTTTATGGTCTCTCTATTCTATTAAATTTCATTCTGGAAAGCTGACGTACAATACAAATGTGCTGAATTAAAAATCTCAAATTTACCTTTGGACAATTCAGCCTTGAGTGGAGCCGATTAAGCATGCAGCAAGCTGTTTTTGGAGTATGTTGTCAACACATGTTGATAATTGTCCATGTTACAAGTCACGTAACGCTTCCTTTTATGTCACGGCTCCAACTAAAACCTTGTGGGAAGTGACCATTTGAAGTCAAGTCAAATTTAAATAGCCCTTAATCACCGCAGAGTCTCCAAAGCCTTCACATGCCCGCGCTTGACAAATCAGGGAAAACACAAAGAAGACCTGACAAGTTTCAGACCCGACGAGGCGCCGGTTGATCATCTTGCCCGATACATAATCATATCATCGGAATTGTGTCAGATATTGTTATGTATTAACCGGATGGGCTCGTTAGCATGCAGACAGCGTCCTCTACGATGAAGCCGCGTTGTCGTTCGGAGAATAGAACCAAGGTGCGAAAACTTTCATACGAACCTTAATTAAGACTGCAACGCCAATCAGCTAAGTGAGTTTTCTGACTAGAATATGTATCATATACTTGAACTCGCTCATGCAAAATGTATGAATGCAAAATAAGCTCGTCGCGGCCATTAAGCACTGATGGAAACAATGAGATAAAATCGGACGTTTGCTCCCCAAGTTAATTTGCGGCGGTCCTCTCAATTTCGTCACATCTCTTTAAAAGTGTCCTTTAAATTTTATCGCGATTTACTGTTGTTCTTTGCTCTCTTTTAATGATTCCTGTGCAATGCTTTTAATGCCTTGTTTGCTGGTTTCTGTCATATTTATTTGTTGAAATAAAGCCTGGCTGAGAGTGGTTCCAGGAAAGCAGTTTTACAAGCATCCCCAGCACAAAAAAAAAAAAAACTCCTGTCATGATCCGAGCCAGTCTCCTTTCACTGGCTGGCACTGCAGCTACCATAAAGCACAATGCAAGCAGCCAAAGGAGCGGCAGACGTGTCGTCACCGTAAATCCGCTCCGCTGCGATGTGATGTAAGGACGGCGGAGCGCGCGCGTCAAGGGCGCGGGGAGAGCCGTGCAACATCCCGACCTAGCCGACGAGACGCACTCGACCTCCTCGGCAGTCAATTCTCATCTGTGTTGCAACTGCAGGGGGGCAGCTATCAAATATTTGGCTCTTCGGATATCCAATGGAAAATTGTATCAAATAATCGGGTACTCAGATAAAAAGACCAACCAAAAAAATCATAATTCTTGGTTCTGAAGACAAAGGAGCACATTTCCACTGAATAAGAAACGGTCAAATGGTTTTCATTTTTTGATATTCGACATTTTATACTACTATACTAAACTTATACCGTTTAAACAGTTCATAGCGGCAAACTATTTTTCTTTCAGGAAACATTTGTGAGATTTTCAAATCCCTCCCAATAGATGTTGGTCTATGGGACCAAGTGAGGTCAGAACCACAGTAGCGATTGCGCTAGCTAGAAAAAAATAAAATAAATAAAAACATTCTAGTTAGCCTGGTGTGTTGTTAAAAAGGATTAGCGTGCCAACTGTGTGAGGTGGCCAGCATCAAAGTAGATCATTGACGTGCACTTCCTTTGAAAAATAATCCGACAGGCGGAACGCTTGCTAACGCTTGCTAACGCTGGAGCCGCCGCTAAATGCTGGCAGCAGGCGCTGTATAACACAATGTTGCGTAATTAAATCTGTTTTTTCAAAACATCCTTAATTCAGGTTATATCAGTACGTCATATTGTTGACGTTGGTCGCAACTGTTTGTGACGGCAAACAGTCCCAAAAAGAGTACAGAGAAGATGAGTCAAATCAGCCATTACGCCGCTCTTTACTCTTTCTGTTCCGTCACATGTATCATCTACGACAGATAAGTGAACCACTACATGGCTCTTATGGAACCATAACTGTCGGAATCTCATTGATGTCCCATCTCTTGGTTTTGTTTTTTTGCCCTGAATATATGTTTGCAAAGGCAGCTATGTTAACCACTACAGTATGCCAAAGGCCAAATTTCATTTAGACCTCATGTGCCCGTGCATTTGCACGTACAACGTAAATACTCTTTCACTGATGCTCAACACGGTGATCATAATACCAACCACATGTATTCAATGTCAGCTATGTGAACCACTACAATGGCCTCGTTTCTATTTCTTGTCCCAATACATTTAAACTTTGAATTCATGCCGTTCAGTGGAGACTGCATCTGTCGATTCTTTAAGTTACTCTAAACTATGAAGTCAGCTGTGTGAAGCACTACAACCGCCCTATTTTCATTTTTCTGTCAGTGTACAGCCCTCACGGGCTCACACATATTCATCGCCGTTGGAACTCCGCGTGTGGGTTTTTACTCCTGACGCCTACCACACGAAAGCAACGCCAGCTACGAGAACCACGGCACGATACCGATGGGCCCTTTTTGGTTTCTTGTAATTGCACAGAGCTGATTTCCCAATAGTTTTGAGCATATATGTATCAATACATTTTAATGGCTGCGGGATTTGGCATCTTTGCTCTCCAAGCCAAGTGAGCAATCTCATTATTAGCTTGAATGTGACTCCCTTCTGCTCTTTGTAACTGCTCAGTGGGCGGAATAAGCGGTAAAAACATTGAGGATTAATGAACAAATCGGGAATGTATTCCATCAAGGACGTTTACAGGCTTGGGGAACAATGCAAATGAGACAACATTTCCCTTTGCCAGGTTGCCAGATGAAGTCATTTGCGCACTTTTTTTTTTCGAGTCAAATTAAATATCCGCACTTGCCGATTCGAGGCGCTGTACAAATATTTTCCCCGCTCCTTTCAAACACACTCGCGGAAAAAAAATGGTCTCTTCGGAGGGTCGTAGTTTGTCAGTCTCCTCTGTCACCTCCTTGCTTTGCATAATGCTGGGGAGAAAAAAAACAACAACACTGATTTGGAAAAAGACACGGCTGTGCATCGCGGCCTTGATTTGTCAGCGGCGCGGAGTAAAGTGCATTTGATTTGGAGTGCGGAGATAATCGCCAGCTCCTCCTGAGAAATCGAGGAGCTAACCCCACCGCCACACACACAACACACACACACACGATAAAGAAATCAACAAATACCCCGCACACTCTGGTGAGTTTTGAGGTCACCAAAACTAGGCGCTCCATGCAGGGAAAAACCCCCCCCACACAAATCAAAAATGAACGTCATCATTTGGCAATTCACAAACGAGAGCTTCACTCTCCTCCAACACATTTCCCGTATCCACTCGCCTAATTTATTGTTTTCCCGGTCGGATTAGCTGCAGCATCTCAATTTTGATCAAAGTCACCCCGAGTGGAAACGCAGGCGCCTGTGAAGTCAAGTAAATCCCACCAGAGTTCCACCTGAGATGAAGAGGCTCTTTTTTTGGGGGGGGCTAGCACTTCCTATTTATAAGGCACATTTGCATTAATGTTGTCCGGCAGCATCCTTATCTCATGCATAATGAACGCAAACTTGGCGGCGCGGCTCACCTGGAATACCGAGCGTACCTCGACAGAGTCGAGACTGCCGGGAAGCGATTGCAATGACGACCGCACACCTTTCACCCACTCCAGAAAAATCCTTGAATTTGGGGGAGGCCAAGAGACGCTGGACTGAAGTGGATTCTTTTTCTCGTTTTTCGTCAACACTTGCGGTCATCGGCTTCGAATAAAGACTCAACTGAAAAACATGACTCACGGAAGACTCAATCGTGTGAACGCAAGCGTCAAAGCTCGTTTGTCTACGTTTGCCTTGCCGTGGGCCGGCTGCAATCATCTCACGGAAAAATGTGTGTTGAACCCTGAAGTCAAGTACCGGTTGATCTTTTCGATAGATTGGGTCTTAAACTGGACAGTGATTTGAAACTTGACCGGCAAATTGGTGCCGTTGTTCAATCCGGCTTCTTTCATCTTAGACAGCTGGCTAAAGTAAAAGCTCTCTTTTCTCATGAGCACCTTGAGACACTAATTCATGCCTTCGTCACATCCCGGCTCGATTACTGCAATGCACTTCACTTTGGAGTCAGCCAATCCTCCATGAAGCATCTCCAGTTGGTCCAACATGCTGCTGCTCGCCTCTTGACTGGTACTCGTAAGAGGGAGCACATACTGCAACTCCTACTCTGGCAACCTATACATTTTAGAGTTCTTTTTCAAGATCCTATTATTTGTTTTCAAATGTTTTAAATGACCTCGGGGCCACCTTACCTCTCTGAGCTCATCCACCCCGACACACCCGCCTCAGGTCTGCGGACCAGACATTATTAGAAGTACCAAGAACTAAACAGAGGCTCAGACGGGATCGAGCCTTTTCCGTTGCTGGCCCCTCTCTCTGGAATGACCTCCCACTGAACATTCGGCAAGCCCCCTCGCTGCCCATCTTTAGCACCCGCCTCAAAACTCACTTGTATTCTTTGGCGTTTGACTTAGAATGACTCAGATTTGATCTTAGTTTTACTGTTTGGTGCTTTCTACCATCTTTGTTACTGATTTATTGTTAGTTGTTAGTTACATGTTAGTTGCTCCATGTACAGCACTTTGTATGCAGCGATGGCTGTTTGAAAGTGCTCTATAAATACAGTTGAGTTGAGTAGCATCATAGAATGTGATCAAATTCAGAGGATCTTCTGTAATAGAACAAAAACAAAATAAAAATAAAATAGCCTGGCTATAAAGCTGACTGAAGTTTTCTCATTCCTCGCAAGACAAACTGGACCACGCTGGACTAAAATTGGCTGTGAGCTGTTTACGGCAGATTTCACGACGAGAGGGCAGGAGGAGTATTTCCCAAGACGGGGCAGACGATCGATCGTATCAAGGTCCATCTTCCAATGAAATCAATCACACGTGACGCTTTTCCAATGGAGGAGCATGAATGATGTATGCCCACGTCCCCCTCGTAAGGAGCCGATAAGAATTCCACTTATCTCTAAAGTCGAGTTACAGGTGACTGCTTTGGACTTGTTGTTTTAACAAAATCTCCAGAGTGGATTGACAACCAATTTCTTGGGATAGTGCACCTATTGATGAGTTGTAACGACAAGCCAGTGAATAAAGACACCGGTTTTGATTGATTTATTCTAATGTGGCGCCATTAAGGAGAAAAGAAGCGGTGCAATTAAAACAAATTGAGCTCATTTATTCTTTTCAAAGCATTTCTTGTTGAATTCTATGCCCCGCAAGATAATGCGCTAATGAACTGCCATCATTTTATACGGCTTGATAATAAAACGACATACTGCCAGGCTTGCCGTTAGCACCTTGGCTAATGCTAACTGACAGCCACTGACATTTCTTTTGTTCCTCAGGCTGCGGCCATCACTCACTCACTCACTCCACAGTAAAAATCTGCTATGGCCATACGACTTTTATAACATTTATCCCCGAAGCACTTTCTGTCACTTTTATGTCACGTTAGCGAGGTTCTGAGGGTTGGCCACCTAGCGCGCACTAGCATTCTGTCACGTTGCGTGGTGGTGGTGGACCCCAAAGAGCAGGCAGGAGGAAGGAGCAGGGTGTACTTGACAAATTGTATTTAATAAAACACAGAAAACTAAGGCCAAAACAAAGTCCAAAGTATCAAACAAAAATCATGACTGAAGATAAAACATAACAGTAACCGAAACATGACAAACCTGATGGCAGCAAACAAACAAACATGACAGTAGCCAACTGCAACAATGACCCGACACTGAATGCTCGGGGTGGGAGTCCTTTAGCACTAATTGCCAAACGACCAACAGGCAATTAGTGCCCTGCAGTGCCACCTGTTGGTCCCAAACCGAATCATGACACATTCGAAGGAAGCATTTTAAATCTTGCTATACTACAAAGATAGATAGATAGATAGATAGATAGATAGATAGATAGATAGATAGATAGATAGATAGATAGATAGATAGATAGATAGATAGATAGATAGATAGATAGATAGATAGATAGATAGATAGATAGACATTACCAATATATCTCCAAAACAAATCCGAAATAGAATGGCAATCATTTAAGAGAGCAAATTCAGCCGAGGCTGAGCTGTTAAGAACTGTTGTTTCTATTTGTTTATGAGCAGGCAGGCTACTTCCTGGTTCATGAAGGACGATAAACAGACGTGACACCATAATGATTTTGGTGACTCATCCTTACTCAGGTACGCCAAGATGGGGGCAATGAGTGGAGCCCAGAGTTCAAACCAAACGTCCACCACATTCTTCGCCTACTCTACTAACTGCATCTGCTTTATTTGCTTATTAGATCAAAATATCTGCCATATTGTTCGTTAGCTAGCATGCTACGTTCTGGTTCATCCAGGAAGTTGAACATTTGTATCTTTATCATTTCTAACTTTTGTAGCGTGGGAACCGTACTCATATTATCATCATCATCATATACTGTAACTTCTCATGCATTTGTCGAATATAATTTTTGTGACAAGCTTTTACCGGCCACACAAAATGACTCAAAGGCAGGGCCTTGAATTTGACCATTCAAAACCACAGTAGGCCTGACTTCACATTTCACTTAAAAAAAATAAAAATCACTGATTGCAATGGTTCAATCCGGAAAGGGGCAGACTTTGATTGCCGCACTTTTCCCACTGCAACACACACACACACACGCATGCACGCACACACACAAAATCTCCTGATGAAACAACAGGCTTCCTAATTTGTGGCAAATGAGACTCGGGGCCCCGAAAGATGGCAGCTCCATTGGCACGGCCTCCAGCTCACAGAGAGAGATGGATCATCGTTGGTGGCGGCCATTGACCTGTGCTGCCTGCATGTGTGTGTGTGTGTGTGTGTGTGTGTGTGTGTGTGTGCGAACCCGGCTCTTGATTGGAGTCATGTTTGATGGCGGGAACATCACCAAATGAAGCCTTAACTGCCTCTCTTGTCATTACCCAACCATCCTTATCGGCCTCTCCTCGCTGGTCTGCGGGTGTCCCCCGAGATGAGCTCGCCGGCCGGCGAAGCGTGACGCCTCCAGACTTGAGCTCCGGGAAATTTTGCAGCGCAGTTTACTGTGTGTGTACGTGTGCAGGTGGGTGTAGGGGGGGAAAAAATGACATTTGGTTCATCAGTGGGAACAGCTCTCGAGGCACCGCTCGAGGCTCCGAGTTGTCTCAGGGGACGCTGATTGGCTCGGCGGGGAACGAGGAGCTGGTGGCACACGTGGTTGGATATGAACTAAAGCTGACCTTCAGTCTACTCACACACACACCCACTCAGGCACGCACACACACACACAAACACACATCTTCCATAATGAACTGATAAAAGCTCCACGGTTATGCTTTGAAAGGAAATGTAATTTGTACTTAAATTAGACGCACGTAGATGCACTTCATTTGCGGGTGTGTAACAACACCATGAGTTGGCTCAGTGCTCGTGTGTTGGTATTCCCAGCGGCCCTGCTTGGCAGTGTGTGCGTGCGTGCGTGTGTGATGTTCACCCACTCCTTTTGTTCCACACCCACTGTGTATACAACTCACAGCGCATTCCAGCATCTGCGCCGTTCCCGTCGAGTATTTACACATTTATATGCATTCGTGTCTCAGATGACGCTCTTTGATGTTTAGCCAATACGCGGTCAAACGTACGCGCCGTTCTCGATTTTTCTTTTGTTCGCAGACGAAAGAGACCCAATTTACAGGATATGCTTTTGCCTCTGCACACATAATGCTCACTTTTGAAACTATCATATAAGGCGTATTCATTTCACAAATGTGTGCTGTTTTGTGAATGCTAAAATTACTATTAAAAAATATTCGCCTCATTCAGGACATATACAGAGCTTTTTGTTAGCCAAATATGGATGGGCAAGTATCGATACCAGGTATCGGTATTGGGTACTCTTGGAGGCCGCTCAGACCAGTCAACAGTACATTTTAAAAAATAAGAAAAAAAAATCAAACATCGACAAAGTCCTCTTGGACAGTATTTGGTGCTGTACTGTGGCAGTTTGACACATCAGCGAATCAAAAAAAAACTATTTTTGCCATTGTGTTCAATGAAATGTTATATTTCAAAAGTACGTGAGATATCAGCAGTCCGTATCGGTAAGTCCTCAAAGCGTGAATACTTGTATTGGTATCGGTCTGAAAAGAAAAATTGTATGCCAATAGATCACAATTGCCCAAGTCCAATGAACATACTGTGTTTGGTAAAAGTTGTGTTGACTCTCAGTCATCCAGGTCATTGTAATCAACAAGGGTGGATTCCCAAAAATAAGCAACAAAAATAAACCCACTGTTGTGTAATATTGTACGAGATAAAATCATAAAATAATCTCATGATTAAATAGAATGTAAAGAACGAAACAATGTACGCCTCTTGACTTAGCGCTGCAATCCAATTCATTGTGCTTCCCCTTCATGTGTGCCTGCCTTGGCCACCAGGAGGCAGTCCCGTTCAATACAGTCATGCAGACACAAAAGAAGACGAGACCTGTCCTTCTGCTACTATTGTTAAGTGACTCGGTAAAACGGCATCATGCTTTTGTCGAGGAGAAATAATTATGCCCGTGAGCGTTGTTACATTATCTATCAGCATGTGTTGCTCCGTAGTTGTGTTCAAACATCTCTTGCGTCTCAAAAGCGCAACCACTGATGCTGACTGTTAGCGTCTCAATGGCGTTTTTGCATTGTGCTAGCTTTGAGAGAAGCAGACTTTCCCAGAGGGCCGAGAAATGCGAAATGTACGTACAATATTAATTATGACGTATAATATCCTATTCTGGCCATTAAAATGAGAATAAAGCAGAATTATTCAACCCTTGCTCATACTGTGCTAACAGCGGCAGCCCATACACTCGCCTAAGTCACAGTAAGTTGTGCTTTTATGGATTTCGCGACGCCCTTATACTTTTTCTTTGGCTTTTTTGCGTATTGCGGATGACACCGCGATCTCATCCTTCAGATGCTCGCCGTCCTCGTGGGGCGTCCAAGTTTCTTGTGGTCAAACAGCAGCCTTGTGAATCTTGTTCATCTGTTGATGAGTCAAATGAACATTTTGGCTTCGCCATTGCCGCGCGTCACTGCTCCTGATCACAAGATGGGCGACGCTGGGAAGACGCGTCTGTTCCTGCACACGGCGCTTGTAATGAAACGCGTTGCTTTGACAGCGAGGTCACGGCGTGGTGTCACACTCTCGGCGTCGGTCGGATTATTTTTATCTGGCTCGTGACATCCTCTGGTTAGTCTGGCGGCAGCTGCAACATGGAAGCATGGGGTCATCTCATCCGTCGACTGGCAGCGTAAATGGTGGGGAAAATAGAGATATCGTATGCGAAAAGCATCGGCGCGTTTGCCTAGCGAGACAAAACAGAAAGGAAGTCGCAGAGAAGGTAAACAGGATGAGACGAAAAGCACACGAGCGTTCTCGTCTTTTTCGTGGACGGAATGTGGAGCATTTGCTTTCTAGGCAAAACAAGGCCATACAGCTTTAGTCATACAGCTTTAGTCATACAGCGCGTTTCATGCGCAAGCTAACTCAACATACTTCATATCATTAAAAGTTTAAGAGCGTTAGTTAAAAACATTTAAAAGCAAAGTAAAGAAATAAAAGTGGCTAACAGAACATACGGTGACAAAAACATAATTTCTGAGAACATGAGTTTAAAAATGTAATCATAGATTTGTTGTTCTACTTCTCAGTTTCATAATTTTGCCGCTGTAAATTGGGAATTCCTCCATTGTGAGACAAATAAAGGTTTTCTTATCTTATCTGATCTTGAAAGCATTTACACCTGGGGCTGGGCTGACCTCACCCCCGTTGGCTGCTTATTCCATTTGCACGCAGCACAACAGCGAAATGCTGCTTCACCATATTTGCGGTGAACTCTGGGCTCCGCTAACTGACGCGAGTCTGCAGACCTCAGAGCCTGACTGGGTTTATATTCTAACAGTATTACTATTCATGTAATCAGCACTTAAAGCATTCAGCCAATTATAGACCGGCGTCAGACTTTTACAAATCTATTCTGCAGCCAACTGGGAGCCGGTGCAAAGCCTTATTTAAGCACAAAGTCATGTGTTCTGATTGTTTTTTTTTTTCTAGTCAGAATCGGAGCTTTGTCGTTCTGAATGAGCCTGTAATGACTCATCGTCATAGTTGGGTCTAATTTACACAACCCCCCCACTGAGTTTCTCCGCATGACATGATTCACCGAGGCCGGGTGAAGATTGAAAGCGACAAAAAAAATGACTCATATGACTGCTGTTCAGTCTCTTAATAGTAGTTGTGCGAGTGTTCTTGATTTGTCTTCATTAGTGTATTTTACTGCCCCCGAGTGGCCAAGTCCCACGCACCAAAAGGAGTCACAATTAATTAATTATGATGCATATGTTGTTTCAAAGCCTATTTTACAGTGCATTGAGCAATGTGCAACAAGGGGTTTCGAGGATGGAACGCAATGTCGCATCGTGACATGAAATGAAAAAACGCGGCATCGCGGTGACAATCTGAAGCGCATTCAATAGGAAAGGGGCTGGCGGAGTGATTTCAGAGTGCCAACAGCAAAAAAAAAAAGACCAAACATCGGGAGAAGGGTCCTTGTTTACTTTGTGGTTGACTAGTAGAAAGAGTGTTGGCGTCCTTGCGTGCTGTCCTGTGGCAAACAACAAGTGCAACCAAGTGCAGTGTGTTATTTTTAATTATGTAAGTAAATGTTATGTAGTCCTTGATTCAATATTAAGATGAAAAAGAAAAACATTATTCCATTCATTTTAATGCGGGCGGCTATAGTGGCGATCTGGTCACAGGGCACCGCTGTTATAATTCTTGACCCACGGGGTAGTTTGACAAAAGCACGTTCGCAGACATGTTATCAAGACACGGTAATTGTTTGAAATTGGATGTAATATGTAATACGCATGCTCCTTTATGTCTACTTATCTGCCATCAATCACTTTTCAAGCACCGCGCCGAAAATGGGATGTAAATTGCATCAGGCTTCCTTTAATCTCCTCGTTTTGTTTCGTTAATTGCTGACGCCGTGAATGGCGACATCCATTGTGTGATGCATCACGTATAGCTTGGGTTCAAAACTGAGGGTATCAAACCCACCGCACCCCCAACACCCAAAAAAAAATTATCAGGGGAAAAAAAAAAACAGGGTACACCACGAACTGGTTGACAGCAGGGCACACATAGACCATCCACGCTCACACCTAAGGACAATTTTGAGTGCCCCATTAACCTCCCATGCATGTTTTGGGGGTTTTTTTGGAATGTGGGAGGAAACCAGAGTACCCGGAGAAAACCCACACAAGCACGGGGGGTGACATGCAAACTCCACAGAGGATGGCCGGAGCTGGAATCGAACCCTGCACCTCTGCACTGTGAGCCCGGCATGCTAACCAGTCGACCACCAGGCCACCCCCGCTATATTATATCACCTTATATTATAAAGACATCTGGTGGTATAATCAGAGCCTGATTTACCACAAACATGTTGCAGTATTGGTAAACACTAATTTCTCAAGACAGTATAGCGCCTTTGTGTCTGTAAAGTAGCGCTCTTCCAGCTGGACAAACTGTTGCCACTTTCGATTTGTCGCTACACTGCGCTAGGCAAAGACGTCGGCCTTGATATATAGTTTGTCAATAACTTTACAGCAGACAAATTCAGCAGCCCGAGCGCAGCTCTGACTGCACTCCGGCGTCACAGAGTCAGCTGGAAGTATGTTTGCTCATCATGTTTGGGTGCGAGGCGCAGGTTGGAGGATCTCTCCAGATTAGCATGCTCGGCCACACTCGCTTTGTTTCCAGCGTGACGCTAAGTGATAATTCCCCGTGACCCCCCGCCGCCAGCGCATTCAGGGCTATTTGCAGCCGCACTATAATGCATGTTATTACAGTCGCCCCGCTGTCCAAACTACATCAATTATGGCCACAGGACACTTCTTCTGCCAGCGTCTCACATGCATTATGGAGTGTCAACACAGCACTTTTCACCCTGTTGTGATGTCGGCGGCAGAGGCGAGGGGAGGGGAGGAAAAAAAAAAAGACCAAATCCAGAATGTAACCTTGTCAATTTTCCATTTCAAATCGAAATGTTCTCCTTGGAGACTGGGAAATAAAGATAATATTTCCCCTCCAAGCACCACAAGGGATCCTCAGAACTTAAATCAGTCATCAGCAGAACACCTCTCGAGTTTGACTTGGAGAGTCGTGTTGTTCCCCCCGTAATGCAGCAGCGGTTCATCGTTCGCGCCCACATTCTCAGCCATCAATACATCCATTTTCTGATCCGCTTAATCCCCACAAGGGTTGTGGGGGCAGTAGGCCCATCCGCCATCCGCGCTCACACTCACACCGAGGGACAATTTTTGAGTGTTCAATCAGCCCGCCATGCATGTTTTTGGAATGTGGGAGGAAACTGGAATACCCGGAGAAAACCCACACGGGCCCGGGGAGAACATGCAAACTCCACACACGGAGGCCGGAGCTGGAATTGAACCCATGACCTCTGCACTGTGAGGTTGACGCGCTAACCACCGTACCACCGGTCTGCGCGCCGCATTCTCTTTTTTATTTTTCATTTTTTTGGAATGGGTTTTTATTGTACCCGCATAATCGCAGTTTGGCATTTGCTGATTCATGTTCTGTCAGTTGATATGTAACAGATTGGTCGACAAACGATACATCTGCCGATATGGGGTGCAAGAACACAAATACAGAGAAGACCGAAAATATGATTCATGGCAAAGAAGAAGAACACCACGCAGTCAAAACGAGGAACAAGACATTGAATCGATGGCAACTGGACCGCCGTCGATATCTTACAAGTAGTTTTGACTCTCCTCTGAGAAGGCTTCATCAGAGCACGCAACTTCTTTGTTTGTCAGTCGTTGCGATTGACAAGCAGAGGATAAAGAATATTTGCCTATGACTATTGTGATAAGGCATGATGTACATGTTGCTCCACCATTATTAGTAGCTGAAAGTGTTATCAAACCCACCACAGAGATGCTCATCATTAGCATGTCAATAGTGTTTTTAATTGCAAGTCCAGCAAAAAATAAATAAATAAATAAATAATAATTACGTTCGTAAAAACTTGTGAGTTGGGTCCCTCGTGTAACAAGGCTCCACAGTGTCATTTTTTTAGGAGGGGCAGATGGACGGACAGACAGATCATCACAAGAATAGCGTGATTATCATGAGATGTCTTTGGTTGAGTGGCTTTACGGTCGCCAATTTGGGCAGCTGCTGAAGTGACCAAAATGAGTCTCCTTTCGAGATAAGGGTTTCAAACGCTTCAAAACCCAACCACCAGATCACTTGGAACTTGTCGCGTGCATAGCTTGAAACGCGTAGTTTCGGGTCTGCATTCTGCTGCTTTGTGCCTCCGCGGGCGCTTTTGTTGATAAGCTCTAATTAGGTTCTGCTCGGCTACATTGAGGCTGCGGCGATAGAAGTCCGCTGATAGCGGCGGGAGATTATCAGCGCCGAACGCCGAGTGGATAAACCAGCCCGGGTCCCGCTTTCTACTTGAACCGCCGGTCACAGCAAAGTGGGGAGCGGAGGAGTGAAGAAGGACGAGGTCAGGATGCTTGAAAAAGTAAACAGACACGATGAGAATGATGCGGGTCGGAAGCGTAACGAGAATGGCAACCTTCTCAGGGCTGGCGGGACACAGATGATGATCAAAAAAAAAAAAAAAAGACATTAGTTGAGTGAGCTGGGGTGACCGAGACGTGGTCTCTTATTTATTGTGTCTTGTAAGTACTTCTAATGACCAAATCGAGTCAACTTTATTTATCCAGCACTTAAATCAGACATATTCATAACAAGACACTTCAAACGGAACCAGCAATGGAACCCCCCCCCCCCCCCAACCTGAGCCCTTGGTGCCTCCAGGAGGCCAGAAATGGAGCTATGTGCTTCCTCCTACGAGCTCCAGTTAGAAGGTGAGCAGCAGCATTTTGGACCAACTGGAGATGCTTTGAGGGAGGACTGGCTGCCAACCAACGATGTCCGCCTCTACGCGGTGGTTGGACTCCGCCGGACCAAGGACCAGACGGACCAAGGACCGGACGGACCAAATGGACATCACTTCACCGACGGCCACCTCCTCGGGGGGAACCCTCGGCTACTACCGTCGACGGCTACCGTCTCCCACCCCCCCTGCCTTCCCCGTCATCCGCACCTTACCTCAGAGCCCCTCCCTGCCCAACCCCCGCTTCGCTCATCTCCGTCCCTAACGTCCCCCCCCCCCGCTCTGCTGTCCCCCGTTAACCTCTCCCAACACCTTTCCTTCATCCTGCACGGTAGCTCTCGGCGGGGCCAGCGGGGCGACCCCTGTGGGAGCCTGTGCCGCCGCCACGCAACAACAACAACAACTGGCTGACTACAAAATAAAGTCAAAGGCATGGATTACGGTTTCTCAGTGCTGTTGTGAAATGAGAAGCGTTAGCTAAAAGCTGAATTTTAAAAACCGCACCGATTTGCTGGGCCATTTTAAAACCCAACAGGGTGGGATGCACAAAGGTCACTCGGACCCTGTCACACCACCATGTCTTCTTTTCAAGAAGTTTAGCGCCATGCAAGCCTCCAGACAGGACAAAGCAGGCACCAAAACAACCTTTTTGTGAAGATATAGAAAATTGCCTCTTTCATTGTTTGCATAGCGACAGCTTTTTCAATTCTTCGTCACCCATTAAGGGTGAAATTAACCAGACGAGTCAAAGCTGTCGACACTGACCAAAGGTTTTTGTTGAATTTAGTCCATTTTATCTCATCGATGAGAAGCATCTGGTTTCAGACAAATTTTGAAAGTAGACTTTGGATCGACTTCAAAAATGCATCTGGATCCAGATGATTTTATTTTGTGCAACCACTTCATCGTGGAAAGCAAAATGAATCAATTCGACACATTTTTTCCCCAGTGTATTTGTTCAAAAATGCTAAGGCGTAGAAAAAAAGGTAGTGGGTTTCCGGTAACATGAAATTTCAACATAGGGTCGGTAGGTCGGACAAAGTTTTTTATTTTGTTTTATTTTTCTCCCCCCCATCAAAAATGTAAACAAAATAACCATAAAACAAGGAGACATTGAAACCAACGGCGGCGAGAGAGTTGTGTTCACCGGCGGCTGGGTGTTACAGCTACCTCTGCGTCCCGCATCCTAGACGGCCCGTGGTGTTCGTCAAATAGTTTGCTGAATCTTTTCGATACAGTACATCAATGGATCAGAGATGAAAGTGGACTTTTCTGAAAATCCGCGCGCGCACACACAAACCTGGCCCATCACGCATGAATTGGTTTACACAAAGCGCTATTCAAATACTCGACATTCAATGATTAATCTTCCTTTTGTGTGCACACCTGCACCCTTTGCGACTTCTGTTCTCGACGAAATTTCAAAATATCTCCGAGATATGGCGAGGCCATGAGAATGCCAGGCGAGCTTATTACTGTTGTGGCGACGCCACTCAAGCTAAGCGAGCCTCAGCAATAGATCGTCCGCTCCGCTGCTAGTGCTCTCTCTCTGCTGTGCGTGCTTCAGCGCGAACATGTACGCAAGCGCGTCTTTCGATTTCAACCAATCAGCGCCGACGCAACGACGTCACAAACCCGGCGTCACACACACGACGTCACACACAACAACAGCTAAACTAGCCGAGACGACACTCGAAGTCGGACGGACACGTGTGTTTCCCTTTTTGTCCAAATATACTTTTTACGACAACTGTCTTGTCCACGGTGTTTATTCGTTCCCATGGGATTTAGCAAGTGTGTTTACAAAGAGACGAAAATCTCTTTACTGTTACTATTGTTAGTGTCTCAACATGGCTGCGCTCCTGAAAGCAAAACAACGATCTCAAACGCGTCTTCATTCAATGTTGTCATCTAATATCCGGATTAATTTTAGGCAAATTTCCTCAATTCTCTGGAGAGATTTTCATAAAAATTTGAATTCGGGAAAATCCCGAGGACCTTCATCTCTGATGGGTGCTATTTTCTTCATATTATGGTGCGAGCATGCGACTGCAACACACAAAACGCGGTTTAAACTGTTGTCGGAGATCGTGGCGCCGCCATGATTCAATGTTGTGGACAGACGACAGGGCAAACGACGCAACGTGAATATCGCGAGAGTTTGCACCAATGTAAACGCTCTAAATTCATCTTTCCTTTTATTATTTATTTTGTCTGTGGTTTTATTGTTCTTGTTTGGATTGTAAAGCGTCCTTAAGTGTTTTGAAAGGCGCTTATAAATGAAATGTACTATTATTATTATTACACAAAAATGTAGAAGGTTGTTTGGAAAAAATGCCGACCATAAGGTTTTTTTTCGAGGTAGAAATTCTCGGTCGGTCGGGTTACCGGAAACACACTACTTTTTTTTCTATGCCTAATCTACATTGGAACACAAATCTATATATTTTTACTCCTGAATCGCGTTTTGACCGTCGTGACGTTCACAATGCGAGCCCGAGGGCAATTTCAAGTAAATTTTAATTCTTGTTGGTGTGCCTTGTTATCAACGCGGGAGTCGTGCATAATTGACAGTCAACATTCAGTTCGACTGAAATCAAGTTTGGACCTTTTAACTTTTACTTTAGTAGAGATGTCAAATTAGTGCCTCTAACTTTTGCCTGGCCGTGAAATGATCAGCTAGGCTGGGTGGGTGAAGATCCCGAGAAGAAACTTTGCCGACCGATATTTTTGTTTTCATGTGATTGGGGGGCATCATACTGAGATTTGTGCCTAAAAGTTTGTCCTTCTCACATTCTCGCAACACAGCTTCACCGTGCTGGTTACCGTCGGCCACCCCCGTCGGTACCGAGGGAGGCTTGAGGAATGGACGGCAGAGTCGAGACAGACGCTCATCCTTTGGGTTTTGAGAAAGGCGGCGAGAGAGCGAAAGAGACGCCGTCAGGCACGGAAGGAGAGAGCAATTAGATTTATCTGCTCATTAACAGAACGCATAATTGACTACATGAGTCTGCGGTGATACGCGAGGAGACGGCGAGGGGGAGAAAACGAGCCGAGGAGAGCAGGTGCGCGGCGAGGGGCGGGGGCGAGTCGCAACAGAAAGGGGAATAAGTCAGGAGAAATCAACAAGGAAGAAGGTGAAAAATGAAAAGACCGGCGAGGAAGGAGCGGCAGAGCGGTGGCCGGCGCCGGTAAATCAGTCCGCCGAGGACAATGAAAAAGGGATTAGAGAAGATGAGGCGGCGAGGCAGAAGGGAGGAAATTAGGATGAATGTGCGAGCGTGGGCTTTGTTTTTACAGCAACATTTATGTATGGAAGGCTTCCCCTCCCGCCCCCGAGCTGAGTCGTCACGACCCTCATGAGGGACGTCTGTCGAACACAGGAGGGAGTCGTGCCAAATGCCAACACAAACGTTACCATGCAATGGAAAGGTTAGCGAGAAAATGGCTCTTGATGAAGCGCGTCTTCAAACCTATAGGGGGGCTACCACGAAAAAACAAACCAAAAAAACCCCAACATGCGATCCGGTTTGAACCACAAATACAACACAGACATTTGATGGCTCAACTCACAAGTGACAGTTTGCCAGACGTTCTTTATTCTCTGCAACGGGCCACTGTCACTGCAGCTTACAGAGGAGTTTTAACCGACACCATGTCTGCATAATACTGCCCCCTGGTGGCCAAGGCACACACACCAGAAGGAGCAGCACAATTACACTGAAACAAAAAAATACGGCAACAAATGTTTACATTCTATTCGTCACGGCGGTATGTTTTAATAAAGTGTCATTTTCCTTTAAAAACACACAAAAACTGCACATTTTTGTTTTGTTTTGTAACTCCTCACTGGGATGTCAGTGTTGGTCATCGCAGACACAAGCAAGTTCCCACGAGCGTAACATTGTGGATATGCAAATTGTGTTTGTTTTGTTGGTGGGATTTTCTGAATCTAATGTACTAAATGTTCTAAACGTACAAAGGCGAAAATAAGCAATGATGCATTCACACAGGTTGACGCAACAAAGTTGTGTCTCGTCACTAAACACTGAAGGGCCACCATTGGGCCCCCCTCCCCTCCCCTCAGCCACCGCCGCCATGCTGGCCCACAAAACAGCCAACAAGCTGCTTTGATTTTGGCGCCCCGCTTGATCCGCCATTCTGTCGAGGCATTTGCTAGCAAAAAAAAAAGAGGTTGAAGCAATGTGGACTGAGCAAAACCGATAAACCGACAGATGGTGCTCACTTTTTGTGCCACCAAAATCATGGAGGGAAGACGGAGTCGATTTGTAAAAACAAAACGGATATCGACGATTCCGACGGGGGCTCTTCGTAAGAATGTCCTCATTTGGAAAGAAAGTGTGGCGCGCCTTGAGCAAGCCTCCAATGGCATTGATTCACTTGTTCGGATAAATTATTCAACTGATAAATGGAACACAGCTCATATGACGGCAAGGGGCAGTTTGGCAGAAAGTGAACGAGTCTTCAAAACTCAAAATAAAACAAAGCGAATGACACGTTTCGTGTTTAAAACAACCACATAACTCTGCCCGAGTTAACCTAGCATTAAGCTAGAGCATTGGCGCTAGCTTAATGCTAACGCACAGTAGGAAACAACATGGACAGGCTAACAGATAGCGTCATTGTTGCCGTTTTTTTTTAAAACCTTTACGCAACGGATATCTGAACACAAACGGTGGAGCAACCGTGGTATTTGTTTTTCCATCGCATCTTGAAATTTCATTTCGTTGCAGTGCATGCTAGTTCACAAAAACGTGCTGGAATTGAGCCTGCTCACCTGACACCAAACGTGTCACGGTGCCGCCAATGCAAGTTGAGGATTTTGCAGGCGCTCGCTTTCCAAAAAAAAAAAAAAAGAAGCAGGGACAGAATGAGACAAACGCCAATGTTACCTTCATCATCAGCTAATGTTTTAATTCCTTCTAAAGCCGCCGTTGCCTTCAGTTGCGTCAGCCAAACGGAGAAGATAAAACAAAAAGCAGAAGGAAAGTTACAGGAGTTACATTTTTCTCCCCCCCCCCCACCCCCGTGCAATTATTTATAGCATGAATCAAGTGTTATTCATGGGACATGCATTATTTAAGATAGACAGGATTATTTTCAGTTCACCAGTTCCATGTCTTCATCTTTGACAGCTCTTTGTTTGCTTGCGTTATATCAGTTTGAACACGCAAGTGCGTTGACACACCGACGCACATTCCAACAGGCGCTCGGGTGTTTGTTTCAGTCGTTCATTTCACAACACAAAGCCCACACAAATAATCCATCTGTCATCTTTTTGGGAGGATTCTCTTTGCGAGTGATGTAAGGTTTCATGTCGGAATAATTTGTGCCACTTTCTCATGCAGTCGAGGTCTTCCCATTTTGATTTATTTATTTATTTATTTATTTTTCCCCACCGCCAAATTTTTCTCCGCCGCTTCCTCCAACTTGCTGATGGATGCACTTTCAAGCGGGATGTCACTATCGATTCTTTTAATCGGTTATCCTATCCATTATGCAGGCAAATATTCGAGTAATTGGACAGATTTTTACCCATATCTGGAAAGAAAAAAAAAAAAGTTGCTGCATCAGGAAAGGCATCCCGTGTCACAACTCTCGTGATAGCCGATTAATTGGACGATTCATTCCAAAAAAAAAAAACTGCTGAATAAAATAACTTTTTTTATTGGTCCCTTAAAAGTAAAGATATGAACTATTTTAAAACACAGACTATAATATTTCATTAACTTTACAAAAGAGCAACATTGGCAAAAATCGGCTGATATGTAATAATAATTTTAGGGGAGGGGGGAGCGTGATTTTTAATGTCAATGTTCTTTATACTCTCTTGGAATGAGTTAATGTGTAAAAAAAATTATCTCTGAATTATGTTGTGTGAACGGCAAAATAAATCAATAAATTCTGCAAATATCGGGTGATATTTTGCTGATTTTGTAGTGTTATCCTTTTCTTCCGTCGTGACTTGTTAAACGGAATAAATCAAAGTACATCATTCGATTTCATCGGCCGGGCCGATCCATTGTTCCATTCAATAATCAAGGCGGACAGATTTGATACACAAACGGTAACATTTGGGCGGGTCCCGCGTCCCGCATTGCATCCGCTGTAAATACCGTCATCGCCGCGGCGACCACTTGTCACAGAAAAGCGAAACGCTTTCATCGCTTGACTGCATTATCAACTTCTCACCAATAGAGGGTGCTAATAAATAGACTGAAGGATGCGTCGACGACACCGGTAGCAATACAATCCGCTTTGAATGTCCGTTTAGAAGCTTTTGGCGGAAAAGAAAAAAGAAAAATGGTGCCGACTTTGTTAAGCGGTTGACTTAATTTAGTTTTCCCTTCCTCAGACTTTGTCTCACGTTTTTCTACAAGAGCATAAGGAGACGTCGCAGACAGGGAGCAGCCCTCCATCGGAGCACGGGTGCACACCACCATGCTTGACGGCCAGAGGAAATGACTTTTTCCCTCCGGCTTTGCAGAGCCACAAACAAGATGATGCTGCAGGCCCCATTTCAGATAGTCTTAAAGAGGCCCCGCTTGTCTATGAATATGGAGATGAGGATTTAGCAGGGAGGCTACGTTCAAGAGTGGGAGAGATCAGAGAGGGGTTAAAAAAAAAAAAAGATTTGCCGTCTCCGAGGTGCTTTTTCTTGCCTGCTTGTGCTGCTTTGGGCTGGATTTAAAGGAGGCCCGGTGTGTGTTTGTGTGGCCCACATGAGAGCGACTATGACGCCGCCACCGGCGACAGGTCGGAGAGTAATTACACACAGGCGCACACAAGCCTGTGGACACGCACACACAAAAAAAACACTCACCCCCCCCCAAAAGATCCACCATGTGCATCTGTTTCCTTCCTTATTCTCGCCACACCAAACACTCTGCGTGCTCTGAAATCAATATGATGCTGGATTGAATGGGTCTCTCTCTTTGTGGAGTATTTATATCATAGCATCATATTCATAAATAAGACTTTTTTTTTTTAAATGTGCAGGGAATGTTTTCTCAGCCATTTGCTGAAAAGTCTAATTGATCTCTTTTTCTGCAGTATGCAAAGATGCCCCAAGACGGTTGTCAAAGCCCCCGGCGGATGGGAAAGTAGAAATGTGTCGATCTTGGGCTCGCGTGAGTCCGAAAGTGACTGGTTCATTGTGTACGCATGAGCAAACGCATCAAGTTATTTTGAAGTGGTAGCTTGAGTAGTACAGGTCAGAGGTCAAGTGTTGAAATGATTTCACTTGCTCTTATGTTGTCCATCTTTTGATAACTGAATAGAGGTGTGCCACTCATCTCCGATAGCAAATACTGGATGAACTTTGGAGACAATGACGCTAAAAAAACGTAAAATGCTCGGTTGACATTGTTGAGTGAAAGTCAGGCGGCTTTCCGGCCACGCGCTGCGGTAACGAAGCAGACACTCGAAATGAGGGGATGACACTCCCAGGCGAAAATATTTCACAAGACGAGTTTGACACCTTTGTATGCTTTGTGACCGTTTGTCATTCCCAAGGTGGTGGTGATTAAATTAACTCGGAGGTGTTGCTGTGTGGTAACTCTGGTACGCATGCACGGATGAAGAAATAAAAAGACATTTTCAGATCTCACATTTTACATCCCCAAAAAACACATTTACATATCATTTAATTATTTCAATATGCAATGCGTTTTTTGCAACGCAACGACGTTCTACCCTGTGACGCTCTTCACAGTCATTCCTCCTCTTCATCGACGGCCCCCGCTAGACCATCATCAACGATCCAACCGTCGTGGCCTCGATATAGCAGCCCCCCCCCCATCTTACAGCCCACTCGCTCCATTTACACGTTGCCCGCCCGCATCACGAACCCTCGTCGTGGACGATAACACTTTGGCAACACCGCAACACTATCAGAAGGTGGGGAAAGATAGACAGGCCGGGTGAGGGCCGCGACCCCCCGCGACCCCACTCCCCGAGCCCTTTCTGGATGATTGACGAGGCCGCGTCTAACAGCTTTTCATCATCATCAGCGCTGTTGTTGGAGAGAAACACCGGCGCAAACGAGGGAAGCGCATGAAGATGAAGATGCCCGGTGACGGCGGTTCCACTTGACATCATCAACACGGTGAGTGCATGTGGGACACATTTACAGTTGGAGGAGAAACAAAAAAAAGTCCGTTTTGCTGAACATGTTTATTATTACAAAAGGTTTTTTGTTTGTATTTGGTCAAACCAACCCATGAATCTTAAATAAAATGAAAAATTTTATTTTTCTAGCCTGGAACAAACATTTTCCGATGAAAGAAAATCAAGTTTGGGGCACTAGAACGTGATCTTGAAAGAACGACCAACATTTTCCGACGAAAGAAAATGGTTTGCAATTCATTCATCAGAAGAGGCCAAAAGAGAGATTCCAAAAGAATTCGTCATGAGACAGTCGATGTCAATTTGACATTTATTTGACGCAAATTAGTTTCGACGTCTCCGCCGGTACGCCGAAGACGCACAAAAGTGAGGCCTCTACTTGCGAATAACTTCTGCTCACTTTCTTCAAAACCTTTTTAACCCCGCGAACAGATGGCCCGTCGAGGCGCACCGAGCGACGACAAAGCGGCGACGTGGTGCTGACATTTATCATCATCATCTGCATTACAGTCGTCATAATCCCAAGCATCATCATCATCATCATCATCATCAGTAACAGCGTTCGCAGCATCTTCATCCCGAGTCCCCCGAGGATGGCGGGCTTGCGGCTGCTTCATCATGGCCCCATTCGGGCTTTGTCAGTCCTCGTTTCTTGCCGCATAATGAGCCGCCGCCGCGCTGCCGCCATTATTGTCCAAAGATCTCTCGTACCGATTCTTCGCAAGCGCCACATCACGCCGGTGCCATTTGCCTTTTTTATAACCCCTCTATAATTACCCGCCATTTGTTTGCTTCCCCCCGCCACACGCGGACGAGTTATTAAAATGATTTGCAGCCATCTGCACCCTCCTGCTTCAATGTGCCCCCCCCCCCGACCCCCTTTTCAAATGACTAAACATACAGAGCGCAACCTCAATGTCTTAAAAATACAATCGGGTCCATAATTATCGGGACGTTACCTTTGTGGCTGACATCGTAACACTTCGCCTCAATGCCTCTTTCAGGTCATCAGTACGACATTAATGCTAGTCATTCTATGCAGAGGATAAAGAATATCACTGGCATCAGGGCCAAATTCTCCGATGTGGAAATTTGTTCAAATGTATATTTTGTTAAAAAAAAAAAAAATTACATTCCATTTTTGTTCACTCTGTCGCTGAAGGTTTACAGCACCGTAACAGATGCTAATTAGCGTTAGCATTCATCTCGTCTCTGCCGTCTCGTCCTTTCTCAACTTTTTATACCTTATCTTACCTGAAACCAGCACCCACACCCACACACAGAGCAGCACCGCCGTTTCATAAAAAGGCGGCACAAAGAGCAGGATTAAAAAGCAGCCTGAATGAATGCCTTCTTCCCGTCGCCTGCACACGCAAGCGATGCTCCCTTTCATGCACTTTCCACACGGCTAAACTCGTCCTTTTCACCGCAAATGCATCGCAGCCTCCGGTTCAAAAGTGTTGTGTTGTGCCGCGCTAAATAAATCATTCCGATAAATATTATGCCTGCGCTGCCTGTTATCTCTCTTACCTGATTCTCGCTCGCTGCTTTTAATTAACACTCTTTATGTGGCAGCTCCGTTGCTCCTGTATCGCTCCGTCTCAGCCCACCGGCACATGGGCGGCCGGGGGGGGGGGAGCACTCACTCCTACCTCAGGCTCTTTGTGAGGTTTCAAAATGGAAAACCGCAACAAACACCAAATCTTGTGCACGGTCGCACTCATAGATAATACCCACACAGGGGGGAAAAAAAAACAAAAAAAAACACCCACACACATCACTTGAAACGCATTAATACACTGGAATGAAAAAGCTCAAGGAGAGATGCACAGGCGAAACCATCCCTTGTCTGATTTATTCGACGGAAACACCATCAGGTTTTGCGCCTTCTCTTTTTGTTTCTTCCCATTTTGGGTTGGATCAGAGAAGGGCTCTTAAGGTTCATTCTGCAGCCTGCGTTTTGGTTCTCACTCGTCGTAAGAATCCATTTGCTAGCGGATATCGACGTCAGTGTTGCCATCTTGAAAGAGAAAGGATTACCAGACTCTAAAAGTAACTAAGTCTGACAATCCTGCTGAACGTACATTTGACAACCACTTTTGCCAGTAATTAATTGCGACTATCTTTTTAAATGGGACCTTTCAGAAGTTTTGTTTTTTTTTAATTAAAAATTAAAGACAATTTATGGATGTAAGTAATTATTTTTACATTTTAAATTTTTTTTTGGGGGGGGTGGAAAAAGTATTGAAAACAGTCACTTATAAAAATATTTGTTTGTAAGGCAGTCTGTTTTGGCTTGACTTCATATTGTCATGGCAAATGTTGACATTTGTCACGTGTATCGTTTCCAAATATATTGATTCAAATTGGGGAACCTCAGACAGTCACCCAGCTTTTGGTGCAGCTTTCTCTTTCGTCACGAATGTGAATCCATGTTTTGTTTCTTGGAACGGATTAGGGCATTTACATGGAAAACGCGTCTCTACTTACAAAATGTTGCAGTTACGAAATTTATTCCAGAACCAATGAATTTTGTAAGTAGAGGTGCCACTGTAGTGACTGCCCATCTTGAAAATGGGAATCTCTCTTTTCATTGTTATTTTTTTTAACGTGATCAAAACGCTATATGGGGCATACGTGATGTCACTGCCCCAGACCGCATGCAAATTGTAAAGTCCCAGAATGCATCACCTCTAGCTATCAACACTGCGCTTCAAATCAGGCCTGTCTCGGCCCCCGTTCGCTGCCGTCGCTACTCTCCCATTTCTAACATACACACATAAATCGCATCTTCATTTTTAGTAAATAACCACTTGTGATGTCATCAAGCTTAAACTTTCTGAACCGCCTCACTCAGCCTTTGAAATGTTTTTAAAAGACATTAACGGCCGACTGCAGCGAGCCGAGCGGAAAGCTTTTTTTTTTTTTTTTAAACAGCAATCTGGTGACGAGAGCGATAGCATCGCAACGGGAGCTCCAGCTTTGGGCGACGTCTGATTGGAGCCCTTTAATCTTTCCATCACATCACACACACTGAGTGTGTCTTGGCACAATCTCTGCAAAAGCTCCACATGACTTCGCTAAATGCGTGCTAAAAACTTGACCCGCGCTACAGACGCACAGGCACTGTACGCACGCGCAGCGGTGGGGGTGGAAGGAAGCACTGAAGTCAGCTCAACTCGCGTCACCATCAGCATCACTCTTGCGAAACAGTAAACAATTCTGCAAACAAAAAGAGTCCTCAAGGCTGGTGGATGCCACACCCCATTTGAAGTTTACTCGCAAATCAAACCTTAAACGAATAAAAATACAATTTGCGTGTTTAAGACAACGACGTAGCCTAGCCCCTCAGGCCGCTAGCTTAACGGTAATGCTAATTAGCACCTATTTTGGAGCGCTTTAAATAACGCGTTGAACAAAAGCAGCGCAGCTAAACGCGTACGACGACAATATACTAGTAGGTGTAGACATGTATTCTTTATCCTCTGCAAAAATGGCTAATATTAGTGCCGTAGTGATGAACTGAGAGGAGTTGCGACGTCTCAGGAAACGGTACGCTCATCTGTCTCATCTTGCACAAGGTGGTGTTCACAACAGAAAGAGCGAACCACTACACCACCGTCTTGCCTATCAGGGATTTTTTTTTATTCACAAACTATTAATATAATACAGAGATATGTGATTGACAGGCTGGGATCAGTTCTAGAACACGATGTTTTGGATGCACCTCATGCATCGGGTCTCATGAGCTGGTTCGAGTTGGATGAAACACATTTTTGTTCTTTGGATGGTAAATTTCCCAATCATTGTTACAAGTTCAGCGTGCAGAAAAAAAAAACCCTCCAACACTTTTCTCGACTGACAATGAGACAAGAATCCATTAGCTATGAAACCAGAGTCATTTTTGCCCGGTAAAAAGAGGCGCAATCGTATAACAGCGACATCTTCGCTGGCCTCCCTTCCGCCGCCGTTCAAATGAAAAGTGCAAACAAGAGACCATTTCTCTCACCACATTCCGTCGCGAGGGAGTCGTCTACCCGGCATTTGACACCACTCTTGCCAGCGCACAGTTGCGGCGGGCGGCGCTCCGAGATAAAAGCGCGTCAGTCCGGCGGGAATGCACATCCAAGACAAGGGTCACACAATAAAGCGCTAGCGGTAATTACAAGCCGCTCGGGTTGTCCATTAGCACGTCGTCAAACGCCTGCAAAGTATCGGCAAAGACGCAGGTGTTTCGCGCAGGTGGCCACCGGACAGCTCAGGCGTCGGCCAAAGTGGAATTATTTGCATCCTGAGTTATTGAAATGACAGTCAGTCGAAATGCTTGCGGGGCTGAAATGGCCCGAGTGTGTGTGTGTGTGTGTGTGTGTGTGTGTGTGTTGAGATTATCGGAGCTTCATCGAGATAAAAACAAATCTTAAAATTGAAAAATTCTTTACGCATCACCGAGAGACTGACATGCGGCTTGTTTCCAATCGGGCCGATTGTCAAATGCACCTCGAAAAGTTCCGTATTGTTGCTGCAGTGTTCTATGTATGAACGGTAACATGTACAGTATTATTGCGGCAACTGGAAAAAACAACAAAAATCCGAAATTACTTCCTTGTGATTAGAAGAATAACTTTCCATCACGGGAGCAGCCACTGCAATGCGGCGTTAAATCATCAGCGTGCAATTATTACATCACATATCTAAGAGGAGACATTTGAGGATTTCCCAAGTAGGCCATGATCCCAAGTTAACTGGGGTTGGGAGTGGGGGGGGGCGGGGGGGGGGGGGGGCTCCTCCTTTCCCATCAGCTCGTTATTGTGCTGTAATGAATACACAGCCCATAAAAGGAAGTTGCTGCAGGGGCTAGCGGGAGAGCGAAATGACAAACAAGCGCAAACGCGTCTCGTTTACGGGCCAGCTGTAAAAGATCCCGCCGCCATTTTATTACATCCAGTTTAGACGAATAAAAGTTTTTGTCACACTTTTGATTTGCGCCACAGGCAGCAAATCTGTTTGCGATCGACGGAACAGCGCAGGTGCCTTTAAATAAGTCTCATTAAAAAGGCAAGCGGCGCCGAATAAAAGTGTCCATGTGTCAAGATAGCTAGCCTCGTGCTGACCCCCGGCCCCCGTGTCAGTAGTTTTTGTATGATGTCCACTTAAGCACGTTATCGATTCCAGTCTGTCGCCGTCGTCCAGAATGCAAAGCGTGTTTTGGCAGAAGCAATTAAAGCGAGATTATGGAGATTTATTTATTTATTTATTTATTTTAATCCAATAAGAATGGCTTCTGAGTCATGGCGAAAATCTTCAACATAAAGAGAGAGATCAAATTATATATATATATATGTAGTTGCAAATTACATTCTTACGGCTGCTTCGGCCCAAATGTTCTCATTATTTTCTAATCTTTATCCTGATCTTCATTTCCACTTTTTTTTTACATTATATGAAATTTTCATCTAATTTGTTTTTTTATTTTTTGATAAATAGTTTTTGTCAAGTGCTTGTTTTTGTAATTTGCTTTCTTATATTTGTTTTAGGGTTTTTTTTCATAATTTGTCCAATTATGTTTGTATTTTTCTCCTTTATTAATAGTCACATAATTTTCGGGATTTGAAATGATTTGACTTTTTATTTTATAAAATATTTTTTTTTTGTATTTTGAGTCATCTTTTCATCTGTTTCATTGTTTTTTATTTTTTGATGTGTAATATTTTCTAATAGATATTTGTCTTTTTTTTCTAATGTGTATTTTCTAAACTTTGTACTTGTTATTTGCATATTTGCAAATTGTTCATCTAAGAAGTGGTTATTTGAGAAACAGTTTTGTCTTTTATTATTTTCCTCAGGTTTCCTCATTATATTTGTACATTATTTGTAAAATATTTTTGTATTTGCTACTATTTTTCCAATTTTAAACAGTCTCACATTTCTTTTTTTTCTGACAGTATTTTCTGTCCTTTCCCCCCCAAAAAAAATAATTTAACGTTTTTTTTTAATTGCTTTTATTACTGTTAAAACTGAACAATGTTACAATGACGCTTTGAATTTTTTTTTTTTTAATATATGTTGATATGTTTATAACGTTTTAACACAGCACGTTTCTTCTCTGTGTCAACTCTCTCCTCAAGTTCAACCTCCGGGGACCACAAAGATGGGGGCCGGAAGGTTTTGGTCCCGAGAGACAAAAAGGATTTGATAGCATACACCGAGCACGAAGATGGAACAACTCGAGACTGATCGGGGCTAAGAGGAACAAGACCAAAAGTACGCCGAGGGAAGAGAGCAGGTGATGAATTCATAAGTGGACGAGATGGCGAGAGAGGAAAAACGGAGACAGAGTGACACGGGAGACATGGCGATGTGTTGAAGGGAACAAAAAAAAATATATATATATATATATATATATGAATAAAAGATGGAGGACCAGACGGATAGAATGAAACCGGCAGAAGTAGAGGTGAGGAAGACAGCTGCTGGATCCATCAAAATGTGTGTGTGTGTGTGTGTGTGTGTGCGTGCGCTAAATTGCCTGCAGTTATGAAGTCCAGCTTCGTATTTATGCGACAGCTCGATGAATTCTCACAAGGATTTAGGGGGAAATTCAGACGTAAAAAAAAAAAAAATTATTCAACGCTATATTACCTTTGTAACTTTCCTGGTAATAATTTTCCTGCAAGAGTTCCAATAACTGGCACTGAAAACGTCAAGTATAAAATAGTACTCGCTAAGATCATACCTTTAAAAAAGAAAAAAAGAGAAAAGAAAAAGATGTCATAATTATATGGAATAAAAAAAAAATGTAACCGCTTTTGTCCCACTTTCTCATTCAATTCAACGCATGCCGCTCATTTTGCACCTCATTTGGGGGCAGTAAGGAGGGACAAGTCATACTTCAGACTTTCCTGCAGGGCAAATCCTGCCGAGCGTGATTCGTGCGCTCATTCTTCGCGGAGGATAAAGAAACTATCCTTGGGAGTAGTGATATACTCTCGGTCCACGTGTGTTGCTGCACCTTTGATGTTCAAATATCCATTGCTCAAAGGGTTAAAACACAGCCGCGTGGACGCTAATTATTGTCTTTGTGAGCATTAGCCTTAAGCTAGCGGACGAAAGGTGAAGCTCTGTGGTTAGAAATATGCAAGATGTAATTGTCTTTGTTTTACCTCGAGTTTGACGGTAAACTTCAACTGTGTGTTGCAAGCAGAAGCTTGAAGCCAATTCTTGGAAGAATATTTTCCACTTCTATACATTGCTTGCATCTCGCGTTTGCGCTCACATCAAGTCAAAGGAGAAAAAAAATAAAATGTGCACTCCAAATCAACCAATCAAATTCAAACTCAGGTTCAACAGGAGTCAGCGCACAACTGTAACTTTTGTAAGTGTCTTGAATAAACCCCAAATAAAGCTCAGATGATCTAGTAGGCTTTTCCAGACAATTTTTTTCCCCCCCTCTGAAACTTTTCTGCTACCACTGCTTTTTCAAACCGTTCCTAGTTCCTTCCACTTTGACTCAGGGCCAGATTCAGCTGAAGAAAAATTGCCGGGCTGAATTAGAGCAAAGTCCTAGCAACTCTCCTATTAAAAGTGATTCACGCTCATTTCTCTCTGCCTGACCATCCACAACAGCCGCCATCATTTTTTGGGAACAGTCAGACGGAAGCGTTTCACATCGCCAGTCCACAATCTCCATCCGTCCATCAACCGCCATTTCCCCAATACGTCACAAGCAGATGAGGAGAAAAAAAAAAAACATTAGCCCCCTACCAAGCACCGTAATTGACTGCATCGTATAGCGTATAGCCGCCATTTTTATGGCTTCTTTCACCTTCGCCGTAATCGAGTCGCTTTGCCGTGCCAAATATGCACAGTCACATAGGCCGAAGCGCACGTGTGTGTGTGTGTGGTGGGTGGGGGGCTGATAGTTGACTGACAGGGTACACGACTCAATTTGGCAAATCTTGATGTAACCCAGTGGATGTTTTCCTTTTGTGTGTTTGTGTGTGTTTCACTATCGAGTGGGCGATTGCCATGTGCCGTTCTGCATGTCTAGCAAAGATGATAATGTTATGGAGTCTAACGCTGTGTCAACTCAAAACAACCTTCAAGTCATCTTTCCCCATTGAAATGAATTGAAATGACCCATTCCAACCCCTCCCCCCCCAAAAAAAACACATTTCTGAGCTTGTGCTTTTTAAATCGTGAAAAATAAATATTGTATTTCATAAAAAAAAAAGAGTAACAACATAATGAATTGCGATGTAAAGATTTAATGCCGCGATTCGGTTGCTTTTTGCTGTTCCTTCTGATGTGCTCGCTTTGGCCACAGGGAGGCAGTACAATACTGTACAGTCAGACAGACACAAACGAAGAAGAATTGACTTCCACGATGACTGTAAATAACTCACTAGGACGCCGTAGTCATTTTTCATTGAGGGTTAAGAACCTCTTTTCAACGTGCCCCATTGATGTTTTCACGCCTATCACGTTTATACTGTATGACAGGTTTTGACATCTATAAATGTTCATAATGTATTTTACATCGTGGTTGGCGGCCATTTTATTGTTACATTATTTGTCTAAAACTTGCTGTGTTCAACGATCCGTCACTTCCAAGCATTGATGCAAGCATTGATGCTACACATTAGCATTTCAAAGGCATTTTGCATTGTTTGTTAGCATTAAGCTCAGCTGCCTTATTCGTAAAGCAAAGCGACATTGCTTTGAGTGCACAACTTGTGACTCACTCTTTTATGTTTAGTGTTTGAGAACATTTCAACTAGGAGTGACATGAAACTTTTTTTTTTTGAACAAACAAACATCTGCTTATTGTGAAGCGACTCGAATTGAGTGGCCATTTTGACATTCTACCTTCGTCACACTGCCTTCGGGCTCGCATTGCGTACATAACATGAGAATGGGTGAATTCTTCTTCATTCTTCTCTCATCCACGAAAGCAATATTAGTTAGATTATCTTCTTTAGACTAGTGGGACAATAGAGCCTATTATTTAAGTGAAACTTTTTGACTTCTACTTTAAGACGGCAGCATCATCATGTCCATTCTCAAAGTTTGAGGCAGATCCTTTGACGTCTTTTTCGTAAAGCTTTATGATGGGGACAATTGAACCTTGAAACAGATTTTTTAAATGTAGTTTTAGGTACCAGGCCGACTTATTTAAATTGGGTGTCTGCAAAGTTCCTCGAGGGCCAAGTAAGAGAGACGGAAAAAAAGCGGAGGAGGAACAAGATGCGAGATGCGAGGGAGTGGGGAAGCATACGAGGGAATTCAAAGGGCCCGTAAGGGAAGCCAAACTGCACTTTACTGCAAATAACAGCAAGAAGTCAAAGTTATGCTGGTGAGCCCGAAGACACGCAGGCCTCGCTTAAAGCACCAGTGGGAGCAAAGCATGCTGGGTGGGAGACAGTTGACGGGGTCCCTTACGTGCACGCCGCACGCTGGAAAAGAAAGCCTCCGCCTCCAGAATGTTTTAGCGTGCCATCCGAAACGCATACGTCAGCTTCCCCGCGCCCGGAGAGATTAAATGCAAGGAGATCAAAAGAAAGAAGGAAACTGACTCAGAGGAAATCCTGCGAAAGGACGACAAAAAGGAGGAAAGCAAATAGTGGAGACGAAGCTGTCAAAAGATTGATGCAATGACTCCCCTGCATAGACGACCACCATGTGATTGAGATGTGACATGGAAGATTTGCTGCCGTGTCCTCATCATGTTCAAAAAAAGTGTAGCAAAAATGTTTTTTTTGTTGAAATTATTACGTGCTTTCTGATTAAGTCATTGCAACTTCTTCTGGTGTGCATGACTTGGCCACCAGGGGGCAGTGTATCACAGTCATGTGGAGAGAAATGAAGAAGAATTTCACAAGGCTATAAAACTGGTGTGGCGTCAAAAAATGACCTGCCAGGACCATTTTGATTACAATTTACCGACAAAATTTGGTCAATTTAATATTTTAAATAATACATGGCTTTGAGGATTGCTATCCACTGGACGCCTGCATACAATTGGACACCCATGGATTCATCTATTCATGGCGCCATCGCCCATCTTTCATGCAAAACGCTGAATGGCGATTGAACCGCTAGTTTTTTTTTTTTTACGAATTTGGGGCGCTTTGAAAAAGTATCCCCCCCAACAAATTTCAAATTCATTATATTGGCTGCCAATTATACCTCGAGATTTTTACAATTTTTTGTCAAAAATTGGTCTCGAGCCGGAATTGGTGTCGATGGACCGTTTGTGTTCAAATATCCGTTGCTAAAACGGTTTTCGCACCGCGCCAATTAATGCAATCCGTTAGCCCGTCTATGGCGGTTTGTATGACAGCATTCAGCTCGCCAAAGGCAAAATTGTGTGTTTATGTGGTTTATTTCCCTTTGACAGTTAACTTCAAGGATTTTTAATTTTTGACTTAGAGTGTGATTTCGATTTTTTTTCTTCCACTACTGGATGACCATAATATATCCCTTTAATTAAAAATATATGAACTCATACACATATTTTGTGGCAGCGGGCGTGTTTGAGGTCGCCGATTGTTTGTTGTAAATGAGCTAATGTGGTACTTGAACACCCGCACCACAAATATCTTCATTGTTCTCAACATCCCCGCTTGTGTGTGACCGCACCGCAGTGCAATTGTGCTCAGAACAACAACAAAAAGAAAAAAAAAACGAACAGAACGAACAAGACAAATGTTCGTGTCCGTCCAGGGAGCTTGATTTCGGAGCTTGGCTGGCACGGTGTGTCGAAAGCTGTCTTGCGGCCCGGCGGTTTGATCATGGAACTCTCACTAAGAGTCCTGGCAGCATGCATGTGGGCGCATGCACCTGCAGCTCTGACACTGGAGGCCGTGCGCAGGCATGGGCCTTAGCGTTTAAGCCGCAATCAAGCCAAAAATGGCAGAATGGCAGCAAAGGCGACAACGCGGCGGGGGCGGCTGGATCAGAATGACGCAGACATGGAAAAGGACACTAAGCCACTGCTGGGGGTGGTGGGAGGGTAGGGGGTTGCGGGGGCTCGGTTGAGTGGCCCCACACTGGGGAGGATTTAGAAGGAGGCGTGGGAGAGGCAGAAAGGCTACAACGACACCCTCTTAGATTTGCAGTGCCTTGATATACAAGCTATTCACCTGCCTTGACCTGCAAGTGCATACTTGAGATATGAGCGCCGTGCGGTGGCAAATTACAATTGACAATTAGCCACAAATGTTGACCAACTTATCCCAAAAAGCAGACTCAATGCCACTTCCGGTTGAATTTTTTTTTTTTTTTTTTGCAAACTAAACAGATAAAGGCAATTAATACGTTGCGCATTTAAAACCACGTCGCTTTGCCTGACAAAAAAAGGCAGTTATGAAATAACACAAATATACAAATTGGAGTTTCTTTTTTGTTTGGTATGAATTGGTGGCATTTCCATTCGTTTCAAAGAGGAAAGTGATTTGAGATACAAGTTTAAAGTATCTCAAGGCGCGACTGCATTTGGAAATGACAGCAAGGCAGCACTAAGTCATATTTTATTTAATGGATTCTTAGAGTGTTAGGGTTAGGGTTCCTCTGCGTAGTCTAGTATAAAAGTATTACTTTGGTGCCATCTTGAGAAATGTAAACTTCAAGCGGAATAGACAGAAATTACTGGCAGGTTTTCACCGTTCACAGCAAAGCTCGGAGACCGAATACGGCACTGTGATGCCCTCGCATGTGGGGAAAGGAGAGCCAACATTCACCCACAAAAGTTTCAGCTGTTTCTTTAACGCTGTGACAACAGTGCAACATTCACAACGAAGCTGCTGTTGACCACAGCTCACGGCCAGTCACTCTCATGAAGACCTTACGACAAAGGCCCCGCCTCTTAAAGGGAAATGCATGTATTGACGTTGCAATTTGCTAGGTGTTTTCAATGTGCATTTTTGTTTTTTTGGTATGTTTTTTTGAATGCGTTACAAAAATTAAAAGTAGAAGTTTATGGATATATGTTCGGTCTGTATGACAACGGTGTGTCTGTGGAACATATCCCACACAATAAATGGGGTTAATACGGAAAACTGCAACGGAGGACTTCCCAAGAGCCCCTAAAAGCAATCCGCATGCAAATTCATGTCACCGCCGCCGCCGCCAACGCACATTCTGGGCTCCTCCCGCAATAATAAGGCCCAGTGATTTATACATCAGTCATCTTTTGGGATCAACATGCTTCCTAATTACCGGTGTTTTATGTTTGTTTTTAATTCCGCCCCCGCTAAGCTCGTAAATCGCTTCTCCCACGGCACTCGGTTGCTACCTGAGTCTTGTAAATGGTGACTGTCACATTACTAAAACACAGTCGCAGACGGATGCCAAACACAGAGGATGGCGGCGGAACGAAATGAATAAATAAAGAAATAAAGAAATAACGGAACGAACCCTCGCAGGTTGAGCACAATTCATTTCAGGCTGCTGGCGGAATTTGCTGATGCAATTCGCTCAAATCTTAATTGTCGTTGCGAAGGCGCCGCGCAAGAAAAAAAAAAGCCAAAGTGACAGATGATGCTTACAAATTGTACAACTGCAGAAGCCGTCGACTGAAGTGGTTCCACTGTGTAAAAATATATAAAAATATACACACAGATGGATAGAAAGACAGACAGATCCCACTTCTGACACCCATGTAGCAAGCCGCGGTAATATGAATTGTAGCAAGAACGCGGCAGCAGATGGGAGATTCCAATATGGCCCTTCAAGGCTTCTCATAGATCATTTTTATTTTATTTATTTATTGATTGATTTATTTTTATGCAAGAACACGGCTGCAGGTGGGAGATTTCAATATTGCCCTTCATTTATTTTATTATTATTATTATTATTATTAATGATAACAATGCATTTCCTCATAGTAAACCAAACACTGAACCAGAAGGGTCGATTCACAGAGGCCAGAGTTCAAAGTAAACACGGTGCGTCGGCATTTCGCCGTTGCGCTGCAATAAGTTAGTTGCCAACAGAAATGAAGTTAGCCCCGAAGTGTAAATGTTTTGAAACCCAGGTTAAACTTTTTTTTCTCTTTTAAAGCCCATCTACAATAACATTTCCAGAACCTTGTTCTTGTGCTCTGTGTTCTTTTCGTAATTTTTGAAAACGTTATTTCTTGACTTTGTTTTTTAAATGTCTTAAAAATGTTTTTCTCCCCTTGCCCTTTTGTTTAATATCTTAAATTGATTTTGTTTGCAAATGCCTTTGAATGTTTTGTTTTTAAACTGTGTGAAGCACATTGAACTATCTTGTGGATGAAATGAGCTCCATGAAGAAAGCCGCCTTGCCAATACGGCAAATCCCATCCGTGTTTATGAATATTGCACTTCAATAATTGTCAGGCAGTGAATGAAATGTCCTTATAGCCAAGAAATAACTTCACTGAGAAATAACGGAGAAATGATTTCTTTTGCAGGCCCAATAACAGTAAACCAAATCCAGTTGAATTCTACAGTTTCGAAGTCTGATTTTGTGTTTCATTGGGTCTTTTGTTTGTTTGTTTGTTTTTACAGTGTCAATGAAAGTCATGCACAGTATGGCCAGAGTTGCTGTGATTCGTTTGCCCCATGACATCCATCCTGGCCCTTAACATGAGGGCGATAAAAAGAAACGCCCCCCCCCAAGCTCACTTTTATTAGCCTCTCTCGCAATAAAAGATTGTCTGACTGTCCACACAGCCAAGAAATGACGGCGCCCCGCCGTGTGCACCGTGGGATGAAAACTTTGCCATTATACAGAACACAAAACTAAATAAATACTTGATACCCTTTGACAGAAGCTTGACCGCAGAACCCCACTGGCCCCTGCAGGAGCACCCCCCTTCCCCACACACAGCTCAATCCTCCAACGTGGCCCGGCAACCGCGGCCTCGCTGCAAACTACGCCAAAGGTGTCAAAGCGCCTCAGTATCCGCAGAGTGGCTGGCTCCTTCTGCGGCTCCACGATAACATTATTACCCCCGACAGATGGACCTTGGCGATAGCAACGTGGCCCGCGCGGGACCCCGGTTCAAGCCGTTCAGTCTCCCGCTCTGCTCGACGGGGGAGGCGGAGCGGAACCAAATCTCACACCAAATACAGTGGTACCTCTACGAAATTTCCGAACAAGATAATTTTGTAAATTGAGACGCGTTTTCCATGTAAATGCCCTAAATCCATTCCAAGCCCCTGAAAATTCAGACATACATGTTTTCTGAAGCATAAAAATGCATCAAAACATATATGAAATACATGTTACAATTAGATTCTTGCGCAATAATTGAGAGTTGTGCATCATGTAAAAAACAAAGAACAGAGTAAAGACTCAAAATGCTGGTAATTTTACTTTGAACTGCATCCTCATCCTTTTCTGCCCGCTTTGTTTCATGTTCTCTCTCCAAAGTGTTTTTTTTTTGCCTGGCCTTTTGTAAAGAACTGATCCAAGGACGTTTGTTTTTGTGAGCTTTTAACAATCCTTCAAAGATCAGCCTAGTGAGCAATCGCCCGACTCGGGTGATTCATATTTATGTCGAACTATCGGAACGCCCCACGGCCCGAGGGGAAAAAGACGAGGACGCTGCATAGACACATCTATTTATCTATCTACACACATTCGGTCGAGGTCCCTCTTAGCCAATGGGATGCCAGGAAGATGCTAAGTAATAGCCAATGGCAGAGCAGCTAGAAGTATGTTGCGTTCAGGAAAACTCGGAGCTGAGAGTTGCAGCCAATACTGTATTTTTAACTTTTGTATCTTGAAATTTCTTTCGTAACAAGTGGCAATATTTTCCTGTTGAGGAGTGTCGTAACTTGAAAATGTCGCACGAAGAGACGTCGATAAGTAGAGGCACCACCGTGTCCGCATTGCAATGGACGTAGCCCGCCCTGATCCGCGATACGACAGCATCAAATATCAACATGGTTGCAATATCACATTTGAGCGTGGGGGGTGTTATTTTGTATTCTCTTCAACGCTGCATATCTTGCCAACCAAGGCAAAGGTTTGACGATTGGCTGCTCACTTTGTCTCAATAAAGTTTAAGCATCCGATGGATTATGAGTTTAGCCATTATCTTTAGCGCTTATCTGGTCAGTTGCGCGGTGTCCCGGTACTACAAAAGTATCACGATACATCACAGTCAAAGATTTAATGAAACCGTTTTGGGGTTTTTTTTTAGGAGCAGTACTTCTGCATAGACAGCAAATAATTCTAAAAAAAAAAAATATACGCTTTGCGGGCTTTGCCATCTTCCACCAATTTTTTTTCTACCAGGATCGTTTTCATTGCGCCGCTAATTAACTGGCTCTAATTTAACGGTTGTTTGCGGTCGGCTAATGAAGTGGATGAAAGAGCACTCCTCCCCGCGTGCATCCAGAAAAGCCGGAGAAAGTCCGCATCGTCGCGAGTCGAGTCGAGGCTTCAACCGCTCCGACGACGCCAGTTGAGGGATTTCCTTCGACCGCGCGGAAGGGTTGAAACGGCTTTCGCGCTTTGCGGAAATCGTCCTTGCCACCCCTATTTAACTCATTCACTCCCAAAGACGTTTTTAAACGTCTTTTCAGACTTGGTCCAGAATTGGCTGGTACTGAATGAGTTAATTGCTTTCCAAACCTCGGAACGAAATAAGCTCGGACAGCAAATACGTCAGGCCGATCGCCTTCTTTGCGAGCCGAAAAATCACCAACACAAACGTGAACCTTCTAATCATTTGTAGTTTTTTTTGTTTTGTTTGTTTTTGTCCCATCAGATTTCAGCTTCTCCCAAATTCAGCCGCGTTATCTCTCTTCTCCAAAAAGCAACACTGCGGGCGACTTGACTCACAGTGACGGCGCTAAAACGCGCCGAGAGTTTTCATTTGCAGTCACGTGAAAGAAAGCGTTTGCCCGACAACAAGACGACACGGAAAACCGCCGCGTGTCATTTCCCCAAAGAGAGCTGCGGCCGTCTTCTTCATTTGAAGAAAAAACACTTCAACCGACTCTTGGAGCTCGACGTGTTCTTTGAAATTACAAAGCGATAATAGCCTGATCACACTTAAGTAAAGAACGGTGGCAAAAGTCATTCGGGGGAGGAAAAAAAATAAAATCACAGCCGGGCAGAATCGGCACTTCATCTTGGTCACACGCGCCGCCGATGGCTCAAATGAATTCACCACTCAAGGGGAAAAGACAGCGAAGAGCATTTCCCAGACAGAAAACTCTTCCGAGACCTCTTTGCCGTTGTTGTGCTCGCCTTGTGCGAACATTTCCACCTGATTTCCCCGAAGATGGCGTTCCGCTACGAGCGGCAATTGCCAGCCGGCGACAATCTCATCAAAGCCAAACTATTAAACGGGCAACGATACCGGGAAGGATTCAAAATGGCAGGCAGAAATGCTCACGCGTCCCCGGATGAAGTATCGCCCCGGCATCGCCCGCAAATTAAGTCGGAAATGAAAGGATGGAGCGCTTTCGAGGCAACGTGAGCTACGCGATTGTCGCCGCGGGCCAAACTCCGGCCGAGGGGGCCGTTTGCTGTCGATTTTCAGACGGGCCTCAGCATATATTTGAAAAAATGACTTTTGACATTCAACCCACTACTACTACTAAATTTGACTTGGAGAGTTTTTCTCGATATGCAAATAAACGTTTATACGACCAGGCTGGGGCTGCCCGGTGGTTAGCGCGTTGACCTCACAGTGCAGAGGTCGTGGGTTCGATCCCGGCTCCGGGCTTCCTGTGTGGAGTTTGCATGTTCTCCCCGTGCCTGCCTGGGTTTTCTCCGGGTGTGTAATTGCAGTCGTTCTGGGCGGACGGGAACGCCTGAGAAAATCCAGAAGATTCCGTGCGGTTATCGGCAACTTGCTTTGGTTGAATGTCTTAATAGACACTGCTGGGTTTTTTTTTCCTTGTCGATGTTGAAACCCGGCGACCGTTGGCGTGCTCGTTTGCCGTGCTCTGGTCAAAGGCCGTCCTTTGCGACCTCGTCACATCACGACTCCCCCCTCAGGTCTTCATCCCAGACCATCGCCATCCATCCATCTGTTTGCCTCCTGCTCATTTTCCTTCCATTCCGCGCTTTTATTTTCCCTCTTCTGCCATTTTTTTCTCTCCCCTTCGTGTGGCAGCCCAAATGCCGCCATTGTTCACTCGTTTGTTGGACTCTCCCGCCTGACTCTCCCCTCCTGAGCTTTCGCACATTTGCGCTTCACTGGTCTGCGACGTCTGCCCCTTGGCGACTCCCAAACACCACCGACCCCCCGTCCCCCCACCCCCCCAACCACCACTTCCTTGCTTGGCTCTTTTATACTCTGTCCAGTCAGTCGGCTCTGACCTCATCAGTCCCCGGCTGGCCGGGCTATCTGCCTGGTCGCTCTTCATCAGCTGGCCCTCGCTAGACTCGCAGATCTCCCGGAGGGCGAGGGCAGAAATTGGCTTTTATTGGATCGTTCTACTTTCTGATCTCGGATGAGCACCTGATTACAACTCCCTCCCCTCTTCATTCCAGTTGACTAGAAGAGTACACAGATCCCAGAACCTTCCATTTTCACAACTTGGCCTTTTCAGCCCAATCAGCCACTCTTGCCCAATCACAGCATCTGCAGTCTAGTGTGTGTGAGGGGTAGGGGGTAATCACCTCAGTTAAATTCGTTCACACTGTCCTGCCATGTTAGAACGCGCCCTCCGGCAGCTGCAGAGTTAGGTGTCACAACAGCGAGGGCGGCCGTGAAACAACCAGACGGGCGAGGCCGAAACGCTTATGCGAGATGTCGCGGAAACGGCGCGGAATGCCTGGCTTGTGTGCTGACGCTGGCATCACTCTCCATTTTTGTGTAGAACGCATTCATGTTTGAAATATTTTGGAGAAAACAAATTGCGAATCTGCGTTTGGAAAATAGCGACTCTCGGTTGGAACCCACGACTTCTGCACTGTGAGGCCGACGCGCTAACCGCTCCACTCGTCCCTTTGTATGCACGAATTTGAACATTTATATTGACAATAAAATAAATACTCTGACGCTATTTCACGCATCTCGTCCATCGCGGGAATATTCTGGCGCATTTCAAAGTGCCGCATTGATGTCACGATAACCATAGAACCAGAACCAGCGTGGATGTTATACCAGCAACGGACCACGCACTGAGGCGCAAATGTTGACTCTTAACGTCATGGCAACAAGTCGGAATGCTCACCCCTCCCGCCCACCACCTACGTGTCGTTTACCCTTTTGTTCATCTCTGACAGACGTTAAACGTCACTCAGGGTTGACCTCCGGTGTGAAGTGGCAGTGCGGAGGGTAAAGACGGTAAAGACGCCACATCGGTTGATGGCTCGGAGGGAAGCCGCTTGCTCAGGGGACGTCGGGTCATGAGCAAGGAAAGAAGGTGAGAAGGGCGCTTGGGTTGTGCGGTGGGTGACTTTGCGAACCAAAGCCGCCGTCCTTGTCATCCTACTTGGGGGAAAAAAAAAACTAGCGGCGTTAAGTTGGAAGGTGGCGGGGCAGCCATTTGCGAGCGGCGAGCAGCACGTCGGCGGGGACGACATCTAACAGCGTTAGGCTGGGTGCGAGCAGCCCCGCCTGGGGAATAGTAATGGCGAGGTGATGAGGTGGCGGCCGTGAAGCACGCGTCCGCATTCGCGCCGGCTTGATTAGCGACGCAACGTTTGGCCGATGTGCAATTAAACGAATGGTCAATGGAGACGGACGCCTTCAATTAGCAGCGGGTGTCTGCTCGTGCGCCCATCAATCCCTCAATCACATCTCTTTTGCTCTGTTCTCCGAGGGGGATCCATTCATATCAAGTGACTTGGTAGGACGGCCCCGAATTAACGACGCCTCTTTGCAGTGGAAGCAGTCCAAAAATTAAAAATTAAAAGTCAGCGCTTACACGGTTGATTTGCTCAATGACCAAGCTCGAAATGCAATTCATTCCAATGTCAAACTGTTGGCCGTTAATCCGTTCCATTACCCAAAAGAACACCACATCATTTTTTTGGGGGGGGAGCTTAACAAAGAAAAATATATTATCAAAAACATAATTGAAGAGAATGGAAACAAATGAGAAGCGTAATTACAGCACAGTTTTACGCCTTTAAGGGGCGTGGCCTAGCGGGTCTAAGTCACCCCTTGCAACACTGTTGCCGTGGCAACGCGGCTCGCCAAGAAAACACCGCACACGTTTGTGCGTTCACTGTCCCCCTCGATTCACATCTCAAAGTGAGTGTGGCTCACCTTGCCCAAATGTGAGGGCATCGCCGTACTTTAAATGCTCATACACCGTTTTTAATAGATTCACTGAAATGGCAACGTAATTGAAACAAACTCATAAATCGAATTTGGGCTTGCAAACCATTGCAATTTTTTTAGGTGCAACAAAAGTTCAAGATCTCGAAGGTGGACCTCGAAGGTGTCTGTGGTAAGGAAAACCACACTGAAGACTTTTTAAGGCTACTCCATTGGAATTTAAAACCTCTGCCTCAAGAGAGATGACCGGAGATAACGGTCGAACCAGAAATGAAAGATGGAAGGAAGTGTTCTGCTCAGCAAAACACCGCTGACAATAAAAAATAAAATAACAATAAAAACTTTTTGGAAGAGCTGTCAGTTTCGGATAAACACACGCTACATTTTAAATAGCAACAAGCGCCCTCACTCTGGTAAGAAATGTGAATTGGAACCGATTCATTCCATTTCCGTGACTTCCACTGTGAAAAGAAGTGGTTGAAATTGGAAAACATTCACGTCCGTTCCTGCGTTTTTGTTGTTTGACAGCATCTCGCACGAGCGGCTTTCCGCCCCCGCTGCGTCTCATCCAGTCTTGCGATGCCCTCGCATGGGGGATGACAACAGTCTTATCAATGGGACAAGCCCTCCAAAAACAATTACAAATCACATCAGACGCTACGGGGGCAGATTAGGAGAGAATCCCAGAAAAACATCAGCGCCACTAAATGCCGCAGTGAGGAACTCGAGCCTCGTCTGAGTAATAGAGCCATAAAATCCTCACGGGGGGGGAAATAAAAGCCATCCCACAATGAGCTGCGAGACTCTCTCAAGTCATGACTTTGCCCGATTCGCAAAACGCTCCAATTTGTTGATGGGGATCTTGTGGGGTTAGCCTGTCAGGACGTCACGGGTCAATGGAGACGTGCGCACTTGCAAAAAGGTCAACTTCTCCGACGGTGTGTGTTCTATTGAGTCGACTGACATGCCGACGCACCGATTTTTAACATTCAAGCGAGTGTTTGATTTAATTTGATCTCGTCGTACCAAGGACGGACCAAACTTAGTGTTGACTGATCGTAAAGATTGCGCAGGTTTAATATTTCCGATTGTACTCCCCGAAAAGCAAATAACGCCCCTTCACAGACCTCGCTCCACAAGATAATCGGGCAGGATATTCCAGATCAGTCAGATATAAAAAGCCTTCATATAGAACACGAACACTAATCAGTCAGGATTTTTAATATCAACACTCTGAACACACCATAGATAATTACTCAGAATATTTCAGATCAGTTCAGAAAAGTCGCTTGTAACACCACAAACCACAGGCTAATGGCTCGGAATATTTCACATCATGCAGGTAAAAAAAAAAAACAATCTGCAACAGGATAATCGCATGGGATCTTTCCGATCCGGAAGGTGTGCAAAGGGAGGAAGAAGATATGCAGAGGATAATCACTCAGGATCTCTTGGATCACGGAGGAAAAAAATAATGAATAAAAATCACAGTTGACAACCCCGCCCCCACCCCCCACCACCACCAACTGTGGTGTAAATTAGTTAAATTAATTTAACTATTTCAATTATTAAATATGTTTTTATTTAGTTTAATATTTGGTTAAAATTAAATTTATTTTATAATTAAAATAGTTAATTAGTTAAATTAAAACAGTAAATTAATTGCTCAGGATCATTCAGATCAGTTCAGGAAAATCTCTCTCAACACACCCCACAAAAAGGGATAATCAGTCAGGCTCTTCCAACTCGGTGATGAAAAATCACTTTGAACACACGACAATAATCGCACTAGGATCTTTCTGATATTTTTTTTGGGGGGGGACACCCAAAAATGATCAGAGGGAAAAAAAACCACACCACAAAAATCACTTAAAATCCTACAGAAGAAAAACAAAATCGCTCCAAAAGCAGCCAGAACTTCAGCATAAGCAATCAGGAGAATCTTTCTTCAGACACCCGAGAGAGAATATGCTCCAATTTGGCTCAGGAAAAGAAGACAATCGCATATTCCTATCGAGTAACGGCATCAAGTGGCTGCCTTGAACTCGCAAGCGGCGGGCCAGTGGCGGCTCACGGCCCGAGAAGCACCCGCACATTCTAATTAAATTGTTGACAAGTTTATTTGTGGGCGAATTATCCCTTCAAGGTGTGGATCAAAGGATAAACCTTGGCTCTGGCCGCAGTCTGCCAGGGAGCAAAAGGCAGCGGGCGAGGTAGCGGCAAAGCGAAGGGAAAGGCAATTTTGAACTGGGCAGATGCAATCCGACGCCTCTGACAAATTGCGACGTAAGCGCTTACGTCGTCGTGACGCCAAAGGAACGCATCCGAGCGTGTTCCTCAACACGACGTATTTTCTCAAATTTCGGCGGTGCCTTTCATAAACGCTGCGCGCCAATTACCCGCACGGCAATCCAAACCGGAGGTTCCGTTCGGACTGGGTTGCTAACCAAAACAGCAGCAGGTAAATTGTCTCTTGGGTGAAGCGAACATTGTTTGTCATCGCACGTCAATGAGTTCCCCGCGCTCTATTCAAGATGATTTGACTTGATGTGATGAGCTCGGGTGGGCATTACAGCCACAACAACAACAACAAAACGTGAGCGATGAGGGAACCTCTGGATGATCCAGTCAAGATAGACAGTTGAGAGAAATTCCAAGTCAGTCACCATGGTAACAAACCACGTGAACCGAACCCGAGTATACATTTTAGATCGGTTTCCTCTCACGCAACAACTTTGTTGGGGGGGGGGGGTCATGAATGGTACTGAATTACTGTTTTGGTTTCTGGTATGTTCAAGGATGGCATTTCTGCACCCCCCATCCCCACACACACAAAAAAATAAAATGCTACGTGAAAAGGTTGTCGGTGCGAGGGAAAATGAATCAGGAAGTAATCTGTTTCACTGGACCTGACCCGAATTGCAATATCAATGTTACAAAAATGATAATCATAAGTCCCCCCCTCACCTCCCCGATAGATGGCCCCCATCTGCAGTTCAGTAAGTGAACGCAGTGAAGAAATTACTGCCTATATTCCATGTGCACGCTTCAATTTCTCCATATTTTTGCATGAGCGTGTGCATGGGGGCACGGTGCTTCCGCCATACGTAATTGGTATTCCAATCTCATCATACAAAAAGCAGAGTGCCCAAGAGAGGTCCAAACATAATGACACGGGGGTGTTGGGGGTGTGTGTGTGGGGGGGTGTGGGGGGGGGGCAACCCAAAACGAATGGTTCGCATTGCCGGCATTCAAACAAACAAATGGAGGTGATTTAATGCGGAATGCAATAAGCCAAGTGCTAATGGAGGCACGAAATGGTGGAGGAATACAGATGTGGATTTGGGCGGGGAGGGGGTGGGGGGTGGCAGTTATTAATACTGGGCGAGCAGAGGAGGCGGAGTCAGGGGCACTTGTTTCAGTCCCGGGGTGTGAAAATGTCGGTCCCAGGCTTTTGTGGGGGTTTGTACCTCAGAGCTGCCCAGAAGACACACCGGCAAGTGGCAGCGCCGTCTCCCCCTTTCTGTCACAAAACGCTCTCCTGCCATTGTCATTGCAACGGCGCATTAATCATTAATCGGCTACGGCATCAATCGATGCCTTTTGGGCAAAATCAAAATTGGCATATCGGACAACTGTACGCTTCCAAAGTAAACGTGGTGCATCGGCATTTAGCTGTTCTGCTGCACGCAAATGGAATAAGCTATTTCTTTGGCGCCATTTTCTGGCGTCTGGATGCCAAGGAACCATGTTCGAGTCATTTGAGGAGTTTCCCTTTGACAAGAGTCGTGCTTTGTCACCATGTCTTGTGGCTATTCACAGGAGAAAAACAATAATCGATGTTGGTTGTTTTTGAATGGAAAAAAAATATGTTCAACAAAAAAATGGGAGTTCTTCCTTTCCCGCCCCAAAAAGAAAATATTAAAATCTTTATTCATTTAATTGCAAGCGCGTCCGGCAATCAGATTGCAGCTGTTGCTCGAAAATGGCTCCGGATCTTCACCCAGCCTGGCTACTGAGTCAAACGGCTCCCTCAAAGAGGCATTTTCAAAAATATCCTTTTTGCAAAAGACTTACTTGGCAGATTCATTTCACACTTGATGGCTAGCCAAACGCTCCGGAGACCAAACTATTTGTACACAACCAATTAAAAAGCGCATTTCCATAATACCGTATGTCCCCTTCAGCACCGTTGTTATGGGACGTGCTTCTTTTGATGCAACAAACTGAAGGAATTTTTTGTTCTCTCTTTTTTAACACACATGTGAACAGAACGGCGACGGCTGCCGGGCCTTGGTGGTTGAAAACCCAACATGCTCATTTCATTGCATTTCCACTCCCTCCGGGCGTCAGTTAAAAAACATTGTAGGAGCCCGCACGCGCTCTAGTCCGTCGATGCCGGCCCATCCGCGCATCCGCCTCGCGGCTGCCGTAATCAAAACGCCCGCCGTCTCTCCTCAGGATCGCTTCCGCTGATTTCCCCCCACAAATGGAGCCTTTCCCGTACAATATCAATGCATATGCTTCACAAAGAGCTCGCTTTTATGGCTCTTCCGTGACTGTCAGACCTACCGGGCCAATCCTTTCCATTTCCCCCCACCTCCACCCCACCACCACCCGCCTCCAGCGTTCTCTCCTGGCCACTGTCAGCGGCGAGATTAATGACAGTGATCAGCAAGCAGAGGTTGCCCGGAGCTCACGCGAAGAAGACGCCACTGTAAGCGACGCGGGCCACATTTAAATGCAACACGCGGGCAATTTCATAAAGATGTGCCCACACAAACATACACACATACACCTTTTTTTGCATGAGGCACAAACGCCTCCGAGCTCATGCATATAAATCTTCACTGCATCGCTCCTGGGAGCTCACACACACACACACACACACACACACACACACAGGAGGGGATCAATCAATGCACAAGCTATAATAGGGTGAGCTTGGCATCAGAGCGGCTGATGTGGGAGCGGTGCGGGTCTCCCCCCTGCGCGACAACAGCATCACAGCAGTGTGGAAAAAGAAGCAACCCCGGCACCTTTAACCAGCCCGGCAGGGGAAAAACAAACATCAGGGGCAGACATTTTAGTTCGGTCGCACCCCATTTCCCCAAAATCGTGACCGCGCGCATCAGCCACTTACGAAAAACAAACACACGCCTCTTATAAAAGCCCCCCCCCTTTTATCCCAGCAGGAAAGAAAAATGTGTCATTTACACACTGACGCTCTTGCTCGGTCCGTTGCTAACCAAAAACAGCAGCACTCACTGAGGCGCGCGAATAGTCTCTTTGACGAATCCATCGCAAAGACCGATCCGTTGTCTGGTAGATTGACGTGTGGTCGCTGCACAATGTTGCGTCCTTTTACGCCCCCCCAATCAGGTACACAATTTGGAGCACTTGAAGACATGCAAGTATTAACTGCTCACGAAGCCCGTTTGAAATGTGTTGCCAAGTAAAATAACAGCACTGCATTTCTCAATGGGGCTTCTTTTTGCTTGGGTCATAATTATTGGGACATCACCCTGCTTTCCCTTGCATTTACGGAATAGATGATGTGAAAAATACACACGAGATGGCACTTGACAGCGCAGATGGACGATAACGTGAAGCATACTGTGAAAGCAACCGGCTTTTGCAAGTCCATCCATCGATTTGTAACAACCCCTAGAAAAGCCACACAAGCATTGGGGGGAAAAAAGGGCAAACTCCAACAACATATTTTCACGCAAAATTCTGGTCTAAACAACCCCCCTAACCCCCTTCTGCCTGCCCACCTTGTTGTCTTCCTGGGATGTGCACATCAGAAATGGAAATCCATCCACACAGCATTGGGAGAGCTGCTTGAAAATCTCTTCCCATACAGTAAACTAGTTCAAAAGTGTACTCAGGGACAGAAGATTATGTAATTTGGATAGTAACTAATTTGATTTCTTTTTTATATATATTTTTGATTACTCCAATACCAAATAAACGTAAAAAGAAATAAGCTTTTTTTTTAAAGATAATTGAACTAATTTAGTTACGTTTTTTTTTTTGTAACTGCAGGCAGGATAAAGTGAGATATTTTTTTAAATGCTATTTACATCACATGCATTCCGTCCCTCCCTAATTTTGGATATGGTATAGCGAACGGGGTTTTTTTTCTTTTTTTTTTGTCATTGCATTTGTTCTTTAAAACTAAGTACAGCCGTAACTAAACGTCTTAAGTCGGATGTCGGGATCGACGTAAACCGAGGAGCGCCCTATGCGTTGTCTTCCCTTTCATGCATATACGAGCAAAGGGTGCCGATTTAATGAGCGTATCGCGTTAAGAAAATAGTTTTTTAACCCCCCCCCCTCTCAAAATATGTATGTGCAACTCGCCAACTCCGCAAAGGCAAAATATTCCAACCTGACACCGCTCACCTGCAAGACAGACTTGTCATAAAAGCGAACCACCGTCCCAGAAATGCCAAAAACAACCAAATTGCAAAAACTGCAAATCCAGCCGTAGCTGAGCGTGCCTAATTGATCGGAGTCTATCGCCAAAATCGAAACGGTCGTGTTGTCTTCCTTACACGCACAAGCAAGCAAGCAAGCAATCAACGGGAGCCCGGAACCAGCTGCACACTTCTAGTCGCTCCAACGTAGAGCGAAACCGTCGGCGCGTTAGGAATGGAACCGCCACCTTTTCACTTTTTCTTTTCCTTCTCGGTGCGTTCGCTCGCGGAGTCCGAGTAGCGACACGCAAGAAGCGCAAAACAAGTCCGAGTGCGGTTGGCAGCCCGCGCAGGTTGCGCCAACTCCCTCAACGCAAACTTGCACGCGGAACAGAAAAAGGGAACAAGCAAAAAGCAGCGTCCTACCGGTGTGCGCCAGGCAGATCACGGCGATGGCGACGAAGGGGACGCCGTACTTCCACACGGACGCGAGCGCCATGGTCGAGTATTCCTCTCTTCTTCCTCCTCTTCTTCTTTTTTTTCCCCCGGCGGTGAGTGGTCGTAATTCCCGTTGGCTTTTGCAGGACGGTGGTGGACTCACTCGGTCACTCGCTCGCACCGGGAACACGCGCTCGCTCCGGCTGGGCTGGCGCGCACTCGCGGTGTGTGCGTGACTACGTTGCGCGCGCGCGTCCGCGTGCGTCTTTTTCTTGCGGTTGCGCACGCCCACGCCCACTTTCTCTCCGCCGGAGCGTCAACCCGCCAGGAGGGAGAGCGAGCGGGACCGGCTGACGGCTCGGCCGGTTTTTCCTGGTGCTGACTTTTGATAACAACGCCAGGCAGAGGAAGGAGCCCGCCGGGAGGGGGGTAATAAATTTGGAATCAATGCGTCCCCATCGCCAACCCCTTTCCTCTCCATAACGTGATTGATCGCCCAATGTTAATGCTAGGAGGGGCAAATAAGAAATGTATTGCTAATACGCATAAAGCGCGCGGTGGGAGTGAAACGGATTATTGGCCCTTGAGGTTATTTGTCTTTATATGCTGCGCATTAAAAGTGCACAGGACTTGGAAGAAGTCAACAGTGACGTCACGGTTCTGACCCATATGGTCTCAAAGCCAATTAAGAGCTTCAGAACAAAGTGGTGGTCGGTAGTAAAAATAATATTTGTCTTTTTTGGGTCTTATGTTATTTTTTTATGTCTAGTATGTTTTTTTTTAACTAATACTGTAGTTTGAAACGCGGTATTTCTCAAAGTTGTATCTTTGGCGCCCTCCACAGGCAACATTGTGGATAGCGTCAGCTCTCAGTTCCTTCAACTTGTCCAGTCACGGAATCCTCGATTTACGACTCGGTCTGCGACGCAATCAGAACCTTAATTCATTTTCTGAACCGTTTATCCCCACATAAATATAAAACATATCAAAGCAAGGTTTCAATATGAAGTAGTATCTTGAATTATTACTTTAATTAGCTCGTGTTGAGCAGGAATGGGACAAACTGAACGTCACGCCCCACCAGCATCGAGTTCAAAGCTCCGTTTACTCGGCCCACATCACACGATCAGACGAACAAGAACGGGTAGAAACAAAAACAAAAAATGAGAGAGAGGGAAAGACAAAACATGAAACAAAACTAACAAATACTCCACAACGATGCAAATGTCCAAAAACACAGATCATGACCTTTTCCCCTTAAATGTGGGCGAGACGACCAGGCAGGCGTGTCCATAAAACATCCAGTGGCATTTGCTCCGTTCAGTGTGTGTATGAGAAGACGCAAGTTGTGGCAGGACAACTCGTTCCTGCTCGCAACGGCCTGAGCATCTGACACTTCCTGGCCAGGAAGAACATAATGGTGGGCACCTCTCTTACACGTGGCTGAGGGGGTGCAGATTTGAATCCTGTACCTCTTGACATATTTCGCAGATGGCTTTAAACTTCATATTGAACACAAAAGGGGAAAAAGTCAGCCTGTTTCGAGTGGCCCTCAATTAGCGTTGCGATTAATCCTTAAGCTTCTTAAGTGGAACCCTCGAGAGAGCTCCGCGCTTGTGAATTTTTTTCACATCAGCAACGGCAACATCCGCCATCTCACCCCCCCCACCCAAAAAAAAAAAAATGTATATATATATATATATATATCTATCATCCTCTCAGTGAGTGTTTGTTCCCTTTTTGACAGGGAGTCTTCCCCCCACCCCGCCCGCCAACAGCGTCCCAGCAGCAGATGGGTCATTGTCAGAGAGTAATGAGCGGCAAACACCTGCTTGTGCGCACTAAACTCCTCTTCCTTCATTCCCTGCCGTGCGACACGGCATATGCGGCGTACGCGCACAAAACAAAGCGAGCGTGACGGCGGCGAGCTTTGGCAGCCGCGGCCTCGCCGTTGCATGAGCCATTGCGTCTCCTGACGGGGCTCCATTTGGCAAAAACGCTTTGGAAAGGGGGCTACTTAGCCAGGGGCCCAGCAAGCCTCGATGATGTCATCTCGCCAGTCAACCCAGGAAACCTTTTTGGCGTTCCTCTTAGCCCGCAGCAGTCCTTCTCAAACTAAAAGTACACAGACACAAAAAAACTAATAATACCGTAATGGCCGAATATAAGACGGTGTTTTTGCATTGAAATAAGACTGAAAAAGAGGGGGTCGTCTTATATTCGGGGTCTGGACATTAAACCCATTCATGATGCTAGATGGCGCCAGATATCATTGGAGCGAATGCTGAACTTGACTCCCCAGGCCAAAGCGAACACCTGTCACGAAGAATAAAAATAAAAATAGCGTTAGCACGAAGAAGAAAAATAAAAAAAAATAGCAGTAAGAAAGAAAAGAGAAGAAAATAATAGAAGAGATAACAGAAAATAGAGAAACATGGCGACAATCTGGAGAAAACTGGGTCGAAGATCGGCCAGATTAACCGGCAGCTGAGGAGAAATGATGGTGTAAACTTCAAGATGCTTTTTCTCTCAAACATATTGTTATAATCATTTGTTTCAGATGCACTGTAATTATTTTCTGTATAAACATTTATTTGGTGTTCAAAAAGTCTTTTTTCAAACTTGAATCTTGAAAAAGAGGGGGTCGTCTTATAATCAGGGCCGTCTTATATTCGGGCCAATACGGTAATAATTTCCAAGAATCATCATGATGATGAACATTCAAACAAGAGGTTAGAGTCTTTTCAACATTACTTTAAGCCACTGTAACATCATGCACAGTTTGGTGAGCAGCGAGTTTTGGACTTGGCCTTCAGTGGGGAATTGAGGGACCTCAAGCAAGAAACACAGTTTCAACTTTGGGCCCCATTTTCATGCTGAGCGTAAACCGAGCCCAAGGCGTAATTCTAACTTTGCCCGTGGGAAGAGTTTTCTTTCTTCTAGTATTTTCGTCGACGTATGCGGGTAGAATTGGGCGTTTGCGCCGTCGTGGAAGTGAGCACAGCCCGGCCAATTCAAGCAGCTCCACTCATTCCCCCACTTGTCTTTGACATTGCGGAAGCAGAAATTGTAATATTATTATTACAATTTTCTCTTTTCAGTTTGAATCCAACACTCTTTCATAGACTAATCTTTATGAAAATAATATGCATCTTATGTACATAATGTACATCTTTTCACACTGTAATAATATTTCCATTTCCTTTTTTTTCCAAGAATAAACATCCACTGATTCCATCTGGTTATAAAACTTTACAGTAGTCAAGAACATTTTTTTTAAAAATCCTATACATTAATGTATTCTATCCTGAAGCTATTGTCCACAGGTTCATCCACAGGGCACCACGAAGGTGAAACGGTCATGATACAGCACCGCATCGTAGCTGCAAGTTGTGCTGCGCCACATAACTCCCTGCGAAAATAATCACGTTTATTTCTGCCGGTGCACAGTTGAAGCCTTTTGCACCCGCATAGCTGAATTCCACGGGTTGCTTCAGATATACAACTTCTTGAAGACTTTCTCCGCGCACCCCCTTCTCCCCCCACCCCCTCCTCCTTCCCCGAGGTGTGAAGCTACAATAAGTCTGTATACAGTAGTTTGAGTGGAGATACGTATACAGTGTGTAAAACATTCAGCGTTGCTCAGCAGGCGCTTGAATAATCAGTTTAATAACATTATCCCAGCGGTGCGCGGACACACGGGCCGTTAATGAAGTGTCACTGTTAAACTGCCACTTCGCCCCGTTTATTAACGGCGGCCTGTGGTCAGCCGCGCACAGATAATAAAAGTGCATAAAAGCCCAAACATAACTTTAGCCGACAAGCATGATGAAACGATCCGTACCGCGAGCACGCTCACGTTCGTAAGCGCCGACGACGGCCAAGGCTTCGTGGAAAATTAGAAAGGATGAAGTTGTGGTCCATGACGATTATTTTTCGGGAGGAGGGGGAGAATTAGAACAAACCTCATTTACTTGAGCTGCCATGCACACCTAATAAATGGGCGCATTTTCAAGGGTACCTGACTTTTCGACAAAGTGTTATTTGCACTGAGTATTTATGTGTGACTTTCGATTAGCTACACTTGCGCACACATCTAATGACATCCAATACGTGAGCCCGAGGAGCAATTCTGCCTGTGCAAAAATAATGCTCACTTTTGAGTGACATGCTGCCAGGGCTATTAATTTTTGAAGTTTGGCATAGCGTTTAACCACAGCACTAGTTAGTGGGCCGTGTAGTCAGTCAGTCATAGTTAGAATCAAGAAGTAGCCTAACTAATAGATGAAAATGCAAACAAAAAAGTGGTGCTCCGCAAATAGTACAACAACTGGTTATATAGATAGCTAACGAGATAACTAGCTAGAATCAGGAAGAAGGCTACTAACTAATTAATGACAACGCAAACTAAAAAGTGATGCTCTGCAAATAGTAGAACCACTGGTTGGTTAGTTAGTTAGTTAGAAAGCTAACAAGATAACTACCTAGAATCAGGAAGTTGCCTGCTATCTAACTAGCTAGCTAAAAAGCTAGAACCAAGAAGGGACTGCTCACGAACGGATGGACGAAAAAATAAAAATACATTGAAAAGTAGTACTCTGCGACTAGCACTACCATGATTTAATTAGTTAAGCTAGGTCCATCTGTTATGTTTGGCGTATTGTCAGTTATTAAATATTTTCCCCCCATTTAGGTGTTCCATTCTTAATGTTTTAAATCATCCATGAACCAGGTAGTAGCCAGATAACGAACACACTGACAAGAGACATACTCTGCATTTCAATTACTGGCTTAACTTTTACACTTGGAAGAATAAAATTAGGTTACTTGGACTGAATTATCTATCAATTTCAATATCAAAAAGCAATAATAAAATAATCATTGTCATAATAATAAATCAATACTTTCAAATGTGGTAGTGAGAGCAGATGCGACTTTTTTTAGCTCTTTATTGAACCCCGAAAGAGAGAAACACAGGAGCCGCCACCCCAGCAGGCCCTGCCTCTTAAAGGCACATGCACATATCCAATGCTGACACTACTAAACACAACTCAACCGTATTTCTGAAGCATTTAAAACAACCACCGCTGTATACACAGTGCTGTACATGGAGCAAAAATAATTCAAACCACACGAAACTAAACACTAAATGAATAACAAAGGCAGCAGAAAGCACAAAAACGGTCAAACTAAAAATCACGTCTCACGCTGAGTCAAAAGTCAAAGAATAAAAATTTGTTGTAAGACGAGTTTTAATGATGTGTAGCGAGGGGCCTTGACGAACGTTCAGTCCTTCCACAGAGAGGGACCAGCAACACAAAAAATAAGTATTTCTTTTAATCAAGATTTTATGTTTGCAATTTGTTTGTTTTTTTGTGTTGGAATACATTTACAATGTGCATAACAAAGGGGGTCTTAAGACAAATAAATTTATTTTATGCTTGCAATTTGTTTTTTGTAAAAAGGGGCGTGTTAATACAGTACATATAAAACGTGTTTAACCCTTTCAGGGACAGCGGTTACTACAGTGGACAGCTTACCATGTTATCAGATTACAAAGTGCATGAAAGGGTTCAAGAATGTCAGAGTGGTACAACTATAAAAAAAAAAAAAACAACAACCATTGAAGTTAAAATACTGTACAGCAAAATTCCCTTTACTCCGAGTCCTAATGGTCTTACACTTAAATGTTTATGCCTTCAAAAGTGCTTTGCCACATGTGTGTGGACTCCCACTGATTGTACATTTATGCTGATTATTATTCATAATGCACTCTAATATGCGCAGGCTGCGGCTGTGGGCGGCCTGTAAAATGTTTTTTTATGAAATCAACAAACCACAAGCGCAGAGGTCGTACAAAGCTGCTGGGAAAGTGTTAAATGCTGTCATGGGAACCACACGAAGACATATGCGCAAATCAACAAGCCTTGACATTAGCTTGCCATTGGAAAAGGGTGTCAAAAGTGAGATTTTCGAGTGCCTACAACCCAGAAGCAGCTTACAATCTTAAAAGTGGATAGCTCATCACCTTCCATGCCGCTGAATAAATCGGGAGAAGATTGCCCGCCTTTTGTCCTCGCGCAAGCTCCCGCAAAGCAATCACTCACAATTTCTCAGATTTTTTTTTTTTTTTTTGCTAGGTACTTCTTTTGATTTTTCGGCCATCCATAGCGCCTCGCTCGCTCGGACGCTCATCATCGATAACCATCAGAGTGGCTCTTAAGTAGCCACCTGACATCATCCGTCACTCTCTGGCCGCGCACTTCATCTTCCCGGCCGCGGGCATCACACGGCGACGAGAGGCTGTTTGTCTCCGCTGCTGGAGTGGAGAGCTTCTGTGCTGTCCTTGTAGATGGGATTGGTCTGGGATCTGTCATCACTACGGAAGCCCCCAAAAAAACAATTTTTAAAAGACAGGTGGACATCATCAGGAGGCTCCAAGTACTCCAGAGAACTTGCTCGTCTGTGTTTTTCAAACTTGTAACATTCCCCTACAATCCTGTGATAACACGCAACCGTGTCTGATACGCCGCCACCACCACAAAAATCACCCTGAAGAACTTTTTTTTTTTTTTTAATCCACGATTATCCGAGTGAACTCTGTTTGTAGCTGCTTTTAAATGATGTACTTTTAATTAACGGTATATTAAATGAAGCATATTGAGTTACTTTCTATGTCACTGAGTACTGCCAAGGTGCTGGTAAAGGGCTACACAAAGTGAAATATTTCTTATTAAGGCCCCTGTATAATACACTCCAATAATTTGGGTTCATGTTTTTTTTTTTTGCTAAATAATGACTTGTTGAAAAGATTTGACAGTATTTTTAAAAAAAAAAATTGGAAAGTAGGAAAAAATTCTTACTAGATTAAATAAAAAAAAATCTAAATCATAAAAAAACAGTATTACTTGAATAAAGGATTATTTTGAAAAATAAAACTGAAAATAGCTACAATTTTTTTTGTAAAAGCAAAAAAAAAAAAAAAAAAACTCAACAAACTCAAAAAACTTAACACCAAAGTACACCCCAGACTGATCACCAGCCAGTTGCACTTATTTGGAATGCGCATATACCGCCATCAAGTTGAATTTCAACACCTCAGCTCCGAAACGGCATAAAAGTCAGAGAAATGTTAATGCTCATAACTGTCTTGGGATTGAGGTAACTGTAAAGGCTCAATAAGGGCGCTACTTTTTCTTGCGGCTCATAAATATGCATGAGTCCGGCGATTTGCTATGAAAATGCTAATTTTTCCGCACATGTGGAGAAGAGGTCAACGAGGCGAGCGGCGGCGGGGGTCACGGTGCGCATTAACTTGCTGTCGCCGGGCAACTTTGACGTGACTTCCATTAATGTTTCGCTGGCGGGGTGCTTTTGACACTTCAAATAGTGGCAATGACTTAAAGCCGCTGTTAATAGGTCAGCGGCGGAGGGGCGCGCGGGAGCGCATACGGGAGTGTGGGGTGGTCACCCGGACCTGCCGGGATGCACTTTCATATTCAGCGCGCACGCAAAAGACGCGATAAGGGGAACAAAAGCACACAAATCGGTGCACTCTTGCACAAAGGCATTTTGGGGTTTTGAGAATGCAGCTTATGTTCTCAGTTTACAGGGTGCATAAAAGGGTTAAATTCATCATTTTTATGAGGAAAAGCAATGAGAAAAATGTTCAACATTTTACTAGGGAAAAAAAATTATGTTGCGAGAAGGTGTGAGTAATTTACATCGATCATATACTATTACGATAGTCTTATCGGGATAAAGAAATATTACAAGTTTGTTGTTGTAATATTATGAGGAAATAAATGTGTTATGTTAAAGCTGTAATACTTTGAGAATGTAAGTCTTAAATTTAGAAGAATAAAATATATTTTTGAAAGAATTCAGTCTAAATTTTATGGGGTAACAAAAGGTAATGACACAAAAAGTCCACATTTATGCTTTTGAGTTGATGAAAAAAAAGGTGAAAAAAGAATAAGGTGAATAAAATAAAATAAAATAAAATAAAAAATTGCAAGACAACGTAACAACAACAAAGTTGTCATTTGACCAGAAAAAAAGTCTTGCGAACAAAGTCGCAATTTTACCAAGTCTCAATTTTCACAACAAAAAATGTGTTACATTATGCAATAAAGTCACATTTACAAGACAAAAAATTGCTCAGTTACGAAATCTAAACCACATTACGGGGACTAAAGTATCATTTTATCGTTCAACAACAAAGCCAAAAATTTTATGAGAAAAAATTAGTGCCCACCTACGAGTGTTAAGTTGTAATTTTATGAAAATAGTCATAATTTTTTTTAAATGTAAAATATGACTTATCTTGATGGCACCAAAACAACTGGACTGACTTAACGTGACGTAGCGTCAGAAGATTCCTGTGAGGTATTGCGTGTCACTTACATGGGTTTGGTCTGGGCTCGCTTTTTCCTGCGGTAGACGCACACACTCAAGGCGGCCACGAGCATCGAGAGGCCGCCGATCGCCACCAAGGACGTCATCAGGACCAGACGGCCCGTCTGGGTCTCGAACCAACTGGCGTCTTCTGCGGATCAGAGTTGTGAGGCGTCAAATCGGCAAAAACTGTTTCACCAATTTGCAGATTCGCTGATCGTGTCAAACTGCCGCAGTATAGCGCCAACTACTGCGGAGGGGCGGAAGGACTCCATGTCAGACCTTTTTGGCCATATATATCGATGGCTGGTATCGGCATCCTGCAGGAGCACCCGATACTTAAAAAAAGGCCGGTATCGGCTCAATACCTCGATACTATCGATATTATAAGTTTACGACAAAATGATGAGGTTTTAAAGTGATATCGGGATGCACGTGCACAATTGCCAGCAGGAAAATTCGCCAAGGACAGATTTCTTTTTTATGAATTCACCTGGCGCTTTTCCAGCACAAGTAGCAAAATGTGACATTCCCGAGCCGTTCAAGGATGAAAAATCATTATCAGCATCCCCGAGAGATTTCCTGTTTAATTAGCAGAGGCGCTCCGGGGAGAAGCGAGTGGAGACACTTCGGCATAGCGGCGACCTGAGAGTCAATTGCCGCAGTCGTACGATCTCCCCCATAATAAATAACGCGCAGTGGCTTTGTGACACTTTTAGTGCGTGAGAGAGAACGGCGTTTGAAAAGGGCCGGCGAATCTCAACGCTGCCGTCCTCTCACAGGTCATTGATAAAGATGATGGAGACAGATGAGGCGCCCTAATTGGATTAGTCGAGAATGTTGTCATGAAATTAGCGCCGAAAACGAAGACAGTTTGCCTGCTGGGACAAAGACGAAGCGTCGGACTGGCGGGACGGTAGCCAACACGACCAGCCGCGTTTCCAATCGACGTGACTTGGACGACTTTCACGTTTCATTACGCTCGTCTGCGATCGAGCGCCTCGTCCCGGCGGAGGAAACGGAAATGCAACGCTTGCAACAGATAACGGACGGAAAATGTGTGCTGCTCCTTCTGGTGTGTGAGCCTTGGCCACCTGGGGGGTCGTAAAATACATACGGAGTTGGCGACGGCCAAAAGTTACTCGTGCGTAAGCCGCAGTAATGTCGGTAATTCTTTGCGGAGGATAAAGAACGTATGCCTTAGAGTATTGTTATATGATCTGTCTACGTGTGTTTGTTTGTGTATAAAACAGCAACCATCAATGCTAACTGTTAGCACGACAGTGGCGTTTTCCATGGTAAGCTAGCAGGTTATTCTGCAGGCGGCATAGTTTGCTTTCTCTTTCTAATTGTGCTTGTTCATGTTCAGTTGTGACGGTGAACATGAATTGAGAGTGGCATGAAACAGCTCGATGACTCTCCTTGGAATGTACTCACATCAGTTTGCATTAATCGTGACTTCAAGCGTCTAAATTTTCATTTATTGCCGCTGTTTTGATCGCAGTCTGCTGGCGTATTGTCCTCTCTCTTGGGACTTCTTCCTCACTCGCATGTACGCAATCAAAACCATGCCCTTTGCGTTCACTCGTAAGCCCTCATGGGACGCAAAAAATCTCCGTAGTTGGTCTCACCGGGCAGAACGACGAGGCTTATGTTGCGCATTTTGTTGAGCGAGGCGGTGGGATGTTCGGCCAGACATGTGTACACGCCGCTGTCCGCGGGGCTCACTTTCCTCAGCGTCATCACCGGCGAGGGCAGGATCCAGTCGTTGCCCTGTAGGGAATAGGAACGGAAAGTTCAAGTCGTGGCGGAGTTTGACCGAGGGTGTGCTAGCTTAATGCTAACGTGCAACGCTCAATGCCATACAAGGGCCAATAGAAATTCGCAGAGATTTTCCGCTATTTCTAAAACTTCAATCAACTGCTACTTGATCTCACACACACGCACGCACGCACGCACGCACGCACGCGCGAAGCAGCAATGCATACAAACAGAGCACACGACAATACTCGCAGACATCTTGCTCCTCTGTGGGAACAGCGACTATAAATAACGGCAAAACGTGCGGCTACACCGAAGGCCCGTAAACGTTACAAACCCCAAAAAACCACTACCCCGACATCGACTTGGAAGGGGTGCGACGCCGTGAACGATGGAAATGGTGGAAAAACTGTGCCCGCCTTGCCACGAGTCAATAATCCAGATAAGGCCGCCGTCTGCGGGAGAGCGATGCAGCAGCAGCAGCATCATCAACAACGACACACGCGCGGGCGATACGAGGCGTAATGAGATGGCAAGGGAGCAAGGGATGAATCCTGACACGGAAATAGCTTCACTATTACCAGACGGCGCTCCAAACAAATCAGCGGCCAAACAAATGTGGTGGTGGCGCTAAGGAGCAACACAACAACCCCCGCAAAAAAAAAAAAAAAAAAAAGACATGACACAATGCAAATGATTTGGCTCCTGGGAGCTGCCACGCCTGCCAAGAAAGAGGCCATTTCAATTGGAAGGCATCAGAATTAAGAGGATTGCACCCAACCCCAAAAAAAGAAACAAACAAACACGCCAGGTTTGGCCAAAGTAGCATTTTGTATGCAAATCTGGAGGCTGGAAAAGCCAGCCTCCCCGTTTGTGTCCGTGTCTCACCCACGCTTTGCTGTCTGTCAAAACCGTTTTTTGGGGACGCCGCCTCCCCGACGCGCGTTGAAACACGCACGGGAACACGACCGAACATTCCCGTGGCTTGGGTGACCCCCCCGCGGTCATCGCCGCAGAGCTGCCAGTCACGCTGACAGGCGAGCAAGGACGCCGGGAGGTGCGGAACACCTTCAAGGAAGCACAGCCGTCACCCGTCAGCATTCGCTGCGTCGCAAATGACGGCAGCATGTGAAAGCGCAAAACAGCCGACAGAGGGGTGAACCGTGCACAAGCTCGCAAACTCATTCAGTGCCAACAACATTTTTTCATGTTCTTTTAAGAATCCAGGCATTCAATCGCATATACAGCTTCATGTTTTTTTTTTTAATTATGTGGTAGCGTAAACAATGAATTGCTAATGGAATCATTTTACTGTGCTAAATATTTGGTTTAATAAGAAATATTGCATATTTTCTGTTATTTTATTTTCATCCAACATTTTCAGTTTGAGCCCTTCATTTATAAAATATCGTCCTTCTTCGGAAGGATTCTACAGTTGCTTGAGTATTTTTGGATGCCACTTTAACATTATGCACAGTTTGAACACAAACGCTGCTCTTGAAGATCCGAAAAATAAAAAAGAAATACAAATAAATGAATCGTTCTGAGACCTTGTTTCATTTCAAATTTCAGCCTTTCAACTGTCAACTGAAGTACTGCTCTTCACTTTTTTTAAAATTCATTTATTTTATCTTTTATTTGATGAAAAAGTTATGAGAAGAACTTCTCGAATCTTTTGCAGCACGTGTAAGGAGTCTCGTGTCGAAAAGTGCCACTCCGCATTCTCGCCGCAAGTGTGGCACGGCGAAGACTTGAATGATGATCTCGACGCTGCCTTGACTTTTGACCCTCTTCCACGGCGCTTTGCAATCAATACCGTCATTGATTTGACATTTTCTATTGTCTGCCTTGGCCTCTGACATTGACTTTGAAGCTGGCGTGCATCTGACAATTCATCAAATTTTGCCAGCTTGGCACATTCACTCGCACGCTGTGTCACATTCGTTTCCCTCCAGCGGCGGCTCCGGCGCAGCGCTTGAATAATTCAAGGTTTTGTTTTGCCCGAGAGTCAAAAGAAAGCGTCATTGCAAATCTAAAAGCATCATTGCTTTGAGATCGACCTCGTTAGAGCCTGATCCCTTCTTTAAATAGGCGCGCCTCACTTGGCATCAGCCGAGCCCGATGACGGCAGAAGAAGCGGTTTGACAGTGGACGACAGAGCAAGACAAAACCATGACATTGCACACATAGCCACCAGGGGGTGCTCAAGCACGTGCCCTTTTGCCCCGAAGGAAAAAAAAACTGCTTTTTTTTCTTCTTCAACATTTCAACAAATATGATTGATTTCTTAATTTGCTCTGGAATGAATGTTTTGGTGATAGGCACCTAGCACCTGCATGACCAGAACATTTTTTAAAAAAAGTTCATGAGAAAAGTAAAACAGCAAGGTTCAAGGCTCACCTCCTTGTACCAACAATAGTTGGGCTCTTCCGAGCAGCTGGCGGAGCACTTGAGCGTCACGTCGTCTCCTTTCTGTACACGAATCTCCTGTGACAGACCCAGGAAGCTGCCGTAGCCCTCTCTGGAAAGGTACACCTCTCCCAAGTCTACAATCAAGCATATTTTCATGAGATACAATAGCACACCAGAATGTTGTACTTTATAAAAACATACAATTGAATCCGTTACTTTGAAGGGTTAAAGCACAGCAACGTAGATGGGAATCAGCGCGGGCATTAAGATAGTGGACTGAAAGGTTACGGTATGGTTGTTTGAAATACAAAAAGTGTAACTCTCTTTTTTATGTTTCTTTGGGCAGTAAACGTCAACAACTTGGACGACTTAAACAGCTGGAAGCTTCTCTTTTGATGAATTGTTCAACATTTGCCAAACCGCCGCTTTGTGGTGCTATCACTTAAGTCTTGAATCTTAAGTCAAAGCAAAAATAAATAAATAAAATCTGCCAAACTGGCGGATTGGATTTGGTACACCACAGAAATGGCTGGTTTCACTTTTTTTTTTTTACAATCAGCACGGTTACTATTTGCTATAAATTGAATATGACTATGTATGTGATGATTAGTTTTATGGTTAGCTACTTGCTTGCTTTGCTTCTGTTTGCTAACTGTTTGTGGTGTGGTGTCTTTGCTGTGTGAAACACATTGAGTTGCCTTGTGGATGAAATGTGCCTTTTTTTTTTCAGTTCATCAAACCAATTTTAATATCACACAGATAATACCCAAGAAAATATAAAATGCAGCTTCTAAATGGCAATTTAATTTCTTAAGGCAGGAAAAAAAAAATCCTAAACTACCTGTCCCTATGTGAACAAGTAATTGCCCCCCTACACACCTTTGTTAAATCACAAAGTAACTCTGAATGACTAAAAAAAAAAAAGAACAAAAAAAACAATAAAAATAAAAATACGGTTTGGGAATGGCCATGGCAAAGTCTGCATTTGAAGGGGGCAGTTAAAGTTAGCATTTAGAAAAAAAGCATTTTGTATTTCCTTGGGTTGACTCTGTGTGATATGAGAATTGGTTTGATGAAGTGAAACCTTGGCGTGTGAACAATATGCAAAGAACACAGAAATCAAGAAGGGGGCAAATATTTTTTCACGGCACTACAGGTTACATTTCACAACTAGAGGGGGATCCCTAGACCTAAACTTTTTTTTTTTTTGGTGGTTCCTTATTTCGAGAATGATAAACTCAAGTAAGAAAGCCTCAATGTGGAGTCATCAATAATGATAGCGCAGTAATGGACTTATTGAGAAGAAGTGTTGTGAATAATGGCTCTTTTTTTCTTCCAGCTCAATAGAAGCCCTTCGTCCCCACTGTCCTCTCGCCGCCGTCTAATCTCAACTTCTTATTGATCTCCCTCCCCCCACCCGTGAGGCCGAGAAGGCTATCGCGCAGCGCCGCCGGTCGATTGGACGGCCGCATAGGAGATAGAGGACGCCGATAGTCCGAGCGGCCATGCCATGGATGCTGTGGAAGGCAAAGCGCACTGATGAATTTCGGCTCCCGCTGAGGAGCCCAAGAGTTTAAATCTGCAAAACAAAGGAGCGACAATCGTGCCGCTGTCTGTCGGTGCAGTGCATGGATATTTCTTTGGTTATTAACTATGAATGATTTCCCTGTGTCCCTCGCTCAGCAGAGAGCCACATGACTGCAAGTGTTCTTTTCCTGCCTGCCCGGCCACGAATATGAACAAAACTCCATTTTGGGATTCCAATCCGCTAGCCTTGACAGAAGCAAAAATGTGTTATTTTGTTCAGGTCATTTGAATTTGTGTGTGGAGCAAGTTGGGTGGTTTTTATTTATTTATTTTGTTTTCAAATATACTTTGTTTTAGTTTAAGTTTTATTAATCGTTGTATTTGTTTTATTCGTTTATTTATTTATAGCACAGGGGCTATTTGTCACGTAAGGATCCTTCAAAAAAGGTCACTAAATATTGTGTAATCGAGTCAAGTCAGCTACAATTCCCAAACGACTTTGACCTTCTTTCTTCTGTACGGACGGACTGGATAGCAAGACCGAAATAAATACATTTCAAATGACACTGCAATATTATGTATGACATCAATTAGGCCAAAAAAAATGATATTTTCACTCTAATAATAGTAAGATATCGTTTCAATTCGTTTTAACTCTTTTAAAAACATTTTCATTGATTTAGTTAGCGGAAAATTTTATTTTTTTTCAATTTCAGTTAGATTTTTTTTGACAGTTTTTGTTCGTGATCACAACCTTGGAGTGGTACCATATTTCTCGCCAAAATCAACTGCGATAGGCTCTGGCAACTATGCATGGGAATGTCCATTTGAAAATTCAAGATGCAGCAGGATCACTCACAGTTCACTTTTAAGGACAGCGCCTTGGAGACGTTGTTCGGCGCGCTCAATGCACCGTCATCCGACACGCAACGGAAGAGCCCCTCAAAAAACGGGGAAACGTGGGAAACGTGCAACACCATCGTGTCATCCACTTGCTCCACGTTCATATTGTAGAAGCACCAAGAGGCCGGCCACACCGTGTGCCACATTTGGAGCAACTGCGCAGATAATAGATGGGAAAAACATGAAATAAAATACAAATACTATTCTATTAAATGACACCTATTCAGACACAGTGTCCTCTTATTGAGCAAAGCTGTAAAGTGAATCAGAAATAAAACCACCGAGAAATAAAAAGCCAACTAAAAAGGTTTGTAATTGGTTTTACACTGCCAATCCCAACTTAAATTTAAGGTCAAACTAAAAATACAACAAAGACCATTACACCTTGTGTGTACTTTAAAACAGAAAACGATGTTCTTTTTAGACTGCCCCGCTAGCTTTGCTAACATGAACGGAAAATGCAACTGACATGCTATTATTAGCATTGATAGTCACGATTTTAGAACCCTTTTATCAATAGATATATGAACATAAGCTGTTAAAAAACATGTAGATGGACAATATAAAAATAAGCACATGGGTATATTGTGGCAGTCGAAAGGAGCACACACGATGTACTGGAGAACACGTCTTTATTCCACGACTGCCAACAAGTGGATCTAACAATTAACAGTTTGCGCCAAAACACATTTACTTGAACACGCCCCCTTGGTGTATGCCTGCTGGGTGAGAAGCATGGTCCTAGTGTCCGCCACAATATTAGTTAACCTCGACGAAAATTAAGAACATTACAGCAACATTCTGAGTACAGTAGGAGAAGATGTCTCCTCTTCTTTGTTCATCTTTGTAATGCTGTAATATACAATACTGCCTCCTGCTGGCCAAGAGCAACACACTGAATTAGATAGCATTTAATCATGAGATACAGTACATTCCATTTAATAATAATAATACATTTTATTTATTAGCACCTTTCAAGACTTTACAAATGAAGTTGTTCCTTTACGTATTTATAAAGTGCAATCTGATAGAGGTGCTGTTTTTTCCATATTAAAATATATATATATATATATATATATATATATATATATATATATGTTGGGACAGAAAAAGATGAATGGCATTATATTCCTTTCAATGTGGAAAGATGATTTGAGATTTGAGCATGGTCACAAAACAAATTCAAGTCACATCTCAAGGCAGCACTTTTGCTTGACAAGGAGGCCTGAGGAGCACTTCAAACAGTATGTGGCCCAAACTGCTCACCTGGGAAAAGCTTTCAAATCTTACACGGCTGATGTTGTGCTCATTTTCTGAGTACAGGCACTCCAGCGTCACACTTTCACCTTCCATAACGCTCTGGTTCGGGCCTTGAATGAGCAAGGCACCTGGACACAAAGAAAAACTAAACGATTCTGAAATTTCACAACATTTTCCATGTCATGGATAACTGCTGCACCTTAGCGGGGGAAACATCTTATGGTTAAGTAGCAAAACAGTGTCTTTATAACTAGGCCTTGTTGCAAAATATATCTTGTGTAGCCATAACGCTACCTTTTGCTGTACTTACAAACAAAGCTGGAGTTTCACCTTACTTAGGGGAACATTAATTTCTTAGTACAGTACTTGTTCAACAAGAAAATATGAAAATCGAAGAATTACTCAAAATGTTGAAGAGCAAATTACCATTCGCTAGGGAGGCCATTCCAAGGTAAAAAGCGACCAAGAATGAGTCCATTGCTTTAAATCCAATTCACCAAGTTTTTGGATGTGCATGTACCAGATACATTGGCCTGGGTGTTATTTGAAAACGAAAGTATCAAGCTAGTGTTTACAGAAAGCCGGAGCGGGTGTGGCTTACCAATGTGGGCTGACCAGTCAAACCCGTTTCAAATCTTGGATCATTTTTATAGTCGCCTCATGTGTTTACATGATGTGACATGTAAGCGTTCAACCTGGAACTTTGTACTTGCACTTTTATTTTTGTGCGAGTTTGCTGGATACTTGAAACGTCCTGACGCTATGCAGCTTTCGGTCAATGGTCTCTGCAAACAAACAATCCAACCGAAACCTCAAAGTGTCCTGTAAACGAGAAATACATTTGATGATTCATCACAAAACAAAATCAGCACTTTCTGGGTAATATGAGCAACTAACACGGCCGAGATCTCGTTGTACATCACACCATCTGCAGTCATTGTTGCATTCAATAAACTGCACACATATACAAATCTTGCCCAAACCACACACTCATAATATAAGCAGAAACACACTAAAGTGAAAATCTGTGTTTAGAATTGTGAAGGATTAAAAGATTTTTAGGCAAAATGTGCGAAATGGCGTTGGCCATCCGTGATAATTGTTCGCTCTGCGATTGGCTGTTCATTCGCGAATCAGTGAAAGTGATAGAAGCAAACTATTAAAAAACAGTTTGCTGGAAGCCAGACTAAAGCCTATTTTATATTAACATCTTAGCCTACAACTTTACAATATCGAAGTCATGATTGTAGTACATAGCCAGCTAAGTATTTTTATTTGTTACTTGTTGTCAGACGTTTGATACCCACCAATCGCCGATCAATGGATGGCCGGATGGCCGGAATCAAACTGCCGATCAATTGTACTTACTTGTAATGACGCAAAATATCCAACATGCAGCGCAAGAGGGAAGCGAGATTCATACCGGAAGTAGACGCCTGAAACCGGATGTAGTGCGGCGCAAAAAAACAACAACCATCTCGCTCTCTTTTTTTTTGCTCGTTACTTCGAAGTAGCACCGAGGCGCGTGTCTTTAAGTGTGTATTTATCTCACAATCTTCCCGTTATAGTGGCACCTAAACATGGACAGATGATTTCTGCGTAGTTGGTAAGAGGATTAATTGGACGAGCTGCTTGAAACCGTGTTGAAAAGGCACCGAGGCTAACGTTAGCTTCGTCTGCTACAGTCAAAGCTATACGGTTGCTATTGTTTTTAGCATAACACGCCAGCACTCTTGCACGTAATCGCAAGACCTTAATTTGACTTTTTTTTTGTTTGATTGTTTGGTTTTTTACAATTGCCTATAAGGCTATTGTTGCGTGGGACGCTGTAACTGCTTTTGTCGCGAAGAGCCATGCAAACATATTGCAATAACTGAAGAATGATATTTCCGTACAAAATGCGTTTGGATGCTTAAAGAGCGTTAGAATTATTGATGAAATGTGGACCGTGAGACTTGGAATGTCTTGTAGGGGGTTAAGAAGTTTTGATGGGCGGACAATAAATAATAAAATAATATCCAACTGAATTAGGTAACTTTCAGTCAAGAAGCGTGGAAGCTGTGAAAATAATCACAGTCATATTTTGAACATTTTGAATATTTAATGACTTGAATCACTCGAGAAATGTCGAATTAGCTAAATGTCGAAAAGAGTCGTAAGTGTCCCAAATATTGTGAAGCTGACACACTTTTACCTCACATTGTGCAGGTATATGGACGTGGTCCCGCTTTGCACATAATCCAATCCGTCGTCCTCGCTCTGAAAGTGACCCGGCACTCAAATATTGCACATCCTGCCAATCGTCCTGAGGGTGCTGGTATGGCCAACAGCACCGCGACGGCAGTAAAGGTTATGGGAGCACCCGGTCCCGCGGGAAGAAGCAGCCCAGAAGGATCTCAGGTGGGTCGATGCAAGCACGGGCACAGCCCTCCGATTCGAACGACAAAAGTTGATGGAATTGGGCAGAAGTGAAAAAATAAACTACATTTGGTGACTCACCATTGAGCCTCGCAAACGCGATCAACTCGCAACAGAAAAACTGCATACGCAGGAAGTAACATTTGCAGGCACTACACATATGCCGATTATTTTTTGTTGTGGTGCTAAGAAACAAAAATGACAAATGTCATTTAAAAAAAAAGTCTGCTTGGTTGTTTTATTCCTAATCAGCATATTAATTGTCCCTCAAATAACATTGATGCTTGCATTCTCTCATGCCGCTTTTATACGACTGAAGGGGATTTTTAAAAAGCATTGTCTTCATAATTTTTGTAATGATCAATTTCAGGTGCTGAGCAAGAAGAAGCTTCAAGACCTGGTGAGAGAAATTGACCCCAACGAGCAGCTGGACGAGGACGTCGAGGAGGTCCGTCTTGTCTTGACGCTTCCCCACGTTGTCCCCCCCCCAATCAAGTGCCATGTAAAGTGTAATTCGGAAATGCGTCTCCGCAGATGCTGCTGCAGATCGCCGACGACTTCATCGAGAGCGTGGTGACGGCCGCTTGTCAGCTGGCGCGTCATCGCAAATCCAACAGCTTGGAGGTCAAAGACGTCCAGTTGCACCTCGGTGAGCTTTTCTTCAACAAATACTTTTGTATTTTACATAATGTTATTTTACAATAATGCAAGTACTTTTTTTTTTAAATCAGCATTTGGTTTAATTGTAAATTTCGAATGTTTTTTTTTTTTGTTTTGGTCAGAGCGTCAATGGAACATGTGGATCCCGGGTTACGGGTCGGATGAGATCCGGCCCTTTAAGAAGGCTTGCACCACAGAGGCTCACAAACAGGTAACCCACATAAGTCATAGTCCTTCCTGTTTATTATCCTAATTGTAGCAAAGCTCATTAATATTATTTTTATTCTAGAGAATGGCCCTGATCCGCAAGACGACCAAAAAGTAGCAAGCCTCCGTCATTCTTGTCAAGGCCGCCACCTTGTATTTCTTCTATTTTTTATTTTCTTTTTTTTGGAGAGGGTTGTCCTCAATAAGGTATCATGAGTTGGTGAAAGGACATTTCATTGTCATGTCTTCCTAATTTTGAAGTATATTGTCATCATCATCACGTACTAATTTGGTTTTGTTTTTCTTCCCGTTTTGTGAACACATTCAGCTGTTTATGTCAATAAATACGGTCACCTGTTTGGATTGTGACAACTGCTGTTTCATTATAATTGGTGAACATTTGTGAGATATATTTAACAAACGTTTTCCTCTGTAATTTTGTCATCTTGGTACAGGTCAAGGTCCAACGATATGTACTGGGACTTTTTCCGCAGGGATAACCAAGGTCAAAAATAATTTTGCAACACTCAACATCAAGTCATACCTAAACTTCAAAAGTGCAAGACTTTCCAGACCCTTATTTTGTCAATATACTTTCAAAGGATCATGTCAACTTGTAAAGACAAACACAGTTGCATTTTTTTTTTATTAACTGAAGTCAAAAACATTTATACCAAACCCACATGCTGTTCTGTCTCAGAGGTCAGGATGATGACTATTCGTCACTGTACACAAACATTAGAAAATGACAAAAATAAGCCACACGTTGATTCAGTAGACCTTTTACTCAGATTGCTCATGCAATGTTAAAAAAAAACTCCAACGTTCACAAATCAGCACAATAAGAGGCCGATTTGAAAGTCATCAAATTTCGTGCACACGAATGTTAATTTAATTCTTTGAAGGTGCCCAACTTGGTACTCATCTAAATGAGAAGACTAGAAAGCCTCACAGCACAAGCAAAAATACTATACTAATACTAATGTACATCACAGGACTTAATCCATGGTCCGAATAACTTTTCGGGCTATAAAGTGCCATTTAATAACTTTGCTCGCCCTTTAGTTACATTTTAAACGCCCCGCGGTAGAACAATTCAAGTGTTCGGGGAGGCTGTCCTCGAGGCGAAAAGAAATGTTATAGGGACACTGGAGGCTCATTCGTCACAGCGAGCGCGACAGTAATTGCCTTGATGACTTCGCGACATTGCTCCGCTACGACATCCAAAAGCGCCCCGTGGCGTTCTTCGAGTAACTGTCAACGTTGGCCGGGTGAAAACAAATTTGCTCACTCTCCTCCTCACATGCTGAGCAATTCGTGCAGATGCGGCAGAAGCCGAGGAAATAGAAGCAAAAAAAAAATGCCCTTCAACAGCACATTTTTTTACACGTTTCTTATTGTGAACCACGAGTTTCATGATATTTCCCTTGTTTGGTATGTGGTCAAATCGAATACTTTTATGCGTTTTTAGAACTTAAGTTCGTTAACTAGGTAAAAAAATAAATTTACATTTTAAGCTTCTTTCAGACATCGGTCTCCAACAATCATTCAAAGCACATGTCTGTCGTAGTATTAATAATATATCTAAGGGAGTCAGCACAGTGTCACAGATTTACAGTAATACTTGGGACTGGCTAACAGACGTGCCAATGCGGCAGACATGTTGGCAGGGGCGATAGTCCTACAAAATGTCATGGAAAGTATGGACATTAGCTTAGCATCGCTGTAGGTACGCAGCTCCAACGTTCGTCAGAACTATGGCTGTTGTTTCCAGGAGCCACCTCTCAGGCTTCTTTCACTGCATGTTTCGGCCGTTTACCACAACACACCCTCCCTGCTGGCTGATTAAATCCGACTGTGTGCCGCTTGCAAGTAGTTGAAGATTGAAGAGTGGCTCGACCGAACCGTTTGACTCCGCCCACACATTCAGATTTTATACAAATGATTCCAAATATCCCAAAACGCGCTCCTACGGAATTGGATAAGGGCCAGTGAAGGGGGAAAAACAAGTTTGGCAAGATTCTGACTTAATAAAGTAAAAATACTGAGATAAAAGTGAGAATCTTGCCAACCTTTTTTTTTTTTTCCATTGGACCTAGTCTTCTTCCGTACGCTCCGAACATGGTACTGGGGGAATCTTTTTTACGGTTACGATACGAAAAATTACACACACCCAATGAAAATCTCATCCCATTCATCCTATGGGGTTGCCATTCTCGGAGCCGAGGCCGGGCTCTGAGTTACCCACATGGATGCTGGTTGTACGTGCAGGTAGATCGTGTCGAGCTGCATTCAACGCGTTTTCTATCGCCTTCTTCTAACCTCGAAATTTAACCTCAACCAGTCACGGAGCGGATTCTCGACCCCTTCGCCTTCTATCGACAGACCGAAACCAAAATACGAACCTCAACCATTCAGGGAGTTCTGCTGGGGATATGTGGTACTGCACGTATGCCACTAAGTTCCTCGTGGAACACATCTTTTGATCACAACTTTTGAACCTAATGGTCTAGGCCACAGGTGTCAGATCCCGATCCTCGTGGGCCACTGTCCTGCGCTTTTGAAAGATTTCCCTTCTCCAACACACCAGATTCAAATGATCAGGATCGTTATTGGGCTCCTGCAGAGCTAGCTGATGAGCTGATCAGTTGAATCCGCGGAGGAGGGAAACACATAAACCATGCAGGATAGTGGCCATGGAGGATCAGAGTTTGACACCTGTGGTCGGGACAATGGAAACCAACTTTGACTACCTCATTTTCAGGGCCCCTGAAGATGCTTCAGTGGCTCTATGAGCTCTCTGTTCACCCGAAAGGACATCGAAATGGCTGTTTCAACTACTGCGCGAGTCCGTCATTTTGAACCACTCACATTGAGGCCAATCCCGATCTGCGGGCTGCAATCACATTCATGTTGCCCATTAATAACAACTTCATCCAGAGAAATACCGAGTTGCA